>CM044567.2:9410487-10031546 GCA_024416835.2 Perccottus glenii | reverse complement strand
TTCCCTTCACACACATTCACACCTGGGACAGACAGAGAGGGGGGCTGCCATAGACACGGGGCTCTCAGTCATCTACGACCACCACCAAACTCACCTCTACAGTCACACACATTTATACACCAGTACTTTGTCACTGGAGGCAAGGTGAGATGAACTGCGGAGAACGGGAATCAGTCTGCCAACCTTACAGTTATTGTACGTGTCATGGGCACACTGCCCGGAACGTGGAAAACTCAAATGCAAAACCCCAAACACAGGCAGAAGGTTCAAAAAGGTTTATTTAGCCGGCAAAAGGTACAAATCCAACTCCAGAAGTAGAAACAAGGCCTCACGCCAAAACGTCCAATACAGGTAGCACAAGAAATACACCAGACGTGGAAACACAAGGAATTATAATCCACAGAACACACGGGGTAAACTAGAATTCCACAGACGGAACACGAGAAAAAACAGCACAACAGACTTACGGTAGGGGTGAAGACGACCTGGCCCTGAGCAGGGAAAAACACACAGGTTATAATTATTGTTTTAACCTGGAGCGCAGTGGCTCACTGTGGAGCGCAGTGGCTCAGTGGTGGAGCGGTAGTCCTTCAACCGCAAGGTAGGCGGTTCGATTCCCGCTCTCCCCACTGTCGTTGTGTCCTTGGGCAAGACACTTAACCACCCCTGCCTCCAGTGGTGTTCCAGCTGTAACACTGGTGAATGGAACCTTAATGTAAGTCGCTTTGGATAAAAGCATCTGCTAAATGACTAAATGTTATAAAAACACACAACGAGGGACAGGTGAAACACATCAGGGCGGAGCATGCAATCACACAGGAGAGAAAGACACAAGGCAGAAAGTCAATCAGAGACACAGACGGGGTGAGACACTTCACAATAAAATCAGGAAATCAGATACAATAATGAAATAAACTCAGATACACTGAAAGAAACTGGAAATCAGATAAAATACAGAAACAAGAACTCAGATACAATAATAAAAACAGACTGACTACAACACGCAGTAGGGATCCTGACAGTACGCTCTGCTCTACCACCTGAGGTCCCAGAAGGGTCTAAGAGTCTAAGCCAAGCTGTCCAGACCTACACCTTTAGACATAGACTGTTTAGTGCTCTATTGCCACCACTTTGTGTCCCATGGCTTTTTCCTTCTAGGAAAATCTAAATGTTGAGTCACAACAAGGTAATGTGTGGTCTTAATTAGAATGTTGCAAAGTTGGAAGCTCCTTTGTTTCAAAGTTTTCCTGAAGACAACAGAGTGCTAACTTTAGCAAAACAGCTTTCTGTGAAAGAGCAGTACTTTGACGACGCTTGCAATGAATAAGGTCAGGACACCTTCTTGTTTGCACTGCTGCTGAGGCCTGCTCTCAAGTCTCCTCTAAATGTGTCCTGAGTGGGTCCCGTGTGAGATGAAAATGACACGAGTCACTGCAGATTTGAAATTAACTTTAGCCAACTGTACACCTATGATTGTATGTCGGGGCGCAGTGGGCGCTTGTCCTATAACCCAAAAGGTTGGTTTGGTTCATACTGTCATTGTGTCCTTGGGCAAGACACTTATCCCTCTTGCCTCCAGTACCACATCAGTGGTGTATGAATGTGTATGACTGTGGAGCTGAGTTTGGTGGTGGTTGGAGAAGGCATGAGCACCTTGCATTCCAGCCTCCCTCTCTTTCTGTCCCTGGTGGAAGTGTGTTTATGAACAGGGGGAATGTAAGCATGCTGTAAAGCGTTTTAGTACAGGTACAAAAAAGTTAAACAAATGTAAATGCACACCATTTACTATGTTTAAAAGTTTGATATTAAATTAACAATTCAGACTCAATTATCTCTGTGACTGTGACTCTGTGTCACTACCTGAAGTCAGAATCTACAGGTACTTCAGTGTGCAGCTTTTGGAAGACCCGACATGGACCATAGACAAGAAGGTAAGGCAGCAGCAAGTGTAGATTACTTCAGGAGTTCACCATTGTAGACCGCTCAATTATTATTATTTTGTTCTCTCTAGGCAATTCATACACTGGGTAACTCAAAGTGCTTTACAGGAATAAAAGACAATTTACAAGATTTAGATTAAGAAACACAAGAAAAATTAAAAACATTTTAAAAGAAGAGTGCAGATAAAAAAACACTTTAAGTTGTAATGTAGGCGGAGCTAAAGAGGAAGGTTTTTTAACCTCCCCTTGAACATTGTTAAAGTTGAAGCTGTTCCAGATTTTTGCTGCATGAAACTTAAATGCTGCTTCACCGTGTTTAGTTCTAACTCTTGGCACGAGCAGAAGGCCTGTCCCAGATGTTCTCAGAGTCCGAGGAGGTTCATAAGCAACTAGCATGTCAGAGATATATTCTGGTGCTAAACCATTAAGAGACTTGTAAAGCAGCAGTGCTGTTTTAAAGTCTATTCTCTGAGCAACAGGAAGCCAGTGCAGAGATTTTAAAACTGACGTGGTTCTACTTCCTAGTTTTGGTGAGAACCCGAGCAGCCGCGTTCTGAATAAGCTGCAGCTGTCTTAACCCTCGTTTTGAGAGACCAGTGAGCAGGCCGTTACAGTAATCTAACCTCTAAGTTTCTCTAAGTCTGGTCTAGACATTATCCCTTTTACTTTGGAAATGTTAAAGGTGGTAAATGCAGATGATGTCTGACTTAATGTGACTGTGGAAATTTAAGTCTGAGTCCATGATGACCCCTAGATTTCTAATCTGTTTTTTAGATTTTAGAGAAAGAGGTGACTGCTGACACTTTCTCTTTGTTTCTGTGGCCCAAAGACAATTAGTTTAGTCTTGTCTCTGTTCAGTTGGATAAAATTATTTTGCATCCACACATCAATCTGTTCGATGCAGTGACACAGTGAATGGATTGGTCCATTTTCACCTGCTGTGAGTGAAATGTAAATCTGAGTGTCATCTGCATAATTATGGTATGATACGTCACAGCTGCGTATTAACTGGCCTAAAGGAAGCATGTAGAGATTGAATAATAGAGGTCCCAAGATAGACCCCTGTGGAACCCCACATGTCAGGGCCATTTGGTCTGACACACAGTTACCAACCGAAACAAAGTACTTCCTGTCTTCAAAATAGGACTGAAACTATTTAAGGGCAGTTCCAGTGATACCTATCCATTCCTCTAATCTTTGTGACAGAATTCCATGGTCCACTGTATCAAACGCAGCACTCAAGTCCAACAGAACTAAGACAGAGACTTTGCCCGCGTCTGTGTTCTGACAAATGTCATTTATGACTTTGATAAGTGCATCAGTCTGTGATGAGGCCTGAATCCTGAAAAGGATCAAAGCAGTTGTTAAGTAATAGAAAGTCATTAAGTTGCTGATATACAACTCTAGGGAAACCTAAACATTGTGTGATGTGAATTTATGACACCCTTCCTGTCTAGGTACATCTGCTGTCCACTAGGGGTTCACATTTCCACTGAACCGTACCACAGTTCAATAAGAAGCACTCCAAGACCTCTGTTTTGATGTTTGGTGCGCACTGAGGTTCATATAGCAGCATTCACATTTATCCAAGTCAACCGGAGCAACCGCACCAGAGTCAGTTTGAAACACAATTTGGACTTTGCAAACAGGAGGTTACATTTGATGCCAGGTCTTGATCTTTATTTCAGAATGACTTTAACCACCAGATCTATTGTCATTCCATCCTTCAAATACATTATAAGATCTTACTGCTACACCTTCTTTCCATGAGACAGAGCATAACACACAATACAAAAGAATAATTTCAAACTCGGCACAATTACTCCAACTTATCACTCCTGCCTACCATTTCACACTATAAAATTCCTACCAAAAGTGAAAAGAAAAAAAAACGTCTCAAAAAAATAAATAAAATAATAATAATAATAAAAAAAAACAGAGAGGCTTCATTCTAGTGATGCGAACATTGCTCTGACTTCTCTGCCGTTTCCTTCTCTTCCCTCCATTTCCCCCGGTGATAAGATACACAAGACTGAGCGCAGTGGCACAGTGCATGCTGGGATAATGTGGCAGCCTGCTGTTAAGCACTTCCTGTCCATGGCGAGTGCAGGGGTTATAGTGGCATTCTCTAAAACCCGGAATGATCATTTGTGTCAGGAGACACAGGAATTAGCCAGAAGTGCACTGAACGTAACATGTCCTCGTACCTAAACAACATCATACTTCAACTGTCAGATTGGTACATTCACTTAAATACTGCACATATGGCAGACATGGGCAAGAGTCTAAACAATTATATCAAATATAAACCTTCAAATAGATTGCTGTACAAAAGTGTCATTGTGTTTTTTTGTTTTAATTTGGCCTTAACTCAGTGTCAAAGGCAATGTGTTCCAATACAGATATATCAAAAAACACAGAGAAGGCCAATCACCTTGTACCACTAGGCGGACTAGGCAACTGCAGATACGATATAACATATAAAGTCTAGAATATATTTCTGTGACAGGACGAGGAAAACCATGTCTTGTAATTTTATATCCTGGTAATGGAAAGTTACAGAACGTTCATGATTTTTTTTGTACAAAGCTCCCTAAATCCTCCTTGATGAATTTCTAAGAGGTGCTCAGTGGAGTGGAGGGGGGTGGGGGGTGCAGGGTTGATACAGTCCATGCCAAGTGTGTTTAGGGCTTATGCATATTGTTTTAAAAAGTAAAACAATCATTTGTAAAATATTGTAGTCTACAATCATACTTTTGTATGATACTTTTATAAAACAGCATTCAGTTCAATCTAAGGGGTTTGTTTTTATTCTCAGTTAAGAAAACATTATAAGTAAGGCTTGAGTAGAATTTTCTTTGTAGCTTTATGAATGAAACCTGCTGAAATTGTAAGCTGTCACCACTTTTGTACACACGTCTCTAAACAATGTGATCAAAATGTAAAAATTCTGTCTGGGTGGAAGTTTAAAGCCAAATGCTCAATTTGCAACAATTTTTACAGTAATGAAGAAAAGACAGGTAGGACAAGTGTAGGTCTTATCAGTTTTAGAGGCCTGTAGTTTCTGTTGGTGGATGTTGCACTTCAAAGCTCACACATTCTTTTCTACAGCCTGTGAGTATACACACGTGGACAAAAATGTTGGTACCATTCAGTCAATGAAAGAAAAACTCACAATGGTCACAGAAAAAACTTTATTCTGACAAAAGTAATAATAAATAAAAATTCTATGAATGTTAACCAATGAAAGTCAGACATTGCTTTTCAACCATGCTTCAACAGAATTATTTTAAAAAATAAACTCATGGAACAGGCCTGGACAAAATTGATGGTACCCCTAACTTAATATTTTGTTGCACAACCTTTTGAGGCTATCACTGCAATCAGACGACTCCTGTAACTGTCAATGAGACTTCTGCACCTCTCAGCAGGTATTTTGGCCCACTCCTCATGAGCAAACTGCTCCAGTTGTTTCCGGTTTGAAGGGTGTCTTTTCCAGACGGCATGTTTCAGCTCCTTCCAAAGATGCTCAATAGGATTGAGGTCAGGGCTCATAGAAGGCCACTTTAGAATAGTCCAATGTTTTCCTCCTAACCATTCTTGGGTGTTTTTAGCTGTGTTTTGGGTCATTGTCCTGTTGCAAGACCCATGACCTGCGACTGAGACCAAGCTGTCTGACACTGGCCAGAACATTTCTCTCTAGAATCCCTTGATAGTCTTCAGATTTCATTGTACCCTGCACAGATTCAAGACACCCTGTGCCAGATGCAGCAAAGCAGCCCCAGAACATAACAGAGCCTCCTCCATGTTTGACAGTAGGGACAGTGTTCTTTTCTTGATATGCTTCATTTTTCCGTCTGTGAACATAGAGCTGATGTGCCTTGGCAAAAGTTCCATTTTTGTCTCATCTGTCCATAGGACATTCTCCCAGAAGCTTTGTGGCTTGTCAACATGTAGTTTGGCATATTCCAGTCTAGCTTTTTATGATTTGTTTTCAACAATGGTGTCCTCCTTGGTCGTCTCCCATGTAGTCCACTTTGGCTCAAACAACGACGGATGGTGCGATCTGACACTGATGTTCCTTGAGCATGGAGTTCACCTTGGATCTCTTTAGAAGTCTTTCTGGGCTCTTTTGTTACCATTCGGATTATTCGTCTCTTTGATTTGTCATCAATTTACCTCCTGCGGCCACGTCCAGGGAGGTTGGCTACAGTCCCATGGATCTTAAATTTCTGAATAATATGTGCAACTGTAGTCACAGGAACATCTAGCTGCTTGGAGATGGTCTTATAGCCTTTACCTTTATCATGCTTGTCTATAATTTTCTTTCTATTCTCCTGCAACAACTCTTTCCTTCGCTTCCTCTGGTCCATGTTGAGTGTGGTACACACCATGTCACCAGACAACACAGTGACTACCTGAAGCCCTATAAATAGGCCAACTGACTGATTACAAGATTGTACACACCTGTGATGCTAATTAGTGCACACACCTTGAATTAACATGTCCATTTGGTCACATTATTTACAGTCTTTTCTAGAGGTACCATCAATTTTGTCCAGGCCTGTTCCATGAGTTTATTTTTTTAAATAATTCCGTTGAAGCATGGTTGATAAGCAATGTCTGACTTTCATTGGTTAACATTCATAGAATTTTTATTTATTATTACTTTTGTCAGAATAAAGTTTTTTCTGTGACCATTGTGAGTTTTTCTTTCATTGACCGAAGGGTACCAACAATTTTGTCCACGTGTGTAGCATACAACTGCGTACTTGACCAACAGCTCCTGGTTGTCTTTGAAAAAAACTTCACCATATCATAAATGTGCCAAGCCATCATTTAATATTTTCTATTCCATAATAAGGAACATAAATGCTGCTCCTCTCTAGGCAGTTTCAGGAACAGGAAGATACAGGAAGACTAAGAAGTAGAATAAAAAGGCTTCTTTCTCCTTCCTGGTTGTGTTATTTTGTGGAGATTTTATTATCCATACTATATACCTGTTGCATTTAAATACTTTGAGAGTGGTTGATTTCTGCAACCACAAACCATTAGCAGAATTTTGTCAATTGCCCCGTTTCTGGCATATCATCAGTTAGTTCATAAACTCAGGAAGGTACTATCTCTTGCTCTGTCATTAATAATATGCTAAATGCATATCCGGTGTTAATTATCCACGTCTGTTAAATTTCAGATTCCTCCCTCTAAACAGTGGGCAGTTCTCCCTGGCCATCTCATCTGTCACTGTAAATGTCATCTCTCCATTCTCTCACTGCCGTCCGTGACAGCCCCCACTTCGTGCGCCTCTTTATCTCCCTTTGCCTTCCATTTAAGATCCCCCTTCTTTTTTTCTCCCCTTTTTTGTCTTCGTCCTTTCCACCTCTCACCATCGTATCCAACACGTGGCAAACGATCGGCCCCCGTAAAGGTATTCTCTGTTTCCATTTTCCCAAGAGAGGACAAAAAACACGGGATGAGGACGAGCTTTCTGCAGCTGGTTGCGCTGAGAAAATTGTTCAGAATTGCCTCATTCCAGGGCAGATTAGCGAATGCATACAATCCTGGGCTAAGTGCTATTGTGCGCCACAATTTGGGCCATTATACTTTGTCTTTTCCATTTAGAGAAGCCCCTACCCAATTAAAGTAATACAGCCCTTTTCCCAATACCTGGTGCCAATTAAATCTGGGCGGTATTACCTGCCTTGATAGAGCGAGCTCCTCAACACTCACTTGCATTCATTAGGCCTATTCAACGTGACGGAGCTGATGACAACGATTCAAGTTGCTAACCCCCCCTTCTTTCTTTTCGGACGGGCTCTCAATTTCTTTTCTCCGTGAGTGCCTGCCTTTCTCTTGTGTCACTTCTCTCAAGGCTCCGAATGCCTGCCGCTCACCACTCCGAGGACTCGGAATTAACTGGGGAATAGAGGGAGGGTCAGTCCGTGACACTTTTTCTCCTCCTACCCCCATTTTTTCCTCTTTCTTTGACATTTTCTCGCCTGCCCTGGTTTTGTTTCCAGGTAGCCAAGAGATTTTTTTTTTTTCCAACTCATTGTGCTTTTTTAGAAAAAAAAATAAAAATCCTCGGTCCATGCTGCTACGTTGGCACCATTTTAAAAGCTTCGCCGTCACAAAGAGAGAGCTTGTCCAGGCCACTGACTCGATTGACAATTTCAGAGTGGTAAAAAAAAAAAATCCACAAAAGCTGAAAAAAGCTTTTGAGCGAAGGGGAAGCCGTCACAATGACACGTCCGCTGTCCGAATCCATAACCACCAGGTGTTTGTAGCCTTTCACAGAGATCTGTCATATCCCACTGTTCCAAATGAACTCGCACAAAAGTTTTTTTTTTTTTTGGAAGGGGGGGGCTATTCTCAGTGTCACATTTCATAAAGCAGCAGCTATAACGAGCAACAGAGGGAACGCTGACAGTGGTTGTACTTCAAGCCAGCACTAGGCTCTCTTCTAATGTGGTGTACTTAACATGCCAAATACTACTGGATTTGCAAAGAGGGGATACATTATGTAAAAAGCATTGAGGGGTGTGGCTACAACTATGTAATGCATAGCAGCGCAAGTGGAAGTATACAAGCTTTGAGAAAAAAAAGCCATAATAAATAGTGCAATTTTATCTAAACCAATATACAGTAGATGGATGTTTTGTAAATTAATGTGTTTTATGATATGTTTAAAGAAAAAAAAATAAAGTGATGTATTTCACAGGACTGTATAGAAGAGTAAGGGTTAGGATTTGACACAGGCATCAACTTAAAAAAAACATAATTACAGATTGTTCTAAATTACATACTGTATCTTCAAACTATTGTAGAATCATGGTTATATGGAATAATATTATTTCATGGAAGAGAAGTGGATCCATTTTTATGTTTTGTGATGCAAATCCTTGTTTTGAAATGTATGTTTATGCAAGGCAACATCTAGTTTTGGTTTCCTAAACCTCCTAAACAAAAAAATTATATACCATCCATTGTCTTCTGCATTAGGTCCTGAACAGAAATGCATGTAAGAAAAGAAAAACAGCCCTCCCATTGGTCAACACTAATGTCAACAAGAAGCTAACCCCTGTTTATAAAACTGATGCTGGAAAAAGACCGGAGAAGCAAACATGGATAAATATATAGGCAATGTTTAACAATGCAAAGATAATTTTGGTCATCCTCCGGTTTGAGACACTGAACTTCAAAAAAGTTTAAGATCAGCTCTAATTGTGTTAGTATTTTGTGGTGGGACATTGGTTAGGTTTGACTTTTTTTTTATTAAATAGTAGAAGTAAATGTCCCTGCTGCTGATGATAAAACATTCGAAAAACTGAAATGACCTGACACTGTGTATAAAGATGTGTAGTCTATGGTAAATGTCTTGTAAAAAGAGTTTCTTGGTAACTTCTAATGCAGTTATGAAAGAGATTTAGTAAACAAGATACAAAACTACAACTAACGTCAAAATATAATTTAATATATCATCTAATAATTTTAGTTTAAAAATGTAAACATTTCAATGACCTGATCTAAGATACTGAATATAATTTAAGCTTTTTCCTGTGGTTTACATGGTTCCATCAAGCACCTTGTGGCTGAAAGAGTATAATAGCTCCTTGATAAGTTCCCCTTGTGCTGTTGGTTTTACTCTAGCTGACATTTGCAGATAATGGGAATAAAGAGACTGCGGGGAGAGGAGGGGTCTCCAGTCTGGGAGTGAGAGTGACACTGGAGCGACCCCCCCATGAGAGCAAACCTCTGGGTCCTACTCAGCTGACACTGGGAATGAGATCAGCTTTCCTCTTTTCAGTGCGGATAAGCAGCTCCTAATGCCTGGATGACCACAGACCAGCAGTGATAAACCCGTACAGACTTTTCAAATGGGGAATACAGTTCAGATACAAACACGTTACCCCATAATGTTCACATGCTCCTATGTTTCATTCAATCATTTCATTCATCAATATTTGCTATGACGCAGTGGCTCAGTGGAGTAGAGTGGTCGTCCTAAAACCAGAAGGTTGGTAAGTCAAATCCCGCTCTCCCCAGTTGACACTGTTGTTGGGTCCTTGGGAAAGACACATAACCCACCTTGCCTCCAGTGCACTGGTGTGAGAATGTTTGGCGGTGGACGGAAGGCCGTAGCTTACCACCAGTGTGTGACTGTGGCGTGAATGGATAACGGACAGCCTGTGAGTGCTTTGAGTCCCTTGGGAGAAAAGTGCAATATAAATCTATTATTTGAAAATAGCAGATATTAAAAAAATAATGCTTGGGCAACGATTAAAGCGTTTAATCGCGATTAATCACACAATGCTCTGTGATTAATCGCGATTAATCGCATTATACACAAAATTAAATAATGAATTCAAAATGAGTGTACTGCATGCTTTTATTTTGAAAGAACTGCTATGTGAACAAAAGTGCAATAACATTTGGTTTGCACTTTAAACAACACTTTAAACAAATAAGGTGCTTTTTACAGCAGTTAAAGGTTAGTAGCATTTAAAATATTTCTTGTAAATCTCAACTTAAACATTAATGTAATCAAATTAAATATTAAACCAAAAATATTTGCCACTGCCAGGGCATTAATATTTTGTTCAGTTTGTTTGAAAAACAAGTTATGTCCAGAGCTTTAATCATAACATTATAACATTATAAAGAATATAAATGTCTCTCTTGTGTTTTCATTACAGTCAGAGCCTGTGAATGCAGTTCCCGCGTGTTTCACACACCCTCTCCGGCCACGTTGAGTTGTGCCACTTGTAAAACTCAAGGGTGTATGGGTAATGTAGTCTCTGCTCTCGGTGGACGAATTAGGAAGCGTGCATTGTGAAGGGCGCTCTGAAAAAGCGGCAGCGCACGCAAAGAATTAAAACCTCTATTAAAACAGATGTCCAAATGAGCGTACCGGTACGCTCAAAGCACGTTCTGGGCGCACGGAGGTGGCGGTACTGAGTACCGGTGCGTACCAGCCCACTTAAAGCACTGGATGAGGGCAGCTGATACGTGCAGTCATTCGTTGCGATCCTAAGAATGTTCTTCAGACCGACATCTTTCACTATACTAATCGGCCAACGTTAACGCGCGATAAAATAATTGTCGGCGTTAATTCATTATTGCGTTAACGCAAAAATAACGCGTTAACTTGCGCAGGACTAAAAATAAATAAAGTAGATATTGTTGTAATTGAGGGAAATTGAAGCTGAATTTGCAGAAGTAACGTGATACTTATGTGATCATGGGATACTCTACATTAATTAAATAAATTCACAGAAAATTAAAAGTGGCTTAATGCCAATAAATACTGTGCAAAAACAAGAAATGTGTTAGTTCTGACCGGGACTTTCCATACTTCATAAACTCAAGTGCAGAACTCCTCATTTTTCCTCATTAACCACGCCCACTTCAGATTTCTGACCAATCCCACAATATTTTACGGACACCCACAAGAAAAATGTTCTGCTCAGACAATGTGTCACGAACAAGCTAAAAGAACTCCCAAACCAGGAAACAAAAATTGCAGCCCTCAAGAACAAGAACAAATTTCTTGTTCTTGCAGAGTATGTATGGACGTTTTGAGTTCAAAATAATAAAGGTTGACATCTTGTATATGTGTCTGAAAAACTGGTTTATGTTGAAATATGTCAAAGATAAGAATGTTAGAAAAGCTTTGTTTTTTTATACTGCTTAGTCCCATTAGGGGTCGCAGGTGACTGGAGCCTAACCCAGGAGCTTTGGGCCCTGGACAATGGCCAGTTAGTTGCAGGGCTAACATTTAGAGACAGACAGTGACATACAAGCATTCACTCTCACATTCATTCACTAGAGTTGACACTGGAGTGGCCGATTAACCTATACTGTACATGCATGTCTTTGGACAGTGGGAGGAAGCCGGAGTACCCGGCGAGAACCCACCGTAACACGTGGAGGACATCACAGAAAGACCGGAGTCGGCCGAGAATGTTTGAGTCGGCCGGGTTTTGAACTCACAACCTTCTTCGATCAATCCATTTGAAATAAATTGGGGGGAAATATGAGTATAATGGAATTATTGGCTCACTTTTAAAGCTTTCAAAGTTACATTAAAAATTGTGTTACAATTGTGAATGTTTTTGTCATATAGGTGCCATTTAATTATACTTTCTCTTTACGACATGCTCTTTCATCATCATTTACAACCACAAACACCTCCAAAGCCCATTAAAATAAGCAATTTCATATTGGTTTATCAGAAAACACTTCCTTCATGTAGTCCTCCTTCACTTACTCTAATGTTCAGCATCACACATGCAGCCAATCAGATGCAGCCCAAGTAGGTTTGCACGTTCCGACCTTGGGAGCCGCAGCAACCACAGGGATCGAGCTTGCCTTTGATATGCCAATTCCAAGACCCCGCTCCATAAACCGAAGGCTGTTTTGTTGCTCCGGTACTTGTTTTTTTCGCCGTGTCCATGTAAAAAGGGAAATTGGCTGTGACTTCCATTCACACCGCTCCAAATATAGTCCGAACAAACAACCTTTCTCACCTTGAGGGAGAGTTTTGAAGAAACATAATATAGAAATGGGTAAAAAAAAATGTGGTTAATGAGTGAAAAAGATCTGGGATGCAGTCCTGGACACATGCATGTATCCACTTAGGGCGGAGGATGAAGGAAAGGAAGCCGGATGAGAGCGAGAGATAAACCAAATTCAGACCACATGGCTGTAGCGGTGGAGTCACCAGGGGCTACTTCTAGTCACGGTAGCTTTTAAAAGGTTAAGAATGAGGATGTGTACAGTTTATCTGCAGTCACTTTATGAGCAGAAGTGACGTCATGTTTCAATTTGTTGTATCCCTTTTTAAGAAATCTAATAAGAAGAGAAGCTCAATTTGAAACAGCTGATTCTTGAGCAATACATGTTGGCCTCCTTTGTCAAATCCCTGGCTACAGATTTATTTGAAACATCCACAAGATGGAAGGAAAATAGGACATAAAGTGATTTGGGGAGTACAACTGCCTTTTTCTTAAGTCTTCAAAAATATGTGAAATAATAATGTACTTATATTACAGAAGCTATTCTTGATAAGCTTGTCTTTATATGTTGGGGCAGTGGGTAGGACATAAAACTCAGGATTTGCCTAAGGCCTCTGGCACACTGTGAACTTGAATGTTGCTAAGAAACACATTTTTGGAATCAAAATTGTGACTTGAAATTGTGACAGGACAGGTAATAAATATCAAAATGTCCAAAATTTTGACAGTCATAGAGACTGACTGACTAAAACTGACATTGAATATCCTTTTACAGTAGTTACCTAAACAAACATCCCAGTTCTCAGTCATCCAGGACATAAAGAAATAAAGGTAAAAACAAAGGCATTGTTTTTATGTTTTCTTTATGGCTATTTAAACAAAAGTATGTAAACAACGTAACCGGAAGCTTTATGTGCTACACTGAAACCTGTTTTTTTTTTTTTTCAACCCTCTTCAATGGTTAAGTTCAGTAATAATTTGGTTCAAATTGTGATCTTTGTTTTAGAACAGCTGGTTAGGTTAAGGAAATGTGATTTTTTTTTTTTTTTTTTTTTTAAGTTAGCTACTTGTTATATGAGCTGACTTTTTTCTATTCATACTTGTACTAACCTTTCCCCCAACAACACCCAGCGGCGTTTTAGCCAAGACATAGCCATTAAATAAACTATACTTGTATTAAAACCTATTGTTAGTTTTTGTATTTTGTCCTGTATACTTTTTATTATATTTCTACAAGTATACAAAATTGACGTGGCAAATAGAAAAATAGCTGGAACATCAATCAAAACGACACTTTAAAAAAATATTTTATCAGTTCTTTCTGGAAACACTACATAGACTGGGTTACAATCAGTATAATAATGGTAGCTACCATGTAATGATATAGAATTAATTAGAATTACACATACTTTTCTTTAGGGATATGACTCAACTGACCTTACATTAAATAATAATTGTATTCTCTTATTGCTTTTTAGATATTGTACATACGTATAGAAACATTTGAAATATTGTGTAATTTGATTTTTTACAGTAGCCATAGCAGATGCTAGGGATCCTCTGAAATTAGCATGGCCGCTAACCCCAGCCAGCTTTTAATTAATTTTACACAAACAGTAGAGCAGTGACCCTATGAAAAAGGACAAGGCGCACCCGACTAATCAGCCTGCACCTATGACATCACTCCTGGACCTGCCAAGCCAGCCCCAAACAGTGGGGGCCGAGGTAGTTTACAGTGGATACAAAGCGCCAATTTATCACTATAAGCAAATGCTAACCTAGGAGCGTTGCCCCCGGCAGAATTAATTGGCCCTCTCCCTGTCTGTGAAGTGTCTGGCCTTGTTTAAAAAGACAGGCTGCCCCAGAGACCCGGCTCTCAACACATCGCTTTGAGGGAGCTGCGTGGCGATTGGCTGACTGATAGCCATGGAAACCCCTGTTCACTGCAAAACCAGGAAGTACTTGTGCATAAAAACAATGGGATACTTCAAGACCTGAGAAAAGTGAGACAGGTTTGAATACACTGGGACTTGGGTTTACACACCAGTTAAGCAGACAGTTACAATTCATCTGGTAAAACCTCCACAGCCATGAAGAAAAAGTCTAAACTTTTTTTGTTTGTTTGTTTGTTTTCATAAAAAAAAAAAAAAGATTATTGGCAGATGATCTTAGCATTTACATTTTAGGGATTCTGCTTACTATAAAATCTATGTATTCAGGAGTTACAAAAATATTATTTTGTATTTTGTGCTGGACTTATTTTTAGCGTAAAATTATCTTATTATTATTACAATTAGCTTAGCTTTGCTATAATAGCAATTATCTAAGTTAGCTAGGGGTAGGTTAAAAAAGTGTTTTAAGTGCAAATTGCAGAACTCTAAATCAAAATTCACCATGTCATCTACACTTTCTCAGGGAATATGAAATGCTTGTTCTGTCACACCAACGTTAAGATGTCCTAATAAACCTTTGGCACAGAAAGCTCTAATTTGGGCCACGCTGTGCAATAACTCACTACTCCATTTATTGGTGCAAAGTAACAAACAGGCCATCCCCATAATTAGACCTGCAATGCAACGTATTTGGGGTGACGTTAAAACTTAAGAACATAAAATTGTCTTTGTAAAATGTTCAATTTGATAAATTTGAGGTTTTATTTTGAAAACCAAAAGTCCTAAGCACTTCTGTGGTAAATATCTTAAGCACTTCCTTTTGTTCTCCCAATCAATGCTTTTGTACCACACAGAGATTATGTATTTGTCATACTGCTAAATAATGCATTTTCAGAACTGGGTTTTGGTGTTGCAAAATGAACTAGGAGTAAGTTGTTGTGTTCTATACTATGGCCGGAATAGGATTTGCTATAACTGTCCTAAAATTCAGAAAGTCAAAAACAATTGTTCTGTTCGACTGTGAAATTGTTCATCTTTGATCCTGTTACATTGTGTGGCAGTGGATTTTAGACCACAACTTAAACTTACAATGTGAAATGCCTGTTCTTTCACACAAATGGTAAGATGTTCTAATAGGCCTGTTGCACAGAATGATCTCATTTGGGCTAAGCAAGCTCTGCAGTAACTGACCAGCTCACCATATGTGTATATTAATTGCTTCATCTCTCTCTGTTACATCTTCCTTTAACTGCAACTTGGTAGTAATACAGTATATTGTCGGTGAACATGAATTGGCAAGTTTCATCACTTTTTTTCCGTCCACCAACATAATCCTCAAATATGGACACTTTGGGGTTACATAGCAAAAAGGTAAATGTCAAAGTCATGGCTTCAAAATGTTATTCCACACACAATTATTTCTCCTGTCTAAGGTTTATCTCCGACATTCTGCCTGATGACCACAGCAATCAGTGCATGCAGCACAAGCCACATTTAATGGAGTTCCCGGTCACTGCATTGCCGGCTTTCGTGCCAGCAACACCATCGGTGTGTCATGCTTTGGGTGGTAATGCCGGAAGCAACACAACTTAAGGTCTTTGAAAAGGCATGGGGTGTTTCACGTGGCAGGTTGCTATATGTGTAGTGGAATGCCAAAAAAGTGGTGATTACCTCTGCTAGGAACTCTTTCGATGCACTCTTGTGTGACTAAGAAAGTGAACTTTGTAGTACATTAGCCATTGGAGATTGAAGACTCCTACTGTAGGGAGAAACTAGACAAAAAAGCTCTCCCCCTTTCCTTCCTCCTTCACCCCGCCACCCAGTCTTTCTTTATCTGGCCTCTCGTTCAGTTGAGAGCCCTATCTGGCTGGCCCATCCGTGGTGTCTCCTTTCCCTGGCCGCCGCACTTGGGGGAATAATTAATCGGGCTAACAGGTAAGAGATACCGGGACGTGGCATAAGAGCAGCTTTCAGAGCTTTGTGCGTGTGGGCTTTCGACGCTGAAATGGATCCGCTCGACCACTCAGGGGCCTTTTCAGCGATGGAGGAGGGCCGGAGGATCTCACCGGACACTCACTCTGTAAGCTACCCCCCTTCTTTCCGAGCTCACATCCTTTATTTGGTCTGGTACAAGGAGGCACGCACAGATGAGGCTCGGGGCGACGGAGCAGTCTGGAGAGCACTTGGAGGTTTTCCCTTGTCTGTTCTCAACACCTTTCACTCAGCGCTGCAACACTTTGTAACCAATTTATTCCACAAAGGCACTGAGAATGTGTAGTGCATTTCCTGTACTTCCTAGAATGTTCAGTAAAAGCATTACAATACCAAATTGCAGAGTGAAATATGTTTAAATATTGCCCTTGAGTGTCCAGTGTGTACTGCGCCTCAGGCCAAAAGCTGCTGGGATAGGCTCCAGTCACCAGCAACCTCTAACGGGTAGAAATGGTAGACAATTTATGAATTAATGTATTAATAAATGGTAAATGGTAAATGGCATGCATTTATATAGCGCTTTTTTGCACCCTTCTCGGGGACCCAAAGCGCTTTACATTGTGCTTCCACTCACCCCATTCACACACATTCACACCTGGGGCAGACAGAGATGGGGGCTGCCATACAATTTTTTATATATTTTGATCTGGTTATTTATTAATGTTTCTGGATTATCAAACAGTAGGTTGGGGTAGTGGATGGGACAAGACTTTTACACAGTGTTGTTGTTGCTGAACTGTGTAATACTTTACTTTTATATGATGCTCTATTAACGTAGTTTTGACCTTTTTAAATATTAAATAATTTAAAAATTACTTAATATTTATTATTATTATTATTATTATATCGTTTAGAATTGTAAACGATCAGAGCTGTTTAATATATATCAAATATTAGCCTTAAGTGAAAGACAAGTAACATGATAATGGATATATAGAAACATTTGCATTATCACATCCAGATAGGCCTGTTCAAATTTTACAACAAATTATTCAAACATAAGTTAATGTCCACGTTTACCTTTTTGGAAATTTTCTCAAAATCCTTTCTTTCCAAGAACATGGCACCTATCTGATTTAATTTGAATGAAGAAGTGAAACTCATTCAACACCAAAAAAAATACCAAAATATTACATCAAACTGAAGTTTAGAGCTTACCTTGAACTTCTAGCTCTGAGTTTAGCATCTGATCTGTTTCAACAGGCCATGTAAACCTTCAGCCAATGTGAGTGTTCCGTACTCAAATGGGAACAGACCAACTTGTATGTGAGCGTGTCTAGACTTTACAGGAAAAACATTCTTGTCAATTAAAATCCTTGATAATAAAGCCTAGATGATGTCTAAGGTCTCATTTTTCACAGAGCATTATTGTAACAAGATCAGTCTGTTCACACCAAGTCATGTCCGAGACAGGAGCGTATCCAGACCATGACAAGACATTTATGACATTTATTATGTTAGGGCGAGACCAAGTGAAGACCAAGATTGTGTCGGGCGATACCTGGCAGTTTATAACTAGAGCTAGTCCAGTTCCTCCAGTTCCACCAAAACTCATGGAGGTTAGGGTTTGGTGAAGGAGGCAGAGTTAGAACAAAGAACAAAGTTTTCTATCTGAATATTAAATAAATTATTTTTTTTTCAATCCCAACAACAGACAAATATGCCACGTGTTGTCTTGGTTGGTTTTGGCTTTTGAGACAAAGTAAAAGTAAGTTAAAATAAATTCAAGACCAAGACTAGACCAAGACTTTTGGGGATGGAGACCATGAAAAGAAAACCTTTACAAAAATAATCTCAAGACCGGTCGAGAGTACTATATCGCTAATGTCGGTTTGTGGGAGTTAAGGGATTTCCGTTTAATGTAATTGTCATGAATTGCTTTAAATGAGGTTAAAATCCTCTAAAAAAATTAGACACATTTTTGGGATTTTGCTTTTTTATAAGTTTAAAAGTGGATTGCATTGATTCTCAAGATGACACCAGTTGAAAACCGCTCTTAAAGTATAATTGAATAATCTAGTTTCAATATGCATTTGTCACACAATTAATCATGATACACCTTTTTCTTAAACTTCTTTGTACAAGAGGTAAAGCTACATTTCTTGTCAGATTGGGTTGATTTACTCCTGTATAAAGACATTACCCACAGTAAAGTATGAGCTGTCTGTGCTAACAAAGCCTTCCCAAATAAAAAGCCCTGGAAGTGACAGTAAAGCTTGTAACGCAGCATGTTTCTGAAGGCTCATTTTTCTGGAAGAGACTTCAGTTACTTGCTGTGGGTGTCAGGTGATTGACAGCGAGCCGAATGTGGTGTAATACAAGCAGTTATGCAAAAAAAGATACAAATATAATAGTGTACTTTGAAAAGAGCTTTAATAACAATAACATTAAATTAAACATTCATGCAACCAAGCCTTAGAGAAATAATGAAATATCAATTTGTGGCCTTCTATCTTAAATGTCATAATAATTGCTATATATATATATATATTTTTTTTTGTAGCAGTAAAAGAGTGACATAGGGAAGAAACTTATTTGAATTTGGTGAATGAAAGTCCAACAATTAATTGTTTGCATAAAAGTCAACTTTTTTATAACAATCATATGCAACAATGTTCACTTTAGAAGTCTGATTGACTATTGTTTTAAAAGTACTTGTGCTTACAGTCTGGATCTACCCAACAACACTGTTATCCAATCAGAAAACACATGCACGTTCCTTGAGAGTTTTTTGAAAATGATTCGGAGTGCATCCAGGAAAGAAAGGGAACAGTGCTTTTTGAAGTGCATCAAAAAATGATAAATTTATATCCTTCTATAATTGAATCAATCAATTATATGATTTTACTACATTTTGGAGATGAAACATGTAGTTAGGGCTAAAAATTATGACAAAAGTAACAAATTTGCATTTATTATTTTACTCGTTAAAAGTAAAAGGGAAATGAATGATATCTTTTATCTCAGAATTCTATCTTATTTTTATTTATTTTTTCTTCTCAGAAATTTAACAAATTCTGACTTTTGTTTTCTCATAATTCTGTTCTTCCTCCAAAGATTTATGATGTTAATCTCAGAATTCTTTTTTTTTTTCTTTTTTTTTGTAATGAATTCTGACTTTAATCTCAAAGTAATTTCTTCTTTTCCTTTTTTTTAGAATTTTGACTAAATCCAAATTTCTTTCACAGTGACCCAGATCTGCTTCTGTAAGTTTTAGTTTTAAACAGCTTAATGCCTACAAAATGTTATTTTCTCCATTTTTATGTCTCCCATACCAGGCCCAGTCAAATGAATAAAGTTAGTTGTCTATAACTATTAATATTACAAATATTTAATTATTTTTAGATTGTTAATTAAAGACTAAATTATAGGTATATAATGTTTGTATATTAATAATTCCAAAAGAATTGTCTGAACAACAATAATGAGGCTTTGTGGAGTATATATTTACTTTATCACAACAACATTTATGTCCCTCTCAAAATTGAAACAAGACTTAATATACTCTCAATAGAACTTAATTACATGATAAAGCTTTTTAAACAGCAATATCTGCTTGGTTGTTGATATAATCCATGTAACTGATGTGTCCTGACGACACTCTGACTATTGTACTTCTAACATGTCATGTGATTCCAGACAGTGCTATATTACCCAAAGACTATTTCAACCACATTCAGAGGTTTGTCCAAGCCTCAAAAACTAAACAAATTGATGATATCCCCCAGAACAGTCCCTCCCTTCCTTTCACTCACAGTTTCTTTTGTCCTACCTCCCCCTACTGGCTGCTTCTCTCTTCATCTTCCTTCCTCTTTTCTATTTTTTTATTTTCCCCTCCTCTCTGCACACTCTCCTGGGCTTACATTACAGCTCTAGAAGAAGCAGCTTAACATAAGGAGGGGTTGCTGTAATGCACATTTGCAATTGCTGCGTCATGACTTTGAGAAAATCCCTCGGCGACACAATCGCAATTACCATTATTTTTCCACGGCACCACAGTAACAAAGTATATTTGAATGCTGCTTTTACTCCGTGATGTAGATTTTGAAATCAATCGGGTAATTTAAGTGTTTGATGATTGGTCATGGGATATTTTCATGAAGTGCCTGACAGTAGAGACGAGCTAATTAAAGAAATAGACAAGGTTGTTTTAGTGATCGCCTTCATCGTTGGAATATGAAAAGGATACAGCTGACAAATTCAATTATTGGGAGAAGACGGGCTAATGGCATGCACTAATGATTGTTTCAAGTATTTCCTCAGTGTGTTTTAATGAAAGCTTACATTGTCACAAGTGGAAAGGGGGAAATGTGCCTCAGACCAATTACAATACTGTCACACAGATTACAGCAGTAATCCAATCACCGGACAAACTAAAATAAATGAAATGTTGCTGGTGCACAGTTTAAATTTAGAGACATAGAATAGAGTATTTGTAATTGTAAAGTCAGTGTTAGACGCAGATCAGTAAACAGAGTTGGGAGAACAATCAGACCAGCAAAGAAATAGTAAGCAAACCGGCTTTGGAAGATAAGGAAAACTTGCTGAAATAGCAATTTGTAAACATATTAACAGATTAGGAGAGGTTAGGTAAGAGAACATAATGACTCTGGTCCGACTGACTTAATTTACAGAACATGCAACCAATCAGAAAAACAACCTGTCGAATAGAGCCTGCCTCCTTTTTAGATGGTTGAAAGTTGGTAAAAATGGCTGAAAGTAAAATGAAGCATTAGGAGGCATTAATTATTCTAATAGATACCTTTTGGATAATATAAGGTTTATTTAGAAAGACAAAAACTTTTCTTCAGTTGTGATGACACTTTATAATAACAGCTTTTTAAACTCACAGTGATGCATTTTCATTTTAAAATTCTGTACATACCTGTTGCTGTAATTTCAGGTAGTGTCCACACTAATTCATGAGTCTTAAGAACTGCTGCAAACCTTTTTGTAGTTTTTTGTTGTATGGCGACACTAAAGTAGAGAAAAAGTCACACTTGTTTTACAGTATTGTTTAAAATAATAGCACAACGTGCAATGTGACTAACCAGAATAATCCAGGTTTTTAGTATATTTTTTATTGCTCAGTAGCAAACAAGTTAGTAGGTGCAGTAGTAGATTCTCAGAAAACAAACAAGACCCAGCATTCATGATATGCACGCTCTTAAGGCTGTGCAATTGGGCAATTAGTTGAAAGGGGTGTATTCAAAAAAATACCAGTGTCTGCCGTTGACTGTACAAACTCAAAACTATTTTTTACAAACGTTTTTGTTTCTAGGATTTAGCAATCCTGTGAATCACTAAACTAATATTTAGTTGTATGACCACAGTTTTTTAAAACTGCTTCACATCTGTGTGGCACCTCTCAGCTGTTATTCCACTCCATGATTCTTTGACAACATTCCACAATTCATTTACATTTCTCGGTTTTGCTTCAGAAACAGCTTCTCGATTGGATTAAGTTCCGGGGATTGGTCTGGACACTCCATAACATTAATTTTGTTGGACTTTGCTGGTTTACTCGGTTGTTTGGAGTCATTGTTTTGTTGAAACAAACATTTCAAGGGCATGTCCTCTTCAGCACAAGGCAACATGACCTCTTCAAGTATTCTGACAAATGCAAACTGATCCATGATCCCTGGTATGTGATAAATAGGCCCAACACCATAGTAGGAGAAACATGCCCATATCATGATGCTTGCTTCACTGTCTTCACTGTGAACTGTGGCTTGAATTCAGAGTTTGGGGGTTGTCTCACAAACTGTCTGTGGTCCATGGACCCAAAAAGAACAATTTTTACTCTCATCAGTCACAAAATGTTCCTCCATTTCTCTTTAGGCCAGTTCATGTGTTCTTTGGCAAATTGTAACCTCTTCTGTACATGCCTTTTTTTTTTAACAGAGGGACTTTGCGGGGGATTCTTGAAAAATAGATTAGCTTCACACAGACGTCTTCTAACTGTCACAGTACTTACAGGTAACTCCAGACTGTCTTTGATCATCCTGGAGCTGATCTTTGGCTGAGCCTTTGTCATTCTGGTTATTCTTCGATCCATTTTGATGGTTGTCTTCCGTTTTCTTCCACGTCTCTCTGGTTTTGCTCTCCATTTTAAGGCAATGGAGATCATTTTAGCTGAACAGCCTATCATTTTTTGCACCTCTTTATAGGTTTTCTCCTACTCCAATCAACTTTTTAATCAAAGTACGCTGTTCTTCTGAACAATGTCTTAAACAACCCATTTTCAGGCTTTCAAATGCATGTTCAACAAGTGCTCGTGGCTTCATCCTTAAATAGGGGTCACCTGATTCACACCTGCTTTTTCACAAAATTGATGACCTCAGTGATTAAATGTCACACTGCTATTTTTTTTAAACACACCTTTCAACTAATTGTTCAACTGCACAGCCTTGTTTTCTGAGAATCCTACTGGTAACTTGTTTGCCCCTTAGCAATAAAAATATACTAAAAACCTGGGTTATTCTGGTTGTACTGCTATAATTTTGAACAATACTGTATCTGCTGCTGGTTGCATCACCTAGTTAACATAGATAATGATTTGTAGAAAAGAAAATTTAATATGGACTGACATTCAATATAATATATTAAAAAGAACCACTTAACATGAAATTTACCCATTTTTTACTATGTATTAAAACTTTCAGTAGACATCCAATCATTGGTATGGACAACTTTATTATACTGCTTTTACTTTACTTACTTTACTTACTTACAGTACTATGTAATATACAGAATTTGAGCACGATGTACAATATGGTTTATAGAATAATTTAATTTCTAGACATAACTATTTGAGTCAGAAATTCTTGTAGAACCAAAAGATGATATCTACAGTACTCTGAAACCTCCCTCCCTTTTCCCAGCCCACTCCATCCTCCCCTCAACACAAAGCAAAGTTCCTCTGTGTTATTCTTTATTTATCTCGATCCATTCTCCACTCAGACTGGGGTCCAGGGTGGGTCCAAATGTAGCCTCTGGCCCACCATGCTTGCACCATCTCTGAGCGGTAGAGGAGTCCAGGTCCAAAGAAGGGTGAGTGGGGGTTTAGGGTGGGGTGGTGGTGGTGGAGGGGGGGGAGTTTTGGCACACATCTGCAGCCCTGGGGGTTAGAAAGAGAGAGCGGGTCGCAGGGGTCAGCGACAAGTGGCACACACGGAGGCGGGTGCGCCGGTGAAGTGGGCTGGAACAAGTGCTATAGAGAGGCCAAGGATTGTGTTTTTCCCATGGTCTGCTACACCCTTTGCCCCCCTCCCCCCAAGCCCGTTCCAAAGACACCACCCCTTCCATCCAACACACACACAATCTTATGGTGGTGGCCTGTCAAGGGGGTTGGTTTCACTCCATGGGGCTGCAGTGTTTTCAGTGGATTGATACAGATGAAGAAGTTCAACACAATGGATGGATTACCTCGGCCAAAATAGAGTGAGAGACCACCACTCCCCACACCCCCGGCAGCACCCTACATTGCTAACATGTCCGACATAGTGCCAGATGGACAATGCAAGAACTGCTGACACTTTATTGAAACTATTTGTCTTCGTGTTTGGGACATACACATAAGAAAACCAGAGAATAGTGGAGTATTATTAAGATAAATATGATACAAATATAAAAATGAAGAGTGAAAATGCTGCCTGCCAGACCTAGGCTTTACACATGAACTCTAAAAGGTCAAATACAGAGACACTTTTTGGGTCAAACCACACAAACATCATTTATCATATGACAACAACGCAACAGCTGATCAGAAACCACAAGCGCTCACTCTCAAATTTGATCGCACGCACATCAGTGACAATAACTGTTGTGAACAGTGAAAGTAACTATCCTCAACAGCCAGCGCTACAATATCATTATCATGACTGCACCAACCACATCTAAATTGTCAATACTACCTTTGCATAAATACTCAATACTAAGCTGCTGAAAATAATTTTACTTGATGCACAAAAGTGTAGCTTCCTTATAAATTTAGATTGTCATTGGTCAAAAATATACAGTGAAATATATGGTGGTAGAATACGGTCTTAGATATAAAAATAAATAATATAATAATCATTCACACATTCCAGAACATTGATTTTTAACCACACAGTCCAAAGTATGCATTAAAAATAAGGTAGATTATATTGCACTTTAAATTAAATAATACTGCACAATAAGAACCGTTTTATCATAAGAGCTGTATTAGTATTAGTATATATATATATATATATATATATATATATATATATATATATATTTTAAAGCTTACAACTTTTACAGTTTTTTTTTTCCAGGCAGACCCAGCAGAAGAGTGATAAGCCCTGCATTGAAATGTTGTTCTCTACAAACAGTTGAAATTGGTCTGGTGGCAATTTCACTTAGATTTTTAAACAAAATCAGTTGAGGTCATAAATGTATTAAACCATCACCAGAAAAATGTGCACAACATCAGTTTTCCAGTAATGACTGCATTGGCCCAAAGCAGCAATGAAAAATAAAAAAATAAAAAAATCCAATAAAATCTTAACCTACGGAGCTAACAAACTTGAAGGTAATTGTTTTGCTTTAAAGAAGTTGAGAAAATGCTTCTACTTTTTCTAAATCTGCACTTGGCCTTGTGTAAGAAGTATTTGTAAGTCTGCCACCTCTACACTTCATTATTCATCTCACACTCATTCACAGTTTGTATGTGTTTCCTCCTGGACGCAGTGTCCTTAAGCCCCGCCCCTTGTCTCAGCGTCCTTAGCTGTCCGGCCTAATGGCTACGAATAGGCCCTAATGCACGCACCCCTCGATAAATCACACGCACGGCAGCCCCGCTCAGACATTCAGCAGCTTGGCCCCAGTGCTGCGTCCCAGATTAATGAGCGCAGGACCATTTAGCTCGCACACCGGACAGCGCCGAACACAAGCACACACCGGCAGAGTTATAGAGTTCTGCTTGTGAGGACCTTTATAATTATTTACCAATGCTAAATTGAATACTAAAACCAACTGCTCCATGAAGTGAAAAAATATTACAAACTTTAAATTACAGATAAGGAAAATTAAGTTCCATTGTAAACATATCTATATTACAATGGTAAGTACTGGTTCAGTACTGGATTTAGTCTTGGCTTAGTCTTTATTAAGTTATAGGTAATGTTGTTTAGCTGTAGTCCTGCTATAGCTTTGGGTCTACTCCAAGGTTCAGTCGTGGTCTGTTTATTCTGGGGTTATTCCTGTTTTAGTTTTTACTATTTGTCTGTTCAGTCCTGAGATTAAATCAGTGTCAGTCCCGATGATGTTGTGGTTTTGTTCTATTTAGATCCTGGGCCTTAACCTGTTTTAGTCCTAGATTTAGTTCTTATATTATCCTTGTTTGGTCACAGTGTTGATTTGGTGTAGTTCAAGTTTTGTCTTGGGTTTAGTCAATGAGTTAAGGCCTGGCCGACACATGTTTAGTTAGTCCTTGTTTAGTCCAATACTTAGTTTACTATCGGTCTTAGTCCTAGGTTTAGTCCCATGTTGGTCCTTGGGTTAAAATCCTGTTTTCAGTATGGAAAACTTATTATGGACAAAACATTATTTGGTAACACTTTATTTTTAACTACATACATTGATATATTGTATCTAATTTATTAAGAACAATGTAACAAACTGTAATAACATGTAACTACATAGTACATACATACTCTAACTCTACACTACATAGGCTAAGTAAACATAATTCCATTATGTATGTACTATGTAGTTACAAGTTTGTTATACAAGGGTGTAGATACAATATAGCAAGTGTAGAGTAACAAAGTATCACCTATTATTTAAACGCATATTAGGTAAAGTGACACACGGCTTTAAGGCTGTGCAGAAATACCTGACTACTATGTTTTTTAGCATTAGCTCCAAGTGCTAATGGTAAACAACACACATGATATCTGTGAAGGTGCTCAGTCATCCAGGACAGAATTGATAAAGTCTCTTGAAATTAGAGACGAAACGTCTTCACCTTAAAAACTGAGTCCAGATGCTTTTATTTTAACCTTTTTCAACACACATGATATGTCAAGTTCGTTACCTTTTTTTTTTTTACTTAAACTACTAGGACATAACATTGTGTTTGCTCCTGCAGTGGTAGTTAACCCCTAACCCTCAAATCATTTGATGTCTGTAATCATATGCTGTACCTTTTTTATCAGTCTGTCATGGCCAGTGCAATATTTTTTGGTGTTTACATTTACATCATGTTACAGCCACTGGAGGCAAGGTGGGTTAAGTGTCTTGCCCAAGGACATAACACCAGTATGAACAGTGAGGAGAGTGGGAATCAGACCGCCTACCTTCTGGTTGAAGGACGCCCACTACACCCTGTTGTATGCTGGGGGAACTGCCTGACTGTCAGAGACAGTAATTGACTAGACAAATTAGTCAGGAAATGTGTCTTGGTTAGAGCTTTGCTAGAGAGGAGAATGAGGAGCATGATGCAGGCCAAACTCAAAAACAGCAGCATTCCTTGCATGAGTCTCTGTCAGCTCAGAGGAGCAACCGTAGTGACAGACTCCACTCTTTGCGATTCAGGAGATCATTTATACCAGCTGCTATAAGACTGTACAATGAATCTTATTAATGTGCATTTTATTACTAGTAATAGTAACTTATAAATTATTTATTATTATTATTTTTAAGGAATATGTAGTGTTTTTCACTGTTTGAGTAAACTTCCTCCCTCGAGACAATGCTGTGTCCTACGATCTTTCATACAGACTTATTACCACCATCGCTCACATTTCACAGATTTCACCACGCCGAGTCAAATGTCTTCCCCAATGTTTATTTTAACGAGAAATAATGCACTCAACTAACCGTGCATTATCGTCGGCGCCGGCTATTTACAGTCGGCATCTATTAATCATTTTTTGAGCATGTACGGCAATTCAATTAGGCCGGGTCACACTCCAGCAATAATACGATTTTAATTGCACGGAGCAGGGCTCTAATTCAACTATCTCTGGATCGCTTGACGGGGGCAAACGTGGCACTCATCAGCAACACAATGACAGCATTAAGGAAAAATGTCACAGCAGGAAGTTGATATGAATGTATGGGAGATGAAGGAAATGTGTGAAGCATAATGTTGTCCAATATTACACATAAGAAATGGGGCCGGAAATTTATGACTGTAATGTGGGAGGATAAGAATTTGTATGACACATGTGAAAATGTTACTTCGAATCGAGACACAACTTTTCATGGTCTCTCTAAATACATTTAGTCTATGCTAAAGTTTACATGACAGCATTTGCACTTATCCACTTGAACCAAACTGCACCCAACATAGTCTAACATTGTGTAATCAAGTGTTAGACTTTGGGGTTTGTGGTGAATTGTTAATATTTAATGGGTGCTTTCTGGTTCAGAAAAGATCCAGAGACTTGTTGGAAGGGTAATTATACAAAACAACAAATACAGAAATTTTGCTTGTCAATGACAATACATATTCTGACTTTGGAATGCGTTGAAAAAAAAACTAATCTCAAACCAGAAGCCAACAATTTAAGGAAAATATGTGTCCCTTAGAAACACAGAAAACATCTAGAAAAGGGAAGAAACAAAGCACTTGCAGCGAACCCCGAGCTCCTTCCGAGTAATAGGAATGCTTACTTGTTGAATCTTTTATCAGTTTGCTTTTTCGGTGCCCCCTCCCCGGCTCTCCGCGTGTTATCTGGGCAGCAGGTACGCAGCTATGCATGGGGCTGCGTGGAGCTGATTAGAACAGTGATAGATGGGAGGGTGGATGACCTTAGCTTCCGACTAAACACAAGGTTGGACATTTGTCTCCATGCTGCATTTGCATGCTCTCCGCCCGTTTATGGCAATTTGTCACCATACTCGCTTTGCCATTGAGGACACACGGTTTAAAAAACGAGGAAAAGAGAAAAAGGGGGAAACGAGGGATGGAAATTCAAAGCAGGCGATGATGAAGCACTTTGATTCAGATAATTTCACAAACGGAGTGTTCTCGGGCTTTCCTGTTAGTAATGTGTGCGCCGGTTTTTATGATGGTACACCAGTGCAGAAATGCATCTTAAAGGCCAGATAGGAACAATGCTAAATATAAGAGCTTCATGAAACACCATATACAAAAAAATATATATTTAAAATCTTCAAGTGCATCTGGACTAGGGCTATAAATACATTATAAATACAAAATGCACAAAAGTAAAACCCATTAACAGACTAACATGCAGACCTTTCCAGCAAGCATCTTAAGATTTTTCTTTAAAAGGGTCAACAGTGAAAAGAGCTGAAAGGATTTTTGATAATTAATGTCTTGGAAAAGATAATGTACAATTGAAATCTCAAATAATTAAATCCCTTTGTCTATGTAAGGCTTTGTATTTTAAATTTATTTATAAAAAATAGACAAGAAATAAATAAGTACCAAAAAGACAAACAGGATGTACTTGCTCCCTTAATCTGTCCCACCAAGCCTTTTCTTATAATTTATGAATTATTAAAGACTGCATAATTCCCTACTCCTGGAATATGCCGCAGGGATCAGTTGATTCCACTAAAAGGCACACTCCAACAATAACAATCTTTTCTAAAGCCGAGTCTATCATCTCTTCACACAGGTAAATTCGCTCTACCTTAACAAAAAACAGACCAAAGAAAAGTTGACAGTGAGTTTTTAATAAACACTGAACAGCTAGTCCGATCAAAGGGCATACGTCTGATTTGCCAAGAAACTGTGGTCGTTTTCAAAGGAGACAATCTCAGCTGCCTTTTTTTCCACCAAAATGCTAATTCCACTAACAACCACTCAGTGCAAGAAAGGAGCGCAACAGTTCAGAGGTTAGCAGTCAGTTTACAGGCTCAGCAAAATATTTTATTTCAACAATCTACTGTTGATGAGCTTTATCATCATCTGCCTTATCCGTTTCCTTGCTTTATATATTTTTTATACTGTATATATTTGCTGCACAGATTTTGTTGCTGCATGCTGTGTGATGATGAATAAACAGCAAAAAATAATCCAAAATCTCCATAAACACAAGGCGTCAGTCTGATGAATGGCCTGTCATGTTGTGTGTTGATCTGTGAATTATTTACACTCATATGTGTTTAATAATTCAGGGCTCAGTCTTAACAAATTAACACATCGCTCCCGGTCTCAGTCTGAGGGCTCGTCGGCCAAACGGCCAACTTCAGAAGACGTTGGTGACACTTCTGCAGTGTTGCACCATTCTCAGGCCTAATTTGATCAGTTCCGAAGCCATGCCTCAGCAAATCAGATTCCCAAGAACTCAACATTCAACTTACTACATAGAATTATCATTCAATTTACCTTAAATCTGCATTGTGATCCGACATAGCTTTTTCAAGTCTTGTTTGTATTTGTGAATTTTCTTTTTTCCTGTTTTTTACACATCTTGTACAATGACCCCATCTTCTGCTGTTATTTTTACCTATACACAACCCATATAATTGTTCTTATACTCAAATTGACTTTTTCCACAATCTACATTGCGCCTGTAATTTAAATTTAACAATTTAAAAGTATCTTGGGAGCTTTCACATCTGCGCTATTTGGTCCAGACTTTCAAGTTTGATCCAAAACAAATCGTCAGGTGTGAAAGCTCCAGTAGACCATGGCTCAAAAGAGGTGGTTTTGGTCAAACTGAACCAAGAGTGGTTGTAGTGTGAAAGCATGTTCACTGATAGTTTGGACGTTTGGCCTAAATGCGGTTTAAAAACACAGATTACGTCTTTTTATATTTTGTATGGCTCTATTTTTCTTTCTACGCTGCAGCAGATGCCTCCTGTGAAACCAACCAAACCAACCAATTATGTCTTAAACAGTGTATTGTGTTTCAGCTGTTTGTAGTAACTCTACAGTATATTAATAATAACATGTCTCTATAGACCCTACTCCAGTCTGATTTTTGTCTTTCTCCAGTTTAACTGTAAAATGAGCAACACATTACCCACAGTAAATGCCGTCTACCAGAGACCCCTGTGGCAGTGGTAACTACAAACTACTGAACTACAAAGAAAAAAATCTGTACTTCTCTCTTAAATGTGATATTGCTGGACTATTAACATGGATGCGCAGACCTAAAAATAAAAATTAAACCTTTATAAACTGGTTTGGCAAAGTTGACCCCGGTCTTATGATCCCTGTCTTCTCAATTTCTAGATTCTCTGTTCTAAATGTTTTATGATGTGGTCTGATTTCTTTGTCTACCCACAAAGCATCAGCAAAAAATAGACCAATCAGCTTCCAGTATGTGCGCCGTCAGTAACCAGCTTGTCATATATATACAGTATATATACAGTACCTACAGCAGAGTATTAAACCCTCGTGACACTCTTCTCCATTCCCCAGTCACACATGACGACGCCTCTGATAGAAACACACACCCAGGCCCCGGCAGACACTTCCAGGTCCCTAACGAGGTCGCTAATTAACTCTCCCACTTGCGCTCGCTCGTTTTCATCTGAGGTGCACATTGCTTTTTTGACAGGAGAAAATTGCCGGGCAATTAAATCATCTGAAGACGAACACTCCAGCAGCTGGTATTAACAGCTAAATGTTACATCCTTTTTCAAAAAATGTGATTGTGGGGAGAGTGATTGACGGCCCCAGAGCTCACTAATAACTTTATGACACCACAGTGAAGACGGACAATATTTAGGACAGCAGATGGATTCATAAAAACACTGAGTTCACATTAGACTATATTTATGAGCTGTTATCTAGATGCAGGAATGACCGTATTATACTGAAATAATCTACAGTAGCTACTTTCTAATAAGCTGAGTTTTGTGTTGCACCAATTGAAATCAGCTAAGTCGCTAAGCATACTGTATTGTTTTTCATACGTCATTGTTTTCTGCAGCACAGTCTCAGTCTTCCTAAAGCGAATAGAGCGTATTGAGACCAAGACTTTCAGCTATTGAGACTGAGTCAAGACCATGATTATGGATCAAAACCAGAACCAGTGTATGATACTGTAATAGATACAAGAAACAGTTAAAGTAAAGTCTTAGACTAGGTCCAGTATCATGGAGGTAATCCCATCTTCTTTTTATAACAGTCTGCAAACGTCTGGGACTGAGAAGACAAGCTGCTCAAGTTTAGGAATAGGAATGTTGTCCCATTCTGTCTTAGGTCTTCTTTGTCACATCCTTCTCTTTATGATGCTCCAAATGTTTTCTATGGGTGAAAGATGGCTCAGTGGGGGCGGCAGTGGCTCAGTGGTAGAGCGGTCGTCCTTCAACCGGGAGGTAGGCCGCTCTCTCCACAGTTCATACTGTCGTTGTGTCTTTGGGCAAGACACTTAACCCACCTTGCCTCCAGTGGTGTTCCAGCTGTAACACTGGTGAATGGAACCTTAATGTAAGTTGCTTTAAAATGAAAAGCGTCAACTGTAAATGTAACACTGGTGAATGTAAGTCGCTTTGGATAAAAGCGTCTGCTAAATGACTAAATGTAAATGTAAATGTAGATCTGGCCATTTCAGAACCGGATCCTTCTTCTACGCAGCCATGATGTTGTAACTGATGCAGTATGTGGTCATTGTCATGTTGGAAAATGCAAGGTCTTCTTTTTTGACCTTATAGAGTTTTAGTTGGCAACTGCGAATGACACGGTGGATTGTGTTCACCGACAATGTTTTCTGGAAGTATTCCTGAGCAGTAGCATTCCTGTTTGTGATGCAGTGCCATCTAAGGGCCCGAAGATTACAGGCATCCAGTAGGGTTTTCTGGCCTTGACCTTTACGCACAGAGATTGTTCCAGATTCTTTGAATCTTTGGATGATATTATGCTTCATATTATGCTTTCTCTGAGAAACTCTTTTCTGATATTGCTTCACTATTTTTCGCTGCAGCATTGGGGGAATGCCCATCTTGACTTCTGAGAGACACTGTCACTCTGAGAGGCTCTTTTTATACCAAGCATGTTGTCAATTGACCTAATAAGTTGCAGATTGGTCCTCCAGCTGTTCCTTATATGTACATTTAACTTTTTCGGCCTCGTATTGCTACCTGTTGCAACTTTTTGGGAACGTATAGCTCTCATGAAATCCAAAATGAGCCAATATCTGGCATGACATTTCAAAATGTCTCACTTTCAACATTTGATATGTTATCAATGTTGTATTTTGAATAAAATATTGAAATTTGAAACTTCCACATCATTGAATTCTGTTTTTATTCACAATGTGTACAATGTCCCAATGTTTTTTGAATTGGGTTTGTAGGTCATAACACAACATTTTAACATGAACACTAAATATTTTGTTCAATAACCAGGAGGTTTGCAGAGGAGACTTGGTCATATAATGTGCACTGCAATAGTCAATATGAGACCTGGTGGGTAGACTTGACTAAAGTCAAGCTAGAGGCATTAATCTTCTGGCTCACATCTTCTTGTAAAAATCACTGATAGTTTAGTTTAGTTTAGTCTTTGTTTAGTGACATCTAAACTGATCTTGTTAAACCAAAGGCAAATGTATGATGCAGTGAAGCACAATACAGTGATTAAAAACGTGTTAGAGGCACGAAAAAGGACGGCATTTATTTATCACCTAGAACAATAAAGACTGAGCTCACTAAAATGCATTCAGACAGCTCTTGCAGTACCATATCAATAGCACTGCATTATGCGTTAACACTGTAGCATCTTGTTCAGTATACGACTGATTTAATGAGACACAAATAAGGCAGAAGTGCTAATGAACTGTGTATTACTACACGTGTTCACACTGCGGTTGTGTAAAGCAGCCATCTGGAATTAGAAAAAAGTGAGCGCTTTGCAAAGTTTTCAGGCAGACGTTCGACTCGGGATTGTTTAGAAAGTGATAAGAAGCATGGGTTTTTAAGCAACGATAGACAGTGCATTGCAGTAGTAAGAATACACAAAACGTAAGCCTGAAAAAAGTATACTAAAATTATTTAATAATAATAATAATAATCTGCAAAAGCCATCATATGCAGTTCTGTCATACTCTCTTCTGTTAAACCATTGCTTTTGAAAATGTGTATGCATTATGGGAAACTGTCTCTCCTGGCAGCCTTGGGGATGGTTTGGTATTTCTCTGGAATAGCTGGAGGAAGTGTCTGGGGATGGAGAAGATTTGGCATCTCTAAAGGAAGACGATGGAAGGGTAACTGTGAGTGGTTTATATTTAAATTGTGGAAACATTTACATTTACATTTAGTCATTTACCAGACGCTTTTATCCAAAGCGACTTACAAGTGAGAAAAAACAATGGAAGCAATTTTAACAACACAAGGTACAAAAAGCATAAGTGCACAAAAAACTAGTCAGTTTAAACCCAGCACAGTTTACAAAGCTAAGGATGAGAATTTTTATTTATTGTTTTCTAAAGAAAGGAATCGATAGAAAGGAAGTAGGGCTCAGTGTTTGTCAGTCAGGTGTTGACAGAAGAGATGTGTTTTCAGGTGTTTTTTAAAGATGGCTACAGAATCTGCTGATCTTGTAGCAGCAGGTAGATCATTCCATCAAAGTGGAACAGAGCCAGAGAATGTACGTGAGAGTGATTTTTTACCTTTTTGGGACGGTACCACCAGACGTTGTTCATTTGCAGAGCGCAGGGATCTGGTAGGAACGTAGGTCTGTATTAGTGAGTGGAGATATGGGGGTGCAGAACCAGAGGTGGTCTTGTAGGCCAAGAGCATAGCTTTGAACTTGATGCAGGCGTCAACCGGGAGCCAGTGTAACCTAATGAATAGAGGAGTTACGTGCGCTCTCTTCGGTTCATTAAAGACCACTCTTGTCACTGTATTCTGGATCAGCTGCAGAGGTTTGGTTGTGCAGGCAGGGAGTCCAGCCAGTAGAGCATTGCAATAATCCAGTTTGGACAGGACAAGAGCCTGGACTAGAATTTGCCTAGAGTGCTCTGATAGGAAAGGTCTTATTTTCCTAATGTTGTAGAGGATGAATCTACAGGACCGGGTGGTGCTGGCGACATGACTTGTGAAGTTTAGCTGATCATCAATTACCATTCCCAGATTTCTGGCAGTGCTGGATGGTGTAATGGTTGATGGGCCTAGTTGAATGGAGAGGTTGTGGTGGGTCTTTGGATTGGCCGGAATCAAAAGCAGTTCTGTTTTTGCAAGGTTCAGCTGCAGGTGATGGTCCTTCATCCAAAGTGAGATGTCACTCAGACATGCTGAGACGCGAGCAGAGACCGTCGGATCGTCAGGTTGAAATGACAGGTGGAGTTGAGTGTCATCTGCATAGCAGTGATAGGAAAAGCCATGCATCTGAATGACAGAGCCAAGGGATGTCATGTATATGGAAAAGAGTAGCAGTCCAGCACTGAGCCCTGTGGCACCCTTGTATTGAGATGTTGGGACTCAGAGACCTCGTTTCTCCAGGATACTCTGAATGACCTACCCGAGAGGTAAGACTTGAACCATTGCAACGCCATTCCAGAGACACCCATCACCCTGAGAGAAGACAGGAGGATGTGATGATTAACAGTGTCAAAAGCAGCAGACAGATCCAGTAAGATGAGTACAGATGACTTGGATGTTGCCTTTGCCAGTCTCAGAGCTTCGATGACTGAGAGCAGGGCAGTTTCGGTGGAATGTCCGCTCTTGAACCCAGACTGGTTCTGGTCCAGGAGGTTGTTCCGTGTGAGAAAGGATGAGAGCTGAGTAAACACAACTCGCTCCAGAGCTTTGGCAATGAAGGGAAGGAGGGAAACCGGTCTGTAGTTTTCAAGCAGAGTAGGGTTAAGAGTGGGTTTCTTCAGTAGTGGTGTGATGGACCTCTTTGAAAGCTGTGGGAAGGATCCAGTGGAGAGAGATGAGTTGATGATGTGGGTGAGCGCAGGCACGACAGATGGAGAGATGGCCTGAAGGAGATGTGTGTGGATGGGATCCAGCGGGCAGGTAGTCGGGTGGTTAGAACTAATGACCTTGGAAACATCTGCTTCAGTTAGAGGAGAGAAGGAAGTGAGCAAACACATATCAGGGGTCTGAATGAGCTCGACAGGTGGTGGCGCAGAGAACTGACTGCTGATGGCGGTCGTTTTCTTTATAAAGAAAGACGCGAAATCATCAGCTGTTAAATCCGATGAAGGTGGGGGAGCAGGCGGACAAAGGAGGGCAGAAAAGGTTTTAAAGAGAGTGCACGAGTCAGGTGAGTTGATTAACCTAGAATGGTAGTAGACAGTTTTTGCAGAGGTGACATCAGCGGAGAAAGTAGAGAGGAGAGACTGGTAGATACAGAGGTTAGTAGGATCTTTTGACTTGCGCCATTTTCTCTCAGCTGCCCGGAGGCTGGCGCGGTGCTCGCGTAGAACATCGGATAACCAGGGGGCAGACGAGGATGTACGGGCTGGTCTAGATGTAAGAGGGCATAAGTTGTCCAAGCAGGATGTAAGCCTGGAGCACAGAGTGTCGGTGGCGTTGTTTGTGTTTAAAAGAGAGCTCCTCAGAAGAGGAGTGCAGAAGAGACAGCAGAGGAAAAACGGGAGGGACTGAGTGCACGCAGGTTGCGCCGGAAAGTGACCAGCGGTAAAACAATTGCAATGTCTGGAGAAGTTAGGTCAAGGTCGAGAGTAATGAAGAAATGATCAGAAGTGTGCAATGACGTGACCTGAGTGTGCCGAGTGGAGCAGTATCTTATGTAGATAAGATCTAGTTGGTTACCAGACTTGTGGGTTGCCGATGTGGAAACCTGCTTGAGGTCAAATGATGCAGTTAGGTTAATGAAGTTAGCAGCCTGTGGCTTTTCAAGGTGGATGTTGAAGTCTCCTAATACCACCAGAGGAGTACCATCCTCAGGGAAGGATGAAAGAAGCGCATCCAACTCCTCCAAGAAATGTCCAAGCGGACCTGGGGGCCCATAGATAACTACAAGAAACATTATTAACCTGAATCCCCGGTCAGTCATCACAACTATTGATTTTCAAATTTATTAAATTTATTGGTAACCTGGCTCAAGGGCAGGTACTCTAGATCTTTTGTTGTGCGGACCAACAGTATATTTCCAAATGCCAAATTAATTGTGACCCAAACTTTTTTATCAAAAACTTTGTAATGCTTTCAGTATAAATTATTTAGAGTTATTAGGTTGCTTCTGCTGTTCTAGCTTTATTCAAAACCAGTATTCATTACAATCCTGCTTTCAATCATTCAAATTATTAAAAGAGAAAGTTTGATGGTGACCCAAATTAAACTTATTGTGAACCAAATTTGGGTCTTGACCCAGTGTGTGGGAAACAGTGCTCTAGATGAATACTGGAGGTGATTGGATTAACATCTGTACACTCACAAATCTGGTGGCAGAGTGGTTTACACTCCTGCCTCACAGCAAGAAGGTCGTGAGTTTAAATCCTGGCTGACTAAAACATCCTCGGCTGACTCTGGTCTTTCTGTGAGGAGTCTGCATTTCCTCCCCATGTCACTGTGGCTTCTCTCCGGGTACTCGGCTTCCTCCCACATGCATGTATAGGTCAATTGGCAACTCTAAAAGTGTCCCTAGTGAATGAATGTGAGAGTGAATGGTAGGCTGTAAGTGTCAGCCCTGCAGCTAAACGACCACTGTCCAGGTTTCCATGTTTTGTAGCCCATAAAGTTTGTTTTTTTAGTTTGTGATCAGTTTTGACCAAAGAGCTCACACAGTGCTGTGACATTCAGTTAAGATATTTATTTTGGTAAAAGTCCACCATAAGGAAATACAGTCATTGTGAAAGTCACCTTTTACATTATGGTCCATAAGGGAACATTGTTCCTCGGATTGGGATTTTCTTGCCGCAATACCATGAGTGACCACTGGTTGAGGTGGCAATAGGGCAGAATGTGTGGTACCACATTGAGTTCTTATAATACATCCATAATATTAGTCCACTGAAGATGTAAACACCACTAAAATATCACAAAGTTAATCTCTTAATGTGAAAACTTCATGCAAGACAGCCCAAGAATTTACAGGATCTGGAGGCTTTTTGTCAAGAAGAATGGGCAGCTTTACCATCTGAGAAAATAAAGAGCCTCATCCACAACTACCACAAAAGACTTCAAGCTGTCATTGATGTTAAAGATGGCAATGCACAGTATTAAGAACTTTTGATCAGGGTCATTTGGTTATTAAAGAGTAAACACAATTTGACAATAAATGGCTTTACCCAACCACTAAATATGGGTGAAAAAAAAAAAGTTTTTGTGTTATCATTTATATTCTTTAAAAACTGGACAAACAATGACAAATTTTGCCAGGGTATTTAAACTTATGAGCACAACTGTATCTTGGACTAAAGTTGACTAGTTTTCCAGTCATGGGAAATTGGAGAAAAAGTATAAAAAGTTACAATCTGATTCACTGATTTTTTATTTACTGTGATTTGCTGTAACCTTATCTGTTTGGTTTTTGAAACATCCTCTTTTGGCAGGCTATCAAATCAGGTGATTACTGGTAATGTTTTGGAACATCCTCGAAACCAATCGTTATAAAACAGTTGGAACTGCCAATCCTCATACATTTTTGCTAAATCATTGTACATTCATTAAGTGTTGTCCCCTTTAATTATAATACACTCTTATTTGGAATTACTTGCAGTAATTCCAATGTGTTTTTGTTGCCAAACCCCAGCTGTCCTCATCTCACCCCACTCTTCAATTAAACCTTCACAAAGACAAATCATTTCTGACCCTATGGCCATACACACAAAAACGCTCATGCCCCGGGACCACTTCACGTCGGTTTTGCCCTCCTGGCTCTCTGGCCTCTTCTTCAACTGATTTTTGTCTCCTATTTTGTTAACCTTGCTTGCAATTAACCCCTTGCTGTGCGCCACCGGAGTCCGGCCTACAGTACGGGAGTGAATCGCCGCCATTGTGTTATGTTTCCTGCAAAGAGAAGGGCGAATGAAAGCGAGGAGAAGGGGAGGATGAGTATGTCGGGGGTCCGCTATTCTTCGCAGGGTTTCCCCCTCAGGCTTGTGACAGCAGGCCGGGATGACAGGTTCTTTTGTATGACTGCAGGGTGGGGGTCTGTAGGTGAGTATGGAGTGAGACGTGGACGCCGGGGGTTCATTGTACCCACTGTGCTACCGCTCAATGGACGGATTAAAGAATAGTCTTAATCTTTGAACTGCAGCATAGACAGTTAATGAATAGTGGGTCCAATAAAGTATGATGTCATCAGTATAAACTCACAATGGACCTGTGGAGCCATAGAAGATGGCAGACTGAGTTTATGGAGCCTGTTACATATTAGGGAAAATAGCATTGATGAGCATGATGATCACATAGTTAGCCATGACTATAGTTTAAGTACCCACTGATGCAAACATCTGGTAAAGTAGCAGCTAACATCATAAAACTACTGTGTGTAAATGTTTTGATGGCCTAGGTGGCGCCCTAGGTGAGATTTTGTTTGGCCCCCCTTGCATTGTGACCAAAATGACTTCTACTATTGTCGTATTGAAATCAGTAAATTAAAAAAACAACTAAAGTCAGCCTTGTACCCACTTTACCAGTTGAGCTAAAGAGGGCACATGTGATGAAGCTACTCTACAACCAGAGCTCTACAGTGAATCATGGAGGTTATGTGAAAATAAAGACAGTGAATACACTGAATTGTATCAAATCCACCAAGGTAATGCAGTTTGTTGTGCTATGCTGTACCTACAGTATATGGTTTAGTGGATGAGACACACACAGGAACACAAACACAGTAAACGCAATAGAATAATAAAAACAAAAGATAAAGATATGGCCCATTAAAACAATGCTTCTTTGTATAAAGTGACATATTTTACACTTATTAAAACTGTGGGATGGTTGCACTAACAAATCAGGGTGGCATTTTATTCAGTGCACCATGATTTAAATCTTAAAGGAGCAGACACCTCTTGTAACTTGAATGTAACTTTCTTGCCTCCAGGACGGGGACATATTGTGAGAGATTATGTGATGGCTAATACACTGGACCCTAACAGTTATATTTGTACAAAATATGTTCAAATGATCCTACCGTTTTATAATACATTTTCTTCCAAACTTGCCGCTTGGACCATGAAATTGGCTTTTTTAAAACAACATTAAACCCTGATGCACCAAAATGAGTAACTTTAAACTGAAACATTTAAACTGATTCTAAAAGAAGTTTAAATTTTGAACAGCTTTTTGTGATTAACTATGTTTTAGTTTTATAGTGCTACTGTATATTTTTTTAGTTTTCTCAGGCAAACTGTCCATTTTGCTTGTTGCTCAGGTCAGCTAACTTTTTGCAAGCTAGAAGGCTCCACTGCAGCAAAGCTACCAGTAAGTTTTGTTTCACTGCAACAGCAACACGTGGATTTAGAATGGCAGTTAGGGTTTTCAAACTTCTCGATGCTCACAAACATATAATTATATAAAAGGCATAATAAAATATGTTATTAAAATAACTTGGTTTATTTCTAAATAACTAAACTTGAAATAAAACCATGTTGGTGCAATAAATAGACTTGAAAAATACCAAATTATTATATATATTATAATTATTATACTGACCCTCACTTCCACATTGTTTCCTTCTGCTGTCAATGCATCCTCACAGTTAGCATGTTTTCTGTGAAATGTTCACATTGACGGTTACGGCAGAATCCATAGGTCTCATTTGCATCGCTGAAAGTGTTGTCAAGATGTTAACCGCACTCCAGCTTCTACTGTACACCTTCTTTTTATAGATTCCCCTTTTCTTCATGGCTCATAATGAGAGAAAAAGGTCAGCGTCTGTCGAAGGTGGAGGGGGTATTAACCAGGAATTTTGGTCTCTTTATTCAGGTTCAGCAAATGAGCACAAGCCATGGGGTCTTTTATTCCAAGTCTAATTTGTTTCTCAAGACAACTGTGAAATTTGCCATTGACTTTAGTCATTACCCCCAAGGCTCACCAAAAGATGATCTCGGTTAATAAATGATTTCTAACAAGGCGCTCTCTCTCACCGTCTCCCGTTGTGGTAATGGCGGGGGCAGCTGTTAACACGCTGCAGTTCCAGCAACAACCCTTCCCCGATAGGTCCTTCTGCCCTGTTTTGGCTGCCGGGCAAAGCCCCCACCTCACCCTTTCTCACACTGCACCATCACCGTTGCATTATGCAGTGGCATCATTAGCGACCGCAGACGCTTCCGGTGTCGCTTCGGAAAAATGCGTGGCTTCCGGGTCCGAAGCCAAAGATAGGGAATTCCAAGAAAAAAGCAAGGTCATTGGGAGCAGATGTGAGTGACAACAGCTCAGAGATACTGAGGGAAAGAAGGGAACTGGATGAGGGGAATGGAAAAACTATAGAACCATGTGCCACAGTCATCATTGGACCTTATTCAGCCATGACTGTTCTTACATTTCCTACAGTGACTTAAATCAATGCAATTGTGGGAATATCTTAGTTATTCTAAAGGGAACACCTACTTTGTATTTACAGTAAAGTAGTATCTGCACATCTCATCATTTGCACTTTAAAAGTAAACTACACTAACAGCAACCGTTCGTTTAAACCACACCAAACATGGCACGAAGTAGTTTTGAGGGAAAAAATTGTGATTAAATAATATATTATTTTTTATTTTCCCTTTATTATCCCCGTGGGAAATTCCTAAGTGGGATTAAAATAAACTTTCATCATAAGAAACCTGCACCCGTTGTCTTATCAAATAATAATTCAGCATAGTTAATGGACCAGCAATACCGTGTATGACCTCGTCACAAGGGCACAGTTCTAGAAGGAATTAACCAAGGGTGCAAAAAAAATATCAAAGAGGGTACAGCTAAAATGAAGTATACTAAATATATAGCATGTCCTATATTCTTACTTCTCTTATTTATTAAATTTGAACCAAGTCTGATTACAAAGACCCCAAAATTTAACATTTAAACTTTGCGTCCATTGAACTGAAGAAGCCAAAATTTGGATATTGGGGGTAATGCAACCTTTTGCCCCCCCTGTAGAACCAGGCCTGATGTGACAAACTGCATGGTTGATAATACCTCTGTGTGTAATCTCCTAATTTGTCTTGTCAGTTTACTAAAACTATATGTGAACTCTCTCTGTTATAATTGATTCCTAAAAATCCATTAGCAAGGCACAGAGAATTAAGGCCTAAAACGACAAGTTGCATTTTGTCCTCGCATGGAAATAGAATTGTCCAAATTGTGTTGAGGCAAGAAGGGTCTCTGCGTGTCTCTTGTGTGGGGCGCACATAATACAATATTCCCCTTTTTTTTTCCCCCCTTCTCGGAGTTCCAATTTATTGGAGTAACCGAGCAGAAAATGCACTGACAGCTGTAGCACTTTATTGCGAATTAGTATATACATTCTCCAGCCGCGGAGAGGAGCTCAGCCACATTGTATTTCTGTAATTGCCGGAGTCTGTGAGAACGAAGGGGCCAACGGTAAGTCGAGCAATTACAAGCCCGAGATGACAGGGTATACTTTGAGCTACACTTCCTAGTTCAGGCAAGCGACGGACAACCCGGTGAGATCCAGAGGCGGCATGTGTGGGAGGGAACAGATGTTGAACAAATGGAACGGTCACTGGTCGCTGTCAATGGTCATCCTAACGTCAAGCTTTACAGTCTATATTGTAATATATTTATGAGTCTTGAAAAACTACCTACAACTATGAATTCTATTTTTGGGTCTTGGGTAATATTAATGTGGTAATATGCATGACTACCATATCACTACAAATAAAAATCCCATTTTCATTTGGCAGTATTTACATTAAAGAGTCTTGTGTATACCAACTTCTTTGTATAACTTTAAACAAAAAAGACAACAGATTTATTATTAAACTGGTGTTAATTTATAAGAACAATATTAAATGTTTTTTTATATTATGAAACTACATTCTAATAGGGCTTATTAGAGCGTGAGCTTTTTAGAGCTTTTTGTTTTTCTAAAACAGTAAAAAGGTCTACATTAAAATGTTTATGTACAGTAAATGCAAATTCAAATAGTAAGCATTCAATACGGTTTGCAAATGTTAGGACTTCTTCATATTTGTTCTCAATTTTTGATTTTTAACTTCTGAAAATGATGGTCAGGGCGGATGAGCAAAAAAATTGTCAGCTTTGCATCTAGATTATTAACGGTTTTAATGTGAAGCCCCCATTTGCACTGCTGTGCAACACATGTTGAACTTGATTAATCTAAAACTGAAAGTGAAAAGTACTCTTTAAGTTCAAGCTGCCATGAAACAGTGTTTAAAATGGTTCATTGACAAATATTTTGACTATTCACAGTCCACAATGAGAGAATGTGAGCCAATCAAGACAGAATTCCACTCATGATTAATAAAGGGAGGTGCTCATGTCAGCTGTCAATTCGCAGACTTAAATTTTTTTTAAACATGTATTATTTATAGAAACAGTTTATAATTAAATAAAAACAGGCATATTTAGCATGTATCTTTTTGCATCTTTCTCAATTTTAAGGTTCCAGTTTGATGCTTTTTATTCACACCTTTTATATGGGAGACTGGAGTTTGATCCAGTCTCCCATACTCCAGCCAGAAGGCTCACACAAAGGAGACGGTTGCTTCAGGAATACTATCTGGCATAAAAATCTATGCCAGACTAAATTTGCAAACCATTAGATGATTTGTTGTGGTGACCCCAGAATGAATCAGCCAAAAGAAATTGTCAAAAAATTCCAGATTTCCTGTATTTTGTGTAAACACAACTTAAATGAAAGAGTCCCATTCTTCTTTAAAGTCAAGGAACTTTCAAAATTATTTTGATGCAATTATTTGAGGGTTAAACTTTCACATATTCCTGCTTTGACTCAAAAAGCCGTTACTATCTATCATGTTCCTTTGGTTAACCTCTGTTCTAAGGTCGCAGAAACACATGGACCATACAAATTCCATCGCCGAATGTGGATTTCAATTTCGCCACCGCTCCCCTGACGCCCTCTTTCATGCTCACAGGTGACTCGGTGAAAAACCAGTGCTTTACAGCCCCGTGTATTTGTCGAGCTGATGTGCTGTTTTTGGCGTGCGGGGCCTGCTGGACTGTGGAGTGCCCGGGGCAGGGAGAAGAAAGGCTGGCCCGGCTGTGTACGGAGCAGCCAGGTGAAGCGCCCGAGGCCTTCGCGGCTGCTCCGAGAATTGATGTCAAATGAGAGGGACGTCAGTGTTGGGGCAGAGGCATGAAAAATGTATCAAGATGTATTCTACCTTTGAAATTCGGGGCTTTGGTGATTGATGGATTGGTTTAGACTTGGAGAATGGAACCCAGTCAGCTGGACCATGAGGAAAATATACCACAGTGGACTGTAAAGGTAATGGAATGGGAACATCGATGGATACATATTGAGATAATATTTGACTGTATATATAATTCTGATCAATGTACTATAGTAGTTTATATAAAGATACGATACAAGCACAGAAACTAGGGGTATTCCATAAACGTCGCTTATAATGGTGTGGCTTAAGGGACAAATTCTAGCTTGGACCTAAATGTTTCATGAGGAATAGTCTGGACTCAGAGCCGGAACACTTCAGTCAAGAGTTGATTCAATAAAGCCTTAATAAGAAAAAACTAACTTTGAGATGCTTACTACTCATTGTAAGTGACATTTACCGCCACAAAGACCACATTTTCTCTGTTAAAACTGTAAAGATGAGCCACTGAAGTGACTAAACACACAACAACAGTGCGTCTTTTGGTCCGTTTGTTCAAAAGTGCTCAGTAAAACAAAACAAAGTGACCTAAACAAATGCAACGGTAACAGCATTAAGAACTTTGGACAGGACCCCGGATCGGATATCAGGTATGTGAACACCCTAAAACTAGGCCCATGAGGACTCAACCCAAAACTTAACCTGGATTGAACCAGGGTCAAACTCGGACTAACCTAGAACTAAACAATGACTTAACAACAACTAAATATATATCTTAACCTTAACCCACAACAAGTAAAATTCAGGACTAAACCAAGAGTAAATCCAAGACTAAAGCAAGTCTGAACCCAGAACTAAACAAAAACCTATAAAAAACAAAAAATTATACCAGGACTAAAGCAGGACCTATCTAAGTCCAACCCAGACAAAAGTAAAATTATTTCCTGAACTCATCTTGGACCATGGCATAAAGCAAAAACTATTCATTAATAAACCAGGAATAAACGAAAACCAAATCCAAGAATAAAGAATGTCCAACAGAATTTAACAAAAATCAAAGCTAACAAGAATAAATCTATGACCAAACCTAAGACTAGGGTTTAGTCCTGGTCCATTCTTAGCTTTCCATCATGGTTAATCTTTGGTTTGATCTTGGTTTAGTTCAGGTTTAATCCCTCAGTGAAGGTTCATATTACATTACTTTTTGATTGGATTCAGGGTTTTGTCATGTTTCAACCCCAGTTTCAGATTATTTTATTTGTGAGTCCTAGTTTACCCCTGTTTTAGTTCAGATCTAGCCCCAGAATTTACTAAAGTGTATTTTGCAGTGGACTAGTCTTAATTCAGTCGACTTGTATAGATGAATGCACTCGTCTGCTGCGTTTGTCATTTAACTCACTTGACCTCATGATCAGACGCGCCAGCGCAACAAGGCAGCAAACAAGTTATGTCATGTTATCAATTTATCCAACACGACAAAGTAATAACGCCAATAAATGAACACATAGTGGGAACGGCGGCAGCTGCAAATTGAAACGCCGCAGTGTGAGATGTGCTCCTCGCCCAAAGAGTCCAGCGATGACGATGATGGAAAGTGTAATATGAAGGGAGACAAGTGTTTACATTGGTGCGTTTTACATCCTGGGTAATCTCTTTGTTAGCGTCCCCCAGGCCTGCTAGCGCTGTTAGCGAACCAAATGAAAAGACATAAAAGAGGACGTGCATCAAACTATGATGAATGGGCAAGTATGAGATTTGAGTTTGTGGTTTCTGTTGTAAATGCCTTTTATTCCAGTAACAATTGGTGGTAACACTTTAAACTACTACACTTGATACATTGTATCTACCTCATTAAGAACACTATGACACACTGTGTTACAAACTGTAATAACACTACATTGTACATACAGTACATACCCTAGCTCTACACTGCCTACAATATGTTTGTACACATAATTCCATTATGTATGTACTATGTAGTTACATTACAGTTTGTTATACATTGTGTACTTAATGAGGTTGATACAATGTATCATGTGTAGTGCCAAATAAAGTGTAACCCAATTGGTTTAGGACTGGTTTGGGATTTGTTGTAACTGCAGGGAAAAGTGGGACAGGTGGGATCAAACTTTTGAAATTAGCGCATGTGTAAGAACAGTTCCCCTCCTTCACAGCTCATTTTGAGGGAAACCCTCCCAAAGCTCATGCATGAGCATTGGAAAACAATTGTTTGTATTCTACCGACATTTGTTGTGTTGTTTTAGTGGATTTACTGTTGGACGTCCATGGTTTTAACATTTGAGTAGCATAACTGAGCATACTTATAAATGGGAGTTTGGGAAATATACAAACAGGCAGTTTGCTTTACTGGGTTAAAATGCAAGTTTGTATTGCTTCCAAACTCCCGGAAAATTGTCATAAGTTACCTGTCCAGCAGAAATCTGGCAACGGCCGCGTCAGTAGAAAGCCCTTTCTGTGTCTTCAGAGCACGCCATTGTAAAAAAGAATCCCTAAGACACACTTTGGTTTTATTTAGCTCTTGAGCCATTGTGATGATTGTGCCAACCATTGGCTTATTTTTTTAGGCCCCACTTTATCCACATACAATGTATATCAATGTTTTTGTTTCAGTGCACCAAATAAATAGTCTGTTATCAGATAGTAAAAGCAGTTTCAAGAAATTTTGCAAAAATGTATTAAACAAAACATCTCTTTAACAACTTTTAAGTATTCATTCAAAAACAGAACAAACACACTTGAAGAAAAACACTATAGTCTGAAAGACAAAGTTATATGAAATCTGGTTTGCCTATTCACACTTTGCTACAAAATAAAATTGAATTCTCGTGAAACAAATCTGAGCTAAGAAACTTTGATTTAAAATTGTATAAAATTATAATAATAAAGCAATTCAATTTATTTAAATGTAGTAATTTAGTAATTCAGTGACTGGTGAGTCAGTGGCAGAACGATTGTCCCTCAACTGGAAGGTTGGTGGTTCAATTTTGCTCTTTCCACAGTTTATACTGTCTTAACCCACCTTGCCCCCAGTGGTGTTAAAGTTGTAACACTGGTGAATTGAAGCTTAATGTAAGTCACTTTGGATAAAAGTGTCAGCTAAATTATTAAATGTAAATGTAAATAAAAACATGTTGAGAGTGTTGCTTTCAGACAGGTTATACAAAAACAGTTTAGATCTAAGCCTGTTTCTTATGCAGCATGGACAAAGCCCATTTTTCTTTTGACTTTGCACTAATCCAACAACCAAAAATTCAGACAAAAATGGGAACATTTGACACATTACATACAAACATACCCAAAAACTGTTTTATCATTATTTAGTCTTTGGGTTATTTTAATTATAGACTTACTTTGGTTGACAAACTCCAAAATTGTCATTGTTGATTAATCTAAAAAAGCATTGTATTTGTTAAAAAATGTTGACTCTGAGTTGTACTTTTGTGAAACTGGCCCCTGGACTTAGTGAAGTTTAAAGAAGGTTGAGTGTTCCTGTTCAGATCTGTGATAAAAAGCTGCAGGGACATTTATTATTACATTTAGAGATTCAGTGTACAAGTCCCAAAGACCATTTTAATTCTTTTGTTTTTGCCTAAACTAGTTTGAGTGGAGGTTAAGTCAAATTACCTCGAGGGTCTACAGAGATGAAAGAATTGGTGAAGACACGGAATAACATCTGGTCCAATATGCAAATGTATGACCCCAAAGACGTCCGTGCCACATTTGCAGTTGTTTTTGTATATTTGTTTGCCTTTATGCCAGCAGCAGACATGGCCAAAGAGAGTATTTTTTATGTTAAATAATGGCCTCCCTCCTTCTTTAAGGGCATTCGTCTATTGCAATAATGCAGATGAACTGATTATAATGTTATGGTCAAGAAAAATTTAACTTTTATAATAAAAAATTGAAAAATGATAAATATGTGTTTTCATTAACTACCAAGAGGGAGAATATTTTAAAAGTTAAATCTTCTGTAAGAAAAAAATTAAATGTCATTCAGAGAGTGCACATCCTTTATTTTTCTGAGGGCTAGATAAATCCAATGTAAGTCTGACTGCATGCGGTAGGGATTCTGATTTCTTCATTAAAATCAAAGGAGAGAATAATTCCATGACTCCATGAGTTTTGTTAGCAGTGTAGACCCTCTGTCAACTGGATACAGAAGCACTTAATAAGAAGCCTGACTGAATAGAGCTCTTTAAACGCTAGCGACCATACCTTGGGGGTGCAAACATATCTCGTGTCCTCAGGGGACACTGTCAGAGAATCCCCATTATGTATAATCACAAAGTCAGACAGCAAAATCTTCAAAACCAATGTCTGTGATGGGCTAAGAAAGAGCTGACAAGAGCTAGCCTGACCCCCCCTTCTCCGCGAGTCACTTTGAAAACTTGGCGGATCCACCTTTAACAATCCTATGGGGATGAATCAACCTCCTATCTGAGACGCTACAACCGGCACACCTAGAATTACAATAGCAGCACATCAAGGGACGGCCAAGCCTGACTGACAAGGCCCCGTCATAAAAGAGCAGACTGCACTTGATTTGCATGGTGGGGTTTAATCAGGGCTTTCCACGGTGCCATAGCAGGGGACTCCAATCGTCCACCCCACCCAACCTCCAGCCGGGGCGCCCATCCCCATGAGGGGCCAAATCCGCTTAGTGGGAATCTTTCACCCATTGGGTTTGTACGTTTGGGAGGGCTCATCTCCACGTGGACTGACCCCGTCTTTCCACTGCCATTAAAAACAGCCTTTAATTACGCACACCTTGAGTGCCAAGCCGCCATCTTCACAATCCCTTCTCCTCCTCAAATTCTTCTTCTATTCCCCCTCCACCCCTCTCCACAGGGATCACTCCTGTCTCGTCTCCATTAAGATTGAGCGAGTGCAGGGGAGAGGAGCCTGCCGAGTCTGCCGCTTCAACACATGCAGCGGGGAGCTAACACCATTTTCAGCTTCCAAGATTGCATTTATTATATATATATATAAATATATATATATATATTATTTTTTTCAGCAATAACAATTGGATCCATGGAACAAATCACAAATGATTTGTGTGTTTGAGCATGTTATAAAAAGTAGGCAAATGTGTTATTTTTGGAGAAAATTTGGGGAAAAAGAGAACTTTTTTCATTAAACAGTATAAGTAATAAGGTTAAAATTACTGATGCTGAAGGAGCCCTTTAGCATTCTATGCTAAAAAAAAATGTTTTGCCCTTTATTGTAAAGCCACCTGGAACAGTTAATTTCTCTTTTTACTCAATTGCATGTTAAATATTGCAAAAAAAGGCTAGCTGTCTATTTTGACCCTTTGCTCTCGCCTATGACGATGAACATTTTTTTTTTAAAGATTTCACAAAGATTTCTGTGCTATTTCTTTTTGATGATATGACTTAAGATGTGTTTGTAAAAATCAGAGGCTCGTCTGGGATCTAAACCTTTGACTTCCCATAACCTACACAAGTAATCTTTAACACCCTTTTTTTTATTTACAAGAGGTTATAGTGTTATAGTCACCTGTCTTTGGTCCCTACAACGGCACATGAATCAATTTTACTTTTCTGTCAGGGAGAATTTAACTACTATCACTAACAACCTACTGTTATCAGTTAATTCCAGAGAGGGGTGCTTGATTTATGTTTTCTTGGATAATACAGTACGATATCGGTAACATGTGTAAAGTGCTCCCCAAGCGCCACCTCTGTCTCTTTGATTAATGCCAATTTAATTAAGCAGAGCTCTAATTAAGCAATAAATAATGACAAGGTGTGCTTTTATGCAAAGATAATAGCAAACCTCGGGTGAAGTGATACCCAGGAGGGCTCGTCCAATCAGATCGCCTCTTTGGACAACAATGGAGCCAGATTAAATGCGTCCGGCAGAAATGGTTGACCATTGTTATGCAGTTAAACGTATGATAATCATCACAAAGTGTATTTGCCCTAAATATACAATGATAATTAATGATGATAATCACAGAACAGAACTGATAAAAGAGGAATGTATTTTATTGCACTGATCAAGTCTCTATCCACACTAATACACTTTTGATTTAAAATAATTGTTTTTCATAGCGTTCACACAACTTCACTTCTGGAACAAAAAAAGGACTAAATATAGGACTGGGTACAAACAAGAAATAAACCAGAACTAAGGAAGGCCTAGGACGTATTGGGTACTAAACAAGGACTAAACCTTTGTCTGAACCAGGACCAGAACTAGGACTACCCTAACCAGGTGTAGACTCCGGACTAAACCAAGGATAGACTTCAAATTGAATGTGGATTAAGTAAGATCTAAACCAGGACTAAAACCAGAAATAGACCGAGAATTAAACTAAAAGACTAAGCAAAAACCAGGAAAATACCCTAAATAAAAACAGTCCTAAACAAGAACTTTACCTAGAATTACACACGTTCTAAACCAGAGCTAAGCCGGGACTATACATGTTAGTAAAGCTGGACCTGAACAAAACAACAGATAAACAAAGAACTTTACCAAGAACTAAACCAGAATAAGACCAAGTACCAAACAAGGAATGCATGTAGAACAATCCAGGAATAGATCCAGGACTAAATCTGGACTAGACCTGGGATTGCATGTGGACTAAGCAAGATATTAATATTTATTTATAGTAAAATACATAATGTTTTCCCAGAGTTGATAAAGCCACATTTTTATCTTGATTCTAGATGCATTTGAAACTTATCTGCAGCATTTCATATAAAAGTCACCAGATCTCGACTTTAGTGTCAGAATTCTAAACCCGTTGACAGTTGGGAAAGTAAGTTGCTGTCCTCATCATGGGGTGGGGACATCTGAAGGGCTCATTCATCACATCAAACCTTACTGTCCTTAAATCTACAACCTGGGCCTTGCGGCAAAAAATACCAATTTCCTGTTGGTTGGCGTCAGCAATAGAACCGTCGCGCTCGCCACTTCTCTGATCATCCGGTCACACGCCTATATGCAGAAAATATGCTTCGCCGCCGTTCCCCCGTGTCAATTGTCCCCCCCGCACGGACGCCTGATATGTGTATATGAAGAGCGGTGTTTACACTGATTAATGGGCCCCGGCTTTGGCAGGGTGTAAGCCGCTTGCGTCCAGACAGCGGTGACAAATAAATCTATCAATCATAAGAGGGATTTTCTAATCCCCGAGCCATCAGACAGAGTTGCAAGCTAAACACTTTGTCACAGAGTAAAGCGACGTCCGTTTGCTGTAAATACACACTTTGTGTACAGTTAACACAGTACTTTGAGCGGAACAGCAGGAGTCAGGTTTGTGCACTTCGACTTTTTTATTTTATTTTCATTTTATTTTATCTAACCAAAAGCTACCATTTCACACTAATACTATAAAGTATCAAACTAGTTTCCACTTCAGGTAATAGCACCCTCACTTACAGAAGACTAACAAGACTAAAAGTCAACGTGGCAGAAGTACATGTGAAATAAATTCAAAACTGTGCAATATTATGTAAATTGTAATATAAGACTACGTGAATTTAGAGCAGTTACCTGAACATTGATAAAACTGGATTGGATTTGATAAACAGGTAAAGGTTTACCTAAACTAACATCCGTTCACGGCATTTCATTTTTTGTTACTTCCAGTCAGCGTTGATGTGTGTAAAGTGATGTTAATTGTTGTATTTCCGCTTTAGAGAACTAAGCCTAAAAACAAACTAGCTCCAGTGCACATCTTCTTAAATTCCTAAATGATTTAGTTTAGTGATTAATGTAGCACTGTGTAACTTTTAGCCCCAAAAGATATATTCTCACAGTCATTTAGTTGGTTCTGTTATCATGTCTATCTCACTGACAGTCCCCTCAGTTGAACAGAAACCTCCTGTAACTTTCCTGTTCAGAGATGGTGACACATCGCAAGAGATGACGCTGAGTGAGTGATGCTCCCCCACACTGTAATATACACTTTTACAAGTTTCAGTTTAAGAAGACGTTCCTTTCTTCCAAACTTGCCCGGCTTGGATAGTCACTGACTACGTTGTACAGAGAGGGGTCTGGGCCCTCTACTGGCAAAAGGTTACACGTTGCCGCTTTAAACCTTATTATGGACGCTGACCGGAAATAACAAAGATACACGGCATAAGTGAACCAATAAATGTCCTTGCAATTTGATAAATGTCATCACAAACTGATAAATATCAGTCACCTTCATTGACATCATGTTTTAACACAACTATTTAAATTCACATATTTGTTTGCTGCGACCTGGCCTCAGGAAAGTGGAAGTAGATGGATGGATATCTATTCATCAATTTACATATTTAATTTTCCAATTTATTAATTTTAATGAATTTTAAGGTAAGTTTTTAAATCACATCCAGCTTTATCAAATCATTTTTCTTACTTCCACTCTTCATTGAACATTACTAAGTAGGGAAATCATTCAGAGGTGTGTGGACACATGTAAAAGTGCTGCTTTTTCCATAATCTGCTCACAAGTCTCGTCCATTATACAAATAAATTTAATAAACTCACAACCGCCATTTAATTAAACATTTAACAACCAGAATTCAATTAGGCAATAATAGCTCATTTCCAGTGATGGCTAATATGTTAGACACAGATAGTAAACTGTGTCAATTCTATTTATTTTTTAAAGCTGCTTTGGCAGATTATGCAATTTTCCAAAGTCTGCAGCACTGTGGTCCCTTAGGTATCGCCGTGTAGAATATTTTTTCTTTAAAGAATGCAGATGACTTTGGCCGCACATCCCAGTCCCACGTTGAAGTCAGAGTAAGTCACGCTAAGAGAAACCTAATAAGATCTTGCAGGAGGGTGAAGAAACGATGATTATCTTTAATCACTAAGCTGCCTCTAGTGGCGCTACCACATTATCCCGCACCTTCATTCCTTATAAAAATCTCTATCACACACAATAGCGAAGCCGCTGAGAGGAAGCAGTGCGGGCGACAGGCGCGGAATGCCAATGGCCTCATTACTTGTCATAGCACATTGTAACTGGAAATTGCTTCTTTCAGGTTTTGTTTGCTCAGGCAATTACAATAAACTCTCGGCTTGACACGTTGTTTGCACAGATGTAGGACATTAATAAACATGAGCTCTAATCTGAATTATTGAACTGCTCGCTATGATTCTGGGATTTGGAGCTTTTGGACGGATGGAGGGAAGGCCGAGGGGATACGGACCCCCGCCGGATGGTCATGTCACCTGTAAAAATCTGGCATTTGGATGTAAAGTAGCGGCGTGAAGCGCAGCAGGTACACAGAAACTTGGTTGGACGTCGGTGGACTGTCGCAGGAAATACACGTACAGACTGATATTTACTCAAGCAGGGGAGGGAATACACACCGCTCAAGAAGACATGGATAAAACAAGTGTAGGGAAATTGTCTAAATTCTCTATTGATATTCTATCAGTGTACCAAAATGACTGGATTCACTTACGGATTCTTATGTTAAGCCTCCATGTAATTTCATACAAAAGTGTATTAAATTGGCTTAATTTCATATTCTGTTAATATCCCATGTCTTCTGCATAAGACCAGTGAGAAACATTATTTATCCCTTTGGATCTTTTAAGCTATTTATCGTTATTCAGGGATAGGGATATAGGGATACACATAAAGGCTGTTGTCTAATGCCGGGATCCAACAAATGACCTTCTTGCTGTTAGACGTTGTATGAAATCAAAATACAAGCCAATGAAATTCCCTGAGAATTATGTAATGACCTTTTGTAGCAGATGTCAAGTTCAGGTAAAATGTCAGTGGAATTTTATATCTGTTCAGTAATAGGAAATTGATTAAAAGTTCAACCTAACTGCAGTACCTTGGGGCTCTCTCTGGGTACTTTGGCTAAAGTAGGACAGTTATTATTGAGAAATTATCAATAATGCTCTCTAATTGCCTTCTTCACTTGCAATAAGATAATATATGAGGCTGTCTTTGGGACAAATGTTAATGCTTAAATTTTACAGTTTAAACTTACCCTTTATACTCTAACTAACATGAGAAATGAAGTTAGTATATAGGAAGTTTTAAAATATTGTATTGATCTGAGATTGCACTTTTAGTTTAATTGCATCCCTGATCATGGCAATAAAGCATCCTTTTCCAGTTATCCATTGAAAAAAAAAATCTAACTTTAAGCTTTATTTACTTTGCTGGATAACCCGCCATAATCCAGTTTATGAAGAAAACTTAAATTAGTGTCTGCATATTTAACAGACATTTACTATAGTACTATAGATGGCGCAAGACCCAGAAAACAGATATTACAGTACACCTGTCTGTGTCCTGCAGCACGTTGGTGGCACACCTGGCAAGTGACCAACATTTGAAAGTAATGTGATTACTGTCGCTTCATCTCCTGTGTCCTGGTTCTGTTTCGCCAAATTTAGTCAGACTGGAGTTGGACCAGCAGCTAAATATAACATAAATAACACAAAGGCAGCTAGTGCTTTAGCAAGACGTTTATAGTTTTGCTGCTATGCTAAAGTCTTACGCTCCATACATTTTAAGTCAGATTATTGTCCGACTAAAATTGTCATTAAGTTCTCTAGAGCCATTGAAATAAGGGAATTTATTTCACTTTTTCTAATTACCTTTACATAACCAACAAATTAAATCTACAGTATATCAAAAAACATTTATCATGATTTGACCCTGTGTATTTTTTTGGACTGAGCTACCCTCTCACTGTTGAGCTACTGCTGGGCAAGTTATACTCAAACACATGTAAAGCCAAAGTCCGGGTTTCATTCCTCCAAAAGCATCTTGTCCTGTTCTTCCCTTTCAAAGTTTCCTCCCAACACTGGGGAGCCTTCTTCCCAGGCAAGACATGTAGTGGGAATATCTACAAGAAGAATGCACGAATAGCTTTTCTGTCTTTTTTTTTTTTTGCAGGACTCTTAAGATGTTCAAAAGGCATAGCAGAAGGAGGGCCTGGCTATTCTGGAGAATCAAAAAGACTATGCGGACTTTGATCACCTGCATCTCATTCAATGCAAAATTACTGCGCTGGGGTCTCGGTTGCCGACATGTGAGCAAGATGGAAGCTTATTATACTGTACACAGAGGCAGACAGTGGAATGAAAGGGGTCTTTTGTCAGTTCTTTGATTACAGTTAGGCATTGTGACTGTTACGCAGAGTAGCGGCAATTATGAGAGCCAGAGCCAATGCCGACAATGATGATATGAGAAGATGTAGTCAGACAATGTGAAGGATAGAGGGGATGGAGTGGACTGAAAAAGCAACATGACTCGCTTTAATCCATATGGACTTGTATTTAAGCTCATTGCTTACTGACATTTGTTGGCACTACGTCACACTTCATTAGACTTTACAAACATCTGGTAAAAGACAATGGAAAGTTGCTTGGAGACAATAAAATCAAACTAATATCTATAGAATTTGCGAGGGCTTAGGAGATTTAAAAGTAATTGTATTTAATGAGGTAGTTACAATATAACACACTGTGTAACAAACTGTAATAGCATGTAACATTATGTACATTGTACATACAGACCGTAACCCTACCGTACCTACAATATGTAAATACACATAATTCCATTATTATGTCTTATGTAGTTACCAGTGTTGGTCATCTTACTTCAAAAAAGTAATTAGTTACAGCTACTAATTACTTCTCCCAAAAAGTAATTGAGTTAGTAACTCAGTTACCACATTGTAAAAGTAACTCAGTTACTCAGCAAAGTAACTGAAGTTATTTTTTAAGTTCTATAAGGGTATTACGTTCTATAACAGCTTAAATATCAAAGATGTTTAAATTAACTGATTGAAGAATAAAAACACTATAGTATTTTAGAACATTTGGTATTTATTTAAACTCAATAGATTGCAGCCTGCCATATGATATACATAGAAATAAAAACATATAAAAATTAAATATTGAAAATAAAATTCAATGGCAAAATTAAGTCACACAAATGTAAACTTGCGTAAAAAGAAACAAAGGGAGATCTGGCCATTAAGTACTGCAAATCTCTGTACCTGTAAATGATTGCACAATAAACAAAACATAATCTAACTCTCTCTGTAGATTAACATGTTCATTCTCAAAGAAAATGAATAATACATTAATCTATTCTAAAATACTCCTCTCATCTAACAACTAAACCAGTGGTTGTTGCTGACACGTAAAATCGAGCGTTGCTTGTTTTAACAGTGGCTCTGTCTCCTTCAATGGAACTCACGCTAGCTTCATTTGGGGTTAGCAGCAGCAACAAGTGTCGTGTTAGCATGTGTTGATGTGAGGTGCTTCATAAGATTTGAGTTGCTTGAGGCAGACGTGGATAGAGTCTTTTTTCCTGGACATAGCATGTTACAGAAACATTCTTGCCTTTAATTTCAATTGAGAAGTAGTGCCGGTACTTCCAGTTTGAGAACGCTACCTTCGGGAAGTTCAAAAGCAGCAGCTGATGTGTAGCCAAAGCATGACACCTTGCGCTTTATTTAAACAAATTGTAGTAACGCAACACTTTACATTCTCAGTAACGATAACGGCGTTACAACAATGGGAAAAGTAATTAATTAGATTACTCCGTCACTGAAAAATTAACGCCGTTAGTACCGCCCTTATACTCTAACGCCCTTATACTCTAGCGCCGTTACTTTCAACACTGGTAGTTACATGCTATTGTGATTTCCTATAGTTGTTTGATGGCCACGGGTGTATTACAGTTTTCCTGCTGATTTTTTTTTTTTTTTGCTAAATTACAGCTTACACAAAAGCTTTTCATTGTTTTAAGCAAACGGCATTGTTTTGTGATGTTGGGCAAAAGAGTAAATGCAATTCTCAAAGAGTGATTATAATTCTCTACAGTAACTTTAACTTTGAAAAGTGTTTGGCCCACTGTAGCTCAAACAATAAAAAAAGAAAATTACATTATTATTTTGTTGACTCTCATGGCATGCTGCTGGAATTCACAATATCTGACAGGATACCAGAAAAGTTCTGTTTGTTGCAGAGAAGAGGGACTAGGACAGACTTGTTGCTCCACTACCAGAATTTGTATTTGCCATCCCGGTCTCAACCCACTCCTCACCTCCAACAGCAGCATAGCATAAAGTTCAACTGAGATCTTCATGAGCAGGAGACATTTCTAATTTCCAATAATACTTGATCCTACTGCTCTCTATATTTATGCATGGGTTTAGTTTCTTTAAAATGAGACTACCCACCGCTCTACCCTCAGTGGGTAGAGCGGTCGTCTTTCAACCGGAAGGTAGGCGGTTCGATTCCCACTCTCCCCACAGTTCATACTGCCGTTGTGTCCTTGGGCAAGACACTTAACCCACCTTGCCTCCAGTGACTGTAACACTGGTAATGTAATGTAAGTCGCTTTGGATAAAAGCGTCTGCTAAATGAATAAATGTAAATCTAAATGTAAATGACTATACAACTTAATCCACATGCAACATGCAGGTAAAATTGTTGCACAATATCAATACAGTGACAATTCTGTTTTAACTGTGCAACCCTTTAATATGACCTGTTTACTGTGATATTGGCTATATGACAACAGTCTGACCCACAAATTCAATAGGTACACACATTTATACAGGCCACATTATTATAATTGCGTGAGCTATATTGACACGTTGAGGGTATATTGGCAGCAACGTTAACACAGGCAATAAGCTTAGTCACAAATCCATGTTTTCTATTTACATATCTGACTAAATGAGCATAATGTTGTCGCAGATCAATATGAACACTCTCTTTTCTCCTGTGATGTATTTAGAAGTGAATTCCTTGCAGTGCATCATTAGGAGGATGTTCTATTCAATGCAAAACCACCGCTGTTATTAAGTTACAGTTGTAAATGTAGGAGAGCAGAAATCCATAGCAGAGTAATGAGTATAGGTTGTTGGCAAAGTAAATATTTGAGGAGTTAATAAATTCGAGCCACTGTCCGGATTAATTAATGGAACCTTTTTGCAATCCCACCACTCCCTCTGGTATATTGACGCGCCGATTTAGACGTCTTCATCAAGATACAGCGTCCCCAAAACCATCAGTCTCATTTGAGGGCACCTCTGACAAGTTGGGCATACATCTTGGCAACATTTAAAGGTGAACAACTTTATCCGACGGAAAGGAACATCTTGGAAGATTGACGCTGTCAGAGATGAAGCATTGCCGAGCGGCAGAGACTGATGGGGCCGCTTGGAGGAAAAGTGGTGATGAGATATTAATCAGACTGAAAGCGGCAGCGGAGAGGGGTGGGGTCGGCGGAGAGTTAGGAAAATTGGAGGTGTCTGGGGTGAAGCGGAGCTTGTTGGAGGGAAATAATAAAGCATACCATTAGCATAATGTTGCCGCTCATTGTGTTTACTCTGAGGTGTTTATCAAGCAGCTCTCCCTTGAGGAACAAAAAACTTCATTGTAACTTCTGGAGTCACTGACACTGATGTGTTCATGCACATACACACACAATAAACTTGGCTTTTAAAAACTTGTGATAGGGCAATGGTGCTTTGTCAATATTTACACACGTGGACAAAATTGTTGGTACCCTTCGGTCAATGAAAGAAAAACTCACAATGGTCACAGAAAAAACTTTATTCTGACAAAAATAATATTAAATAAAAATTCTATGAATGTTAACCAATGAAAGTCAGACATTGCTTTTAACCATGCTTCAACGGAATTATTTTAAAAAATAAACGTATGGAACAGGCCTGGACAAAATTGATGGTACCCCTAGAAAAGACTGTAAATAATGTGACCAAATGGACAGGTTAATTCAAGGTGTGTGCACTAATTAGCATCACAGGTGTGTACAATCTTGTAATCAGTCAGTGGGCCTATTTATAGGGCTTCAGGTAGTCACTGTGTTGTCTGGTGACATGGTGTGTACCACACTCAACATGGACCAGAGGAAGAGAAGGAAAGAGTTGTCGCAGGAGAATAGAAAGACAATTATAGACACGCATGATAAAGGTAAAGGCTATAAGACCATCTCCAAGCAGCTAGATGTTCCTGTGACTACAGTTGCACATATTATTCAGAAATTTAAGATCCATGGGACTGTAGCCAACCTCCCTGGACGTGGCCGCAGGAGGAAAATTGATGACAAATCAAAGAGACGGATAATCCGAATGGTAACAAAAGAGCCCAGAAAGACTTCTAAAGAGATCCAAGTTGAACTCCATGCTCAAGGAACATCAGTGTCAGATCGCACCATCCGTCGTTGTTTGAGCCAAAGTGGACTACATGGGAGATGACCAAGGAGGACATCATTGTTGAAAACAAATCATAAAAAAGCTAGACTGGAATATGCCAAACTACATGTTGACAAGCCAAAAAGCTTCTGGGAGAATGTCCTATGGACAGATGAGACAAAAATGGAACTTTTTGCCAAGGCACATCAGCTCTATGTTCACAGACGGAAAAATGAAGCATATCAAGAAAAGAACACTGTCCCTATTGTCAAACATGGAGGAGGCTCTGTTATGTTCTGGGGCTGCTTTGCTGCATCTGGCACAGGGTGTCTTGAATCTGTGCAGGGTACAATGAAATCTGAAGACTATCAAGGGATTCTAGAGAGAAGTGTCAGACAGCTTGGTCTCAGTCGCAGGTCATGGGTCTTGCAACAGAACAATGACCCAAAACACAGCAAAAAACACCCAAGAATGGTTAAGAGGAGAACATTGGACTATTCTAAAGTGGCCTTCTATGAGCCCTGACCTCAATCCTATTGAGCATCTTTGGAAGGAGCTGAAACATGCCGCCTGGAAAAGACACCCTTCAAACCGAAACAACTGGAGCAGTTTGCTCATGAGGAGGCCAAAATACCTGCTGAGAGGTGCAGAAGTCTCATTGACAGTTACAGGAATCATCTGATTGCAGTGATAGCCTCAAAAGGTTGTGCAACAAAATATTAAGTTAGGGGTACCAACAATTTTATCCAGGCCTGTTCCATGAGTTTATTTTTTTAAATAATTTCGTTGAAGCATGGTTGAAAAGCAATGTCTGACTTTCATTGGTTAACATTCATAGATTTTTTATTTATTATTACTTTTGTCAGAATAAAGTTTTTTCTGTGACCATTGTGAGTTTTTCTTTCATTGACCGAAGGGTACCAACAATTTTGTCCACGTGTGTATAGCAAAGGGGAAATGGGAAAGCTCAATGTCTCATAATCAAAGGATACAAAATGCAGCCCACCTGTATTATAAATGGAATAATATGTTGCTTAAGTGTCTCTGAGGTTATATTTTGTCATGTTCTTAGAGTAAATCCTAAACTGTAAGCGCTATTAAGGTACGTTTACACCAAACGCGAATTAAGCGTCAAGCGCGAGTGATTTACATGTTAAGTCAATGCAAAGACGCGATTAGACGCGCGTGGGAGTCCTGCGACGCGATTAGCGCGAATGAGGCGGCGCGAATGACGCGATTCGCGCGAATGAGGCGGCGCGAATAGCGCGAATTGAGCGTTTGACGCGCAAAACGCGTCCAACGCTTCATTCGCGCAAGTTGAAAAATCTGAACTTTGGCGATTATTCGCGGCGCGTTAACCAATCAGGAGCTTGCTCTAGACGTGACGCGTTTAAACAGCGGAGGCAAACCGCAGAGACCAATCTACAATAGAGACAGAGAAATCCCACAATGGAGGATAAGTTAATTGTTGCTGTCTGTGGACAACCAGTGCTTTATGACACATCGTCATACTTTTATAGAGACAGGAATAAAAAGGATCTTGCTTGGAAGAAAGTGAGTGAGGAGGTTGGCCAATCTGGTAAGTAGTAAAAACGGTCTTTACCCAATTTTTACTATATATATTGCGCTAGCTAAAGCCGGCAAATTGAGCTAGCTAATTCGCGGTATTTTACAACTAGTCTCCCACTTATGAGTTGATGTGTTTTAATCAGAGGAAGTGTGCAGAAAGAAGTGGAAGAGTCTGAGGGACACCTATTTAAGAGAGAGAAGAAAGGAGACGGAGAAAAGGAGTGGGTCAGCAGCAGGGTCAGGAAAGGTGGAAGTACTCTGTGGTCCTGTCTTTCCTCGACCCCTTCGTTTCCCCACGGGAGACAAGCGGGAATATGGAGAGGCGGGATGAGGATAATCGGACCACAGTGTACGACCACGACGAGAGCGAGACTACAGAAGCAGCAGCAGCAGGGCACTCAGAGACAGGAGGTGTGTTGAGAAGTGAAGCCACACAACAGGACATATGTTTTTTTTTAATGCTGAAAAGTCTAATCTCTCTGACTGGTGTAATGTATAAATAGGTTGTATTAATCATTAATATTGTCATGACAGAGCTGACTGGTTCTTGGGATGGCAGTGAGCCTGGGTCCCCTCTGCCAGAACCTGCTGCTGCTTCCTGCCGGCCCTTCAACATCTGCTGAGGCCACAGGTGTGTACAGGCAATAATGACTGTGTTTACATGCCCATTATATTTACAGTGAGCTCGGTCTCATAGTATTACGGTTTGTGAATGATCATGTAATCCCTTTCTGCTTTCACAAAATGTGTTGTAAATTTGATACAGTGCCACCAAGGAGAAGAGCTCCGAGAAGGCCTAGGGAGCAGCCATCGGAGGTGGAGCAGGGGCTCCTAGAAGCACTCCGGGCCAGACCAGTAGCTCCAGTGCCACCTCCACGCTCTGAGGATGAGCTCTTCCTCTTGAGTCTGGTTCCTTCCCTGCAGAGGTTGCCACATCAGACAAAAGAATTTGTAAAATTTCAAATACATAAATTAATTTATGAAAGTAGCACCGTTCTGCTTAATTTGGAACAATTAGAGTCAACTTAATAGTTTAAAAAAGAACCAGCAATCTCTGCAGGGAATGAACCAGACTCTCTGTCCTTTCTCCTCTCCTTCACTTTGGCCCTCACTCTTCCCTCTTCCAAGCAAGATCCTTTTTATTCCTGCATGTAAATAGTTGTAAATGTTTGTTGTATATAGTTTTAATGTCCAATATAAAATTTTATTGTTTTATTAATAAATAATTTACAAAGTGACCAAAGGTTTTGGTATGTGTTACTTTAGCATGCAAATCATGATTTCAATTTGTAACATATAACATATAATTTGTAATATACAACATTTTGTAACACAAAAATATGTTACAAATATAAATGTATATATTTCAGACTGATTTAATTGTTTATAATGTCAATTTTATTTGTACACTATATTTAAGACTACAATACATAAAGCTAACATTTGTTCATTATTATATCCTATTGCAAAGACACCCAAAATAGTATAGTGAATAGTTATTTGTAATGAGACCAGTGTTGTGGTATAGTGTACTGAGAATGCAGCAATGAGACAAGGATTCCTTTTGGAGGCTGGCTCCATTTATCATTTAAAAACAAGAAATAAACACACATGAACTATAAAACTAAAACAATCTAAATTTGAAAAAAAAAAAAAAAAAAAGACTATTTACAAGAAGATATAATTCAAAAACTAAAAACAAAACAAAAACTACACAGTGGGTTGCCATGGGACTGCTCCTCTCCTGAGAAGTGGGCCATGAAGGTTTCTCTGACCGGATGGCCTCTCTGGCAGAGTTGTTAGTTGCAACACGACCCAAGCTTGGCAGCGAGTCCTCTGCACCTTGCACCATCCCCCTCCTAGCAGGTGCTTCAGCAGATCTCCTCATGAAGTTGTGGAGGATGCATGTTGCCTTCACACATCTCTCCGCAACATCAGGGCGGACTTCTATGTGACGGCGATAAATCCTCCACTGTGAGGACAGGATCCCGAAGGCATCCTCCACCACCAGCCTGGCTCTGGAGAGACGGTAATTAAAGACCCGTCTCTCATGGGGAAAGAGTGCGCCCGGAAATGGCCTCATGAGGTTTTTCCTGAGGAAAGGCCTCATCTGCCACAAAGACATGGGGCTGGGGTCCTCTGTGGTCAGCTCCGGGAAGAGGGCGGTCCGGTGGCAGATGGAGGGTGCCACCTCTGAGTGCCTGACCAAAGGCTGAGTTGGCCAGAGTCCCACCATCACTCGTCCTCCCATATCCCCAACATCAATCACCCTGAAGCAGTACCTTGCATCCACAACAGCAAGGAGAACCAATGAAAAAGTTCCCTTGTAATTGTGGAACAGGGATCCGGTGTTGGGGGGTGCCTTTATCAGGACGTGCTTTCCGTCCAGTGCTCCACAGCAGAGTGGGAAATTCCACCTCTCCTGAAAACCCTCTGATATGGACCTCCATTCATCTGTGGAGGGCACAGCCATGAACTCCTCCACTAAGCAGTCCCAGATTGCAGTCACCACATCTGGGACAATCCTGCAACCGTGGCGACACCAACAGCTGCTGGCGATGGTTTGGTAAGAATCTCCAGTGGCAAGATATCTGAAAAAGAGAAAAAAATAAATAAATAAAATCATTATTATAAATGCTGATTGCAATTCTATATTTTCACATTATACTGGTGTTTGTGACTTCTTCATTTCATTCTCTATCAAGTGATTGATTGGTGTGTGACTTTTATTATTAATAGACATTTGAATTATTCAATATCATAGCAGTTACCTACACAATTCCAGCACCATTTGACTGTTGTAGACTAAAGTTAATTGACATTTTATTGAAGTTGATAACTGTGTTCAGAAGAGAGTGTCTGTGGAGGTTCTCAATCATAAATTATTTATAGACATATAACATCGAATATTTAATGATTTACTGACCGGAGACAGATGGACAGGCGCTCTGCAGGGGGAATAGAGCGCCTGTAGTTGGTGTCCTGGAGGAAATCCGCTCCCGACACGGGACAACAGGTCATCAAACTGGGACCGGTTCAGTCTGAAGTACCGCTGGCGGCCGTCATCCAGGCGCAGCTCCTGGAGGAGTTGGTGAAACTCACCGAGCTCGCCCGCCTCGAAGGATCTGATGGACCCAAACACGGCGCCCGAGCGAGTCTCGCCGTTTTCAGCCTTCCACAGCAGATATAGCGCTGCTATTCTTTCAATATAATCCAAGTCAGCCATGTTGCAATGAGACAACCCGCCTGGCAGAAGCCCCTCCCATGACGCGAATTCGCGTCTGTTGTTGAGTGAATTTCACGCGCGAATGAAGCGAATTTCACGCGCGAATGAAGCGAAATGTTCAGCGTCCAACTACGCGCGAATAGCGCGATTTATTCGCGCAAATCGCGTTTGGTGTAAACGCCCCATTAGACGTAAAAGTATGAATGATAGTGTGGAAGGACACATGGAATCCAGTCTGTCCATTATCTATCAAAAATACACTGGCTCCAGCACTCTTTAAGACTGGTTATAAACTGCTATAACGCTCATTAGGAAACAGTAGGCTTCACAGGAGGCATCTGGCATATATTAGCAAGAAAACGTAAAACATCATAATCTAGGCGTTTTATGTGTTTTCAAACCTGACCAATATCCATTTTTCCTGTTTCCTTCCTGCTTTTGGTTTTCTTCATGTGTTTAATTGGCCGTTACTTCCTGCATTTGATCCAGAAGTTTGAACGTGCTATACACTCTACACCAGGGGTGCTTAAAACGTTGTTTGCGATCTACTGATCGATCTGAAGGTAGTAGATCGCATGAAAATAGACATCAGCCAATCATCCATCCAATCTCTTGATTGATATACAGGGCAGCCAGTCAACGGCGCTAAGTGCAGCAAAACTAACACGCTTCAGCGACTTATCTGTCAGCAGCTACTGACTACTGACTACTACTACGGACAATGCATCCCTGGCTGATTCAATTCAGTGCAAGTCATTAGAGTAAACTCTGGTAATGACATAAAATTGTACATAGTTAATTATGTTGTGTTGTGCAGCATTATGGTTTGCAAGGTACATGAACATACATTGTACATAAAGAATCCTCAATATATTTGTAAATAAATATATGTTGTACATTTTTGTAGTGGGTAGATCATTTTGACTTGGTCATTTTATAAGTAGCTTGCGTGCTGAAAAAGTGTGAACACCCCTGGTCTAGACAAATTGATCCGAAAAGAGGCCACCTCTTTTTGCAGGACCAAAGAGCAGCTGTTTGGTCCACGGCCCACTGGAGCTTTCACACCTGAAGATATGGTTCAATCCAAACTGGAAAGTCCAAATGTCAAGTTCCTGACGGGGCGTGGAGCAGAGTATGACTAAGCAAAAGTCTGGAGGCAGACACCAATCAATAGTTGTAATAAAGAGAGCAAATAATTTGAAGATGCGTAGCTGTTGAGGCTTCTTGTGGGAGTAAAACCTAACCATAGATATGTTAGTCACAAATTTCTACACAAATAGAATATATTCATTTCACATTCACTGTTTAGTGCTGATGGGCCCTAAACATTACATTTTATCATGGAAGCCAGATGGTTCAAGATCTCGCTGTCCACAATAAAACCATGTGCCACCATTAAGAGTCACAAACAAAGGCCTGAAGCAATACTTTGCAGAGGTTAACTATCCAGATATATACCTTGTATGTTGTCATGAGAGTCAATGGCCAAATTTTTAAGTTGGATCCAACTCTAATTAAAAACGCCTTGAACTGTAAAATAACTTTGGACCAAAAGCTTCAAAGCCTTTCTGTCTCTCTCCATACAATTATAAAAGCTTTATAAAGTTTGAATTTTGACAACATCCTAAGACAACATTTTTTTTATGGAAACTGGGATGGTGCTTATTGCTACTTTGTAAACCTATAAAAATGTATCTCTTTTATATTTTATTCTAATATTATTACACTTTAATGTAAACTGTAAGTACTATTATATTTTCCGTGAAATATCTTATTTTAACGGTTTAAAACAACCATTAAAATAACAGTTTACAGTTAACAGTAAACTGTAACTGTAAACATCACGTACCTGTAGTATTTGTAACGTTTTTAGTTTTTTTGTCGTTTTTTGGTTGGCCTTGTATTGTATTGCCGTAAAAAAAAAGTCAATTACAATGAAATTTACAGTTGAAATACAAATTTACCATATCATTTACAATGTTTATTTATTTACAGTTTAAAAAAAATCACAGTTGCCATTTTTTCTTTAGAATTTGTTGTAATTACCGGACAAATAAGTGTCCTTGTCCAAACAAAAAGAAAAATGTATACTTTTATGAGCTCAAATTAACAATATTTTCAGTTATCCAAAAGGGAGTACAATGAAGTGACAGGCACCATATTCCACAGAGGATTTCCACGTTATGCCTCGTTCCAGCTCCAGAGACACAACTCGTAATTCATCAGTGCAACGGCGTAATTTATTTTCCCTTGGTTTTAATATGTTACAGACGAGCGGCCGTGTGTCTTTTTGCTGTCTGAGCTTTACAGCGTTTTTTAGCGGTGCTGCCGAGCTCCGCCGCTGCCAATACCTGTGGTGCCTTTCATGGTTCAGGGCCCTCTAATTTCAATGGGAAACTGCACATATTTCATGGACTCATCCCTTTCGGTGGGAGGAAGAGGAGGGAGGCAAAAGGGGGTGGTCTCAAACACAGGGGGAGGCTAGTGATGGACTGTAGCTGGGTACAATAGAATGTTCTGGATCGTTTGGTCTAGCCACCAGAAGCTGTGAAGCACCTGAGTGGAGACAAGTAATGGAGTGTGTGGGTCTGAGTTCTCTACAAAGACAGAAATGCTGATACAGTGAGGCCTTAAAGTGTTGGGATTTTTGAAGTAGGGCTGTATGTAGTAGTTATGGCTAGTTAGCTAGATGGAAACAAGAGAAAGTGAACTGGTCAAACTTAAGTTCTCCAAAGTCTTACCTGAACAAATGCACATCTTTTCAATAGTATGTTACATTGGGGTTTTCAGTATTATTTTTTAAAGCAGGCAGCAATTTTGGAACTAAAGCCTTACAACTACTGAGAACTATATTCTTCCACCATCAGCTGAAGAACACATACAACATTATAGTAGTAGTAGCAGTAGTATTTAGCACTTTTTTTCTTTTCTATCTCCTCCTAGGGTGGACGCAAACCTCTGACCTGCTGGACTCTGCTCCAGTATGAGGACCCCCAGTCATCTACCGTGATGTTGGCTGCGGTCCCATCCACCCTTACACAGACACAGAGTGGACATTGGACACTGCCAATACAAATGTTTTTTTTTGTAAATATCCGTTTGTCTATGTATTTTTCAAATGTCCTGGACACATTCCTGTACCACCTGTCCATCCTGGGAGTGGATCACTCCTTCTGTGGTTCTCCCTGAGGTTTCTCTTTTTTCCCGGCTGGGTTTTTCTGGGAGTTTTTCCTTACCCTGATGGAGGGGATGTTGTCTAGTGTTGTGATTTTGGGCTATACAAAAATAAATGTCTTGTCTGTCATTATAGTTCAAAATATTGGCAAGATGTATTTTACCAGGAGAGTGTCACAATCAATTAAGCACATCTTTATCTCAGTTGTCAAATAAAATGGAGCATTGTTCAATGTCCTCGACTTTCTCATAAATTGCGCTATAGGAGTTAAGCAACATTTATTAATCCATTTTCTACCAATTATTTACATCGGGGCCCTTATTCTTGTTAGTTACAGGTCTAATACTCAAGCGACATGGACTGTCCAACAACATCAGGCTGCAGGTTTTGAGAAAAAGGACGTCCAGTCCCATTGATACATTATTTCACAATGTCATTTACAAGAGGAGAATGTTGCTTGACCACGCAAAGGTTATTTTCTGGTGAAGAAAAGTTACTGCTGAGCATGTTCTATTTCGGGCCGTAGTCCTGGAATGATCTACAGGTCAGGTTGAGGTTGGGGTCTCTCATCTGTTTGTCAGAGTTTTTAGCAACCAGCTTCACCTAGTTGCATAGGATCTCAAATGTTTTAATATTTTGAAGATTTGATGTTTTACCATTTGATCTATTCCTGTGATGGGACATAATAGTGCTTATGTTGTACATCTGCATGCTGCTGCTCATTTTGGCCAGGATATCCTTGAAAAAGAGATTGTCAATCCCAGTAGATCTTTTCCTGAATAAATAAAAATAAAATACATTTTAGACTTTGAAATACAGTTATTTTACATAAATGGTAAAATGTCTATACAGTATGGGCCCACAGTAGATATTTTTGGGCCTCTTGTTCAAACAACATTTTTTGTGCATTTTTTCTTTACACTGAGCATGTGCGTATCATCAGAAGTCAGAACAATAAAACTGTAGTAATAAGGTAATTCCTATTGCTCAACCAGACTGGTTGATTGCACAGTCTAATGGCAGTTCAAAACCCAAATGCAGAGGATGTCTATGTTGTTCAGTGTGCACTATGATAAAGAGGACATCGTGATGCTGGGTCTTTTCCTGAAAACACTTTTGTACAGCTTCTGATTGAATATAAACTACGCTTCCTGTCCATCCTCTGCTTCTCAAATCTACAGCTTCTACAGTATTTCTCCTCTTTAGGTCTCTGGAACCAGATGACCAACCAGATTTCTTCTTGTGTAAATGATCCTGGTGGTCTTTACATAAAATGCAAAGTAGCCGTGTGCTTGTTTTTTTTTTGTGTGTTTTTAACGAAGCATAAGTGGGAGATTGCGATGGTATATTGGTAAAAGAAATATTCACTAATATGATGGAAGAAGCACAAAATGGGCTAGAATGTTCTTGTCTGTCTCGAGATTTAAACTGATTTATCAATATAGCCTATCCATTAACTGCGCTAAACACTGGGGTTAAATTTGGGGGTTATCTCAAATAACTTGTGAAATCCAAACTATTACCTTAACTTCCAAATGAGAGGCAGTTGGTTGAGACTTTGTAAACCTCAGCTAATACAGTGTAAGATCTTAAATCATCTAAAATCACCAGTGCCATGAAACATACTCTAAACCACATGAAAGACTTAAGGCTAAGCTGATCCCATTAAAGTGACCCGTCAACAATTCCCACATTTTATTGCATCTTCCATTTTCTGTGCGTTTTCGGTTTGTTGTCCATAAATAATGATGCTCCACTTTATTTCATCATTAGCTTAATTGACGTTACCAAGCAATCAGCTGGCACACCTGGTCTGTATTAGCTGTTATTTCAAACACTTAATGATAGATTTTCAAGTCCAACTGAAGATTCAAGTGCGCCATTAGCACATTCTCTCTCATCGAGAATCAGGCAACTAATCACAAATAACGGAACGGCCATTAACGGAATAACTTGGCACCAAGTAGTATAAAGGTTTTTACTGATACATTTGAGGACTTAAACTTTCATAATCAGCTTTCCACAAGTGTATTCTGAAATTTGTGACTTAATATAGAACCAGCTTTTCTGTTAAACTCACCAAAAATGTGTTAGCATCAGAAAATGTAATATTACACACATGTTAGATATTTGCAAGCCTAATTTTTATTTGTAAACATGTAACATGCCTCTATTTTATTATTTGGATATTTAAGTACAATTCTGTTTGAGATTGTTTTTTGATTTTTGATTTACTATTACTATAACCATTTACTTAAAACTAATGCACACACACGCGCGCACACACACACACACACCAACACACACACACACATACAAACACACAAACAAACAAACACATCAACACACACACACCAACACACACACACATACAAACACACAAACAAACACATCAACACACACACACACACACACACGCACACACACACACACACACACACACACACACAAACACATCAACACACACACACACCAACACACACAAACAAACAAACACATCAACACACAGACAAACACATCAACACACACACACACACACACACACACACACAAACACACCAACACACACACACAAACAAACACATCAACACACACACACACATCACACACACACAAACAAACAAACACATCAACACAAACACACACACACAAACACATCAACACAAACACACACACACAAACAGACACATCAACACACACACAAACACATCAACACATACACAAACAAACAAACACATCAACACAAACACACACACACAAACACACATCAACACATGCACACACAAACACATCAACACACACACACACAAACAAACACATCAACACAAACACACACAAACAAACAAACACATCAACACACACACCATCACACACACAGAAACAAACAAACACATCAACACACACACACACACACACACACACACACACACATACAAACAAACACACAACACACACAAACACACAAACAAACAAACAAACACATCAACACACACACACCAACACACACACACAAACACATCAACACACACACAAACACATCAACACATACACAAACAAACAAACACATCAACACACACAGACACACTTTCATTCATTTGCATTTGCTGAAGTTGCCGGGTGTTTCTAAATTTCACTTTTATCCCAAAAAACAAACAATAAAGTCTCATTCTATATCTTGAAATCCACAAAAAAGTGTAACTTTATTCTGCATTACATAATAAAAAGACAAAGACAAATAACAATGTATTATACTGTATTATATATTCTCGCTTAGAAAATGATAATACATACAGTATGTAGTTGGGTTTTCTGAGATTATTGCACTCAAATCTGCAGACTCATATTACATTTATGGTTAATGGGCTGATATTCCATTTGAAGGTGTTTCAATGACCGGGCCACACTCTCCTCTCGGTCCCTGTGTTTACGTCCAACACACGCCGTTTCATTCCCCACCTGTGTTGGGACCTCCAGTCTTTTATCCCAGCTGCTCGGATCACCCCCTCCTCGGGGCGACGATAACGGGGGAGATTCTAATCAATACGTAGCACCCGCAGCGGAATAGATCACCGGGCTACAGCTGGACCCGGCCCTCACAGTCCATCCCTTTGCTCGTTCTGAATCAGCAGAGGACTATGCGCACATACAAGGGAAGCTGACCCTTGACACCTGACATCTGACACCATGACCTTTCTGTCTGATGGCCTATCGATTACGTCTGGCCCAACCTTGGGTAATTGTTGGCTGGTAATTACTTTGGTTTGTTTGTGCTCGGAGCGTTGGTTTTGGAATATTGGAGCACTTGAGGCCACGGGATGATTCTGAAGCTCGTTTTGAGAGATTACACAGCAGCTGTAACTGGGCTTTTGGAGCTTGAATGGAAAATAATTGCTTTACTCAGAATGGTTTAGATGAAGGCTGAAATGAAGCAGGCCAGAATAATATTGTGGCGATGTACATTAAAGCAAACCATAGGCTTATAATCTCAATGTACTGAACCAATAATAGTTATTACTTATAGCAATTTCCCAACCTAAAAGTTACATTACAAAATAATTGGATGCTGTTTGTGCTTAAAATACTGAAGTAATTGCAGAAGTGTTATTGTTAACACTGTTTGAGGTCACTTAGAGAGATTATTTGCAAAGTTTAGGTTCTGATTTTGTTAGGTCAAAGTTTTAGTCCCGGGCTGCAGAGGTGTTGCACTGGTGTAGGCAAACGAGGCAGATATCAAGGGCCTCAAGCAAAAGGATGGGGTCAAATAATAGTCAAGTATTTCTCATAAAACAATGACATGCAGATTAAAAATACAAGCAAACAATTGCTCTGGTTTGGTCCTGGTTTATTCCTGGTGTGCGCTTGTTTTTAGCCCTAATGTGGGCTTGGTTCAATTTTGGTTTGGATCTAGTATTAGATATGGGCTAGATCTGGTTAAAGGCTATGGTCGTTTTTGCACCTAAGAATTCTGCAGACAAGACCATCTAAAAGAACCACACCAGAGCGAAATCACACTTTCACTAGCAAACATCACTTTTTGAGGAAATGCTTTAGACCGCTTTTGACCTGTTACCACACCGCTCTAGTGGAAGCAAAGCTTTAGACTTGGTTTATATGTTTTATTGTGGTTGATAACTAACTTGTCCATACTGGTACATTTTGGATCACTTTAAATACAGTTGAATATTGTGGGAGGGGTTTATAATTCCATGTCAATCGACCTGTTGCATTCATATTGGAAACAAAAGGCCCGGATTTGTGTTGCCATCACCGACACGTCCATGAAAGATCTCACAGCGTTCAGGGCAAATTGAGTTTGTTGTGTATCCAAGTACCTGCCAGATTTGATATCGAATGGATGATCCAAAATGGATTTTTGATCCGGGGAAAATGAGGGCAGATCTGTAACAACAAAAACTGGGATGAAAAAAAAAACGATAACACTCTCAAAGCTAAAATCCTGCTTGCGGCTGTAGAATACATTATAGTCTCCTCTCGCTCTGTCTCTCCTTTTACCAGTTGTTTTCATGTAAAGAAAAACCTATAGGCTTGACCTCTGCGTCAGTTTGCCTTTGGCCATTTGCAGATTGCAACTTTTCAATGCTCTATCCTTGGGGAGAGATCCAAGTCAAAGCCTATAAATATTTCAAGACTATTCCCTGCTCCCTGGACCTCTCACTAACACACTCGCTCTGTGTTTGCTGCCGACTTAATCCTGCATGTTTATTGCCGCCACAAGCATGTCATTCAACCATATGCTGCAATATGTTTCTAGAAATATGGATAAATACAATATAAATGTTTCAACACATATGTAAACATTACAGATGCTTTTAACAGCAGAATTGTGCTTTTCAAGACTACTTTCTAGCTCATACTATTTCCCACTTGTTTTTTTTATAATTTTTGATTGATATATTGATATATCTTCAGCTCTGCTATCTCCAGCTCTTCCTTCGGTCTTTTCCTCAGAGCCTCTCTAAGTCATCCCTGGCACTTTCTTCTACCAATTCCAACCAGCTTGCACTTTACCTCTTTTTCACACGCCCCAGTGTTCTGGACTATTGACCCTAAGTACTTAAAATCCTGCACCTTTTCTAACTCTACTTCCGGCAGTGTGGTAGACTTGTCCGAGTCAAGTTATTTGTTTATTTTTTTATTTAAAGGATCCTCATATTTTCAAGGGGTCCACTTGGTCATCATCGACTGATGTACGAGTTTAAAACAAATTCAAGTTGAGGCACCTTGAGTTGAAGTGCAAGTCCGACTCTGAGTGACTGAAGTGCAGATCCTTTTGAGACGAGTCCGAGTTTTAGTCTGGGTCTAAGTCTGAGTCATCATTTCACAAATCTGAATTGAGTCACAAGTCTTTGTTTTTAAATTAAACCAGTCCAAGTTTGAGCCATCAGAAAGCAAGTCAGAATCGACCCAAGGCTTTTGCTTGAGTCGAGTCACGGAAATGAGGACAGCGACTCCAGTGGGCCATCTCTGACTTACTATAACCTCACTGTTCCGCTTGAGTCCCTGTCATTCACAGACATGTTTTCCCTCCTCCACCGTGAACGCTCTGTCACACCTACAGTACACCTCACCACAGTCCTACTGCTCTCCTACATATGCGTCACCACTCTAACATACTTCTCGTCCTCTCCAGACCTCTTCATACAATACCAAAGCTCCTCTCTCAGACAGACAGGTTAGGGGTTTTCAGTTAGGGTTAGGATTAAAATATGATAAAAAACATGCTAATTCCTGGTGTTTCGTGAGATTTTAATGCACACACTAATGCATGAGTCAGACATAAAATTCATGAAATCTTAATAACATGTGCCCCTACTCTAAAGTATTACTAATTCATCAATTTTTTCCTTTCTGTTTTGTTTATATTCATATTCTCAGGTCTTTTTAAAATGACTTATTTGTTGCAGTGCCATCTTGAGGGATGAGGCCAGACAGATTAAGATCAAGCACAAATGGGAAATCTTTCTGTTACATAAAACTAATGAGGTATTAGGTATAGGTCTAGACATTTATCTATGAAGACAAATTAACTGTTTGATTATTAAGACACATTTTGGCTTATTTCTGTGAATTAGCCATGTACTTTAGTTTTGATTTTACCGCACACTTTTTTGCATTAGTTATTGCTTGTACAAAGTTGCAAATCCTTGAAATCAACTTTTTGCATTCAATTAGTAAGTTAAACTAGTCCCTGGTCCTAGAGGAAAACCAGAAATACAAAAAAAAAAAAAAGAGTATGGGTTGTCTCATTATTTTTCCATTGCCTCATGTGTTTTAATGAGAGAGGCTCACACTACCATATTGCACGTCGAAATGTTTTGCCAACATTCACAAGAATTCATGGACACAGATCAATATGTTTCATGTCTAAAGGAAAGCCGAAAATTCAGGGTCCGTGCTTTTCCTGCCTTCAAGTGTGAATGACAGATTCTCATGTCGGGAGAAGAATAATCTCTAAAAGTGCGAGGAGTCTTTAGAGATACATGTCGACATCTGGTCTCCATCTGAGGGAAACTGGAGACCGGCCAAACACTCTCCCAAAAACTGAAAAGGACTTTTCACTGGGTATTTGGAACCATCTCAGAAAGCATGGCCCATTATAACACATAAGCATAAAAACACCAGAGAGAAGTGGAGGCTTAAACAAAAGTAAAGCAGGTTTAGTTCAGGTTTAGCTGGACTTGGTTTAGACTTAGTAAGTCTTTTGGTTTAATTCATGTTCATCCATTGTTTAGATTTAGTTTAGTAGTGCTTTGAAACATAATGTGGTTAGGTACAACTTTAGTCCTTAGCTCAATCCTAGGTCTGGGTTGGATTCTGGGTTTAGTCTCTCGTTCAGACCTTGTTAGCTTGGTTGATTCCGGGTTTAATCCTCGTTTAAGGTCTAGTTTGGGTCCAGGGTTAGTCTTGTGTTTTGTCTTTGTCTTGTTTAGACCTACTTTAACACCACCTTTAGTCCTTTTTAGCTTTAGTCCTGGTATAGTGCTTGTTTGATTCTGGTTTATTCCTAAGTTTAGTTGCAGCTTAGACCCAGTTTAATTGAAGTCTTGAAATATTTTTAGTTGAGTACAGGGTCGTCCTGGATTCATTCTTGGTTTAGTCCTGGAGGAAGTCTTGGTTACTTTTTGTTTTTTGTCTTGACTGGTCAACAATTAGAAATCAATTAATCGCATTGTTGCAACCAACATTTAAAAATGAATTCAAAGTAGTGAAATGTGTTATCTAAAAAACAAAACAAAAAACAAGTACCAGCAGAAACAGTTAATTTTTTCAACTTATATCTTTTTTTTTGTGCACTTATGCTTTTTGTACCTTGTGTTGTTAAAATTGCTTCCATAGTTTTCCTCACTTGTAAGTCGCTTTGGATAAAAGCGTCTGCTAAATGACTAAATGTAAATGTAAATGTATCTTATGGCTCTGTGTGTAGTGGCTCAATATTATTTGAATACAAACGCTGAATATGTCAGACAGTCACACATGAGCAGAGCATCTGTCACAGCGAGGATCTGGGAAAGGGAAAGGGGAGGAGCTGCCCCGCAAATTGTTTTCATTGAGACAATTTACACAGCTTCCACTCCGCTCAGCTCCGCACTGATCCGCAGCAGTTCTATTTTTGCCGGACACCGGTGTCAAACTGCATAAATCTGAACAGATCAGATCACACCAAAGCAGAAACTCTACATACACCACAACTGGAATTCCAAAGTAATACAAAGATATACTGACAAATTAAATTCATTCAAATATTTAAAGATGCAACACGGAAGATCCAAAGTTTTTGTACTAGTGTACTAGTGTCGTGGGGCTTGTACTAGAACAAAAGTTAATAGAATCTGCCAGTTTCTTCCTTGTGTTCACAATATTAATTTTCAAAATTGCAGCTAGTGTTGCTTAGTTTACTTCTGGCGGCAAATCAAGAAGTAAGAACCAGGTAAGATTCAAGATTCAAGATAGACTTTATTGGTCCCCAAGGGGAAACTAGTCTTGGATCATATTACATATATACATAAATAGACACAACAAAGATTACAAGCCACACTATGCAGCCCATTTTTTCAGGCTCAATGATCTTCAGGAAAATGAAATAGAGAATTGTACAGACATACCAACATAACATACGTAGTCGCAACTACAGTTGCCGTTACAAAATACGTAACATAAACAGACATCAGACAACAACAGGATAACAGCACACGTGGTCACATGATGGGATTTTTCAGTGGCGTTTTTACAGGGGGGGAATTAGAGTAAAGAGTCAGACAGATGTTAAATTTTCAATGGTAAATGAGCATGCACACGCATTACGTCACGTCCACTGAAACAGCGCTGGACTTTAGATCCTGAAACCTTCTCCTTTAATTGACTTGTATTTCCTGCGCATGCTCTTTTGAGCTGCTCGGGGCTCTGCGCCGCATGTCCCGGTTTAGGTCAAACGTTTGTTGCTTGTTTAGTCCTGGTTTTGTCCACTTAAAGTTTTTGTCCAAGCCTTAGTTCTGATATAGTTCTGGAATTAGTCCAGATTAAATCCTGGTTTCATTGAAGTATAATTTAAATTTAATCAGGTATGAGTTTAAATTTACCTTTAGAACAATCCTGTTATAAATAATTCTGAATTTGAACTTCCAAAAACCCCAAATAACAAGGCAGAAGTGAATGAATAACCTGTAAATGTGTGAACAAAAATAAAATAATTTTGGAGAGATTTAAGTTGTTTAAATTGCAGTTCAATTGGCCAACATTGCATTTGCACTTCCACCTCCAGCTCTTCTTTCCTTCTGCTTTCAATACATACTGACACTATTTACTCACTTTGAAACCAAGGCCACTCAAAATACAATATGTATATTTTTTATCAAGGCTCCTTAAACTCTTTGAAGTAATAAAAACGCTCTCTGAGGAAAAAAAAAAAAACAGTGGCTGGCTTAAAAGTTTTAATTGTTGCTTTAAACAAAGGAATGGCGGCGGTATAAGAGGATCAGTGTGACGAACAGTCCCAGCGGTCCCTCGATCATACACAACACCGCTGCTATAACAAAGGATGAAAACAAAACCGCGTTGGAAAACTTCCAGAAATCCATTTGAACATCAGCCCCAGATAAATCAAGCTCTTGGGAGTGGGATGCAGTGGGCAAATGACTGCTATTCCATGCACTAATATGATTAAGCATATACAGTCAATATGGGTTGTTTTGACTGCACTTATATCATTTAGGAGAAAACACAAGGAAATACACAGTATAAATGTACTAGCATAGTTATAATTTGTTCTAGATTGTATATAAAGATATATTGTATATGTTTATGTCATTTGTTACTTTTCTGTTTGTTATCTCTTTACAGCATTACAGAATTTTTTATTTTATCTGTAGAAATTTTTGGCTTGACATCTCTTTAAAAAGTGTGCAGATCTCAAAACGCATACAGTGCCTTGCGAAAGTATTCGGCCCCCCTTGAACTTTGCGACCTTTTGCCACATTTCAGGCTTCAAACATAAAGATATGAAACTGTATTTTTTTGTGAAGAATCAACAACAAGTGGGACACAATAATGAAGTGGAAAGAAATTTATTCGATATTTCAAACTTTAACAAATAAAAAACTGAATGACTAATGATGATAAATGGAATCCACCTGTGTGTAATCAAGTCTCCGTGTAAATGCACCTGCACTGTGATAGTCTCAGAGGTCCGTTTAAAGCGCAGAGTGCATCATGAAGAACAAAGAACACACCAGGCAGGTCCGAGATACTGTTGTGGAGAAGTTTAAAGCCGGACTTGGATACAAAAAGATTTCCCAAGCTTTAAACATCCAAAGGAGCACTGTGCAAGTGATAATATTGAAACGGAAGGAGTATCAGAACACTGCAAATCTACCAAGACCTGGCCGTCCTCTAAACTTTCAGCTCATACAAGGAGAAGACTGATCAGAGATGCAGCCAAGAGGCCCATGATCACTCTGGATGAACTGCAGAGATCTACAGCTGAGGTGGGAGACTCTGTCCATAGGACAACAATCAGTCGTATACTGCACAAATCTGGCCTTTATGGAAGAGTGGCAAGAAGAAAGCCATTTCTTAAAGATATCCATAAAAAGTGTCATTTAAAGTTTGCCACAAGCCTCCTGGGAGACACACCAAACATGTGGAACACACCAAACAAAATCAAACTTTTTGGCAACAATGCAAAACGTTATGTTTGGTGTAAAAGCAACACAGCTCATCACCCTGAACACACCATCCCCACTGTCAAACATGGTGGTGGCAGCATCATGGTCTGGGCCTGCTTTTCTTCAGCAGGGACATGGAAGATGGTTAAAATTGATGGGAAGATGGATGGAGCCAAATACAGGACCATTCTGGAAGAAAACCTGATGGAGTCTGCAAAAGACCTGAGACTGGGACGGAGATTTGTCTTCCAACAAGACAATGATCCAAAACATAAAGCAAAATCTACAATGGAATGGTTCACAATTAAACATATCCAGGTGTTAGAATGGCCAAGTCAAAGTTCAGACCTGAATCCAATCAAGAATCTGTGGAAAGAACTGAAAACTGCTGTTCACAAATGTTCTCCATCCAACCTCACTGAGTTCGAGCTGTTTTGCAAAGAGGAATGGGCAAAAAATTTCAGTCTCTCGATGTGTTAAACTGATAGAGACATACCCCAAGTGACTTACAGCTGTAATCGCAGCAAAAGGTGGCACTACAAAGTATTAAGTAAAGGGGCTGAATAATTTTGCACGCCCAATTTTTCCGTTTTTTATGTGTTAAAAACGTTTGAAATATTCAATAAATTTCGTTCCACTTCATGATTGTGTCCCACTTGTTGTTGATTCTTCACAAAAAATTACAGTTTCATATCTTTATGTTTGAAGCCTGAAATGTGGCACAAGGTTGCAAAGTTCAAGGGGGTCCAATACTTTTGCAAGGCACTGTATTTGTAATCAATATAAACTATTGTACAGTTCCTGCTTTTACACACTTTCTCAAAAATATAAACAGTGTCAGCATTTGTCAACATTGTGTCAAAAAAATAAATAAACAAAATAAAGACATATTAAGAAAATGAATGAATTGAATAATGAAGATATGTACAGCATGAACAGATGCATTACAGTTGTTAATAAACAAGTAAGTGAAAGAGGTTGAAAGAGGTTATTGTTGGTGTGTTTTTTATACTGTCTTTTTAAACTTACTTAAAAAAAATGCTGCCAAAGTGTGAGATGCATGGGTTTAATAAAACCAAATGTATTTTGGCTCACAACCACTCTATTTTAGGTTTAGAGAACTCATAACACACTTTCACCCCAGCTCCTTCTGTTGTATTTGTTAATCTGAAAGTCATTAGATGTTATTGATTGCTATAATCCGCTCCGTCTTCTGGTTCTGTTCCACTAGAATCACAAAACACATGGGTATGACAAATGCAAGCATACACATTAACTAAGCTTATTAATAAAGCTATTCTGTTCAAACATTCCTGACTGAAAGTCAATACGTTATCTCACACAAAACAACCGGTCTCAGAGCTCTTGCAAAATATCATTCCGAATTCTGTGTTGGGATGTTTTTTTCAGAACTACACTCAATGGTGAAGAAGTGTAAACACTGATTTGTTGCCAGCAGCTTGTAAACAGCAGGATAATTGGTACAAACGACGGCCATAATCCCATACGACTCCTGACATAAATTTTAGTGGACGCGTTAAGCTTATTGACAGGTGCAAAGGGTGTCAGCGATGGATGGCCCACTAAGTTGTGTTTTAGTGCTACTGTAAACAGGATTAGCATCGGCAGGTATCAGGCTACAAGGGATACAAACAGCCCAGCGCTCCGTTGGGAATGGGCTCATGCAAATACCGGCTAATGAACTGGCTCGTTGTTTTTAACAAGGCTGAACGAGACGAGGAAAAAGTTGCAAGATTGATTAGTTTGGAAGATGTCCAACGGGTCAGTTTTGAGCGGCTTACAGAGGATTTTCGAGCTCACTTCCCCAGGCTTTGTCTTGTGTGTTACGTTGATCTACTCTATCCCCATTGAGATCTGAAGGTGCTGCATCAAGCTGTCTGGGACTTTATTGGGGCCGTCTAAATCTGTCGCGGACACAGCGGCGAACAATGAGGCCCGGGAGAAAAATGGCCGCCACCTGGCAGTTTGAAAGAGGGACAGCCGTTTGCCGATGTAATCCATTCAGTGTAATCACCTGGGGACGGCGAGGGAGAAAAAGCACGGACCATCCCGCCAACCCCCCTCGTCCCTTCCCTAAACACCATTCAGCTGCGACACGTTGATGAAGTGTGGGGCCAAGAGAAAGCCAAGTGATCCTTTTAGAGATGATCATGTTTTTACAGCCATTGTCAAGGTTCCCAGAAGAAAACTTGGAATATAGCAGTTTTCCAGACACACATAGATGTCATTGGATATTATGGGTTATTCTAGAAAATACTGTACTGGGAGATAGGAGTGTTGCATGGATTCTAAAGTGAGCCTCTTGATTTTGATGAAGTATACAATAAAAATGCAAAGGTAGACCAAAAAAAAAAAAAACACTACAAGGATGTGCGTAAAAGTTAAACCAAGTTTCCAAGAACTAGGACTATGAACTAGGCTAGACATACCACACCAATGTGTTTTGAATGCCTCACTAACAAGACATTCAGGTAATGTTATTTATTTATTTATTAATTAATTTTCTACCGCTTAGTCCCGTTAGGGGTCGCGGGTGACTGGAGCCTATCCCAGCAGCTTTGGGCCTGGACAATGGCCAGTTATTAGCTCATTTTTGTGATACATTTTTGACTAAAAAGAGTGTTTACATAATATCCTCTATTGAATTTAAATTTATAAATCAAATTATTTGAAATTATTGTCTATATACTGTATGTCTGTGGAGGTTCTCAGTCACCCAGGACATATTTAAGAAAAGGATGAAACAAAAGGCATTTGTGTTCTCTGAGAGAATCTTCTCTTAGATCTAGCTTTCTTACCAGTTGAACTCAGAATTGAAAATGTGCCTTGGATGAGGAATGAAACCTTCGTCTTCCAACCGTCTTCACCTTGAAACCTACGTCCAGATGCCATTGTTTCACCCTTTTTTTCATCGTCTATATAGTTTATGTGTTTTCAATAACCTACTAAAGATTAAATAGCATAGATTTTTAAACTGGCAGGATGGCAATGGAAAATAGTTGCAATTGTATAACAATTTCATAATATTCTATTTCAGAGAGTTTGAGACACAAATTACTCTAGGATAGTCTCTACATAAATATGAACCAAGTCATGGATCTGGGTTTTTGGACTAAATGTCCCACTTAACACTAACTGGCCATTGTCCAGGGTGTACCCCGCCTCAGGCCCAAAGCTGCTGGGATAGGCTCCAGTAACTACAATCCTACAACAATTTATAAATGAATGAATGTCTCACTTAACAAAAGCATCATAATAAATTCAATGAAAGATAATGTTTTGTACCCGTTATATCACTTGATGTATTTTATTTAAAAAAAAAAAATCTTTCTCTATTATTTGCAGGTTTAAACATAGCATTCAGCCTAGAATTACTATTGCAAAACCCATTTCTGGTTGAAGATTTTTGCCTGTTGCTACATGCCACTTCCTGCCATGCAATTGCAAATTCACATTGTGCTTAGTTGAACAGCTTCACAAATATGTCCCTTTGTGCCGTATTGTTTGATTTTACTGTACTCTTGTTCTTTGTTTTGCTCCCATTTACAATGTTGAGGCCCATTTTAGAGTGGCCATAAGTAGTTCACAACTGATAATGTATTTGGAAAGGTCCCATCTGACTTTTTCTCTGTCATGCACTATATCAATACACTCCTCCAGTTTCTCAACTTAAGAACTAACTCTAATACATTTTTCCTCCTTTGCCAAGACATACTCACTAAATATTTAGTGTCACCCATTGAGGAGAAGCGCTGCTGTAAATCGTGTGTCTATGGGGAGAGATCGAAAGCAATTACCATTAGACAGCGGCTATCGCAAGCTGAGTGTGCTCCGTCCTGGACTCTCAGTGTTCCCCCAGCTTTGTGTGCATGCAATCTAACCTGCAGGATCGATAGCTGAAGGCAGTTAGCGGCCTCGCAAAGCTGCTCTTCGGAATCCGCAGTGAGAAAATGTCAAAACGGCGGCAGAGAAATTGTTCTTTTGAAACATTATTGACACGCTTTAACCCGCGTTTCCACACAACGATGGTGCAAGCGAAGTCGATTCTCATTTGGGGGAAAGGTGCCAGCGACCGGGGCCGAGCAGAAGTGTCGTGCTGGGGGTCGGGAGGTCAGAGGTGAGGGATTGGCCCAAGGTCAAGGTGACAGCAGTGTATTCACGTAGGGGAAGGCCTTCATCTCCACCGTGGCCTTGGTCCGGATCAATACCATTAGAGAGTCTGTCTGATCCATCACTGCTCTACCAGCCGTCTGTCTCCCTCCTTTTTCCTGGTTTCCTTTCCTGAACGCATCTATAAAACATTCCAAAACACAGATTTAGCAACTATTAATGTTTTAGGGGTAAAATTTTGTATCTTATTGGGATTTTGAGGTCCTGTGATCTACATTACAATCAATTACAATCAGTTATCAAAAGAAGAATCTTAGAAGAATCTTAGCTTCTGTGTAATGGTGGTTTAGTTAGGGTTTAGTACAATGGTGTGTGTCTCATAGAATGACTTTTCTATTGACCTTTTTTATTCCTGCATCTTCTTCTGGTTAGCACTCCTGCCTCACATGACTCCTGGACTTTCTGTGAGGAGTCCTCCCCGTGCTTCCTTGGGTACTCCAGCTTCCTCCCACCAACCCAAGTAGGTCCAAACCTACTGGGTTAGGCTCTAATTAGCATGCATACCCAGACATGTGACAAATGTATCTAGACCAACCTAAATAAAAGCCATCAGCTATAGTCCCAACAGTGTGCTACAGTTACTAAAAGGTGGTACATATTGGAGCTGTTTGAACAATAGAGAATCCCTATTTAAGCAAAAACGAGAATAAATAGAAGACTTAAAATGTAGAAACAATTACATTCCACTCTGAATTTTGTTTGCTCTTTATGTCTACACGTTTTGACTCACACACAAGTCTTCATCAGGACAATTATTTGTATTATTTATAGTAACAGTAAAAGTAAGAGTATTTTTTTAAACTTTTTATGCTGTTAACCCAAATCTCTTACATACTGTATATGCATTAGTGATACTTTCAAGATGTAATACCAGAAAGATTTTTTTGTGAAATTAAACCATAGAGCCTAATTTGACCTTTCACCTATTTAAAATGCACATTAAGCTTAATTTGTGATAGTCCTCAAAAACTTACATACTTGTCTCATCCACTTCTCCAACCAGCCTACTGTCGACACAGAAGATTTTAGACATTGTCCCATATCTGTAAAGTACATATTTAATACAATTCTGCCGTTATTCCTCTCCTCTTCTTCTCACCTCATTCCTCTTCACTCTTTTGTGGATTCATTTAATCTCCCTCCATTTTCACTGTCACTATATGAAGGAGCAGACCTCATCTTGCTACTGACCCCCGTTCTTTTCCCCCCCTTCGCACATGAGCCCTTCCACTCTCCAAACTCGGCTGAAAGAAAGAAAAAAAGAACAGGCGCAGATAACTCCTGGTGCCCATATTGTTTGAACAGCATTTTATTAAGCCGAGCGCTCTCTTTAATATTTACATTGGTGCATCGGAGGCTTCAGAAACGCTTTAGGCAATTACACACATGACCAAGTCGATAGCCACAGAAAGTGCAAAAAAAAATTGCCTTTATCGTGCCGCCAGGAGAGTATTGCCAATTCCGTCGCTCGGCCATTGATGTAGTTTGCATTTCAATTAAAAAGCCCTGCAATACTGGCCTTTTATTCAAAGTCAATGTCGTAAGGAGGATTCGCAGAATGCAGGCAGAATAGAGTATTTTGTGCGCGGTGTAATCATCCTGACTGGATTCTGGACTCACAATGCTGCATCGGTTGCGGTCGTGGAGTGTAAGCGCATGTTCACGGCTCAATAGTGCTACTTCTGCAACTAAGGGGATTACAGTGAAGCTGGTGGTTATGTCTGATGAGGAATTACTGATGGCACTTTCAAATTCTGTTGGGTAATGGTTAAAAAGCATCCTGGTTAAAAAGCAAAAAGCTTGTCCTTGAATGACATACAAAATATTTAAGCTTCTTCACGATTAAATGCACCTAATTAAAGGGTATGATAGGCCAAACTCGCCGTCTATGGTCACATGCAAGAACTTGGTCAAAATGTTGTATTATTATGGACCGGCTATAACCTTGCCATGGCCCTAAGTAAAATCCTGCTAAAAGGCCCTCATACCTGAAGCAAACTAAACACAAAATCACAGCTTTCATAACAGCGTAGCAACCTTCCATGGTTTTATTTGAATATATAAGAGTAACGAACTTGAAACAAAATGCCATGGTCAGCTTCTCCCCATATTACAAAAAAGAGATTTACTTATATATAAGTAAATTTCAGTGTAACCAGCACTGGGATAGGATTTTCTTTACCTTAATTTCCTCTGGAGAGCTACGGTACAAGTCGGGTCAGTACAGCTAGTTTCCATCACCAAAATGCGTTCCACTTTGGTCCCTTATTTCCGGTGTGTGGTCCACTTTCAAAAAGGTGGAGCAAAAGACTGCAATCTGTTTATAGTCCTTTCAAGTGACGTCAGCAATTACCACAAGCACAACGGCGAGGAAGTACTGGACAATTTCCATTTACTTTAACAAGGGAGCAATCTAAAACCGATAAATGAGTTTCTACGGGATAAATTGAAGAGTTTATTCGCAAAAGCAGATAACTAAATTATTTTTAAAAACATTTTTTTCTATTATTTGCCAAAGGTGATATCAGTCAACCCAAACTTGAGTGGCTGTGACCAATTAGGACCACTAAAATGGATTTGGGTTTTGCAAACTGTGTTATGCAAAGAATAAATTACAAGCCTCAGTTGACTGATTTTAAAAATGGCTTTTATCTGTTTTTACAAATGAACTCTTTAAGTTGTTTTCTTTTGATTGATGAGAAAGGAGTACCATACAACAGTACAAAAACTAGAGAGATACATTAGCATAGATATTTATGATTTAGCATGATAGTTATAACCTAAGCTAATTACTTTGTTAGTTACCCAACCACTCTTGTACTTTTTTCTCAAAACAGCTGTTTCCCGATTTAAAGAAAGTCATTGTCTACATTGAGACTCTTTATTGTCATAAATGTACGAAGCTCTTTAGATTTAATGTGCAGAAAATCTGAAACGGTCTAATGTTTACTACAGCAGTATACAGCTGTACCTACAGCATCACATCCCTCCACACCAGGATTTACTCTCTTCTTTATTTTCATTATTGGCAATTTATCCATCGAGCTGTATACCATTTAGTGGAAACAAAGCAGTTGATTCAATGTTGACTTCAGGAGCGTCCCTTGTGATTGAACACACTTTGACTTCCCGGGCTTGACATTCCAATAAATTCAATTGGGCAGTGGCTCAGTGGAAGTCGTTCTATAACCCGAAGGTTGGTGGTTTAATTTCCGGTCTCCCCACAGTTCATATTGTTGTTGTGTCCTTGTCCAAGGTGCAAAATGGCTGCCACGTCTCCGTCAGTCTGCCCCAGGGCATCTGTGGCTACAGATGTAGCTTTACACCAGTAGTGTGTGACTGCGGAGTGAATCAATTATGGATGTGTAAAGCATCTTTGGTTATCTTATATAAGTGCTATGCATTATTATAACATTTGTATTATTGTGGAAACTTTAGTTGCGATGTAATATGCTGTTGGCCTGAGTCCACGGTTTAATGTAAATATTCCAACATAAAGAAAAAAACTGCTTCTTGATGAGATGGGAACCACTTTACAAAACTAGCCTGACTATAACTCGGTCTCATAGTAAAGCGACGTGCCGAGCATCCTTCGCTTTGATTGCAAACTTGAAAGCAAAACACTTCACTCTAAACATACATCATTTTCCCATCAGCCTCTTCAAATTCAAATCAAAACCCCGCTTCTACAATGAAATCTTTCTGCCACTCAATCTCACGTTTTGCATTGTTAGTGGCAGCTGTGCCGAAAATGACCCCCCTGGATTTTCAAAGGCCTGCGTTGGCTCGACCGCCACGAGACACAAACAGATAAACAAAACAGCAACAGAGGGACTCTGGCAATCAGGGGATTCTAATAAGGTGTATGAGGTTTAGCAAGGAAGCGCGGTTGTCTTTGAAGTGCTCCAAGGCCTATCTGCTGCGCACCCCCCGGTGGTCCCGACTGCACGAGCACCCAGACGCGGCGGCCGAGTGTGTGTACGCTCGGAGGATCATAGGTGGCTTTGATAATCACTCCCATACTCCTAAAACAAATGCAATTACTAAGTTAATTGTGTTCAAAGTGGAGCCTGGCGGTGGAAGGAGCAGTCAGCAATCACCGCCGTGCTGACGGTGCAGCCAGCATGGAGAATAATGGATGCGCGGGGGGCAAACGCGGAGGGGGCCCAGGGGGTGGGGCATGGCAGAGGGGTTTAAAAAGGGGTTAGGGATAAATAAATAGGAGAAGAGAAGGTGTGGTTAGAAGACCAATAATGCAAATGTACTTTTTACAACGGCAACTATCTATAGATGAAGATTATTGATGCAATATTTAATGGGTAATCACTTTAAAATATAATTGGGTGGTGTTTAAAAAGCATAATGGTATTTCGTTAACCTTCAAAAACATCCAACAGATCTTACTTACCTTCTAAGATGGACATGCAGGGACTTCTGTTTCTAAGATTCATCTTATAGCACTGAAGGTATAGGAATCATTCACTTTGTTTCTGTTACAAGTTGCAAGTAGGCGATCCAAGATGCTTTAAAAATGAGGTGGGATACACCCTGGACAATCACCACTTATTCATAAGATATTACACATTACACTAGGGTTACCTTTTTATTGGGGACTGTCCCTCTTTCACACTGCCTGTCAGCTCTCCCCATACTACAAAAAACTATTCCCATAAGAATTCAAGGATTTTACTGTTGTCTGTATATAAGAGTTGAATTGTATGACTCATTGAAAAAGCCAAGTGTTGGGTGTTTTCAGAGAGGGTTGATGAGGGGTCGGCAGTGCGTCTGACAAGGCTCTGAGGGATGCGTCCGCGAGCACCACCCGGCTTGACCTGCCATTTGTCAGAGGATAAACAGAGGGTCACCTGACCGTTAGCAGCAGGCTGCTATTGGTCATCGCCCCTGTTTAGTATGCGGGAACCATTACGCGTCCACCACTCGCCGTCCACACACCACGTCTGCTCCATCACAATGAATTATCGGCCGGGGGGATGATCAATTTGAATTGGCTGCATCCTAAGCCCAAGAAAAAAATGGTGAAAAGTGGGGACATTTGTCGTAAGAGGGTCACAAAGTTCTGTATTTTCTAACTCCGGGGCCTGTTCTTACTCTATTTCTTCTCTCACTCTGGAGCTACAGAGGAGGGGGGTGCGAGGGGTGACAACAGATGTGCTCCCTCCTTCAGAGCGCTGCTTGTTTGATGGTGACAGTGAAGCGTATCATGTAGCCCGAGGTGCTAACAGTAAATATTACAATACCACAAGATGCTCACTGCAAACACCATTTCGTGCTCTCTGCCAGTCAATTTCTCCTCTTTTAACCCCCGTGGTGCTGCTGTTTGATGAAACTAAACCACACCAAAATGCACTCTTTCTCTTAACATACATCAAGCTGCTGTTTTGTTTTGTGTGTGTTAAATTCACTGCAATACTGTTTCAAATATGTGTAAAAGATAAAAATAATCAAGTTAAATATTCAATCTTTATATTTGTAGCCCACTGGGTTTATTTTTGGCCTATGTTGTGGTGTGTCATGTTGTTTGGATGTATTTAACCTTTAGATTTACTTTGGGGAACGTCATTCATCTTTAACAAACGCTCAAAAATCTAAGGTGACCATGTGTCTCTCTCTGTCTTAATGGGTACAGTCCCACTTTTACACTCCTTGTCCCATGTCCCAACAAATATCTGTAGAAAAAATTATATGTCCCACTTTTGAATAGACCCTATCCCCATTTTATCAAATACCAATCATTGCAGCAAATTTCAGAACAATTGTACATACAGTAGACCTATGTCATATGTCGGTATGGTCAGCCTACCTCAACTGTATGTGTAGTATAGTGTAAGTGTATTTTTGTAACTTTTGTAACATTGGACAGACAAGTAAAGTTAAGGCTAAAAGCCCTAACAACTATAATAGTCACCAAGTGCTAGTTTACCATTGAAAGCCACTAAAAAAATGTATAGTGACTAAATTTGCTTGTGTTTAGGTCAAGATGACGACATTTTCATATAGTAAAAGTGGATATGTCCACACACATTGGCTTTTCCATTGTGTGCATTGTACCATCCAAAAATGCAGCATTAGCATTAGCATTATCTTTCTGAGGAAGTAGTATTGATTCCCTGTGTAATGTTGTAATTCTCACATATGTCATTTAAATAGATCTTAAAAATTATTTTTGTAGAAAATCTGTAAAACTAGAGGCTAATTTGTCTGTGAAGGTTCTCAGTCATCGAGGACATTTTTAGAGGCTAATTTACAACAAACATGTCATACTAACGACATCACATACCCTCACATCTTCAGCAGTAAAAAAGGCAGATTTATATTTGTATTTAAGTTATACAATTTATTAAGTTAGTATATGAGTAAAATGTATTTAACTGAACACCTTTCTAGAAAATGTATAAATGTATTGTTAGCTTTAACAACCACACTGCCTGATGACTTCCATTCACATTTTTAACATAAGGACTTTGGGCTAGTTCTTCTTTAGAAACTTATCTTTATTGTTGGCAGAATGCTTAGAAAGCATGTTGCCTTCAAGTGTCACATTGATGAATGTTAATCAATTTGTTTAAATAGATATAGCCATGGCAACTCTGACATTTATACACAGTCTCGAGACAAATACAAAGCTATATGTGGCCTCCTTTTCATAAAACAAAATGTAGATAAAATTTACTTGGTACAAAGAATACTTAGGGCATAGGATGTAAGTACTGGATGTACAGGATGTACTTAATGGATAAACAGTTTGTAAATTCTAGGTAAAGGATGTACTTACAGTATGTACTGGGTACATGTTGTAATGACTGGGTTACAGGATTTAATTTCAGGGCATTGGGTTTAATAAGGTAGTGAGAGAATACCAAAACTACACAGTTATATGAGTAATATTAATTTGACTTCAATAGTCAATATAATATATTTATATTATAATATTAAGTGGCAGTAATAATAAGTAAGTAAAATATTTGTCATAATTTACCTTGCATATAGATAAAGGTCTCGTTCGATATTCTTAGATGCTTTTAAAGATTACCCAAGGTTAAAAATATATAATTTACCAGTTTAAAAAAAAATGCTATAATTACATTGCCCTCTGATTAACTTATATGAATCCACATTTTAAAACTGCTATCCAGATATGTATTGTTGTCTCTATATTCCTATCCTTTATGAATGTTTTACCTGGATTCAGATAACAACTAAATATTTTTTTAAAATATCCTTTGGTTTTATGGCAAATCTTCATAACATCATGAGGTGAGATTTTATTGCACATTAGATTGGGGCAAAATGACATGGGATTTTTTTTTTTTTTAAAGCTGGAAAGAATTTGCGCAATTTAGTTGTTGCCTTGCAAGTGTGCAACCCATTTTCATAGACATAAAACATGAACCAAAATATTCTGAAACATGATATACAACCGTGACGCCGCTCCAAACACATTATGGTCAACTTAAGTCATGATGGAAAAGAAAGTAAATCAACAAGGCACCATCAGCCAGAAAAAAATGGTTCTTTAAAAGGACTTTCTGTAGAATAATAGGCGAGCGCGGGATTCACGGGATTGCATTTGGCTTCCTGTGGTGCTGGGGTGTCTTTGGCTCGCTCAGTCATTCCAGACAGAGCAGCGGTGCTGTCCCACCCTGGGCGCCGTACAGATGGGCTCATGTGTGGAGAAATGAGCCGCGAGCAATCATTCTCTCCTTCCCTTCCACCCACCCCCCATTCCGCTTGTGCCGTGTTTGTCGACTTGCTTTCTGTTTACCTCTTTTGGCCTCCCCCTCTACATCTATGTCCCTTGATCTTCTTACCTCTTATTATCGCCTCTACCCTCCATTCGTCTTTTTTCTCCACCATTCTCCATCAATGTTCTTTGCCTTCCTCTGTTCTCCCCATGGAGACCGTGTCCTGGGGTGCCAGAGACTCATCGTATAGGGGATGGGAGGGGGGTACACTCAACGGGAGGCCCCGGCGAAACGAGCTCACCGAGACGCAGGAGCCCATCTCAGGCTTGTGCTACCGGAAAATCTGCCCGTTCACGCTCCGACAAGCAACCAGCAGCTCTGACGGGAGATGTTGATGTTGCAGGAGAAAGAGAGGCTTTTTGTTTTGGTCTGGTCTTTCATCAATAGAACCTTTAGCAGTGTTGAAATATAAGGAACCTCTCGCCCAAAATTTCCTCACTTAAAATCTTTTGAAGATAATTCGTGCAAACTATGTTCTTGTTAAGACTTGTTTTAAATTTGCAATGGTGCAAAGAAACATGAAATTATTTCAGTGACAAATCTGGTGGAATCACATAAATATAGATATAGTTGCCATCTTAACAATCAGCCAAAACACGTACACCAAACACACAAGACAAAAAAAATAGCCATAGAGAACATAATTGGCCCTGTAATATAATGTTGAACCACTACATAAAGAAAAACAATAGCAGCAACAGCTGCCCTCAGTCATAAAAGGTAGACTCTTTTGCCACAGGGCCACATTAGAACATGTTGTTGGTGGTCTGTGAAGGTTCTCAGTCACCCAGGTCATCTTGAAGGAAAGATTTAAGCAAATGCATCTGGACTAAGTTTTCAAGGTAAAAACCTGAACATGAAAACCTAGACAGATGTTTTTGCTTTAACCTTTTCTTCAAGGTAGGTATATGTTTAAATATATAAATCAGGGTTCTGTGACATGCTTGGTTATGCAATAAATGATTTAAACTCTTACACAATATTGCAATAAGGTCTCAACAGTTGCCCTCAGTCCAGCATGAAGGGGAGGTTTCTTTTTCACAGCCTATTGTAACAGGCTGAAAATGGTGTAAAAATTAAAAAATAAAAACAGAAATTCCCAAAGGAGCACAATGATGTATTACAGTATACACTCACCGGCCACTTCATTAGATAAACCTTTCTAGTACTGAGTGGACCCCTCTTGTCTTCAGAACTGCCATAATTCTTCATGGCATAGATTCAACAAGGTGTTGGAAACATTCCTCAGAGATTTTGGTCCACATCGACATGATAGCTACATGATTTTTTGGCTGCACATCCATGATGCAAATCTCCCGTTCCACCACACCCCAAAGGTTCTCTATTGATTGAGATCTGGTGACTGTGGAGGCCATTTGAGTAAAGTGAACTCATTGTCATGTTTCAGAAACCAGTCAGACAATTTGAGCTTTATGACATGGTGCAATTATCCTACTGGAAATAGTCATCAGAAGATGTAATACACTGTAATAGACGATGTAGTACACTTTAATAAATGGATGGACATGGTCAGCAAAAATACTCAGGTAGGCTGCAGCAACAGCAGTCAACCTAAGTCTGGAATTAATGGGAGGTTTTAATGGGAGGCATTTTCATTAGGACACAAAACAATAAATAAGATATCAAAATTAAAATGTAGGAAATGTAATGCTAGTCTATTTACAATTAGAAAGAGATGCAATATTTCAGGTAGGTAGTATAAATCAAAGTAGACGGGAAAGTAGGTAGCTAGGTAGGTAGTTAGAAAAGTAGGCAGATGGGTGTATAAGTATGTAGGATCAGGAACCATCATATGAACGTAGAAAAATAAGATGTGTTTGTTTTTTTATTTATTATTTTGGTGGTGGTGTCTGTAAAGGTTTGGTAATGGAACGGTGACCTATACTCCACCCGACCACTGGTGAATGCACATAGTCTTGATCCCCTGTAATGGCAACCTTTAAAAAAAAAAAAAAGAACATGAGAAGCTGAAGAAATACCAAGGGCTGAAAGAGGAGCTACAGAAAATGTGTTAGTAGAACACTCAAATCTGTTAACTAGGAGACTGATTATAGGCTATTGTACATATTTTGGTCATATGCTACGCTTTTGATAACAACTAATTCAAACAGTTACAATCCATTCACCAGACATGGCTCAAGACATCCATCGCCTGTAACATCTGTACAATTATTTTTTTTTCTCAAAAAATTTGAAAATGAATTGTTTGTTCGAATTTATTTGTGTTATATTACTCAATAAGGTTAGTGTCAGAATCAAAAAGGGCCAGACCTTGGGTAAAATTGTTTCCGTGCATTGAACAGAAGCTGGATCAGCACTCTTCCTACTGCCAAACACTATCAGTTTCTTATGCATCCAGTGTCTAATTATTGTTCTTGGAGGAAGCCGGCAATAACAGCACGCAATAAAAAGCAGCAGGAAAGAAAAAAAAAGAAGAATTGTTTGATTCAGAGCTTTGTGTTACTGGGAAGGAGATTAAATAATGTATTGATTTGGTGATGGGTAATTAGTATGGTCAGCAAATGTGTATGGGTGGGGGATTGTTTTAACATAATGATGGGATTCCTGGTTTCTCTTCAGGTCATTAAGGACAGATCAAAGACGCTCCTCCACCTTTTGTTTCGGTCTGTGTTGTGTTTTTGTGCTGACTTTGCCCAAGGAAACAGAGAAGAGAGGATCTCAATAAAGGCTCTTGTAACCTTGACCATTACAAGTGCATGGTTAAAGTCAACCTTAACCTTCATGATCAAAGTACAAAAGGAAATGGCAGCTTTTCCAACAGAGTAACAAATTCAACTATACAGTATATTTTACTGCAGGTAAATTGCAATACTATTTCTTAAAACTAGTCTACATTTGCAAGATCAAGCTTTAAGGTCAATGCATATGTCCAGAGAGCTCACATAACACAAGATAATTCTGGAGTGTAATGTTCACACTGATGATATACAGTATATTGGTATTCTGTAATTGAGATTAATCAATTATACTAATTGAAATATTTCTTGTAACAATGTTGCTTGGCTATATGTTGGGAAAAAGTCACTCAGATCTGGGCAGAACATTGGATTCTGAACTTTGGACTCTCAAATTGCTGTTACTGTCCCCAGGGCAATCCAACTTAGGTTAGGTTAGGTTAGGTTACTTTTATTGTACCCGTAGGTAAATTTGTTTTACAGTGCAATGACTATGGCATCCAATACAAAAACACACAACACCGAACACTCCACAACACATAGGGACAAATAAGTAAATACTCATACTGAGTAAGGTGCTCTCAAGAAAGAAAGAAAGAAAGTGCTCTCAAAACATTACATGTGGTCTTTGTAAGAACCTGAAGAAGAACCCCAAAAAAATAAAAATAAAAATAAAAAAACCCTAGTACAACATTTCTAAGAACCACCTCTACACTTTATTAATCATGTTAATCGCATTTGGTACGAAGCTGCTCTTATATATTTTCGATTCTACCCCTTGGGACTTTATACCTCCTCGCAGACGGCAATAACTGAACCTCACTGTGCAGGGGGTGAGAGTCATCATCCAAGATTGAGAAGGCCATCCTTTGTAACTGTTTGGTATACAGGGATGCCACTCCTGGTTTAGACTCACCTATCAAAAGGCCAGACCATTTTACTATCTGGTCTAACTGATTTTTTTGCCTTTAAGTATATATGGCCATACCATACTACAGTAGAGAAGGACAACACAGATTCAATAAAAGCATGATAAAACATTTTCATTATTGTTCGGTCAAGATTAAACACAGATAATTTCCTTAGGCAATACAAACGCTGGTGCCCCTTTTTGCACAGAGCCTCACAATTCTTTTAAAAATTGAGTTTCTCATCAATAATAGTCCCAAGGTATTTGTATGATTGTACATAGTCTATTGTTTGGCCTTTAATTGAGGTAGGTTCACTTGGATGAGTACTTTTCCTAAAATCAATGATCATATCCTTGGTCTTTGATATATTAAGCTGTAAGTAAGATTCCTCACACCAATTGACAAAGTCCTCAATAATTGGCCATTTGAGGTCTCATTCTCCTTAAGTAAACTCAAAATAACTGAGTCATCTGCATACTTTATGATAATTCTGTTATCATACATACTTTGACACATATTTGTATACAAGATAAATAAAAGTGGAGATAAATAAAAGACATGCCTGTTATAATACTTTTTATTATTATATTGTTTATAGTTACTGGGTGCTCATAGTTCTCTTCAGGTCATGTCAAAGCTGTTTATGTCATGTTCTTCATGCTACTCCAAGCAGGAACTAGACATGACTAGCCGTTGTCATAACTTGCCAACGGGAGGACTTCAGCACCTGGAGATTGTGCCTTAGGGAGGGTGTATGGAAGATATGCCTCCTACAGCTTTCACTGCCGCGATATATAATCTCATGTTTTGTTTACTTCCTTAAGTATACTTCCTGTCTCGATCAACAATTGTGTGTTGGAGCACGGCAACACTGTGAGGAACCTTGGTGTCATTTTTGACTCCACACTATCACTGCAGCAGCACATTATTGAGGTCGCTAAACTGGGCTTTTTTCACTTTTTTCACTTAAGGAATATCTCAAAAATTCGCTCCTGCTCTTTAGCTGATGCTGAAATTCTCATTCATGCATTTGTCACATCCAGACTAAACTACTGCAATGCGTTATTCTCTGGACTGCCGAGGAAAAGTACTCACAGACTACAAATGGTCCAAAATACAGCCGCCAGACTTTTAACAAAGACCAGAAAGTTTGATCACATTACTCCGGTCCTGGCTTCATTACATTGGCTTCCTATTCATGTTAGAGCTGATTTCAAAGTTCTCCTGTTAACATATAAAATCCTTTGTTGACGTGCGCCCTCTTACCTATCTGACCTCATCACCCGGTATACTCCAGCTCGTACCCTTCGCTCTCAGGACGCTGGCCTCCTTCAACTTCCTCGAGTAAAGAAGAAGTCTGCTGGCAACAGAGCCTTTTCTTATAGAGCCCCATTTTTATGGAATGGGCTCCCGGTGGAAGTGCGGCGAGCTGACTCTGTTGATGTTTTCAAAAGCAAACTCAAAACATACTTATTTCACCAAACGTATGGAGACTGATTGATCATAGGTATATGTTTACACTGGTTGTATCTGTAGGTACACGTTTACACTGGTTGTAGCTGTAGGTACACGTTTACACTGGTTGTAGCTGTAGATACACGTTTACACTGGTTGTAGCTGTAGGTACACGTTTACACTAGTTGTAGCTGTAGGTACACGTTTACACTGGTTGTAGCTGTAGGTACACGTTTACACTGGTTGTAGCTGTAGGTACACGTTTACACTGGTTGTAGCTGTAGGCACACGTTTACACTGGTTGTAGCTGTAGGTACACGTTTACACTGGTTGTAGCTGTAGATACATGTTTACACTGGTTGTAGCTGTAGGTACACGTTTACACTGGTTGTAGCTGTAGGTACATGTTTACACTGGTTGTAGCTGTAGGTACACGTTTACACTGGTTGTAGCTGTAGGTACACGTTTACACTGGTTGTAGCTGTAGGTACACGTTTACACCGGATTGTAGCTGTAGATACGCACTAAACCGCTCATATTATCACATCTACCTATTACAGTTTTGTGCCCCACCTGTGCTCCAGTGTGAGGGCCCCCACCCCATCTGTCATCTACCTTGATAATGGCTGCGGCCCATCCACTATTGCACACTCAGAGTGGACACTGGACACTGCCAATATAAATGTTTTTATTTGTGAATATGTTTGTGTATTTCTATGTATTTTTCAACTGTCCTGGACACATTCCTGCACGGCCTGTCCGTCCTGGGAGTGGATCCCTCCTTCTGTGGTTCTCCCTGAGGTTTCTCTTTTTCCCGGCTGGGTTTTTGGAGTTTTTCCTTACCCTGATGGAGGGTCTAAGGACAGGGGATGTTGTCTAGTGCAGTCTGTTAAGCCCTTTGAGGCGACTGTTGTTGTGATATTGGGCTATACAAAAATAAATGTCTTGTCTTGTCTTGTGTAAGCAAAACTCACTCTGTACCCTTGATATATGTTTGTGTGCTTTTGCTTCATTCTTGCAAGAATTAAACCTGGCCATCTGCTTTTTAAATATACTTTGTCTACGTGTCTCTCTGGCTAACATAAGGATATAGAATGTGGCATTTTACTTCTTAATATCTTTGATAGACAATCCTATTCACTGTTTTAAACATTTGAAAGTACATTGCAATCAATGTCGTAATGTTAGCTAGTTTATGATTATCTGTACAAGTACAAGATCAAACTTAGTTCTGGACGTGAAGGTTGAAAAGTTTGCTAAACAGTGAGAAAACAGCCAGGCAACTAAAAACAACAACTTAATCTAGTATGGAAACATCAATCAGGCAACTTAAATTTTATTAGCTGTGTGTTTATTTGGAAATTTACACAATCTAGGAAAAGCTAGTCAAGTGTCTTTTGTCTTTTGTTATTTCCTGGTTCACCAAATGGAGTGTAATACTGCTGCTTTACAGTATGGTATAAGTAAAGAGGGTGAGGGTTTGAACACAGTTTGTCCTTCCTATCAACTCCCTCCCTCCCCTCCATTTTCCACTATCTGGGAAATTCAATAGACTAACCTTAAGAATTTAATTGATGCTGCCACTGGGATTACAAAGAGGCCGAGCAGTGTGGGCCGGGGACAGCTGATTAGCAGTGAGGGTAATTGTTAATTGATTGATGTATCTCCTTACCTCTCTCCCTGGATGGGTCTTTTAGAAAGTGTTTTGTTTGCCATAGCTCCGGTGCGAATGCAGCCAGACAGGACATTACCATACATCTTCCGTCCCCTCCGCTTTGAAAACTTCACTCTCGGGGATATCTTTGTGCTCAGACAGGCCGCTAAGACAAAAGGTGGCTACTGCATGGTGGCTTTAAGGTCACTGATATGAACCTATTCTAGAAGCTCAAAGGAAGCTGACAACCTGAGGTAATGGTTGGCATTGCTGATTTCTACACTTGAACTTTGTATCTTAGCTGTAAAATAATACCTGTTAACCGTGTGTGGCATATACTGTACTTTGTGGATTTTAGACTAAATATTATGAACTGTTTTATGAACAGAGTTTTGTCTTCGTTTAGTCTCGGAGAGACTCCAGGTGCAGGTCAAAAACACAATTGCAAATGGCATGTGTCCCCCCTGTCCGACAGAGTATCGACTGGAACTTTTTTAGAGAAAACAGAGACAAGTTTGAGAAACCTAAGTGGCAGGATCTTCCACCAGAAGTCGTGAGTCGAAGAGTGTATCTATGACTGATACACAAGTTAATCCTGGATATTCGACCAGGTCAGCAGACTGTCATGATGAGTGCCACCTGGCCCACTGGAGTGCAACGACGGTCTAAAAAGTGAATACCATGATGGTTTACGAGGGGACCCCGGACTAGGCAGAGGTCCCTGCGGAGCTAGTCTTGTCAGAAAGATATGAAAAGCACAAAAGGGAGATGCTTCCAAGAGATGGACCAGGAGGCGGAGGTGGGAGGAGAGATGATGGAGGGAGAGGCCGTCGGGATTGTGACCAAAACTAATATATGAATATAAATTAATACTTTTGTACTAGGATTGTGATGCCAACCCTTTGTCAGGTTCTGTTTTCTTTACATTCTGTTTTCATGTATACCTAGCCACACATTTATGAGTGGCTTCTGTTCTTTTCTTTTTATTTCCCCCTATTACCTAATTTTTCAATGCATAATACAAAATAAATTCAATAATTGTTTGTTGTCATCAATGGCTGGCGGCGGCGGACTCAGATTTATCAAAACATGGCTTTAACTTTATTTTTATGCCACACACACAAAAACCTGCAAATGCTAACACCCTGACTTAAATACCCAACACAAAGAAGGACTGAACCAACTTAAGGGAGACATCATAAAGCAACTATACATATTTACAGTGTAAACCCCCTTAAACTCCCAATGAAAGACAGCAATAGAGTCTGTACAAATACCCCCAACTAAAACAAACAATAAGCAACTCATTACATTAAAAATAACAAATGCCAAATATAACCCAAAGCCAAACACCCCTCCAATTAACCAATGGTTTCTTCCAACCATTCAAAATGGAGGCAAAGGCTTTCAGCCTCCATTTTGCCTCTGAACACATAACACATCTGAACACTTATGCCCTATAGTAATGGAGAATGTCTACATTACATTTGTAATAACTTGAACATTTACTTTTGAGGATATCAAAGATTTTATTGGGGTTTACATGGTAAAAGCACACATGGATCAGTTTTTCATATAACAGAATCAAGAAGTTTTGTGTTGTTTAAATATGGGAAATCCTCCTTCTTGCTCTTGTCTGATACAAAGCGCCAGACCTTTGCAGCTCTTCTGGTTGCAATGAGAGAGTAGGTGGATGAAGAAGTTGTTGAGTTGACCACATTCCAAGTGTCTTTCAAAATCTTTAAGGAGCAGACAAAAGCAGTCGCTCAAATTTGCTGCTGCCCATTCACTTTAGTTGTCTTTAGTTCTGGAGCAGCAGGTGTGTAAGAGGGTAGTTTTTGTATGATAAGAGCTTAAGAGATGAAATGTTGTGTAATGAATTTAATCATAAAGAAGTCACATGCATGGTATGTATCTGTCAGTCAAAGGCACAGAGATTTGGAACAGCATCCCGACTGTCTCTGATCCCAGCTGTGATCAGAGACAGTCGGACAATAAACACATTTAAGAGAAACCTGAAATGTGGGCTCAAGAGGAACCAGGTCTGTGAGCATTACATCTGAAATGTTGTTAGTGTTGAGTGTTGTTTAAGTCTAATGTTGTCATTTGTATTGAATGTGTGTTTTATTGTGTTATGTTTCTTGTCCTGACCTGCCAGGGACTACAGATGGAAAGTAGCCACTGTGCTAATTCTGGCATATTTACATTTTTATGTTCATCAAAATGCACTGTCCCTTTTACATAAATAAATAAAATAGTTGTATTTCACAGTTTTGATGTTTGGTCATGAGTCCTGGTTTTGTCCAAGGTTGGCTCCTGGTTTTAGTTTTTAGGTGGGTCCTGATTCAATCTAGGGTTCGGTCCTAGGCTAAGATCTGTTTGGATCTTGTTCTGAGACAAGCACTGGTTTTATCTGGTTTGACCCTGGGTTGAGTGCTAGTTCATCTAACATTTAAGTTAATTACTTGGTTGAGAATTTGCCTATATTTGATTTAACCCTGTGTTAAGTCCTAATTGTGTGCTTGGTCCTATGATGAATCTGGATTTCTAGACCTAGATTACATTAAAGTCTAGTTTTGTCTTTAGCCCAATTTAGTTCTGGGTTAATATTATTTAAATTATGAATCCTAGTGAGGTCCCTTGCATGTTCTGGGCTTGAGGTCTGCCTTAGTTCTATGTTTTAATTCTTGACAAAGGTTTTTGCCAACAACCCTGAAGTTGTTATAGCTTGTACAGTATATTCAATGCCGGATTTGGCTCAATTTTGATGGGGGTAGAAAAGCAAAGATCTCCCGTCAAGTAAGTTAGCAATACGTGGCACACATGTTATGTGAAACCTTTGACCCGTGCCCTATTTGGTAAGGTTGTGCATTCAAAAATATGCTGTATATCCATATGGCCAAAGAAGCTACAGTATGCGTAGATCCTCTAGGGTTGTGGCCTGTATTTTGGCAGCCTTCTTAAGGTGCCCCAGCTGGTATTGCACAACAATTTAACCTCAGGGCCACCATTGGATAAGGATCACTTATCTTGCAGCTAATTGGAGCATTAGTTGGGATATGGATTGAGTCCTAGTTTTAGTTCTTATTAAAACCTTTAACCTTTTAAAGTTTAAAATACATGTCCGCATACTCATATTTTTGTTTCCAAAAGGCAGACATTTTGCCCACTAACCATGTCTCTAGTTCCATTAGCTCAATATTTTTAGAGCTAGGTGTCTGTTAACAAGGAGAGCAGAGCTACATGGAAAACACACTAAGAGATTTGTGATGCTCTGGCTTAACACAATCCTCCTTGGCTTCAGAAAACACAAACAGTCTCCCCATTATCCCGCTCTTTCTGCCTCTACAAGGCCCCATTTCAGACAGGGACCCCCTTGGTGTGAAAACCCCCGCTATCTGACCGTCCGAACTGCCACTCAGAATGCTTCCGCCAATGCTATTCCTGCTTGGCCGACACCAAAACCCACTGCCAAGCCCCCTCCATTTCCCCCCTTGCTCTGGCACAGCACCGGGCTGACCATCAAGCAATTACACAGGAACTTGGCAACGAGGAGGAAATCCAGTCATTAAAAGGGCTTAACACTGGCAGAGGGTCTCAGTGTTGAATGGGACCGCTGATGGACTTGTATGGGAGAGGGGGTCCGTACACCAAAGACCTGGCAGGGAACGGCTGGGTCAGTGTCATTGTGTACATGCATCTGTTCAAAAGCACACACGTCTCGGACCAGATGTTCTCTTTCATAAGGTGGGATAATATATCATCGCTGTAGGCTATAAATTTTATGAAACTTTTCCGCAACACCGTCAAATTCAGTGTTTTCAACCGTAGCCCGATCGGATTTGAGAGGTTTTCAAAGGCAAAACAGAATTTAGACAGCAAACAGATCTTGTGTTCATTTGAAAAAAGATCTGGGACATGTTTTCACAAATTATTATAGACGTTACATGAGCAGTTTACCAAAATTTGGACGCTATAATCTATAATCACATGCTAGAGAATTGTCATTAATGAACATGAAGACTCTTTTGTGCTCACTTTACATTCCATAATATTCTTCTCTTTCTTACTGTCAGGACCGGGCAAAAGGACTCGCAATGCAGACCCCAAAATATGTTTCAAAGGATTTTATTTCCGAGGCAAAGGCACAGAATCACAATCCAAAAAACGAGGTTGACACATGGCTGAGGTCAGAACACACTATAGGTCCAATACAATAAACACGAGGAATACAATAAACACAAAGAAAATGACCAGAGAACTCACACAAGGGATAAAGACAATCTGGCCCCGAACAGGGTAAAACACACACTTTCTGAGGCCCTCAGAATTTATAAAGTCTCTTGGAATTAGAGACAAAACGTCTTCACCTTGAAAACTGAATCCAGATGCTGTTACTTTAAACTTTTTTTTTCAAGATGTCCTGGATGACTGAAGCCTTCACAGACATAAGCAGACTAACTAGCACAGACCAAGAAGGTGGGACATGACACTTACACTGATGCTCGTGTATCTTTCAGGACAATGTGATGTTAGCAAAAAACAAAAACATACACAAATGAATGCAGTCATTGTTCTATAATGATGAGTAGAAGAAAGAACTGAATTGCCAATAATGGGATACTTTCAAAACTACAATGACCTGCCAGAATTAGAATCTTCAGTACAGTTAGTAGTAGTACAATTGTAATGAATCATTATAACCATCAGGTTTGTATGACTTGTTGGTCTCCTTACTCTCATCATTCATTAAGATTATCCATAAAAAAGGAGCCCAATGTAAAACATACTAAGTACTCACAGTATTTGTTTGGTTCAGTAAAGTTTTTTTTAGGGATTTTTTTGCCATTATTTGACAGTAGATAGGCGAAAGAAGCGGCGGAGTGGAGTACTGAAATCCACCGGGAGATGTCTAACAGTAGTTGCCCACAGTAGGGGCCAAGTTGCCTATCGACTTGAATGATTCAAGTCGATAGGCAACTTGGCCCCTAGATGTTAATTTTAAGGTGAGCTGAGCACCTCATTAGCCAAGTTGGCAAAAGTCACATGTTAACAGAGTTTTGGGCGTGCAGTCAGATGCAAGTATGTTGGACGTTATAGCTGGAGGGTCTGGGGGTCCTCCCCCAGAAAATTTGAATAAAAACTGATGTAATTACCTAAATTCTGGCATTTTAGATGATTTTTTAGCTGGACATTGTGTCAGAAAATTACAAGAATTATTTTTTTTATTTAACTGGCAACATTGTTCATAAAACCCTCACTGTACTTTTTTTAACTTGAGCAGATTCAAGTTACATTGTTTGTAGCATGTTTGTAGAATGTGGGTGTATATGAGTTCATTAAAATAAGATTAAATCATTGGAAATTTGATTTCATTAACATGTTTAAGCTTATTTTCTACTGCTCACTGTTTATACTTTTGTTGTTTTTTTGTTGTTTTTTTTTTACTGTTGTTTCATAAGTTTATTGAATATTTTAGGTATTTATCTTACAGATAGACCAGCCTTATATTTGGTTGTGTAAACATGAGTGTATATTTTACCAACATAGGCTCTACTTCACCACTGGGTCACTTTCAGTGTTGCTAAACCCCTAAAAAACTGGCAACTCCTATGGTATGGGGGCCCCCTAAATTGTTGGGTATTGCCCTGAAAAGCAATCACACTGATCTGCCTATGTTTTGAGACAAACCCCTCAACACCAGCAGCTTTACCCGCTTTACAGGCCTTTGTCGGAACTATTGATAGTTAAGGGCAGTGGCCCCTCTCTGAGGTCAGGACTCAAAAGTGAGAAATATCTGTAAGTACAGTCTGAACCACGTTTACTCATCACTAGAACAATATTAGCAGCATATAACTAGGCTGCAAAAGGAAGAAAAACACCTGCACATGCTTTAATCAGGAGACCATTGTTCAAAATGTGGTTTATATTAACAAATAAAGCTCTATTTCTGATGAAAGCTACTTTTCACTCATCCACAAGAAAGAGCCTGTGTAGCTCAGACAATACAAACAGACCTAAAACTGCAGCGAGAGCTTTTACCTTTGCCTTGATTCTTTATGTAGCAGAGACCTTTTAATGTGGGTGTTACGGAGTTCTTTAAATATACAGGCGTAGTCAGAAATTGTGTGTCCAGGGTGTTTATTGTGCAAGTTCCAAAGTGCAACAAAACGTCCAAAAATCCTAAAATGTGACAATATTTACAGTGTGTAGTCCAATACCTCCAAGATATACACAATAAGCAAGAATAGCTAAAAATTCCAAACTCAAAAATATAACTTAAGGTACCTTTAAATGGTCTCAGCAGGACCCACATCAGCCATGTTACCTTCTGTGCAACTGGCTGTCAACTCCCCCAAGGTCTGAACTTGTCCCTCATTTATCCCACATTGCCTCTCCCACTGGGCTTTAGTAATTTGTAAATACAAAATAAAGAAAGAAGACACCGATTGACCTCTGACATCAACCTATCCACAGTGTATCCACTCTTAACACATAATAAATATTACAAACACAATAAGACACAAGGAAAATGTACATAGAAAGGTACTTAATCTCTCTAGTCACGTGATGAGCGCAACCACGCGAACACAATACATTTAACGCACCAGAAAGTTATGGCCTGGTTTGACCATGCTGCCCCCACACGGGAAGAGAGGAAGAGAAAAAGGTAAGCGAGTCTCTGTGTGTTCTGTATGTTTGCGTGTATGGTTGGAACGATGAACAAACACTTCCAAGTGTGCACCCTTGGTCGCGTTACAACGGCAGGGAGGAGGAAAAAGAAAAGGCGTTAATTGCCACGTTACTTAATACATAAATGAACCGGGGTTAATGAGCGAATGAGTGAAAGCATGTGTATGTGTAAGCCGTCGCACTGCCCGCGATCAGAGACGGACGTGCTCCGTCACAGTGGGCTTCAGTTTTAACCGATCTCGTAGCACAGGCCACGGTTCAGGCCGCTGCCGCTTTTGTTACGCTAAGCCTATCAAAAATCTGGACGTTTGTACTGATGACATTGCAGCGGCCTACAGGAAAAATTACAGTGTTCCAATTACCACTCTGCCCATCGACGAGAGTGAGTGACACTGGGAAAAATAACCTGACCAAGAATCAAACCCGTGTCTCCCGTGTATTTGGCCTGTACTCAACCAAGTAAGCTCCGTGTGACTTCCTTCATTTGTTCCGAAAGTCTGAACTATTAGCAAATGTGCTTTCACACTACCAATGAACTGGAACATGTTTCAGTTTGGTCTGCCGGTGCTTTCACACTCGACCTTCTGGTTAGGACCAAACGGGAAAGTCCAAACCAAACAGCTCAGATGTGAAAGAGCCCTTATATGGTAGTTTTCGATGAACTCTAAAAACATTGCAGACTCCAATTTTATACCTCACAACCCTGCTTTCTGCTGTTGTCTAGTGGAAATAGGCCACATGATAAGTTCATTTTAAAATTTACAAATAAAAGCCTATACAAACAAAACATTTTTATCTACTAAATGTCTTCATGCAAGAGTGCAAGAAACCTGCTTAGCTGACTTTTCTGGGCAGTCGTAGTTCTGAGTTCTATGGACTTTCACATATAAGCCTAGTTCCAGGTTTGTGTTATGTTTAGGTAATAATAAACTATTAGTTGTGACTAATGTGCTCCATTTTATTAAACTATAGACTAATGTTGAAAACACATGAATAATGGAGAGAAGAGAGGCAACAGAATTTGGACACATTATTGTCAAGACTTAAGTCAGGCCACACCACTGGGGGGCTCAAAATCCCACCTGCAGCCAACCAATGGATAAAAAGATGAAAGTCCAGCAGCATGATGACAGCGTCCCAAGGTTACAGCCCATCGACTTCCGCAGACATAAACAGTATTGGATTAGAAGAAGCACCGGTTGAGGTTTCCGCACATTGATTAGACCTTTCATCAAGGCTGCGTAAGCAAGGCCAGCCTGTCGAGCACGCAACCGTTTGGTATGCGCAATGTGGACCAAATAAAGAATTCAGTGTAATATTCTTTAGCTGAACTAATTTTGCAGACATATAGATTTTTCACATGCCTCATTTGCATATTATTTTCACAAGACCCAACAGCTGTTTGTGCATATGAGAGGCCACCATATGTAATATTTGACTAATCACTGTTCATAAATAAAAGTGATTAACTAAGGAATATTGAATCTCAAGCCAATCAAGGTATAAGTAGATTTTATGCACTTCAAGTCTTTGTATATTCTACCCACAATTTAATTTTAATAACCACACAAACAGTTCTCTGCCTTAAGCTGAAAAAGTATGATTGAATAGTGAACATATTAAACTACATTAGCCATTAGAAAAAAGATGGTTTTCAAATATCCAATATCTGATCAGTATTTTTGAACACCTTTAAAAACACTTTGCCCAGCTCTTACTTCCAAGGCTGTGTGCTTCCGGAAATCTTTTATACACACTATTTTAGCCTTCACAAAAAAAAAAAAAAGAAATTTAGAAAATGGCTTGATGCTGAAGATGATCTTAGACTCAAGCTGACCTGAACTGAACCAGAACTATATCCACTACACCTATCTCATTAGCTCTATAGCAAACATCATTTTTTGTCATTTATATAATTGTCTTTTTGAACAATTATTTTTATTGTATTGCATATTTGGTTTACAAAATCATTTTAAATTGCTGCTTGTGCCTTGCTATTTTTAGGTTGTCTCTCTGTTCTACTCTCCTATGGGGGATTGGATACTGATGCAGATGGCCGGATGATTGGACCAAACCTGGGCCTGACCTGACCCATGGACCAGTGGATAGACCTCTGTCCATGGTTCTCCACAAGGTTTCCATGGATAGATTTTTCCTGTGTTCGCCTGTACAGTAAATATGTAATTGTTGTGGAATTTTTCACGCACTTACTCGTCTTACACAGTGCACACCTAAATGTTGTCAGGTTTGAATCTATCAGTAAATAATATTGTATATTCACAAAGGTTTTGCAGACTCTTTAGTCTGTGTCAGTAAACTATAGTGTGTCAGGCCAATTCAGTGAGAAGGTTTAAAGTTAGAAAAGCATTGTCAGTAGCTCATGAAAAAAGTCAGGACTCTTCAAAACCAGGCGTCAACCATCTCGAGCATGGCCTTGGAAAGTGCACTCCATGCTGAACTGCCACTGAACTCCTCACAATTAGAGCTCTTTTTTCATTTCCAGCAGGGGCTTTGAATGTCGATCCGAGCACTTTTGAGATGAAGGTATCCCTTGGAGATATTTAAACTCCCTGCGTGGCGGTGCTGCCTCGGGGAGTGTGGACGGGATGGTTATTAATGCATTATTTACACACGCTTCCTGCTGTCTTCTGTTGTGGCTCGGCTTGATTAAAAGGGATATTGCTAAGGAGGCACTTTTCGCCCGCTGTGATGGGGAAGTTACTTTGTGTTGAAGGACTATTACATATTTTGTCTTTGGGAGAGATATCATCGCAAAGGGGTTTGGTATTAAAAGCGGTAGTCCATCTTTTAAAGCAGTGTAGCTTTCACAGAAATGTCAGCAGCTTGACTTATTTTCTTTCATACGAAACACTAAAGAGCACTCAGTTTACGCCTTTAATAATGTAGCTTTTTGTTTCTATATAAGATTAGAAACATCACATTTACTAAGTGGTGTAATTGTATGTGAAATGCTAACTTTAAATGTGTAGCAGGAAGAAACCAATTTATTAAAACCACACAGGGTTTCAAACTGTGTTTCTAAGCAAATCACACAATGTAAAACAATGCTGCTGCTTTGAGCACATATCCATTGGCGAGTAGTTGTTTTGGGGCAGTGTGTCTCGTCACACGTACTTTGCAACTAAGGATCACTGGATAAGAGAGCACAGCAAGGCCACAAATAGATAAGTAATTTACAAATGATAGTCTTTACCTTCTACTAGTTCCCAACTGCTTAATGTGCAATATTGTTTTACTTCACTTTTTTCTTTCAGACTTTTTGGGTGGAGTTTGCATGTTCTCTGGGTTGGGTTATTGTTTTTTAAGCCATTTTGTCAAATCTTGGATGAATGCGGGGCCCTCCCTCAATACTCATCAACTCCTTCCAGTACTACCTGCACATAGAGCATGTGGAATATCCATGTGTGTGAATCATCAGAGAATGACTCTTCAATCCTATCTCATCCTCGTTCACACTTTATAAGTCACAGTAACAGCAAGAAAATATTACAGTGATACTTACAATAATCATTCATAAAGTAATTGTTTTGTTTAAAACTGTTTTTGGTAAGACTTAAAGTAGGTGGCACATTTTATCAGGGGTTTTTGGTTAGGGTTAGGATGAAAATATGATGAAAACATGATCATTCCTGGTGATTTATGAGATTTAAATGCCTGTACTAATGAATGAGTTTTGCATGAAATTATTTATGCATTCATGTGCATTGTGCCCCCTACTCTATAGTGTTACCCTGTTTTAAGTATGTGTAAAATGTAAAGTGATTGTTATACTGCAATTTTCTTAGTCCGAACAGCAGCATTCACTTTGCAATAAATGTAATTTATTTAAGTTGTTTAGAATATACATTCATAAGTCGCTTTGCTCTTGGTCCATGGGGTCTCCAAAACAACGTGATGCCACTAATTGACACAATTGCCCATCGCCCGAACATTAACTTGGATTTAGTTGTTTTGTTCTTCAAAATTTAGCTTAAAATTGTAGGTTTCACTTCTGATAATTGTATTTTCTGTTTCTCTCACATTTTAAAATTGTAATAAAAATTTGAGTTTAGCTCACTGCTATTTCCATGCAGCTATTATTTACAAGATTAGAGTAGTGCTTGAGATCTTAGCATAAGCACTTTTCTACTACTAGTGCTGAAAAAGACCCAAATTACCCACTAATGGACCACCGGGCACTAATATCTAAATCCCCAATCTGTCTGTAATTGCTGCAAATCGCTCCAGCTTGTGTTTTATGGGAGACTTCTAAGCGACTCTTTGCTTTATTACAGCAACGAGAAATGGGTGGAAGAACCATTTTCCCTGTGTGTGTCGTCCTGTCCCCGGTGGAATCCCCGAGACATCATTAACGCCGCCCATCTTTCATATTCCGAACAGAGTGACCGTCCCACAGCTGGCCGCCTCCCTTCTGCGCTTGGTCCATTCCAGAAGCCGGTGATTAATTTGCTTGTAAGGAGAGATACAGAGCGAGAAGGGAGCGTTGCCTTTGAAAGGTGCTTTATTTGCATTAGCATTCATAATTACTTAATGATGAATCAGATATGGTTCACTGCGACTAAGTGAAGAAACAAGCTGTCGGAATCATGTATTTCAATTAGAATACCACTAAAACATGCTCCTCCGTGACCGTCCAATAAGGAAGAGTCTATTTATTTAGCTGGGGAATTATAATTGGGGGGATGAAAAGGACATGTTTTATGCCTCTCAATTGTACAAGCAGTCAGTTTTATAATTGAAGAAAAATATAACGCATGCCAACTGGGGTACAACAACTAAAGGCCTCACGCTGTTCATAAACATTGGTGTTGGATATTGGCAAAACATTATATCGAATACTGTGTATATCTTATATTTCATATACTTTTTATTCGTTAATGATATTATTCTATTGTATTTTTTATTACATTACTGTAGGCTTGTGTTACAATTGCTTCAGCCCTGAAAAGGTTAATGTCCTGAACCGCAAAGTACAGTTGTCCAATCATATTTAATGGTTTTGTGGTAGAGCTCCTCTCATTGGTGAGGTCTTCAGGGATCAAAATTAATCCAGTGCAACTATGTTTCCGTGGGAACTAACAGTGTATTTAACCTATTGTCTGGTTCACAGTCACGTGTCTGATGCTTAGGACTGTGAGAAGTCCTAAGCATGGATGTTTGTTGTGTCTTTAACCATTAGTTGGCGCCATTATTATAATGTTGTTGCAGCTGCTTTAACAGTAGAATCACACACAAATTTTAAAGAGGTTGTAATTAAAGGAGTTTCTTTAAGACTTATTCACAAGAAATGGAAATTGTTGAAAATACAAAGTGGGTAAGTTGCTTTTTTTAACCAACTAGTCAACCTGGACCTATGCAAAAATCATTTCATCGTATGGATTTTGTCATCATAATCCTGCAGTCCATCTACAAGCTACAGTGAGTTTAAATCTGTGAAGTCATTAACCTGACGCTAAATGAGCATCCAAGTCACATGAAGCTACGGACCCGGACTGAGGCGCATGTGTTAAAAGTATTAACCCTTGAACAAAACCATTGCCAGCATGTCAACTGAGAGTGACCCACTCATTCACCTGAAGAAAGCAGCTCCTGTAAGTGCTTAGAAACTTCTCGGGTTACTTGACTGTAACCCTGTTCCCTTAAAAAGCGGGAACGAGATGCTGCGTAGCATTACGCTATGGGGAACATTCTTTGTGTGACCGGTTGTGAAGCACATGTGTCAAACACGCCAAGAATTGGCTTATAATAACTCGGTGGGTGACGCAGCACATCAATCACGGCAGCTGTGTGATTGAGCGCTCCTGCACAGAGGGTATAAGTAACACATGACGCGGAAGCGTCTTCAGGTCAACTTTGTCTGAAGAGTGTCCGAATCATTGCAGCTCAGCATCTTGTTCCGCGCAGCACCAACGCCGCCGCACTGTAAGTGTCTGGACCCCTCGGGTTGTGAAGTGTGCACAAACACAAAAGAGGTCTCAAACACAATTTTGGGATGATGACTCAAGGACATGCGAGCCCGGAGTAGCATGAACATCCAATCTATAGAATCTGATGAATGTGTGCGCGGAGGACCAGCCTGCCGCGTCACAAACTTGCTGCAGAGGGGCACCCTTTGCTAGAGCTGTTGAAGGTGCAACCCCCCTAGTAGAATGAGCCCCTACACCTATGGGCAAAGTTTAACCGCGCACGTCATAGGCCAGGGCAATGGCATCCCTCACCCAACGTGATATAGTCTGTCTGGTGGCTGCAGCCCCCAGCTTACAGCCCCCATAGCATATAAACAGCTGTTCGAACTTACGCCACTGGCTAATGCGGTGGACATAAGTCTGGAGGGCACGTACTGGACACAGTAAGTGAAGTCTCTCCTGCTCCGGTGTTGTAAATGGCGGAGGACAGCAGGCTTCAAGAAAGACCGGATTTAGGGTTGAGAATGGAACTTTTGGAAGATAGTTAGGGTGCAAAGTGAGGGTGTTAGTGAGGATGCAAAATGGCTTTGACCAGCCCAGGGGCAAAGTCTTGGCAGGAGGGCAAAACTGACAGAGCCTGCAAATCTCCAATCCTCTTGAGAGTGGTAATGGCCGCCAGAAAAAACATCTTTAAAGTCAGAAACTTGACAGACGCTGACTCTAGTGGTTCAAAACGAGTGCTTACTAAGCCCCCCAGCACTATAGCTAGGTCCCAGGAAGGAACTGTAGCTCTAGTGGGTGGCCTCAGCCGCTTGGCCCCTCGAATGAACCGGGCAACTAGAGGGTGTCTCCTATCGAGACCCCGTCAATCAGGGCGTGGCAAGCCCTGATTGACCGTCACAAAGACCCTGAGTGTGCTAGGATTAGTGCCCGAGGACAGTTTGTCCTGCAGAAACTCCAACACTGAAACAATCTGGCAGTGAACTGGGTCTGTATGGTGTGTAGCACACCAGGCTTCAAAGACACGCCATTTGCAGGCATAGGATCTCCTAGTAGAGGGAGACCTAGCACTCAAAATAGTCTCTACAACAGGGGCTGGGAGCCTGACGTCTCTTAATTGGTCCCCCTCAGGGGCCAGACGTAAAGGTTCCAGAGCTCGGACCGGGGATAAAACACTGTCCCCTGTGCCTGAGAAAGGAGATCCCTCCTGGTCAGAGCCGTTGAGGAGAGGTATTAGGTCTGAGAACCACACTCTGGTCGGCCAATGGGGCGCTACTATTAAGAGGCGCGACCCGTGTTGACGGACCTTCGCCAGGACTTCCGGGAGCAGTCTGGGCCGCACATGGGCCATTGCGTCCAGACCCAGGGGAGCTGGAGGAGTCAGAGAGAAGTAGAGGGACATTGTGCTGTCTGTTGTGAAGCAAAGAGGTCCACCTCTGCTAAAATCTTTCCCAGATTTGGCTCACTACCTCAGGGTGGAGTTTCACAAGTTTGATAGTATCAATAGCCACTGATACCTCTTACAGTCTGAGTAAGAGTGTGTGAAGGCCTGGCTCGGATATGGCTCTACATTTACATATTTTTTACAGATGAACTGTATTTCTTGGTTTAATGGCAAAAATGTAATCTTATTTTGTAATCTTATTATCTTAATGTCTTTTATATTGTTATTTTACTTTGTCTAGTTTCGATGGTTGTCAGTCAGTGTGGGTACATAGTAGTAGAAATTTGAATTATTGTCTTGAGTTACCATAATCAGTTAAGGTACACAGTATTATTTTACCACTCTAAAGGTGCACTCTTTAGGTTTTGACATAGCTCTGACATTTTTGTGTTAGAGTATTAACAAAAAAATACATAATAAAAAAAAGCACTGAAGTGGCGTCTTCTTTTAATGAATTGGCATTGCTTGTTATAGAAGGTCAGAAATCATTGTAAGATTTGTTACCAACAATGGCATATGTTTCAGCATTCTAGAATAACCCGTAATATTGAAGAAACCAAATCTCAAAGTAGTTAAACAAAGAAACCCACAGTCATGTGTAAAATCCCTGAATGAAGACCTCAGTGTAAATGCTTCTCATAAAGCACCAGTACATTAATTGTCTTGTTCATAAAGCCTGTTATGATCCAGTGTCGCCGGTGTACTGCGAAGGGGACAGCAGTGGTCCCTGTGGCCTTGCCCCAAGACATACGAGCTGGGGGTGACATTAATCATAGTCCCCCCTTCATCGATTGCACTGGATAATGGTTCCGCTTATCACCACGCGGCTTTTCCAAAGGGGCCAAAAGCCAACATCTTTCAGGGACATCCTCAGTGTCTTCCACCTCCTTCTTTTTTGTTTATTAACAGTTGCACTTTAGCTCTTAAATCTTCTCGTAATGAAGACAACCTTATACTTGGATAGAACCCTAAAGACAAAAAAAAAGCCAGAGCCGGTTATTAAATAGCTTTTTCCAGGTTGTTTACATAATGGATTGTACTATATCAGCAGCAGCATAAAGAGGACCCATCCATCTTTTCTGTCTCCGCCCAGTTTTGCTCTAATCTCAGCGTTCTCATCTTCACGCCAAAGAGAAAAAGGTTAGCCAGAATCTAAATTGATCAATTGTAAATAGGACCTGCAAGGGGAAAATAAAGAAAATACATACATACTTCCTTAAGCATATAATATTTTCAGTGTGGAGTTTCAAAAGCTTTTTTATGGAGAGTTAAGGAAGGTTAGGGTACTGGATGGGAAATAAAACTCTAGGCTTTGCCACTGGAGACAAAATGTGTCAATGCAATACTGTTATTTCAATTGTGCAAGTCGGTATTAATTGTTTAGTGCATAATCATTTGCTATTATTAGAGCCATTTTACCATCCTTGGTTTCTTGAACCTCCAGTCCCTATGTAAGTCCACTTAAAAGCCAAACACTGTCATATACTGTATATGTGTTGTATAAGAAAATTTGTGCACCAATAAAAAAACATTTAGCACATTCCTGGAGTGTATGGAATAACTGTTAACTTGTGCAACAGGTGAGTAGTGGCAACTTTAGTAACCATGTACTTTGTGGCATAGGACCATGGGCATATTCAGGTCTAACTTGTGGACATTGTGAAACCAAAGTTCTATTTAGGGCGAATCTATTTGATATGACTCTCTGACTTTCTGACTTCTTGTTTCAAGAATGTACATAGTCTTTTTTTTACACGTCTATTGGAAGATGTCAGAACCCAGAAAAGTGACCCGACAAGTAGCGTACCACCAGTGGAAATGATGCTCATGGTCATTTTATTCACATTGGGTTACAGGTTCGAAAACATGAGTAAATACAGTTACTGTAAATCAGAGTAAGGTTAAACGCCTCCCGCTGAGGGATATAAAACTCTTTAAATTAACAAAGCCCCTTGGATGAGGGACAAACCTCTTCACCTTTAAACCTACATCCAACCTTTTCTTGATCAAGTTATCTCATTTTTCTTCAAAGAAATAGAAACAAAGGACAATTGTCAATGTATTGTCACTGAATGTTTACTTATCTACTTTTCTGGAAACATCACATTGATAAAATTCAGAGATAGATTTGAAAAAGAAAATGATTGGAGCTAAAATAGAAGATCGGAACTGAAGATACCAGGACTGAGACTGAAAAGGACCAAGTGACATTTGCATATCAGCGCAGCAGCCCGCAGCACACCAGTGTCGCGCTAATAAGTCAGCTGCTAGTTGGCGAGTCTCCCGCTCCTTCCCTCAGCTCTCTCTGCTCTAATAGGCTGTCTCCACGGGATGAGAGGCATCGGCGCTATTGTATCTGTCAATCTGGCTGAAGGAGCCGTGCTCTTGGGACTATGGGATCAGTGGCCCTTTGGGGGGAAATTGGCGGCCTTTCTTAAGCATCGGGGAAAAGGCTCTGGGAAGTTGTGAAATATAAAACCCTAAAGGAGCTTTTAGTTTGACATGGAAAGAAGAGGGGATGTGTGGCTAGAAAATGGTTGTGTTAGCATAATACTTAATACAATATTCAGTGTATATATACTGTATAAGGCTTTTTGTTTTTTTAGAAGTGGTGTAAATGCCTCATAAATGTAAACAGGGTAAGGTAGAGTAGCTGTAGTAACGTAGTATTGTAACGGTTTAATGAAAGTTAAAGCCAGCAATGAGTGATTGCATTACATTATTTTTGCCCTTCCTATAAAAACAACTTTGATTGGCCATCACTAATGTTAATCAGGTAGTGCTTTCTCTATCCCAAAAGAAGACAATATAAAGTAGAAATCACTAGCGATGCAAAAGGCTGGAAAAGTTAGCACAATTGATGTTCCATTACTCTAATAAGCTAGGTGATAGACCAAAGCTAACCTGGACGAATGTGGTTAAAAGTCATGGATGTATTAAAAGTACAAAGTGAAGTAGTTGTTGGTGAAATTTCTGATTTATTTATTTAAAAGTTCACTGCATATTGATGAACATATACAACATATTGTCAAGAAATACTTTATGTACAAAATTATCTGTAGTTCCTGGCAAGTCAGGAGAAAAAAACATGTAAGAATAAGACAACATGTTACACATTGTACTCAACATAAATGACAGTCCACATAATAGTCAGAGAAAAAATATACAAATAATACACAAAACAACTAAAACATAACTATGACAATAACACACAACACTGAAATAATACTTGATCACAAGTCTGGTTCTCCTTAAAGCATCTTTTAAGATTGGTAAAAATAAACTTTAACAAGTTGTAAATGCATATATTTGTGCTTTATTATTAAATGCAAAGAGGGGTATTTAGAAAACTACACATGATTAAAAACAGTGGTAACTGTAAAAATGCTAAACACATAGCTTCTACATTGTGATATGTTTATGATTAGTATGATTGGGTTTGCTGATCAGTTCATGAACATGTGGGAGTAATATTTGGCCCAAAAGCCACAGTGAGCATGCTCGATCAAAGTAAACCCAGAATTTAACAATTATTTTTGTATTTGCACCAAAAGGCGACAAAGTTAATGAAATAATAGGGCGGCAGTAGCTCAGTGGGTAGAGTGGTCGTCCTTCAACCGGAAGGTAGGCGGTTTGATTCCCACTCTCCCCTCAGTTCATACTGTTGTTGTGTCCTTGGGCAAGACACTTAACCCTCCTTGCCCCCAGTGACTGTAACACTGGTAATTACATTAGAACAATGTAAGTCGCTTTGGTTAAAAGCGTCAGCTAAATGAATAAATGTAAATGTAAATGTAATAACATTACTCATATTTGATTTTGGGGGCTTGGTTAGTCAATTGTAATTTGTTGCCTGGCTGTGTTTTAGGCAAACAGTAGCTCTCCAGAAAAAATGGTAATCAAACTCCCATCATATTTTCTCAATGGAGCAATAATTTAAAGCAACTTAAACCAATTAGGCTGTAATGATTAAAAATGTCTTGCTTGAAGTCAGTTAGATTAAGTATAATGTAGCCAGCATCTAGTGGTCATTAGTTGAATTACATTTCAAGCTTTTATTGTAAGCCATGGCTGTCGGCACTCAGTAATGACACATAATCTGTGCGAGCGGCAACTATTCAGTTTACTGCAATTAACGATATAGCACATGCAATTTCACATGTGCTTTTTTTTCCCCGAGCTCCCGAGTCATTATGAAAAAGACTCCTCTCCTGCTCAGTCAATGCCTAGATGACATCCGACAGTTTTCATATATGAATAGCGCCGCAGTAAGTTAGGGATAATCATGTTCTGCGGCTAATTTAAGGTAATGACAGTATGTGAGTGCGTACTATCTGGGTCTCTATACCCCTCGTTGCCCCCCTCATGCATTTGTAATGAGGCGTAGGCTTATTGACTGAGATTGCAGATATGATTATCTCTCCGTACCTCCTCATCCTTTAGTTTTTCATGCTACATTCTCAACACATTGGTCATTCATCACAATAGCCTGTGTTTGTTGCATGTTTATTGATTTGTGCTGATGGTGAGAAAGCAAGGAGACTCATTAAGCATCAGAGATTGAGGCTGAGGCGCCAAGAGCCCACCAGGGGCCTCGCTGTGTCTACACAGAGCAGCTGAGACATAGAACTTGGAGTTACACTACTCTTACTACTTGCAGGCAATTAGTAGGAATTCTCAAACATATGTAACACTCCTGACAGCAAAACTGGCTGCACATGAAAAAAAGTTAGAAAATTGGAAAGGTTTTGACTAGGGGTAAAAGATGCCACGGTAAGTCATGTTAAAAAAGGCTGCTAAACTATAAGCTGCTGTAAGTACATAAGACAATTAAAAAACAATGCAGCAATTATCCAATATCTGTGGAAGAAGACAGACAATAGACAGTTTTTAAGATAATTATATATGATACGGCTTCTATCCGGTTACTGAAAAGATAATCTCCTGTGTTTGACTTTTGTGTAAAGTAAAACATTACCCATTTACATTAGTGTTGAACAAAATGTAATGAAACCATCTCCAACAAAGTGCAATGTCTTTAAGTCACAACAATACAATTTGTCTATGTAACAAATACTGTCATTAAACTTTCATGAATATATTAATAACGTAGTCAAATATTTGACAAAACCACTTCAACAGTTTCCTCAGGTGTGTTTGCAGCAAAAGCAGCTATAAAAAAACTATTTCTCAGTCTGTAGCTCATGAGTCCATCTAGTGGTACAAAGAGATATGACAGGCCAACAGATGTGGCACTTTCAGCATACCATCAAGACCATTTTTCACAAAAAACCCAACTTAAATAAACAGTCAAATAATTGCTTCACTCTTTCATTACGCTAGAGCTATATGCCTAGATGTGGAAGGTTAGTAAAATGAAGTCCTCATCATAAAACATACAATATGCTTTTTTTGCTTTCAGTATGCCTTAATTATTTTAGCCACATTGAATTTTTAAAAGTGCTGTACAAAAGTCACACAAAAGCCCAAAAGTGACACCACTTAATCAGAACTTTGGGCACCTTCTTTCTACAATGATAGTGATGCCTTGGCAAAACCATCAGGACACTCTAGCCCCCTAATGCATCCTCTATCTTGTCAACCTAACCTTGTCACCTCACAACCGAACACTCGAGAACTATCAAAGCCTTCCGAGTGTCCTCTAGAAGCACATTTGTTAGTTGTGTTGTGGCAATAGTATGAGTTGGGTCACTTCCACTCGGGCTAATGAGTTTGCTGGCAGCATCGCTCCGTGTCTAATGACATCATTGACACCGATGCTACATATTGTGTCACGGGCCTCTGGCAATCTCTCAGCAGCTGATGTCCTCACTTTGCCACCGGGGGCACACACACACACTTTGACACCGCTTGGCACTGGCGTAGTTGGCAGGATAGCGTAGTAACCCGCTGCTTTTGTGGCACAGTTTGCGGGACACATCAATTTGTTCGGTGCTTTTGTGAGTGGCCACCTCCCTGGCAGCCATCCAGAGCTTCGACTCGGCATCATCTGCATATCTTTGTTTGATTGGGAGAAAGGTAGAAGATAGCGGGATGAGGAGTTGCGCCTTGCCATCTGGGCTCTGTTTCCGACGCAAATTAAAAGATTCAACCTGTATGGAAATGGAATTGTCAAACGGCAACAATACTTCTAATCTCCTTCTCCCTGCTTTTTCAAAAGGCGCTTTAATAATTAGGAAGGTAGAAAGCTCAAACACATGAAACAATACCCCCCCTCCCTTCATATTTTCCCCTCTTCGTATCGCCTGTAATGACTGGAGCGCTGATGGAGAGGCCTCTTTGAGGATGACATTCAAAAGCTGACATTTGAATTATGCCTGTTTATCAGAGGGAGAATGGCCCACGCTTTTGTTGCCGGATTCTTCTCGATATAGTTGCAGGTACTCAAGCTGCCGGGTTCATTTAATCGCACGCTTATAATATACCCTTTTACTGTTTGTAAAAAAAACAATAACTGCAAGCGCATATCAGCAACAGAAAATAAAACCGAACATATATTTTCATTTGACAAAAGGGCATTAGCCACTGACAATTGCAAATTCTTCATAAACAAAATAGTTTTAGAAAATTGTGATTCACTGACTACATGTGTCAGTTGTCATTGAGCATTACATTACATTAGCAAGCATTTAGGCAATTAACTAATAGCTCAAGACTCAGAAACACTGTCCCATCCTCGTGTGTAAGGTACAAGTTGTATTCGGGGTGAGAAAGATGAGAATCCATATTAGGTCAAATAAAACACATAGGGCTTAGGACCATTACATAAAAGTCTTCAAATTGTTCATAGTAGCAAGTACTCAATGCAGAATTTTCTTTTTAATTACACACATACACACACATAAGGCAGAAAGGGATATCTCATGGGAATCCTGAAGGAGCATTTTGGCACAACTTTTGCGGCAGTTGCGCAGATGATGTACACTAAAAACTTTAATAGGTTGTATTTGAGGCATTTAAAATGTAAGAGCCATCAAACTGTAATGGCCAACATAAAATCACTCATTGTCATTCCTCTCTGATGGGATTGCTTGTATGTCTGCAAGGGTTTTTTCTCCTAAAGACAGACGCAGGCAAAATTTCTGGCTAAAAATGACATTGAGTATTTGTTGGGGATGGGCACACAGGACCTAGGACTTTCATGTTTGAGAGAAATATTTGTACGCCAAAAACAAATCCTGCACTTGAGTACTTCTAAGTTGATCTGAGTTTTCAAGGTAAGAAAACATCCATCTCCTAAGAATGCACAAAACTAATAACTAATACTAATAACCATGTAAAGGCAAAATTGTAAAAGAAAGCAAAATATTAAAGAAGGTTTTGACGCAAAACTCCCAAAACTACAATGTTTTCTCAAATTAAACTTTTCTTTTTGTACTTTTTCAGATGATGTCAAACAAATATTTATTTGCAACAGCTGTTTTGAGTTTTATAGATGACACGCATAGTTATAGTAAACCTGATACATCAAATTGTAAATTCATAGAAATGGAGAATTTAGACATTTACTGGGTAATGCAGGTGACGACATTAGTCCGAGTTGCTATGTATTATGCTAATGATAAAAGCTGTAAAAAACACAGACTTTAGTGTAAAAAAAAAAAACTGCGGTTTGTAAAAATTGTCTTCAAGCTAACCACACAAAACCTTTTAAAGATGCCTTCAAGGTCTAGCTTAAAGGATTGTTGCTAGCTAAGTAAGGTTTATTGCATTTAAACAAGTCCTGAATGAGCGTTCATAAAATAAGTGACAAAAGCTCACTAAATACAGCAAATGTACACTTTAAACTGAAAATGTTCCTCTTTAAACCGTAGTAATTCCTTTTCTATCAAAGTTTTTTTTTTAAACAATTGCGGTGCACTGTGGAGAGGAAAAGGCCACGGAGGATCCATCAATGCATCCTGGACACCAAACGGAGGTGGAGGCCGTATCCCAATCTTAAAGATTGGGATACGGCCTTTGTTTAGTTCAAAAACCGTCAAAGTTGGTTACTACCCTACGGTGTTACCTAATACGTCATTAGTTTGTAACAACCAATCATGGCAGATTGTCCATACTTTCTAGCATCAACCTTGTATAAAGTTTTTATTTGCTTTTTTTGCTTTAACTGACGCACACTGCTACATTTAAGTACATCTAAATGAATGACATTACTTGAATTAGCCACATTTCACAGATACATTCAAATTGGAGATAGCGTTGCGACACGATGCATGTTAACCTTCAGAAAGCATCATACACTTAAGGAGAGATAAAATTTGCATGAGGAAGATTTATAGTCCATCAGCAAATGGGCTACAATGCAAAACAAAGGCCAGTCGGCAGCGGTGTGGTCCCTCCTCGGCTGCTTGTCAAAGTTGGGATCTAAAATCAGAGACGATCCATCACGTTGGCACATGAAAAATTATAGAATTCAACCCCTGGAGGAAATGTATTCATGGGTGTAAAATGGCTGTTTAACAAAGGCACACAGAAGTCAGCGGTAAATGCGGCTCTGCTAGGTGTGCAAAAGCAAAAGGAGGGGGGGAAGTACCCTCCAATTATCAGGCTCGCCATCATGGCACTGCATACTACATATCACAGGTGAAAGATTTAAACAAGCGTACGCGTTAAACGATCAGTGCGGCTGGTTGACTGTTTAAAGGTGGAAGCTGCTGCAATTTCTACATCAATTGTTGCAGGAGATTTAGCTGTGAATATGGAATAGACTAGAATGTTTGTAAAGGACTTGACCTGTATTCTGGTTTCTCTTCAAATGACAAGGCAATGGATGTGTTCAACTTTTAAAATCACTGATGGTATTGTTCACTATACATCTAGATTATACTGTTGCTTTAATGTAATCATGAATTTCTTCAGTGCAATAGATTGTTATGAATAAAGCTAATCATTTTTTCTTCTGGTAACCAATACACATTTGGGTTACTACAATTTGAAATAAAACATATCTTAGATCAGAATACAATAAAGGACAAAATGATACTCATCCTCCACATTGAGGTCACACAGAGCGAACACTTGCTCCTCCTCAGGGAGACCCTTATACCGGCCCAAACACAAATTAAGTTTTACATATAATTCTGTTTGACACTGATCTTTAAAATAAATATATTTTTTTCAGCTAGAACTAGGGGTTAAATAGGTGTATGTTCAAATGTCTTGTCTTTAAAAGTACTGATGCAATTATTTCTGTATAGCGTGACCATAAGTCTTGGTTTTAAGCCAGTGGATATATACAAAAACACTAAAATGTCCCGGTTTTGCCCTCTGTCGGTCCCAAGTCCCAAGCAGCCCCTTGTGCTTGCAACTTTTGGGTCTGAACGTCAATCACAGTTACCATGGTGATGGCTATATTAAAAAAGGTGATCCGTAGGTCTGTAGCTCAATAAAAATGTGTTCTTAAGTGCAACTTTCTTGTAAAAAGTGCCTATTGTAATGAAAATGCTGCATTTTGTAGACTGTTTGTAAAACTGTTTTAACACTAATCAATGTAATCAGTCATGCTTTTTAATTATTTTCTGCAACATAATTTTTTTTCTTTGTTAAAATGCTGCCGTTGAATTTGGGGTAAAATTATACTGTCCCGGTTTTTTGATTTTAAAATATGGTCAACCTATGTCTGTATGCAGAGAAAATAAAGTATATGATGTGAGGACATGCTTACTACTGAAAGAAAACCACGACTGTATAAGATGTTATCGTATTAAAAAAAAAACACATTTGTTGACTTTTAATGGTAAAATGGTTGATTGAAAACAAAAGTGTTCAACTAAATAATATTTGAGTGTGTGTTTTCCATTTGGCTGCACTGATAAAATGTTTCAGGCCTGTATGCAAATGCCGTCCCCTCCGGTGGCTGAACTGTACCACCAATATCACCATATAGATTGGGAACGTGTGAGGGAGACTAAGTGGAAAATGAGATGATTGCTAAAGTATGTTGCGTCCGATAAAGAGAATTGTTCGCAGGAGTCGTCCATATAAAGGCGAATGAGTGTTAATGGATACATTGGACGATTCATTGTGGACCTGGTTTTATTCCGCCCTCAGAAAGACTCCAGGGCTCAGCGTGAGTTGAGTGGCACGTCATGTTCAGCGTCTCTCAGGGAAGTGGAGGGCCGTGAGCAATGATGTAAAGAGGACAGTGGTAAAAACAGTGGTACTGAAAGTTCAGCTGAGCAGGTAAACCAGCAGGTCAGGTGTGTAGAAAATAAAGATTCTAGAGGTGGAATTATATATGGAAATTACATTTTAGATGACATGCATTTTTAAGGGGTTCTGACTATTTCCTGAGATTAAAGAGGTAACGGTGGTGCAGTGGTTAGACTCCCGGGCCGGACAGGGCAATCTGTGTGGAGTTTGCATGTTCTCCTTGTGCTTGGGTGGGTTTCCCCAGTTTCTCCCACCAACACAGACCCCAGGAAGAATAGCTACTGATGATTCAGAAGCTAATGGAGATTTTAAAACTAAAGGGCCTCTGGTGATGGCTCCATACAATAAATTTTTACATTGATAAGATAAAAATAAACACAGAATGGTGAGCTGTCCCTGCAAAGCCACTCAAGTGACATTTGATGGTATGATAAAAAAAATATATATATTATATATATAATATATATAGGGGTGCAGGTGGCAGAGTGGTTAGCACTGCCTGCCTCACAGCAAGAAGGTCATGAGTTCAAAACCCGGCCAACTCTGGTCTTTCTGTGAGGAGTCTGCATGTCCTCCATGTGTTATCGTGGGTTCTCTCCAGGTACTCCGGCTTCCTCCCACCGTCCAAACACATGCATGTACAGGTCAATTGGCAACTCTCAAGTGTCCCTAGTGAATGTATATATATATATATAGAGAGAGAGAAGGTGTATAGTGAATAGAAGCTCAATGTAAGTCGGAGTTTGGATAAAAGCATTTTCTAAATAAATAAATTTAAATGTAAACAGATATAAAACATCTTGCACATCCATCAGCATTGTAATGGCACTTCCCTTTTAAATTAAATACCTGAGACTAAAAGGCTATTATAAAATAAGAAAATACATAAACAAAAATTATGTCTTACTGCGTATGACAATGCTTTATATTGCACATCCATTATTATCTAAATTATACTTTGTATGTTTATATACATTTCATATGCCCCCCAATTGAGGGGCATGTCACAAACAAACAGCATGATACACTACACAGCCCAAAGCCTAATATGGCAAAGCAGCACATCAAATGGATCAGCTGAGACTCAGCTACAAGCACATCTAAGTCATTTACTCCAGACACAGACCAAACTATAAGCAAACAAAAACAGGTGGTGCCAAACTGTGCCAAATTCTGCTCTATTGTTCATAATGGAGACTCCGCCTGACCATTTCATAATAAAATCTTAATAGTTTTGCTTTGTTTCACATTAGAAGAATTAGATTTGGTAATTTGTGTGGCTGTATCATTACTATTTAAAATAGTGTTTGAGCTGCAACTGCCTTCATTCTTGATTTATTCGGAAACTGTAACATGCACATTCAAAATTTTCATTCAAAAATCTCACAAGTGCCTACTTCATTTTGACACCAGAATTATTGAAATACACCTTGTAGTTACAGAAATACAGTCAATTTACCGTGGACATGTCCTTTTCGAGCAGACACACCAAAAACAGGCTTGGTTTTAAAGGGTTAAAAACAATCTCAGGCTCAGCCTAAAGCATGGCATTAAATACACATTTAAAATAAAATGAATAAAGGTTAATCCAAAAGCAGTCTTTTAAATTTTACGATGCATAAAGTGCATAAACAATAAAATAGTTCTCTCAATAGTTTGGTGACACTCAGAATTGGGGGAAGAAGATGGTTGACGCTCACCTAGCTTGACGGCGCTAACACAAAGCTAACAAACAAATGAGCCTGTTCCTTCATGGAGATGATGATTTTTGCGTTAATATTAAAACAACAGTTATTGGAACATGCGAGGAACTTAACCAAACAGATTAAAGTAAAGTTCAAACAGCTGCAGACAGTGAGGGTTTCAGCTCCAGACGCACGGCCTTCTCGTCATGAGCTCCGGACTTAAAACTAGGGTAAGCAGCGTACAGTGGAGGTCTTAGTGAAAGTAGTTTTATCTGCCACAGGCATGAATTGACGTGCCCTCTCAAATCATTAAGGCAACATAAAATAATCGTTTCAGCCCTAAACATAAGTAAGGTACAAAACATCCAGTCTTTTCCTTGACACTGAGCAAAGACTAGACTCGCTAAACCTAAGCGTCAAATTGAGCAGTCGACCAAGATTCAAGCTCCTGCTTTGACTGACAGCGCCATTGTGCAGCAACACATGAGGTGTAATGTGTCATTTCCAAATAAACAAGGCCTTCTCTCACAGGTCAGGGTCAGGCCCGGCTCAGGTCAGGACCTCTGTACAAAACCCACAGCAGGCCTTTGTCCACCTTGGTTCCTGCTTCAGTGAGCATGCATTGGGCCCGCACTGCTGTTTTCATTTAGTGCGGCTCCTGGGGGCACTTTTTTTTTTCTTTTCCTTCTCGAGATTTGATCGCACATCGAACGGGAGATGATTTTGTGAATGAAACCATGCATATCCTGGCAGTCTTTGTGATGGTAATGAGGAGGGGCACAGGAACAATGGAGGGAGAAGGCTGGGATTGAGGGCTGGAGGAGATAGACACCATGTGTGGTGCTTTATGCCACTGATATATCATCAAATATTACCTTAAAGCTTGGATTGTAGATTTTTCTTAGACACTGTACCAGGTCTTAAATATGATGCATTTTAATCTCTAGCTCCCTAACTTTATGCCTGCAGTAAATGTAATAATGCAACATAATGTATTCATATAAATAATTTCTCAGTCACAGTTTGTGCCAGAAACATGATTTTTTACTAAATATTGAAACCACTTTGAGTTCTTCTTTATTTATCCAATGTCACACAAATGATGCAGGAAAATGGTGGTGGGAAAAATGCCTGAATTCTTTTTATTACGCAGCACGCACATGGAAAATAAGAACTAGTACAGTTTGGGCTAGTGTAAAAGTTAATTTATAAGTATCTTTGCAATAAGTCATGGTATTAGTGCTTTTGTTTTATACAATGTCAGGTTTTTTTGTAAAATGTCTGATGTTTGTTCAGATTTGTTGGCTAATTTGGTAATAATTAAATACAATAATTTGTAATTATTTAAAATATTTAAAATAAATAAGAAATCATTTTAAATTATTCTCTAAATAATTTGGGCTTGTATCCTGAAACATTACAAATATTTATATTAAACAAAGAGAAAGCGAGATGAATGATAAAGTATAGGCTTGTCTGAATGATTAGTATTTTTCTAATAGTCTTCTCATCCGATAATAAATAATTAACAATATACTAAACAATAAAAGAGAATAGTTAAGCATTATATACAGTTGAATGACTCAAAGGTAATTTAATGATAATAATAATCACCACTGCATTGGAGGAAAGCATAAATCCAGCCTCTTTATACTTCTGACTTTGCCCTAAATATTGGAAAACGTAGACTACACTTGTTGTACACTAAAACCTGAGCTTCTGCCTCTGCCTGATACTTCCTTTTTGATGTCTTTGATTTTTGAATAAGACACCTTGTTTGGTGTATGACACAATATAAAAAAATACTACTGCAAAACTACATGGAGAACATCTTTGCCATCTCGACCACTTGAAACTTAAAAAATAATTAATCGATTATAGTATTGCTGTATATGGAAAAAACATGATTTGAAAATGTCAACTGTTTTCTTATGTAACTTCTTGCCAAAATATTATACATCATTTGTGACATTTGTGTAGATTCCAGATACCAACTTTTAATAAGCTCAGCACATAGAATAATCTTTCTGATCCATGTTCTTATCTCTGCATCTATCTGTACAATGGTAATCAACGGTCAAAGGTCATCACCAGGTGTCCCCAAACCCCTTTCACATCCCATCAGTGCACGCCGCTGTAAAACCGCTTAACAGATGATACATCAACACGGGACAACACGCCTGCCATTGGTCTCGTCAACATGGCAACCACAAACAAGGCAGAATTCCATCAGAGTGGAAGCGGGAGGAGGGGTGGGGGACTTGGCACAAAGTCAAGGATGCCAAGCGTCCTGGCCTGGCTCTGACAAAAGCCTGTGACAATTAGAGTGAAAAATAATCCTGCTGGCGGATGTGGCTGTTTTCGGTGGCCATCCTTCAAGTGCCCTCACTGTTCAATCCGCCTTAAGACACCCCCAGATTCATTCTGGCCCTTACAACACAGAAGAATTAATCACAGGCAGAGGTTTGTTTCACTTAAAGGGATGCATTTGAATTGTGTAAAACTACGGTCAGGTCACAATATTGTTCCACCTTGAGTTACACCCTCTTGAGTAAATCAGACTGAAATTTAAAAGTTTAAACAGAACACATCGAATTACTTAGGAAACTTCCTCATTCCTAAGTTCACCATAATAAGAGCTATCCTGATTCTTACATTAATAAAGGAATGGAGCTTGGTTGCATCCCACGATACATTGTACCTCCTTCAACCTTGTCTGAATATGTTCCATAAAGGCCAATGTTTGTGTGACAAGTTTGTAATCACTTTGAAGTTACTCTGCTTCAACCATTATTCCATAATGAATCTGCAGAAGCCACCGTTTATAAAAGACACTGCTCTAGAGCCACAGTGACTCTTAAAGCATGATGAAGTAAAACGTTTCTGTGAGAACCTCTGAATAATTACTTTGGAGTCTCATACAGAGCTCTTTATAAGAGTGTAAGTTAATTTTACTGATGTAGAGATTATTTTTCTGAATTGTCCTATTTGTGAGCTTTGATCTTGTGCACTTGTAATCCATTTTTGGTCAAGATCAAAGAACAATGGTAAGAAAAAAGACTTAGGAGCTAGAATTTTTGAAGAATTTGGAGTCCAGCTGATAACTGCTTCCTCTCTGGGCCTTTTCTATTCCTTGTATCAGTTTCAGGTTTTACCTTGAAAGAATGAAGCCAGATAATGATATTCCCCTTGTTTACAGAAAACAGATTGCTTTTCACAAGAGGCTTTAATTCCTTATATCTGCTTGACTAATGCAAAGTTACAGATGCTATAAGTCAGAAATCAAATAAATAAATGCAGTAATGGTTTTAAGTCAAACTTGATACTATTCCTGTCTAAGCTCACTGTAACATCTGGTAATGCTCCCGTTCCCTGACACAGTGCGGTTAAAAATTAGGGGGCCGCCGTGGTTTCTTCATGATGTGATTGTTTGAGCATGTTACAGCGCTTGGACCACACCAGGAGTACACACACGCGCTAACAGGTGTACGCACATGTGTTGGCCGCTGCAGGTGGAAAAGGTCATTGATGTTGACGTGGAAAATTAGCGAGGGTCTATCAACTGTAACCATATGGAGTGTCCAAGTAGGGTCGTGTGTTACATTATCAGATTGCAGTGGGTGTTAGCTTGAGGTAAACTCAGCTCTAGTAAACAATGTTTATTTTTTAGTAGAAATGAAGAACAACCCATTATTCAACAGCTTATAGATCTATAATCAGCAGTAATAAATTTAAGTAAAGGTTTCCTAATTGTTTTTTTTTATTGTTGTGGAGAGATTTTAGCTGGTTACACTTTACAAGATAGCTTTAATTAATAAAGAATGTTGGACATTTGCTCCAGCACAGCCACACTCAAAGAGCATAACTTGTTCAAAGAACATGTGCTTTGTCTGTGTCAAATAAATAATTGATTAAGAACAGATTATACAGTTATAATGTGCCATGTTTTATTCTTAAGGAGATTTAAAATATAAATCACAAATTGATTATATTTCACAAACTGGAGTGCAGAAAATATCCAGTGTCTGTCATATTTTACCTCCATAAAAATGAAACAAAATTCTATCTAGGTGGCACTTGGTGTGAAAAACAGCAAAAGATCAACTGTACCTCTGTACTTTAGTGCGTGACTCTTACTCAGATGTGTCCTACTTTCTTTACTGAACTTTTACTTAAATATGGAGTTTGGCTACTGTGGCATCATATGGATATATGCACAACTTCTGCTAAATTGCCATCAAAGCAGGCCTTCCTAATCCCTCAGAGTAGGTCAGCCACTCAAGCAACAGCAGCCATTATCGGCTTTAGGTTCATTTACTGCTCTCCACGTTCCTGTTGTGTGTTAATGGACTAATTTGTACCGACACCGAGCTGAGGATACAATCAATGATATGGTTTTATAAAGAGGCCTAATCGGATAACAACTTTTCTTGTAGTCAGTAATTAGAAGCAGGAGTGTAGCTGGAAGTGTACGCCAGACCTTTCCTCCGCCTGTGCCCCCGGTGCACCGTGGGAAACAGAGTCAAAGGTCAATTTCAAAATTAGTTAAGCTTGACGGGCTGCCACTGACCTGCACAGGTGCCTCCACTTCCCCTGCTGCTCCATGCTTCCTCCAGCCGACCCTGCCAACCTGAAGGTCACCGATGTTGGGGCCACCCGATTCAGAGTACCCCCCCCCACACACACACACACACAACCCTGTTTCCCTTAACCGGCTCCACAGGACCAGTGTGGATCCATTAGCAGAACCTGGACGGACCACAGGCCTGCTGCGAAGAGCAAAGACCACCGTGGGGCTAATGCAAAAGCTAAAGCGCAGTGAAGTGATAGAACACCTTGTAGATACATATTCAGAGAGGGTCCTGGTTTGGTAGATTCACTTTGAAATGTTGACGCCAGGGGAATGGAAGAGTTTACTTCTACTTGGCATTGAAAGCAGGCTTTGCACTATTTCTCATGCTCTATCCACACTAATGCCTTTTCAATTTTCAAACAGAGCTGTCAAAAAAAACAACCTTTTAAGTGATCTCAGTCAACATTTAAGAAGTTTGGTAATAGGACTGATACTGCAAGTAGGAAAAGTGGGTCTGCTTAAGTCTAGGGCGTCTTTTTTCAACTTTTTTGTCCCATATCCTAATACAATTCTGAAAAAAAAAGAATTGTCTTTATTTTAGTATGTGTCAAGTGAAAAACCAATTGGCACATAATCTGAAAATTCTCTGGTAAGGCTGTAAAATTCTCACATACGATTATGTGTAACCAATTAGCAGGAACTCTTTTTCAGGTCCTCTGAGACTAGAGTCCTGCTGACTCTACATGAACGTTTTTTGGGACAAGCTTTCAAGAGATGCATCATCAAATGTCCTGCGTTATTTTTTTCCTCTAAATAATTACTTTGATTGCCAATGTTTTATTGCTTGTGAAATATAAAGCAATGTTAAAACAGAAAGATTATTTAGAATCACAGTATAATGTTAGTGTGAGTCTGATCCAGATCCAAGGACAAAACCATTTGTGGAGCTGAATATTCCATACATTAGCTGACACAGATACATTTATGATACGTTATCTATGTATTATATCTTTGAACAATGTGACACACTTTGAAAATCCGCTGCTCTTTACTGCTGTTTTCCTCTTGTACCAGAAACGAGGCATTGAGGAACCACTGATGTATCATCTGCATTTCTCCAAAGGACTCCTTCCTTTGGGAGTGAGATGTACACTTTTTTGACTGAAAAGTTAAACTAAAAATTTCTTGGGAGACCATCTTCACAGGAAATAATGTGGAAGGTTTGTGTAAGGACTTAATGACCAACCTGACCAATCAAAGCTTAGAGGGAGGGGCTTAAAGAGATGAAATGGCAATGGGTGGTTTGACCAGTAAAGGCAAAACTTTTTCTTTCTCACAATGCTCATTTAGTATTTCAAACACATAAACACGCAAACAAGTATGGCCTCCCTGCTGCCGTCTCAGTATGTTTTTTTGGTCGGGGGTGGTTGTTATTGGCCGAGAGAGATGGAGAACCAAACTAGGCCCTTGTGTTTGAGCCCCGCTGCGGTGTGGCCCCCCGCTGCTTGGCCTGCCATGTGTAATTAAACATTTGGCCTCCACAATTACTCAGCAGCGTACACATGCCAGCGTCAGGCCCGGAACAAATATGCATTTCAAAGATCTCCAGTTTGCTTAAAAGTTTGAAACTGACAGCGGCTGAAGAAGGGAGAAACCTTTGGGCTGGAGGGAGGGGGAGGGGTGGGTCTATGGGGATGGAGGGATGAAAAAAAGAGAGGATTGAGGTAGAACTGGAGAGAGTGAAGTAGAGCAGACAGTCAGGGCATGTACCTGCAAACTAATGGGCTTTTCAGCACATGGTCCCTGCTCCCCTCGACTAGGTTGTAAGCTGAGACAGCAGTAACCAATACCTAACCAGTACCTTGTACTGGACTTTCAAAACCTAGGGTGTCCTTGAAATAAATCTAGTCTATTGTGCATTTTGGTGATAACAAATACAGTGTGTAAATAGTGTTGTTGGGTAGAGGCCAGACAATAAAAGTTTAGAAATACAATGGCCTAATATTTTGAGCCAAAGGTTTGCGTTACGGCAAAAGATCAAAAATCTATGGCAAACCCAGACTCACAGATAGTGGACATAGAAGGGTTGGGGGGCAGACCAAAAGAGAAGAAAGAGGAAAAAAATAAGTAGTTGGTGGTGCTTGTGACTCGGTCCAATTGTGTGCTAAAAAAGCCATATTTAAACTTTCAGTGCAAGAGTAAAGAATTATGTATTCACCTGCAAAAACAAGCAAATTACTAATATGTAGTCATGTATAATGGTTGTGTAAAGATGCTGTCTAATTTGTCACTAGTTTGTCACTGTCTTTTTGTAATTAGTGGATAAGTCCCACTGTATCTTCCCCATAGAGAAATGAATTATCTGCACATAGCCCCTCCATCATCCAGTGCCACAGCAGTAAACCTGTTAGCCCCTCAGCAACATCCAGGGACCGTATCCAGATCTTCAGACCTTGGTTACTGTACTGACTGGAGGAATAGCCTCAAAGTCCACATGTTTGTTGATGAAGAAAAACAAATAGAACCCACCTTGAGACCTGAGCATGTAGGTGGTCCACTTTTGTTGGTACTCCGAAGACATGCATGTATAGAATGAACTGGTGATCCTGGTTGCTATGAGCCAACCCTGATGTTAACACAACTTTGCTCATTAACAGTTGTTCTCTATTGTGATGGTTTGATGGTGCTCAAATTCTGACAGGTCACAGTAACAAACCCCGTAATTGAACCTGATGACACTGGTAGCACATGGTTGCACCAGATAACTAGAGGAAGTAAAGCATTAGTGCATTAAAACCATGCTGCTGCTGCCACTGGCCTGCTGTTTACCTCCTGACACTAATGAAATGCACACGCAGCAGTCGTCCTCACGAGGACATGCATTAACATTTGACATTGAACGTTCATGGGTGAAAGGGTTTCCAATTCCATCTTGACACTGAAGGAAACAAACAAGACCCAACAAATCTTACTGTATATTTGATGATTGTAAAAGTATAGATTTTCTTTCTATTAAACCATAAACATTGCTTGTGTCTTGGGTAAAGTTTTGAAATAAATGAAGTGAAAGGCCGAGCCCCCACCAAGACAAGCCACATTTTAGATTTTTGTTGAGATTACAGATGCATATACAGTAAATTGTTAATTTCTTGGTCTGTGTGGCTAATAAGTGACTTGGTACCAGTTGTAGAAAAGTATGAAGAGTATTTCAATAAAGTCAATAAGAGCAAGGTATGGCTGAATGGAATTTGGTATTTTAGCTTGAAATTTTAATAAATACAGTTAACCTTTTTAGCATTAGCAGTTTGATAAGTTACGCATTCACTGTTTTGACCGACTAACTGTACCTGAATCAGGTTGCTACATCATTCTTTGTCATGATCAAAATTTTGTTTTATGTAGGTGTTCTACATAAAACTTTGGTCACCAGGGGTAAAAAATGCTAAATTGAAATGTTGCAAATAAAAGCATGTCTTGTTCTTTTGTGATAAATTAAAAGATTATGATAAATATGTTAAATTTATATTTTTTTCCAAACAGTCCATAAATGCATGCAGTGCAATAAATACGCAATCGTAGTAGGCTGTAGTGGGCTGGTCTCAACTCTCACTTCCTAATAGTGGCTCAGTGGTAGAGCGGTCGTCCTTCAACCGGAAGGTAGGCGGTTCGAATCCTGCTCTCCCCACAGTTCATACTGTCGTTGTGTCCTTGGGCAAGATACTTAACCCACCTTGCTCCAGTGGTGTTCCAGCTGTAACACTGGTGAATGGAACCTCAATGTAAGTCGCTTTAAATGAAAGCGTCATCCGAAAATGTAACACTGGTGAATGTAGGTCGCTTTGGATAAAAGCGTCTGCTAAATGACTAAATGTAAATGTAATAGTCTTCTATCTTGTGCTATTGAAATATATTTGAAATAACGGCAATGTGCATTAAATGTGACTAGAGTGACCCTGATGACCCCTACAAACATTCATCCCAATGGGAAATCCAAATGACATTTATATTTTTAAATACAAGTCTAGTCAATATGATGCTTAATTTTGTAACTTAGTTGAATCTTTTTTTCAAATTATGACACACAGCAGTGCAAGCCATTGTGCAAACCAGTAGAACATTGTATCCTGACTTAGAGAACCATGCAGAGGCAACTAGCTGTCACTAGCTCTCAGTTAAATCTCCTGATTCCACACTGTGCTTTTCCGAGACATGGGAATCTGCCACTTCCTTGTCATTGATAAGACTCGACAAGTGAAGTCGGTGCAATAAGTCACTGAGCAAACAGCCAGAGAGTAGAGATGGTAGAGTTGAGCAGCAGTGAGAATGGGAGAACAGGGCTTCTACACATTTTTCAGTCAAAATTCAAAATTCCGACTAAAAAAGCAGTCTTTATTTAGACCATATCTGAAAGACACTGTTTTGTCCAATGCTGACTTAAGAATGATATCTTTCATCCTCCTCCTTTTTTTCCCCATCTTCTTTTCATTCAAAGCCTTAAAAATTCCATATTTTTGTCAACTGCTCATGAACCCTTGTTGTGTCGGCTCGGCTCCCACTTTCCAAAAGCAAAAAACCCTCTAGAGGCCACCACCAACAAACAATGCAGATTTTAAACGAGGAAACCTTTCTGCCAGCCCCTTGTCAAGAGCGAACACCACCAACATGTATCGTACACGCTGGCAGGACCAGCTGCCCCCTCCTCGGCCTCTCATGTGCCATAGAGGTGCCTGCGTCCATGTCCCTCTATTGTGGGCCCGGACTAGAGGGGGTATTGTGAACCTTGTCAACAACGCTGCTATGTCGGTGCCAGCTGGCCGTCCAAGAGTGGCTAAAGGGGGGTAGTGGACAATGAGGAAATGGGCAGCCGTGGAAAACAAAACCAACAGCTTGTTAGAGTCTGTGAAATTTTACCCAGAAGCACAGGTTCGGATTTGTTGAAAACCTTCCTCATGGTTTCTATTTTCCGGCTTCTGTTAAATGACCGCACATGCACGAAGAACGAAGAACTCTTTTTTTTTTTTCAAATCAAAAGGGTGAAGGAAAAAAAGGGAGGAGCAGCTTGAAGCGAACGTCTGGAATCCATCTGAGATTGAGAAATCGGACCGTGCTGCTTGGATCCAATTGAATGAGGCAGGCCTGAGTAACACGCTCTGACACGGCCTTTCTGTTCTTCTAACACCCCGGCCATGTGGTCCCGGGGCCCTGCCAGTGAAGTATGTCACAGCTCATCACAGTTGCAAATGAATATTCATGAACGCTGAGTGCATGCGTGTGGAGTATTGCAGTGTTTTTTTTTCCTGTTTCAAAATAATTTAAATAGGGAGTGAATTCTTGTACTGTAAGCATTTCCTAAAAGTGTGAATCACTGGAAGGTACTTGGAGCACGATATTTTTGTCTCTTAGAAAAACAGTAAAACCTATTTGTATTGATTAAAAATGCAGCACAATCAACAGCTTTTATCTAACAAGCCTTAGAGACAAATTAATAAAGAATGGGACCATACTAGTAACCTATTTACTTACTTTTACTTAATGATAATATTGCCATTAGCACCTTGTCTGTCGTCACAGAAACAAGCATGTATGACAAATTTGAAATTCTACCAATGATTAAGTTTGAAGGGTTATGCAGACAATCTCAAAAGTACCATAAACAACTCCATACCATGCCACTTTTTTCATTCTTCCACCATGTTGTAAGTGGGTTAAAATTGTTTGTTGATATTCCTGCACTCATGTACAAGAAATGTGTAAACACTTATACTAACTATGATAAATCTCTCAGAAAAAGAATAATTCTGAAGTGTAGAGCATATCTTAAACTTCTCGCTCAAAGCTTGCCGGCACGCGCTAAACCTTCTCATCTATTAATAAAATCCTTAAACTGTTTTCCTTTAACGCAAGTAAAAAGAAACTGCAGATTTTGCTATGGATTGAATCTAAATCAGCCATACTATCATCAAAAGTTCTTTATATTGCATTGTGTAGCTTCTGCTGTGTCCTATTAATTTATTTATGCCACAGTTCTAATGTACAAAGACAAATCAAGTCAAGACAAATCTCGGACTTTTGTATGCAAGGAGAAGTGTTATCCTGCCATGCTGTTTACTGCGAAGTGTTATCCTGCCATGCTATTCACGTACCTCACCCGGCCTACGCAACCCTGCAACACAAATGTTGCCAGATCAGGGCTGCTGCCGTTCCAAACCATTATTAGCTGAACTGAAGTGTAGAACTTGGCAGCTAACAAGGCTAAAGTGAGTAACCAGCAAAAAAACAACAAAAAAATATACACAGGCCTCTACTTCCGACATGGCTTGTAACACACGGTGTGGCTCCCAGTGGCTCCATGGCCAAACGCGGTCCCAGTAAGAGTCGTTTGGCCGGAATATAAGGTCTCACACACGGCCTGGATGCAAACTCTCACAAGCTAGCACGCACAGTTAGACACACGCCGGCTGCCAAAACTTCACAGATGTCCTGGCCGCGGCTGCGTGTGAGTCAGCTCGGGCCGAGCTCTTTGACGGCGAGGTCTGGTGTGAGGGATTGAAATGCGAGGCAGGTGCACCGTCACATTCGGCTTCCAGGATGAGCTGTTGCCCACGTTGGCCCCCCTGACCTCTCGAAACAACAAGGTTCTACATTTTGACAGCACGACATGGTTCACAAAAGAGAATTTCTGTAGGCTCTCACCCAAACTGCCACCAAACTTTTGACATATTCTCACCAAAATTCACTAAACTAGTCGTTTCCACAGCGACTAGATTAGCATGAAGCCTAAAGCCTCACATTCACAAATGAGGAATTTGTAGCTTCCTTTATTTTAGCACGATCTCACTTGTTTTGTCAAACACTGTGTTGAGGATTTTACAAAACAAGAAAGTGGTCAACTGTGTTCCTACTTTGAACTCTTCTTGCTGCTTAAACTTTGGGAGCTTTTGCACTGAGGCCTGACTTTTATCTTCTTGAGACGTTCCTTTTGACATTATCTGTATTTGAAATCTCTGGAAAACCACAGTCCACCCAGTGTGCTCCTGGTGCACAGATGGCAAAGATGGCAAAAGGAAATGGTAGATCCAAAATGGTGGCACTGCAAAGCCTTGTTTCCAATGTGGGGTACGGTACAGGTCTGGTCGGTTATGGGATGGTTTGGTACTGTGTAACCCCTTCAAGAGGCATGTGTTTCCACTCTGCTGGGTCCTGAGGAGGGACATCTGCAATGACGTTATTGAAGTCGTGTTTCTTTTTAAGATGCAGTATAAACCGTATTTCAAGCAGACGTTTTGAATATATTGTCAATAATTAAAATGAATAATAGAACAAATCCTGGTGTGTAGCAGTGAGAAGCTGGAAATACATACAATACTTATTTTGCTGCAGTAAACATTAAACTGTTTTTGGTTTATTCCCAGCTTTCTGAACATTAAATTCATGGAGCTTCGCCAATGAAGCCAAGGAAACCCAATACAGACAGAAACAGTTTTACTCAACTTAAAAATATGGCTAGCATTTGTCTATTTACTGAATAGACTTTTAGGCTCTGCGTCTAGACTGTCAAAAAAAGGACAAAAATACCTGTCATTACTAATACTAAAGACCAAGTCACGTATGAGTTGAGACCAAACAGTCTCTTTATCTGAGGAACTGACAAAAGATGTGCACCCCGATAATATTACATGAAAACTACATTTGTGGTCCATTGGCAGAATTCAGTTTTGGCTGAATTGTTTCATCTGGAGACGCTGCAGTGGTTAACCTCAGTTGAAGGTGATCCTTCCAACAGTTAAACACAGCTCTGTGGATTCTCACAGCTGGGGAAAGCCACACTTGGAACGCAATTCATTAAATGTTGATTCTAAAAAGACTTAATGAATATATTCCCAGAGGAAAAGTGCGTTGGAATGTTGATACAGTGCTCCTCTTCTATCTCTTGAGCTGAATAAATATTCAGTTTTTTTTCCCGTAAATGGTGTTGATCCGAACAGATTTTTGCTCCAAGACAAATCCTATAAAAAGCCACAAATCAAAGACTCCAACCGACTTTTGTTTTTTTTATACCGTGCACCGTAACAGGATGACAGAAATAACACTGGTTCTGTTTCAAGGCGCTCGGCACAGAGTGAGAATGAAGACTCCGCCAAAGCCTGGGGTACAGGTGTCAATATGATTAATTGCACCAGGGAGGGGAATTAGCAGTCTGCTAATCAGGCCGACCAAACAAGGAAGGAAAATTAAGTTTTTAAAGTGTTAGTTTTTCCTACAATCACAGCCCGTCGAAACAGCAGAGGGAAGTTTGTTAATGGCTCATAAGTCCATCCCCGAGGACTGAATTATCCTGGAGGAAGCGGTGTTGTTTGCACAGTGCCAGCTCGGATTTTGCACCTCGAAAAAACGTTAACGGTGAACTGGCAGAGCGGAGCCATGTGTGGAGTAGATATTTTGATGACGCCCGACCTCGGCGGGCTACAAATTGGCATATAAGTGAGAAAATATCTTCGAAGAATAACAAACTCACATCGCTGGCCACACATGTGACAGGAAGCAAGAATCGCATCCAATCAGCGGCGGCCATTAATCCTCATTTGAAAAAACACGAGCTGGATAATGACTTGTGACGTGAGGGTGATGAATGGTAGAAAAACAAACTTCTCTGAAATCTCTTGTAGGGTTTGGTTGTAAGAGGACGTCAAAAGGAACATCTGGTCGGGTCTGAAGAGAGGCCTCGTATTAGACCCGCAGACATAAAGGGTCACTGAAAATGACCCCTTGACTCAATATTTAAATTGGACTGAAGGGCTTAGGGTCATGACCCCTTCACACCTGTCAGTGCTTTGCTCCCACTTACCACATGATGATGGAGGAACATAATTCACGGCTGACATGTCATTCAGACTTTCTAGGCTCATTGTGTAATAGTTTGATTGTTGAGGTATAGCATTCTTTCCCAAAGATAAGTAAATTTTATTTGGGTTGCCATACATTCCTCTTGTAATAATAAAAAAATAAACTGGTAGCCTGATTGTGATGGTTACTGGGCATTTAAAAGTAATAGAACCGACATAACTAATAAAGAATGAATCCAAAAACCAACAAATTTTGTCTAAAAAAGAAGCAACGCTTTAAAGAAAATATAAGCATAAAAAAATTGTGAGTCACAACTAATTTGGCATTTCAGCTAAGGGTTCCCGTAACAAGGTTAAGTGCTGGAGCCTGTGTGCTGTAAGTTTATGTGATCATCTGATTGGCTTTATTAAGTTTTGTGATGCATAGCTCCATAACTGTACAGTTAAAGAGCTGGTCACACTTTAGAGTAGGGGGCACATTTTATCATAAATTAATGCATTAATTCATGCAGGGCTCATGGATTCGTACATGCAATAAACTCTAATGAATCACCAGGAATGATCATGTTTTCATTATATTTTCATCCTAACCATAACCAAAAACCCCTAACCTTAACCCTACGCGTGTCTGCTCATGCAGGAATTCATAGAGTTTTTGAATTCATATACTCTATGACTATGTATGAATTAATGGTAAATTGGGCCCCTACTCTTAAAGTGTTTTGTATCTACATGGGTATTGGTTACGTATATTTCTTGCCAATATGGTAGATAGCACTCAGAAAACCAGGTTTATAAGTCCTACACATTCTGAATTTGGAATAAGTCAATTATCTTTTCAATATGAGTGCACCGACTAACTCTTTTCTTGTCATAATCCTTCACTTACATTTGACACCAGAAACACTGCTAAGTTTAAATTCAGTTTTGAAAATTGTCCTACAATCTCTGGATATTATCCAGAAGCGTATTGAAAAACAACCACTTCTCCTGAGCTTCACAGAGCCTCACCTGATGGAAGCAACAAACAACGTCAAGCTGCCTCTGCTTTAATATTTTAAATGTATTGACTGCTGCGTCTCCAAATGAATTTTAGACCCTCAATCAAGCACCTTCAAAGACATAGATTATGTGAAAAATTGATGCCCCATCAGGTGAGTTTATTGATGCTGCATCGGGTAACGACTGGAGCGGAATTCACAACAACACTAACAGAATTAAGAGTTGAAAATATTTGAACGTCCTTGTTAATTAACAGTTTTTTTTTTTGTATTTTTCAGTGGCCATTTACAATTCCAGAGAAAAGCAGTTTGATGTTCTGGTTTTATTGTTTGTTTACACTTCATTGTATTGGATTTGTATTTTGTTTATACCTGGATTAGTGCTGGATTTAATGTATTTGGTGTGGTTAGTTGGAGGGGTTAAGTCTTGGGGTATTGTTGGTACAGTATTTATCTTAGAGTACGTAATTTAGTAAGCCATAAACTCACCCAAACCAACCCCTTCTACGTATCTATGGAAAAACTCTGTGCTAAAAAGGTTATTTGTGGGTTGAATGACATCTTTAATCTTTGAGGGTACTTTATTTTCATGTTCATATTGATAGATGCCAAGGTTTGTGTGGAAACTGGTGTATACCCAGTTTTCTGACATCCACAAGCAAAAATGGTGTAAAAGGTGAGTTTTATTGAAGCATCCAAAGCTAAAACCAACCAACAATATGAGTGCCACCTTTTTGGCTTTTTTTTAATAATGATACAAAAACTGACATTAAACTTCTGAGTTCAGTGTTAAACCATGCAATCCCACAATCATCCATTAAAAACCTTGATAATAAAGTCTAGAGAATGTCTTTAGGTTTTGTTTTCTCAACAGTGATTGGTACTACAATATGCTATTGAGAGATTTAACAGTTTTCCTATATCTTTCTGGGATTGTAATAAAAGATTTTTAGGGTACTCACTTTTACACACATACTTGGTAGGTGATTGAATAAACCGTCTGCCTATAACAGTCAGGTCAATGGATCACAGGACATAGCTGCCACTTTTTGCTCTTCTCTCAATAAAGAAATACTCTCCAGTTCAGTTAACAGGTTCCAAACCATGCTAATGTCAGTTGGTGTCACCTTAGGTCACAAGTCCTTGTACTTCCTGAACAACAGAACAAAGTCTTGATATGAGAATGTATCTTCTCAAGAGAAAGTAAACCCAAATCGCTTTTGAGGCAAGATGGATTTCTGTGAGCAATGTTTTGTCGACCTTGGTGGAAAGAATGTTCAGTGTTTCTTGTATTCAATTCATAGTCAGTTAAACTTAGTGTTACCTGTGTTTTGGTCTTTTCTCCATTTGACAAGTTTATTTAGCGGATGTCTTGGTATCGCTCTGGTTATATATCTCTGAGAACCGGTGAACTGGGGGCATACCCTGGAGTGTCAACAGGTGAAGTGGGCCGTTTGATGTTGCGAGACTGCATTTCTACCCAACTTCTTCTTCTCCTGCTTCTCCCAGACCTCTCCAGACTTCAAAGCCCCCTCCCCTTCTCTCACTCCAGCTCTGTCTTCTCACTTTAATCCACTGCAGCAGAGACCCTTCAGTTCAAAGGCAGGAACACCCCCTCCACATTTGAGAAAAAAAAAAAACTGCCAACCCAAACTTTTTTCCCCCTCGTCTTCTCTTTGCTGAGTAGCAATTATAGCGCTGACCGGCTCCCACAATTAATTAATCCCACAAAGAGTGTTCATTTCCTGTCTTTCTGCGATTGACAAGGGCTGGCGTTGGAGAGGGAGGCGTCCGTTTCAAAGGCGATTCAGTTGGCCAAAGTGGGATTGAGATGGAGGGTGCGTTTGATACAGGCGGTTATACCAGGGCCTGATTGAATGCTTTGTTGCTGAGGGCCCTTTGCTAATCTTTACCTGCGCTAAAAATGCACAGGCCGCTCGCAAGTTCAGGGGATTTTTGGATGTCTGGGTGGGCTTCACAGGGACCAGGGAAGAAGAGTGACAAAGAGATGACCGTTAGGAGGTGTGTCAGGTGGTTAGAGATTAGATGCTTGCTCCATGGCGTCGTAGACTTGTTGTTGAGGTATTCAATGGTGTTACAAATTCCAAAGTACCAGTTTTTAGAATTGGAAATATGGTCGTCCTATATCTAAGTGGCACTACTTGATAAAATGAAAGGAATTGTAAAATGTAGCCATAATCCATTTACACTAAAACCCCATATAAACATCTGTCAGAAATCACACTACCTTGCTTAGTCAAGCTAACACATCTACTTAATTCATAATTGATCTACTGCTGCTGTATACAGCTTACATCATAAAAAAGAGCCTTAGAGTTATACCCACACATTTTTAGACAGAAAACCTTTAGTTTATCTTACTATGCCAGTGACTACAGCTATTTATTGTTAATGTTTTGAAATTTATTACTTTAAACCAGAGCACACAAAAAAAAGTTGCACTCTTCCATTAGTAGGTAAAGTTGTTTATTAGCTAAATGCTTTAAACAAGCTTTTCACATTATCAACCCTTTTAACACAGCGTTTAACCTGAGTGAAATGTCGTGGACTCAGCCATATGGATATAAACCTGCCCGACGACAGCACTCCAATTAAACGGTCTATTACAGTTTAGTTGAAAGTAGCTTGATTAAACTGTGCATGTAAATGTAGCGTACAATATTATGCGTAGGATAAAAAACATTGCACTCTTCCAGTCTCCTTGGCTACAAGAAAAAAAACAGGAAACCTTGAACTGAATAGTCTCGGTGTTGAAGTGAGAAGAAAGAGATCAGGAGAGATCTGTGAGTAGAAGTCATCCATCGCCACCTGTTGACTTTCAGGTTGGAGCTTAAGCGCTCACTTACCATTCTAATGTCTCCATTTCCTGTTCATTTTGTTAGTTGGTAAATTTCCAAAAGAAGAATTCTGGCATTTTTTCCACCTGAACTCAGAGGTCAGTGTGCTTTGCGCTTTTCGCGTCATTAGCATACTTCTCCACTACTCCCACACAACTGGCTAAAAAGCATTGTGTGTGGGGGAAAAAAAATATAAAAACAGGCAAGGTCATCAACTGATTACTTCAAGTTCAATTCCATTTTTATTCATAATGCAAGAGTTAAACTTATTAATTCTTCATCACTTTTGTTCATGGAGAGGGAAGAGTGTGTGTCAAGGGTGGGCGTCCTTTTGGTGGAAAGTTCAGCGTAATATCTGAGTAATGTATTCACAATACCACCACATGGATAATTATTTTAGCAAAAAGAAGAAAAAAATTCTCAGTGTCAAATATTTGTGCTAAATCTTGCACTTTTACTCACACAAAGATGTCAACGTTTATGTAAATGCGTTGAAAAGTTTGCAAAAGGCGGTTGGTGCTGAGCTGCGGAGTGTTTGCTGGAGCGGCCAAGCATACAGCGCCTTGATTGTCATTAATCTTTTCATTTGGGTTATTCTGCGGCATGTGGTACACTATAGCGGCTTTGTCCGACTTTGAATCAACGCTCAGTGACAGAAAATATATCATTAAAGCTCATTTGGCTGAATTATGCTGCATAATTAAAACACTTAACTTGTGTAAGGAGCTTGATCGGTCACAGAAATGTATGCCTTTCGAAAACGCTGACGTTTTGATAAAGTTTACACCATTGTTTTAAAGTTAAACTAATCTAAGCCGAATATGGCACAAGGGCAAAATTGTCATTTTCACATCGGACCCTTAAATTTACCTACACAATACCTACACAATTGCCACATAATTAAACCATCAGAGCCTTAAATCACAATAACGTTAAACCTAATAGGTGGTGGTTAAGTAAAGAATGTATAATAATGCAATAATCTGCCAAACTATTGAAACAAAATCAATAAAATACGTATGCCGTCGAATGGGGGAACAATGCCATGGTGTTCCAACATTTTTGCTTAAACCAATATTGTTTTTACAGCAATACGCCATGTGTATAACATTTGTAGTGGAAGGTTTGGACTACATATCATAATTTTATTGTTATTGTAAATACATATGAGGGTTCCCACATATTTTTCAGCAACAATTCAGGTCAGCGTTTTAACATTCACAATCATAAACAGAACCAGTTTTATTCCTTTATGTTGGGTTACAGAAAGTTTATTTGTAGCCATTACCTGGATTAATTCTGAACTCACTGCTAACTATAGGTTACCTGGTCCTTTTTAGTTCTTCATAAAAAGCCATGGTTTTACTTACAAAGCGTTCATCAAACAATAAACTCATATAAATAAGATCTTTGTGACACAATGTAAACAGAACTGATGCTGCTTTCCTTTTCCTTTCTGCTTCTCCAAACTTCAAAACTCCATGAAGTAGCTTTTATTTAAAGTCAAAAAAGAACACTGATAATGCAATGTACAACAATGCAAAAATATTGCCTGTCAGACTTCACGTGTCTTATATCACACTGAATAAGTTTTATGTTTTCACTAGTATTGGGCAGGTGACTGGCTAAAAATGGCTCATATAAATCTAAAAGCACCATGCATCCATTCATTTGAACAAAATAATGAAATAAATTGAAATAGACACAGCATGGCTAATGGGAATGGACACTGTTAGCGTCAAAGGGAAAAGAAGAGCAGCCGAGGAGATGCATATGCAGCAGAGTGAGGCTGTTCACTCGTCCATTCTACCAGCTTGGCACCTTCTTCACACCGCGGACACATACAGCAAGGCGGGGGTGTGGGGTGGGGGTCAGGTTGTGGAGAAGGTGGGGGTCGGAGCTTGATTTTTATGCAATGCCTGTTTTCAACATCCTACTCTCCTGCAGGCGGGCGTTAGTGCAACACTTTACTGATGTCTGGAGGCCCATAATTGTACATCAATTATAGATCGGTCCAATCAGAACGTCCGAGCAAGCACACCCCCCCAACCCCCCCACCCTGCTTAGATTACAGGTGTCGGATAAGACTGGTGTTATTTATTTTTTTCTTGTAGGAGAATTAGGGTGTAGGGATCGCTGGTGTGTGATTCGGCCATCACGTCCCGCTAACAATTTCTGTCAGGTCCCAAGAGGGGTCCCTAATGAGCCCTCCGACACGGCCGAAGGCAGAATATTCGCGCCAGCCCACTGGACTGAGAAGCCACAAGATCGGCACCTAGCAGCCTTGCAATTATTAATCAGCCCGCTCTCGGCTCACTCCCTTTCTGTCTATTCATCAGTTAGTGTTACAACCCCCCCTCCTCTGGTACACGTTTGGTTCAGAGAGTTTGAGGAGGGGAGCTGCATGTTGGGGATGCTACAGGGTTTAGAAATAATGTAATGAACAAGAAAAGTAGCAAAGAATATTTTAAATGTATCAATTCAGTACGATGAAAGCACATCAGATTTTGTATTGAGAGAGATGGACTTTGTTTTCTGTCATGGTAGATTAATTTTGAAAGTGACAAAAGTGCACAATGTCTGTCAAATCTTGTTCTTTCATCTGATTGTGTTGCTCTTCATTTGTAAAAAAAAAAAAGCTAAAACTCTGATTGCCTCACACTCAGGTAACTTGATTCTGACGCTTGCATTTCTCCCATCACTTGACGCCTATATCGTTCCTGACATTTTTAATAATAATAACACTCTACAGTATGTTATTTTGGCACCTTTCAGGGCACCCGAGGATTCCTTACAGTAGGACTGCTCCCATCACTTGTTGCTGGCATGAATTCCGTTGGGTTGTCGTTCCTATCGTTCTGGACACCTGTTGCTTGTATCAATCTTAAAACCTGTCACTTGTATTGCTCGTGCCACTTGTCTTTTGCATCACTCTTGTTGCTTGTCACTTTCACCTCTTCACGTTTTTGTTGTTTGGTGCTCGTAACGTTCTCATCACATGCCGCTCATCAGTCGTGTCGTTCCCGCTGCATATAGCTTTAATTGTTCTCGATGCTCGATGGTCTTATCAACTTGTCACCCCTATTGCTATTGTTGCTCGTAACGCTCCTTGTTGCTGGCCTTTCTCTCATCTTTTGTCACTAGTCTTGTCACTTGTCATCACTTTGCTCCTAACAACGTTGTAAGTTGTTGCTCGTATCGCTCCAGTTGCTTGTCGTTCACATCTTATTGTAACCTGTTGCTCGAAACGCTCCTGTCGCTTGTTGTTCACATCGCTGTTGTCACTTACTGCACGTAACACTCGTTTTGCTCATGTTGCTGTCATTAATTGTCGCTCTTTTTTTGCGTCTCACTCAAGTCACTTGTCTCTTTTATTGCTTTCTTCTCTTGTAAATTCCTCTCGGAACTGAATAACTGGTTGCTTGTACCACTTTTAAATCTATAGACGGGGCAGGGATAGTGGGGTTTGATTTCTAAACTTACAATAGACTTGTGAAGGACTTGGAAGTCAGCATAGTTACAATTGTGCGCATACATTTACAAACCCTGGCAGAATTTGTTATTGTTTGGCCATTATGAATATGAATGATTACAACAAAACCTTTCTTTTACTCATAGTTAGTTGTTGGGTGTAGCCATTTATTGTCAGAATTTACTCTTTTTAAATCATAATGACAACAGAAACAACCCAAATGGCCCTGATCAAAAGTTTATGTAATTTGTAATTTTAATTACAATGTAATTTTAATTTTATAATGTAATTTTGGCCGAATAACAATGAATGGCTACTACTAATAATAATAATAATAATAATAATAATAATAATAATAATAATAATAATAATAATAATAATAATTGTTATATTTATATTGCGCCTTTCCAGAGCTCAAGGACACTTTACATATCAATTATTCATTCACTCCACAGTCACACACTGGTGGTAGTAAGCTACATCTGTAGCCACAGCTGCCCTGGGGCAGACTGACAGAGACGTGGCAGAGATTCCGCGCCTACGGACTCTCCGACCAACACCTTCAACATTCTTACACATTCATACGAGGCAAGGTGGGTTAAGTGTCTTGCCCAAGGACACAACGACAGTATGAACTGTGGGGAGAGCGGGAATCGAACCTACTACCTTCCACCTACCTACTAAAGGTAACCATCCTCACCTGTGATCTGTTTGTTTGTAATCAGTGTTTGTTTATAAAAGGTCAGTGAGTTTATGGGCTCCTGACAGACCCTTGCATCTCTCATCCAGTGCTGCACTGATGTTGTTTCTGTATCTTGAGTTATTGAAAGAGCAAAACAATTGTCAAAGGACAACAGCTCTACCACTGAGCCACTGCCCCACCACATTTGGAGTGATGAGACCAAAATTTAACTTTTTGACCACAACCATAAACGTTACATTTGGAGAAGAGTCAACACGGCCTATGATGAAAGGTAGACCATTCCTACTGTGGAACATGGAGGTCGATCGCTGATGTTTTGGGGATGTGTGAGCTACAAAGGCTCAGGAAAAGATGTATGCAACATCAGAAAACACTAGAGGAAAATTTGCACTCTTCAGCCCAGAAGCTGCGCATAGAACGTACTTGGACGTTCCAACATGTCAACGATCCAAAGCACAGGCCAAGGCGACCTGTCATTGGCTACAGCAGCATAAAGTGAAGGTTCTGGACTGTCCATCTTAGTCTCCTGACTTTAATATCATTGAGCCACTCTGAGCAGATCTCAAATGAGCCGTTCATGCAAGACAAAAATGGTTAAACAAATTCTTAACTCTAAGCTGTTCTCTGGGTTAAAAGGCAGTTTCAGTGCTGTAAATACACTTCAACAGCAGCTATTCCACTTCCTGGAACGTCAGATCACAAGCTGGTGTAGACCAACAAGAAACTGGTTTGCTCACATGTGATTGGCCAAATTTTAACTTATAAAATCCTCTATAATGAACAGTAGATGGCTTCACAAAGTCTGTTTTTTCCCCAACTAGAAGCAAAAATATTAGGTACAGCAAGTTTATGTGACAAAGAGTTACATTTTTTTTTTTTGTGATTTATAAAGTGTCAGCAAAGTCAAGTCCTTCATCCTTTGCAAGAGTTGACAATATTTTAACTTGTGCAATTTAGAGTTTTTTTTACTTCTATCTGTACTTTGGAGACAAACTGTTCCAGAACAAGTTGTACCAAGCAGAAGTTGTCTCGCCCATGTTGTAGTGACGCAGTTTAAATGAGCCCTGAGGTTATCGTCACCTCTCAAAAACTCTCCGCCGCCGTCATTTAGCATCTCACTGTAGTCGCTCACAGCTACAGAACACAGAAGAAAGAGGAGAAATGGCGAAAGACAAAGAGCAAAGGTCCAACTGCCACTTTGAGCCTCCCTGTGGCCATTAAACAGCCTCTCTAACAGCGGCCTGATGCGGCAGACTCACACGCGTGCACACGCTCGCCCCCGCACACACACACAGCTTGCACTTTTATCCCTTGACGGAGCAAGGAAGAAAAAAAAAGTTGCTTTTCTAAGTCTGGCTGACTTGGCCTGGGGCGAATGCTGACCTTTTGCACCACAAAGGTGAAAAGCTCTGTTCTCATTGGCTCCAGTAAAATGCCTCCAGAAGTAACATTTTTCCCTCTTCACATCTCGTCTTTTCATCGCTCATTGTGGGGCCGTTATATACTTTTCCTCCCTTGCTGCCCCCTCTTTGTCTGAGCAGACCCCTCCCGCCTCTTTCCCTGACAGGCCTTGATGCAGCTCTAATGTTTTTATCACTGGGCAGCTGCTTCAAGGCGGAAACCAAGGTAGGCTTTAGTCAGGAGCTCAGGGGTCAATTCCGTGACCTTTTGTAAGATACTGCTCATTGACCTGTTAAAAATTCAACATCAAAACATCATCTCAGTATTTGTCCAGAAAAGGCCACCTCAATACAACCTGCAACCTCAAAATCCATGGTTACAGTTGACTTTGCTGTCAAGGGTTTCAAGAAAAATAAAATTCACATCAATTGTTTGCAAAGTAATCAGGCTTTTGTCTAGATTTATTGTCATCATAAATGGGCTAATCATTATCCATATAACTTTTTTTCTGACTTGGCTTAGTGTTTTTTTTTTTTTTTGGAAGACTTTATTTCAAATGAAATGGAAACAAATTGTTTAAAAAAGTAAAGATTATTTTTAATTCATGTCTTCAGCTGTTCCCGGTTTCAGAGACTGATTTTTGGTAACAGATATTTGTACAGGACAACCAAAAAACAAAACTACAATCAAGATGAGGTGGGACAATATATCATATATATCGTTACCACATTGGTTTCCTTTTGTTGTACATTGTCGTGATACAGACACAGACATCAAAATGCTCTGCTCTCATTAGAAGTAAAAAACAAAGGGTTAGGGCTATAGATAACCTTTGCTTATAAGTATATGCTTGCTTAAATAAAACACAACACATATATACAGTAAGAATGCCATGATAATCATGAGTCCCCTGAGCCTCAATACAAGTATTCATAAACTACAGTTTCCTCGTTCCTGTGTATAAAAGTCTGACTGATGAGCATCGTGTCCATATCGTCAACACCAGGCTGTTTCCTAACAGATCTGCGCGAGTGCAAGAGGCCAGCCTAATGAGAGCCGAAGACAATGGCCGCGTGATGAAAAGAACCCCCTTCTCTCTGCCGGGATCCAGAATTACAGGCACAAATTGACGCTGCGAGTAAACGGAACAGCGGAGGAGAGGGAAAATTAGGCCACTTGCTTTAATGAGCTGCGAGTGCGTTGACTAAAACGCCGCGACCGGGCCCTCTGAGGGGACGCACTTAGCGACAGCACGCACTCATAAACACTACTTTCTGTCGGAGAGATTTAATGCTCAGGTTGGAAGTATGTGCGTAAACATTGGAGTCGTTATTTGGAGCCGTAAAAGTGGAATAAACGGTGGGACTGGTGAGAGGAGGGAGGGATGAGGTGAATAAGAAGTAGGCCAGTGCTCTCACGTCTCTGACGTCCATGTGGTACAGTGGGCAGCAGTAGACAGTATGTATCAGCCCTGAACGCTCATACACCACACTGTCTGCAAACGAGTTCAATAGACCGATTTCCCATTAATGTATATGAGGGTGCAAGTTTAAATAACTAAATTAGACCATTGGGTCAGATTTACTGAGGCAAAACATGTTTATGGCACAAAAACTATTTGCAATTTTTTATACAGATGACTTTACATTTACATTTAGTCATTTAGCAGACGCTTTTATCCAAAGCGACTTACATTCACCAGTGTTACATTTACAGTTGACGCTTTCATTTTAAAGCGACTTACATTAAGGTTCCATTCACCAGTGTCACAGCTGGAACACCACTGTAGGCAAGGAGGGTTAAGTGTCTTGCCCAAAGACACAACGACAGTATGAACTTTGGGGAGAGCGTGAATCGAACTGCCTACCTTCCGGTTGAAGGACGACTGCTCTACCACTGAGCCACTGCCGCCCCCATTTACATTGTTATTTAGCAGACGCTTTTATCCAAAGCGACTTACATTAAGGTTCCATTCACCAGTGTTACAGCTGGAACACCACTGTAGGCAAGGTGGGTTAAGTGTCTTGCCCAAGGAGACAACAACAGTATGGACTGTGGAGAGAGTGGGAATCGAACCGCTTCCGTTTGAAGGACGACCGCTCTACCACTGAGCCACTGCGCCCCAGTGCAACTTAAAAAGTGAAATTGGGCCTGAACTTTAAACCTCTTTTTTAACACTATAGCTGAAAGGACTTGTTTTCTCCTTTACTGTTTGTCAGGCACATAATAGCCACGTTGACGTTATTATAGTTTTCGGTAAGGGACGCATGGTAGTCCCGCTGTGTGTCTCTCCCTCCTCCCACGGAGCATGGATTCTTGGATGTGTGAATTGAGTAGCTTATACGATGTAGAACAAGCCAATGTAGGATACATACATTGCATATTTCCTCAGTTCTCCACTCTGCATATGTCCTACATAAATATCCACTGTCAGTTTCAATTAAAGATGCAGTGGCTCAGGTGGTACAGTAGTCGTCAGGAAGTTGCTTAAACCATCTTGTAGTTTTGCTGTGTAGTTTATGATTCTCCGAAATAGAAATTCAAAAGTTGGAGCTATGACGGGCGTGGTTTGCCACTGCTATATCCACACTTGCTTGTTTCTTCCCTTCTTGGATGTTGAATATGATAAATATGTAACAGCACAGCAGTAGGACATGTGATGTGTGTTGGGGGTCTACACCGTTGGCAGAGGGAAAACGCTCGAGTGGGAGTGAGGCCTGTGTGAATCTAAATCGTAGCTTGTGTGTAAGTGCTGGGCGATGGATGGGTGGGTGGTGGTGGGTGGGTGGGGTAGCCCGCTGTTTGGCCATACGCTCCTGCCTTCTCCTGCCTTTTCAGCCTGGCTGGCCAGAGAGCTCATTAGCATTAGCAAAGGAGGAGGTGTGGGCCACGGGTGGGATTTTTGCTTCGGGCCTCTCTACTGTTCCACACTGTAGGCTGCTGTTGTGTGTGTGTGTGTGTGGTCATGGAGGTTTGGCAAAGAGGAAGCGTCCCTAATCAGGGGCCAAGAACTGCAAACCATGTGAAAAAAGCTACAGGTGTAAAACATACTACTCAGAACTGCACTTGCGTTGGTATTGATTGACAACATACATATAAAACATGTTTGTTGCTGTTGGAGCATGTTGTACACATTTGACCTGCTCAGATTCTGCCATGATAACTTTACTTACTGTCACAGTTAGTATAAAAAGTTAATTTTAGAGGGAAATTATTCACTTTTTGTTTTTATGTAAAAAATAAAATAAAAAATCAAAGGTGCATTTGTATAAAGTGGAGTATGTTGTCTTGTTTTTTTTTTTTTTTAGAAATTTTGCTCAGAGTTATAAACACTGATAAAGATGGAAAAATGTGATGAATGATGAATAATGCATTGATAAAATAGACGTCCATCTGTAAAAGTACAAAAAATATTTGTTCTAACTGCATTAATTGAACTGCACTATCACACATCGTCTTGTTTTGGGTGCAATGGTTTCAGAACTGGCCTAAATCAGGTGCATTTGTTTTCAAGCCAATTTACAGCAAGGTTTAGTATTTTCTTCTGGTCATCCTGCACAAAGACTTTAATTGGGAAAATCTGCCTTCCCATTTCTCAAAATTCAGGCCCCACTGATTTAGATTCACATCGAAAGCGGCGGCGTCACGACAGTGTCGCTTCTCACGCTTGGAAACTTTTTCTATTTTGGTCAGTCTGTCAATTCACACCAGCTGCATCTCAGGAGCGTCTCAGGAGCGTGTTAGACGCAACGCAACACTATCAATAGGTTGGACTATTTTTTGAGGAAGCTCTGTGTCAATTCAGCGAGCTACACCAAGAAACCACAGGAAGTAGGCACCAAGTATCAAAATAAACTTCTGCTACGCTAACAAAAAAAGCTCATTAAAACAAAGCGGTGATGTAAGCCAGTACTTCAGTATTGGATGACGAGAAGTTAATTCTTGAGGTTGAGAAATTCAGTATCCTTTACGACACCAAACACCAATTTTACCAGGACAATGTAAAGAAAGAGAAGGCCTGGAGCACAATAGCCACAACTTTGGGTTTAGGCGGTAAGTTATTAACCACTGTAGTTACATAGGCTGTTTATAAGCACGTCTCGGTTTGTTATGTGTAGCAGCAGTCAAGCCCCCCACCTTGCCGTCCATCTTGTTGAAAGTATGGAAGTTGAATTGTTATTCCTATATGATGAAGTCGGCAAAAGAGTAGTTTTTTTTTTTTTTTTTTTTTACAGAATTGCTTTGTGTTCTGCAATCAACTCTAAATGTTCTGTGACATGTCTTGTTTTTTGACATGAAATATGTCTGTATATGTGTTTCTGGACAGACTCTTTCAAAACCTTGCACTTTTCCACCATTCAGAACTTTACCAGTGTCAGTCTTGTTTTGTTTGTTGTTTTAAATCTAAGAAACCATGGCAAAACCAAAATTTTAAGATACTTTTTGACTCATTTTGGCACCAATTATGCATTATCAGACAACATCCCCTTTTTGTGCATATGTAGCCAATTTTTTAATAAATTGAAACAAAAAAGGATGTAAAATCAATGTACTTCTAATTTCCATGGAGGAATTTAAACAGAAGCATGCTGGGAAAATTTATGTTCTGTATATGAGACACTCCCCTAAATGGATCGATGTAAAAAGGCCACAGCAGCTCAGATGCAAATGCGGATGGGTTTCAGTGAAGTGCTAGTGACCCCTATGGGCAGGAGGCTGAGGTATTCGGTCAGCCTGGATGTGCATGGTTGAATATGGATTAAAAAAGAGACGCACACACCAAGCACATGTCTTGTATGACATCCGGTCTTAGGCAGTCGAGTAAAACATGTGCTCCCTCTCAAAAGCCTTTTGTAAAACACATTTTTTTAGCTGACAGGATGGAAAGAGAAAAACAAGTGGAAGGGGTAAGGAGGTGCTGCATTTAAAGAGGAGAAATGCAAAGTTAGAGACAATATTGCAACAATGTAAGAAGCATAGACTTTTTTTTTGTTTTTCTTATGTATAAGGTCAGAAATAATTCAGTTAGTCATTTTGGTTAAAACTCCCTGATTGGATTTGTCATTAAAGTGGCACTTTGCAGGTCTGGCAGTTTCTTCGCTGAGCTCCCCCTGCAGCTTTGGTGTAATTTAAAAAACACTGTTGTAAAAACTCACCGGTGATGAGCGCCTCACTGCTCTCCTCTCTCCCCCACGTATGACTATGACCAACGGTTTTCTCTGCTTTTGCTTCTTTTTTGCCGGCTTTTGCACGATGAACGTGTTTGTCTAGGTCTATTGCAGAGTTTTTGTTTACTCTGGAGCATTCTCAGTACAGAATTGTTAGACTGCAAAGTTGTGTTCTGCTTTAAACTTTAAGTAAAGTCAAACCATAGCTTTGATGTCCGATAATGTTTTTCATTTTTGAGGAGCCAAATTATTTAAAAAACTGAAGTCACTGGTTGTATTTTAAGACACTTTCCATCTATTCCAAGGGTCTAGGGTTGAAGTTGGTGTAATGCTGCCTGCTCCATCTTTCTCTAAGCTGCTTTTGTATTGCATTTTCTTCCCTCTCCTCGGTCTTGGACGTTTTCCTCTCGTGAACGGTTTGGTCCCGGCGGGTAGGCTGGAGTGACAGGCCCCATTCAGCGCTGGGCCGGGAGGTGACAGCTGGTGAGAGGCCCGTGTGAAAGAGGGTTTGGCCCGTGATGCCTCCGGTTGCCCCCCTTCTCTGCCGTCAGCGTGGACTGAGGAGGAGCAGGGCTGAGCAGCAGCTGAGCCGTCCTTAACCATCATCCTCGTGTCCTTCAAGTCCGGCTTTGAAGAAAACAGGTATTATCGGCATCAGTATACTGAAAATATCATGCTTTAAAATATTTTTGGTGCTCACAGCCTTAACTAAGCCTAAGCTGAGATAATATTAGAAAGAGTATGTAATCCATGAACAGACAATTCAGGCAACAACTATTAATAATAACAGAAATAAAATAAAACAACTATAGGTCAGGTGTAAAGTGACCAGTCAGACCCACTCAAATAGATGCTTTAATACATTTATTCATTTCTGTTAAAATACTTGGGCCTGTCCTTTTTCATTGTAGTTTGACTATATGTTCAAATCCAGGTTTAAAAAGCACTTTTGAAAATAATTGTGCTGTCTTTGAGCACAAGACATACAGCTGCAAATGACACTTGCGGTCTACAGAACAACATCTGCTGGAGGTTCCCAGGACTAAGTTCAAACAGTGGCAAACGTTCCTTTGCTGGAGTTGGTCCAAAGCTTCAGAATACTTGGTCCGTACCATCACTGACCTCCCTCTGTTTAAAGCTAAGCTAAATACTTATCCAGAATCACTGTGGCACGCTATGGTTACTTATTGTTCAATTTAGTACTGATGTAAAGCACTTTGGTTCAGCTGTTGGCTGTTGAAATGTACATTGTTTTGACAGACACCATTTGGAGGAACGTGATCTGTTTGGTGACATGTTGTGAGGAGAACAACCCCTCACTATTACTCTTTACAGAAGTGTCGAATGCATAATATCCAGACTAAAGAACTTTTTTTCTTCACCACAACCATCAGACTCTTAAACAGATAATAGACAAACATTGACTTGTATTTGAACTCAACTTCTCATGTTCTCAGTTTGCACAAATACTACTGTTACTACTGTAGATTGTAAATCTATTGCACGTCTGACTTTGACTGCTGCACATACAGCTGATGTTCCACACTTACCTTCCACATAATGTTCATATTTTTTTCTATTCTTTACTTACTGCAATTCTGAGGTTTTGAAGCTTCTGAATCTTAAATATTCCTGAGCCTCATGATATTTCTTGACATGACCAAATACGACATAGTTTGAAAAGACTTTGGACAACCTCTGCTCTATAGTTATGTCGGCTCTTCATTCCCTTCACTCCATTACTCTGGGGAGTTCTTGTCGCACTGGTGAGCGTGTGATGGACCTATGGCCGTCTAAATGTGTGTGTGCGTCCCGTCTGGTGCTGCCCTCATGTCGCCCGTGACAGCATGTTCTCCCTGCGCTCCCCTCAGCTCGCTCACGTTGCCTCATGTCCGTCAGTCTTACCTCCACCTGTTTGCCTCTCGGTGTGTGTGTCTCCCGTACATTATGCCGCGTCCCTGCCTAACGAGGGTCCCCCGTCCATATGTGGCTTCCTCATTAAGGGGCCCCACATGACAGGGACAGAGGCGCTGGCCGCTGGCCCAGACTGGAGGCTGACACGGCCGGACCTCCAGACGGGATCCAGCGCCTGTGTGTGTGCGTGACAGAGCGCTCGACCACAGATGCCCCAACCATGTGGCCCCCTGTTCTCTCTTCCAGTCAGGACCACTAATTACAGGCTGCATCTCTCCCCTCTGCCTCCTCCATACACCCTTTCCTTACTCCTTCTTTTTTGGGGCTGTTTGAAATGATAATGGCATCATTGGCTTTAAATTGGCCAAAAAAGATTGATTATAATTGATAGAAACTGGTGCTGTCAGTGACTTAAAACTTGACCTATTGGTATAGTTTGAGTAGAATCATACTTTTTAAAATATAAATGTCTCGGTTTCATGACCTGACTTTATGTCACTGTAGAGCTGTCATTAGCAAAGTGACCATCTCCATAATGGAAAGCACAATAGTCAACTACACTAAACTGTTTATGAGGCTTGTTATTTTCATTTTAATACTGACATTAGCCTACTTTAGTTTGAGTTTAAAATAATGATGCAGTCAAAAGAAACAGCTCATTGTCTATTAAATCTAACGTTTAGAAGGTTTATATTTAGGCTCCACATTTCAAATTGTTGGGCCCAAATCTGAAGAAGAGGGTTGGGCCTGAGTAGGACTGGGAGCACTCATACCTTTAGGTTTGAATTGTGCTTGGGTACGGAATGAGTATACATACTTAAAAACTTGTATAAGGAGAAGGACAATCCATGTAAATGGCTAGTCCATAATGTTATTGAGTGTAATATTCATAGCATATGGCACTTGCTACTTGCAACCCAAGAAAAAGCAGAATGTAGAACTGACATGTACTGAAAAACATTTGGGTTTGTATATAGTTTATGGTCAGTCAAGCAAAGACAAATATACCTTCACAAAAGATATCTGAAAATCTCTTTTAATTTAGTAAAATAAAATGTGGGAAAGTGTGTTGGTTAAGTTTACACAAAACAGCACTTAATCAACATTCTGATTGTCTGTTTTTTACTTAATTTAGAGAGATGCCTGAATTGAAGAGCAACAAAGTATTGGAAACTTGTTCCATGGTTTGAGTGAATATATTTTTTTGGTTTAGTTCAGAACGTTCTCTGGGTAAGTTTAGAAAGTACAAAAAATACAATTATTAAAAAATACAGGTTTTGGTTAAGTTTGCAATATACAGCTTTGGTTATATTTCGCAATAAGAAGTATTTTAGTTTAGAAGATACAGTTTTTTTTGACTAGGAATGTTGACTAGGAATGTTAACATTTTACCTTGTTGATTGTCTGACGGTTCTGCTTTTTACCTGATTGAGATAGATCCCTAAATTAAAGTAGTGCAAACTTTCTATATCTGAGTAGCACTTCTCTATGCCATGGTTTGACTGAATAAAATTGTTTTGATTGAGTACAGAAAGTTACAATTTTGGAGGTAAGTTTAAAAAGTCCCAAAATTTGAAAATTGTTTTGGTCAAATTAAAAGAAAATACAGGTTTTGGATAAGTTTACAATATACATTAGCTTTTTTTATACTTAAAAATAAGAAATATTTCAATTACTTTGAAAAATGTTATTTGTTTTGGTTGAGTTTAGAAAATAGAAGTGTTTCGGTTAAGTTTGGAAAATAAAAAGTTATATTAAGATAAAATCTTAATGTTTCATTTGTTTCAAAATTTTGTTCATGTAACCCAAACGTAACTGGGTGCTTTTGTTAAGTTTTGAAGGAAGAATTGATTTGGTTAAGTTTAGAAAACAGCGTGTAAAGGTTTGGTCTTTCATTTTAAATAAACATTTTGTCATATTTAAACCTTAAATAGGTGGGTGCTAAGTAAAGTTTCACATGTCACTTCATAATGTAGTTTTGTGAAAGAAACAAAAGACTATCACCATTTCAGAGTTATACAATATGTCCTCACTGTTGGTTGTTATGCAGCTTCTAAGTCAGTGTTCATGTTTCCAAATATGTGTTTTCCAAATATGTGCACTGCCACCTCTGCACTGACAACACATCAGCTACTCAAACTGAGACTGTAAAAGAGTCTCAGCAACTTGCAGCTCACAGTTTGAAGCGTCGCTTGTTGGCAGCAGAGTTCGAGCTCGGCGCCAGGAAAAGCCACCACAGGTCATGATTGACAGGCCGCTTTTTTGGGACCTGAAGTCGACTCGGCAAACACTGTGCCCTGCTTGACGAAGCTGGCAGAGGCACGGGTGGATAACGAGCTGGGGCTGTTTGCTCTGTCAGCGGTGCATTCAGGGGGAATCACAGGTGACAACCCATGGCTTTTTGTACGCTAAGTGGTCAACAGAGTGAGTTTAACCCCAAAATGGCTGAGATGTAGAGCAATAGAACACAACAACACAAACTGTATTGACATTATTTACATAGAAAAGTAAAACAATTTAAACACAATCAATTTGATGTCATTGTAAATGAAACATGAATACATAGTCCAACAAATGGTGCAATTCAATTTAACCTTTTCCAGCACACACATACATACACATATTAATTTGCCTTTGAAGCTACTGTATATTAAAATGCTGTTTCAAAAGACTTTTTCAAAAATTTAGGATTTACATTTTGCAGTTAAATTTAGAAAACACTGTGGTTAAGTTTAGGAAATACATGTTTTCTTTGAAGATACAAAAGTATTGGTTAAGTTTAGAAGATAAATATGTTTTGATTAAAATCAAAGTCAGGTGTATTAGGACAGACAGTTTTTGGTTAAGTTTATATGGTACAATTGTTTTTGATAGGTTTAGAAAAAAACAATTATTGAGGTTTAAGGAAATGTGTATTAAGTTTAATTGTCTATTAAATTTAGTTTTTGGATATCCAAGTTGATGGTTAAGTTTAGACAATGCAATATTTTAAAATACAAATGTGCTGGTTAAGTTTTGAAAATAACAAAAACTCTGTTAGGTTTGAAAGTACAATTTTTCAACATTCATTTTACATTTTGGTTAATTCTTCCCCTTCATATGGTAGTTATATATAGAAATGAATCTTGATTAAGTTTAGAAACTATAAGTGTTCTTGTTTTGAAAATAGATTTGTGTTGTGTTGTACTGTTTAAACATATTATACTGTTACAACATAAATTCTATTTGCAAGTATTAAACTATGTTCAGTATGACTTATTTTGTTGAGTCATGTTGATGTCTTCACAAAATGTTGTTGCAAATATAACATCTATACTTGTATCTTCCTCATACCTGCATAAGTTCAAGTCTGCTTTATTGTCAATTTCCACAAGTACAGTACATACATACAGAGAATCGAAATTGCGTTACTCTCAGTTCCCGGTGCATACAGATAACATTATCATTAAAGCCTAAAAAATAACTCAAATTTAAAATTTAAAAATGTAGATACAACATAATCCAGGCAACATTAGATTTGTTGTACATGGCTTATTAGTGAAACAATTCATTGCAGTCTCAAAGCACTGATTCTAAAACACAACACATTTCTGACCTTTATATTGTCCATCAGACTAATTGTTGTTGATGAAATATTATGAGTTAATTGCGTTTTGCTTGCCAGTGTGCTCTCCCACACAGCACTCCTTCTCCACACAATCACACTTCAGAAATCAACCACTGAAGCACAACATAGAAGTAAAACAGTCAGTTTCTAATTATTATTCTAATTGATAGTGTGTTGTTTGTTTTTTATTCTATACCAGGCCAATGGTGTAGAACATGCACAACACTGGATGCAGTAGCGCTACGCCAGAGGTGGCACACTAGTACAAAAACTCTAGATCTTCCATTATGCTCCTTTAAATGTAGACAGAATATGTCACAAACAACACAGTTAGGTTATATAAGACGTCAAAGCTGCTGGAACTGCTCGCTAAATAGCAGATTTTTCTTTTATTTAGTTTTTACACATATTATGCCATTACGGTTATGTTCCATGCTGGTTAGCAGATGTTCATTTATGTACAGCGGATTAAAGGTTGTCATTCCAGCTAAATGAGGTCAATTTCAGTCATTCTTGAGTCATTTTAACAGCTATATTCATGTTTCAACTCTATGTCCCCCTCATGTTTTCTTTTTTATATATATATTTTATGTGCTGGGGGGCCGGATGGAAAGCTGTGGGTGGCCTGATGTGGCCCCCAGGCCACCAGTTAATGATCACTGTTTTAGTGAATTTAATGCACCTAATACTACTTTCTTGCAAGACAGAAATGAGCCAGTTCCACAAGAGCGCTCAACCTATGTCGTCTCTGTTAGTACTTCTTGTAGGACCAACATGGGACTCCATGTTGGTCCTACAAGAAGTACAGGAGAAGATGAGATGCCCCGGATCAAAGAAGATAAAAAAAATTGGTTTGCAGTTGGAGTCCAGCTAAGACACCCCCTGGCGTGTTTTGGCCTTGACCTTTGGCCTTAGAGTACAAAATTTTGAACATTTATCTTGGGAATCTAGTAGATATTTTTACCAATTGTATCAGTTATTTTGGGACAGCTGATTTATTCCCTACAGTAGATAACACTGTAGTCCGCACACTTCCACATACACAATGAACCAAACTAATATGAATTTGCTCTACAGAGGAATATACATACTAACCAAATCAAACTAGGCCAATTCATTCAAACCCAGAACTGAAACAGGACAAAACCACTGTTTCTTTTAACTCTACATTTTATTTATAACACAATTTGATTCCATCAAATTCCATGATCAATGTGCATGGACTCTTGATTAATATGCCTAGTGTCTCAAGTCTAAAGTCTGTCAGGGGCCCCTGCTTAAGAAAAGCCTCTGGCACTAGCGTAGATACAAGATAAGGATTCCAAACTGTACCATGTTGAGCTGAATCCAATGCCTGCCGTTGTAAAACCTGTGTCCTGGAGACAGCCACCAGCTGCTCTTTGCCCCTGTGCACTGACCCCTGACCCCTGGGTCTGCTTTCCAGCGCATCGCCTCAGACTGTACCTGTCACACATGTCCCACCGCATACTGATGATGATTTATGGGACCCCTGCTCCCACCTTAGACACCATTCTGATTGGAGGTCAGTAAACAAGTGATTGAACACCAAATTAATGGTGTTATTGTTTAACACGGACAACTTTGGTCAATTTCAAAGCAGATTCGGTCTCAACAGCAATTTGATTAAAGTCTGTAATTATGATTATTATTCTTTGTTATAGTTATGTTTGAAAAAAAATGGGACGAATGTGGTGGTGATTGAGGCATTGTTTGGGTGGAAAACAATCATTTCTGACACTGAAGCTACTAATTACTTGTGTACATTCATAAAACCTCTTGTAACTGATCAACATTGCTAATTGCTCAGGTTTTCTTATCCTTCTCTTTCTGTTTACTCCAAAATAAATCACGTAAATAAGCCATTCCCAAAAGGTTTACTAGATATTATTTTTTCCTAAGCATTTTTTAAACTCCCTCCTGGTGTTAAAACATAAATGCCCCAGCCCAGACACAAGGCTGACCCCAGACAACCATTTGACCTCTTGACTTTCCAATTGTCTGCTTGGCTTTTGGCAGCGTAAACAGAGACAGACGGTTGCCAGTCGGTCGACGTAATGGTTGGATCATGTTGCACTGCTACAGCATTTAAACCCGTCACAACAAGTCATTTTTCACAGTGGCTCTACACAACGGACATTTACAATGAACAGCATTGACGTCATATAGACTTAAATTATAAAAATAAATTTGTATCTAATTTGTATATTTCAACATTGCAAAGGTTTAGGATTTTCTAAAAAAATCAATGTTTGGAGACTTAAAACTGTTTTTTTTTTTCTAAAGGATTGTTGCCTTGTGTCATCAGAAAGAGATAAATATTTATTTTATTACAATTAAATTTCTTAATCAGTGTAAAAATAAACCATTGACAAACATAACTCAAACTGTACAGAAGAGGTCATGACTTGAAAAGATGCCTCATCTTAACAACATAAAAGTCTATTTAGAACCTTCAAAACTATACATTAGTGTTATTTGATTTTTATTATTATTATATTATTTATTATTTGATACCTGTAGAAAAATCTATTCGAGAAAACAATTCTTTTTTTTTTTTTAAGGATCAGCTGTAGCAAAAAATAAAAAAGTATTATATAGTATTACATAATATGTATTACATTTTTTGTTGTTTTTTTGTAAATAGTAAATCATATCCGAAGATAATTCAGTAAGACCTTAAGCATTGACTTTCATTCAATTTTGATGTCCAAATATCAATTCAAATTTTTTTCTCCAGTGATCTTGACCTCTGACATCCAAATTTGGAACTTTTTACCCTGGAAATCAAGATATATGTGCCAAATTTAAAGTGCTAGTTCAGAATAAAAAAAAAAGATATTCAATGTGATTCTTTTAGATACTTAGGAGCATATTTATATCCTATACTAGAAGGTCTGTAGCAGGGGTGCTCAATATGTCAATCGCGATCTACCGGTCGATCTCGAGGTAGTATTGGTAGATCGCATGACATGTTTGTGCATGCACAAACAACGGCGCTAAGTGCAGCAAAACTATGACGCTTCAGCGACTTACCTCATAATTAAACCTCGTTTTTTTTCTCTTAAACTTAAGAAAGGATATAAAAACGAGTGGGGAACTGGACCAAGTAAGAAGACAAAAACTTATCGCTTTCATACGGAATGAGAGGAGGACTTTTTTTTCACAATGACATTTTCGAAGTGCGTTTGCCTCATCTGTCAGCAGCTACTGTCCGGACTATGCATCCCTGTCTGATTCAATTCAGTGCAAGTCATCAGCGTAAACTCTGGTAATGACAGAAAATTGTACATAGTTAATTATGTTGTGTTGTGTGTTATAGTTTGCAAGGTACATCAACATACATTGTACATATAAAGAATCCTTAATATTTTGTAAATAAATATATGTTTTGCATTTTTGTAGTGGGTAGATCATTTTGACTTGGTCATTTTATAAGTAGCTCGCGTGAAGAAGTGTGAGCACCCCTGGTCTATAGCATCCTCCCAGTTTGGAGAAGCAGACAGGAGCAATGTCTAAGAGACAACTGCTGTAAATCACTTAACATTTGAAACATTGAAATACTTCCTTATCCTTATTTTGGTTTAGTTTTTTCTACTATATCTACTATTTTAACATTGCACAAGAAGAAAATGTGTAATCAATAATCACATTGTTGGTGCAACTAGGCCTTAGAAACATTATAACCCGTTCAGTCTAAATTCAAATGATCAAATGAAAGTATTGTTTTCCTTCCTATTTATTTTTAATTACTGAAATAAACTGAAATATCCATGTGTATAACTTGATAAATGCTGTTGAAAGTTGAACATTTATAACTATACATGCCAAAACATTCTCTTGGCTTGAGATGTTGCCAATTTTTCACATTGAATTTCTTTGTAACAGACTTTACATTTGGATTTTCCAGCCTTCATGCTAACTTATGAAAGCTCATTATCATAACCTTAAAAAATGGACAACTGCCACCTGTAGCTGCTGAACTGCTGAGCTGAACCAAATCTCACCCTATCAGAAGAAAGAGCTATTTTTTTAACGGCTCTTTAAAAGAAACCAATCCACAAGAAGAGCCAAAAATCCTATCTAGATCACACGTATTGCCTCTTCTCTAGCCGCCTGCATAACGCATTAATAAACCCGGAAGCCAAAGAACTTTTTGATACTACGTAATAAGGTCTCATTCAAAGATCAATGCAGCCATGAAAAAAAAAAATTTTGTCCATGGCCCAGAGGCAGTTTTACAGCACAGGGCTTTCACACCTGTACTACTTCCGTTTCCAAACAGTGAAATGGGAAAGCGCCAGTGGACTATACTACTAATTTTAATAATGTCCTACAGATCCTGCACCAGTCAATTCTATACTTCAGAATAAACTAGAAACAAATACATTATTTTCCAGCCTTCATGCTAACTTATGAAAGCTCATTATCATAACCTTAAAAATGGACAACTGCCACCTGTAGCTGCTGAACTGCTGAGCTGAACCAAATCTCACCCTATCAGAAGAAAGAGCTATTTTTTTTAACGGCTCTTTAAAAGAAACCAATCCACAAGAACAGCCAAAAATCCTATCTAGATCACACGTATTGCCTCTTCTCTAGCCGCCTGCATAACGCATTAATAAACCCGGAAGCCAAAGAACTTTTTGATACTACGTAATAAGGTCTCATTCAAAGATCAATGCAGCCATGAAAAAAAAAAAAAAATTTTGTCCATGGCCCAGAGGCAGTTTTACAGCACAGGGCTTTCACACCTGTACTACTTCCGTTTCCAAACAGTGAAATGGGAAAGCGCCAGTGGACTATACTATAATTTTAATAATAACATGTCCTACAGACCCTGCACCAGTCAATTCTATACTTCAGAATAAACTAGAAACAAATACATTGTGTGACTGCTATTTAAGAATCTGTGAGTTATTAATGCAGACTGAAACACGTGAAAGGTCTGTTATGGGTTTGAGCCAGTTTTAGTCCACCTCTATTTGGACAGTGATCCCAATTTTCAGCTACTATTTGGGACTGGGTGAGTCATTATAGGTGTGTTTTCCACTTTGTGCTGGAGTCTCGCAGCAGTTCCTGTCAGAGATGTAGGATAAGGCAGCTGCAGAGTCGGAAACTCCGGCGGGAGAGCTAAGTGGTCCGCGGCAGAGCTGATAAAACTGTGGGTGGTGATGAACATTTGGTCAGACACACTCTTAACTCCCCCCCCTCTCCTTTTTGCGTCTCCAGAGGTGGAAATGCTTTTAGTTATTTTTCTCGCTAACTCGATGACTTTACCCCTTCAGGGCTGGCAGCGTAAACAACATTTGTACTGTTTACTCGGGCTACAGTCACCCGGGTGCTCGTCAGCTGTGGCTTTAGCTCGTTGTAACGTCAGGTACAAGTGAGCAGTCGGTTGGATCTGAGACACCGGGGAAACAGGGAAAGCTGGAAAGAGCAGGAGGGTGAGAGTGGGAATCAATGCGAGCCTCTTTTAGGATGACTTCCATGGCTGTGCAGCTGCTAGCAATTACCTGAGAAGCAGAGGGAAGAGTGTGAAGTAAAAGCCAGCGCTGAAGGCCTCTCCTCGGCTCACACCCCGAGGCTCTCTAATTACTCCTGGAAAAAGCCTGAATATCTGTCACAACCAATCGCGCAGCCAGGAAGCAGCGGCGTGGCCAGGCATTCATTTGTTTGAGAAGCAAACATTCGCCAGGTACTTAGCTCCAAATCAGTGTTTGATTTATTAATGTATGTATGCAGGTCAAAGCGCCAAGCTTTATTATGACAACTCTCCCGTGTGCACTAAAACACACAGAACATGAAATTATTAGCAGCAACTTGTTTGGTTGATATATATATATATTTTTTACTACAGATGCAGGTGATGTTGTATGGAATTATATCATAACTGTAGTAAACACACTACTATTTTCAAAATAATGACTCCAAGGTAAAACAATTAAAATGTTATTTTAAAACTATCAGTATGTTTTTATGCAAATCGTAGTCGAGCTATGATCAGTGCTCAATAATCTAACTGAACGGCTGTCTTTGTCTGAGTTCACATGTACTGGAGAATGTGACGTCCACAGTGCTCCACCCAGATGGATGTTGCATTCATGTGGCTTTCATTGAACCTTTGTTAAACAGAGAAAATTAGCGCTAATTTTAAGACTATTTTTTTATGTAATAATTGATTAATTTGTGTAAAGCAACACTAACACAGGGAAGCTGCACTATTAAATACATAATTTGCTGCAATAGGTGGAGCTTTTTTCGTTTTATTTTGCAAAGCATGTAACAATGCCATTTTAGAATGTGTGTATAGCACAAAGCACATTGTTCACTGGTTTTATATTGTGTCTGTGAGACCGAGTCAGTTTTGAGCCAATTCTGTGGAGCGTGCTCAGGGTACAGGGTACGTGGTCTGTCTTTAGCTGGGCAAAGCTGTATAACTGTATAAACGCACCATAGCATTATCCAGGTATGTTAGCTCAATTACTGGCATTCCAGTCAGACTTGGATGCTGAAATGATTGTAGTCAAGACATGAAATAACCAAATATTACTTACAACAACTTTAACTTAAAAAAATGAAAAACTTTTTTTTCAATATAAGCCATCTCGGCAAAATTTATGAAGACAAAAACACTTGACTTCCAAAAAAATCTCAAGATGGACATCTCAAAATACTGAGATCTTTTTTTCATAACAAATTCTCTCGGTATATTTACTTTGTTTCCAGCACTGCTGAGACAAAAGACTTAACATGTCAAAGTCAAAGATTAAAACTTTATTTATACAGCACATTTTATAACAAAGCTTGCTACTTAAAGCATTTACAAACTAAAAACAAAAATACTAAATGTTTAATTTGTATTTTAAAACATACTATTTCCAAATACTTACTTTGATCTGTATAGTACTGTACAAGATGTAAACACTAAGGTAAATAAAAGACATCAGAGGATTAGAACGTCTGTATTAAGAGTTTTATTCTATGCTGAATACAAAAGTTTACAGGAAGGTCAAACAACAGAGTTCTGAACAAACAAAAATTTTGTTTCTGGTGGATAATAATCTTCTCTCACTTCTCCTTCCTCCCCCTTGTCCCTTTCTTCATCATCTTCACCAGATCTCTGCCATATGCTCAGTGCCTTTCCTCTGTTACAACCTCTCTGTCACTCTCCTTAGTTCGCTCGTACACTGAAAAAATGCAAAACACTCGGGAAGGTGGGTCTAGACCAGACAGTGATTAATAATACCTACAGCCATCTCCTTGAAGCAAACAGAGACATCCCTGCATCGAAACTGAACCTGGGTGGAAACAAAGCTGTAATAATATATATATATACTTTTTAATCCTCAGACAGGACCATTTTTAATAAAAAAAAAAATGCAGAGTGGAAACACATTATTTGCAAACGTGAGCCGAACAAGTAAACTTTTACTCCAGCAGAAAAGTTTGTCACATTCACCAAAGCCTTGTGTTACTCCAAGGTTAAGCAGGTTGTCTTGTTCAGACCAATATGATAAATGATACAAGTGAACCACACACTGTACATAACTTTAAGCTTTTATGACCTAGAGCAAGAAATTTCTGTCTGGGAATACCAGAGTGTGCCTGCGCATAAATCTAATCCAAAGATGTATGGCAGAAAATATCCATAAGGACTGGTCACTCTATATTATAACACAGGTCATATTCACAGTGACAGACAAATGTGTGACCCAACCACCTTTACCAAGGCCTAATAACACATAATGGTCTACTTCAGGGATAAACTTACAATGCCATAATTTGAAAAGTCCATACAATATTTGATATTTATTTGTATTTGTATTTGCACAGAAGGATCTGGATTGGCCGGCGTTGAACGCAGTGAGGATAGTTGTGCCTTGAGAGTGGAATAGACCACATTTTGGGTTATTCACTGCCGCTGAAACAAAACTTTATTTAATGCCCCAATTAACTATTTACAATATGATCACAAGGCCACAACGCTTTTGGTATCACCTCCTCCAAATCTGTAAAAATAAACCCCAGATGTGTTCACACTGTGGTAGAGTCACTTTTGAGTTAAGAATGCAAGTGCAAATGCTGCTTTACAAACTTCATGACTCTGCTGCGGTTTGATGTAAATGTGAACGCCACACTTACTAAAGACATCTAAACAGAAAAACATAAATCATCACCAAAAGAACCACATGATCAGTTATGAGGCGTCTGAAATAACTTTCTGAACGCACTTAATACATGTTTTATTCTACACAAAGAATAAGCTCTCTTTCTTCACAAAGAAAATGTCCTTATGTGTTGTTGCAATATTGTACTATTAGTATTATTAAGTCTATCTCGTAGCAAAGAAGTGATATAACAAACTTCCCTAGATGGCATTTTTGATAGCTTTTTAATACTACATGTTGTCAAATTTTGTATGCTTTCAAAATGTATTATGATTTTCAGGACTATCTTTAACAGTTATTTCAAAACATTTACCATTTCTTTCATTACAGCAAATCATCTCATGGTCTGGATATTTTTGTCTGGCATATTTTTTTTACTACGGATGCTCTTTTTCTCCATTTGTCCAGGCTTGCGACCAGCATAACTTCTTGTGGCTGGAGTTGTGGCTCCATCTGGGAACTAAACCCTGGTCGCCTGGAGACTCACCACTTTGCCAACAGGCCACTTTTTAAAGTTATTCTAAAGTATTTCTGCTTGACAAATATTTCATATGAATGGTTCTGTCCATTTTGCAAAATCGATTCTAATTTATGTTAAACTCTTTTTTACAGAACTGAAAGACGATACAGCCATCAAAAGACTATGAAATTAAAAGTCTTAAAAGAGTCATGAATGAGTGTTAAGCAAAATTATATGAAAATGAGTGCTTATTGGCAATTCATTCATTGTCTTTATAAACCCCTCCAACACACACACTCACAGTTCTGCCTGAGGAGACATCCACACACTCAACAAAACCACTGTTCTTTCATATTGCAGTTTATTGGAGCAATCCCACAGATGAAACCTCTCGTTATACCATGCAAATGAATGCAACATATACTCCATTACACATATCATTACAGACCCCCCGACCCACTTCAAAACCCCCAGTACCAATAATCACGTGGGCGAATAAAATGCAAAGAGCTGAATTAACAAGCGAGCATGACAGGGCTGATTATTGATTTGATGTCAGCATCTGGCCGACACATACGCAGCGCACTATTAAAATGTCCTAACTAGTGTAATTGCATTAGACACCTTCTTTTTTTTTTTTTTTTTACAGCGCTTTGTTCAGGCTAATTGGAGTGTAATAAGGACAGAGGAGTGACGGCGGATCGGGGATCTGCTGAGTCAGTGCTGGAGTGATGTCATGTTGGCGAAACTAGAGGTGCAACAGGAGGTCTTTGGAAAGAGCTGCTGAACAGAATTTAGCAGGACATACAAAAACCCACACACAATCAAAACATATATAAAGTAGATAATCAATAAAGTTAACAAGTGCTTTGAAATGCGCAATTCACGAGTAGAAACATGATGGTGGGGTGGGGGGGTCACAGCAACAAGTGTGTAGATTGAGGGGGTGCAACAGTCCAGGCCAGACCAGTGGCTTTAGGCTGACAGTGAATGTGACTGTAGCCTGTGTCAGACTCAGAGCCACCAGTCTCTGTAAACCCTGCACTTTCTTTCAGCGCCATTTTGTCCCAGACCATAAACACATCTGCACTTGTCTTGTCTTAAATAAGCGTCTTATTTCCTGACTTGTTATAAAATAACCTTAGCCTCTTTGCCAAAGCAAATTACTTCTCAGATTCTCTGTTCTTTGTTGGGTGACAGGACATTTACTTTTGTCTGAGTACAAGACAGCCCAGAGGCAGCGCATTTGTTAATTCTGCTCTGAACTGACTGAGACAGCAGTCTGTGCATAAAAGAAGGGACTGAGAAACAGAAGTGTATTGCTGTTATTACTTAAAAAAACTCTAAAACTGGTTGTAGTCCATGTCAAAGCCAGTGTTTACAGCAGGACATGTGTGTGAATGTGCTCTCGCTGCCCTACAAAAAACACAGAGTCGGTGTCATTTTTACCGCGGAGCCCTGTAACATTATGTAAAGCAGTTTACTATACAGAGGTCTCATCTAGTTGACACTTCTAGCATTATCTTGTCTCTTAGCTAAAGTCCTGGAGTAGTGTGGATGCTACATGGACATGCATGGAGATAACATAACAGTAAAAAATTTCTGGCCATAGTCTTAGATCCAGTCAGTTTTTGCATTCCGATCACATTTCAGAGGTTTATCAGGATGTCAGATAGACAGAAGGTGTCTAAATGAGAAATACCAAAAGCGAGGCCTGCTTTTTAGCACTACATAGCATAAAGAAGGCAGTTGTGGAGACTTGTATTATATGTAAACCTTTGCAGCACCTTCCCAACTGCAGCTACTTCCCATTGTGTGACTAAAGATGTTACTTCTGGACCCCCCCAGCAGCACACAACAGGGCTGTAGACCTCCCGTTAGCAAGGGGTGCCCAGGTGCAAGCCCCACCCAGCAATAGGACACCCCATCGCCATGGAGATGCAGGACAGAGGGCGCGTGGGAGGAGGGCGTACGTTTTCCTTACCGTGCGGCTGCGGACTTCAGCATGAATCCCCCGTCGAGAGGCGGCAACGGTCTCGCTAGAGGAGAGGTCACGTTCAAACACACACACATACCATATATTAGCATTTGGCACACACACGCATTCTCACACTGGGATGGGGGAATTAGGTGGGCTTGGTTGAGCAAACAGGACGGCTTGTTCCACAGCAGGCCACTAAACACAAATTACTCTCAGCAGAATGCCTTTAATATCAAAGAGGAAAAGAAAGTGCCTCCATTTTAGGATGTTCTGCTGCAACGTGGGAGCACCTTGTCCCCCATCTGACATATAAGCATGGGCGTAGGTTTAGGGGGGGACGCTAGGTACTAGTCCCTATCAATATTTTAAGATGGCAAATTTGTCCCCACCAATATTTAGCAAGCTCCTTTGAACTGCTATTTGGATCGATTCTAACGGCCAGGACGACGACAGTACAAGAAACGCCGTCATTTGATTGGCGGCGGGATATCTGACAGGCTACACGCGCGGGCCGGGACTACTTTTGTGCTTGCACTAGCAGCGAGCGGCTGGTGTGTGTGTGCGCGCATTTTGACGATGCCGACGGTAAGTTACCAGGGCTGTCTCTCTGCCACATGCAAAGGCCAGAGTAAAAACATTTTAATATTCCGTTTTTTTGCCCCTTTTTGTACTTTGTAGATGCCACCCAAGAAGAAAAAAGGGGACATAAGAAGCTTTTTCATAAAGCAGAGTCCGAGTGTAAGCAGGCAAAATAACTAGCTAGCCACACAAATAAACTAGCAGTAGTGACTGACCAGTCACTAATCAATGTTATATAGTTAAACAATAATAAAATGTTAGAATATGATCTGTATTTTATTCTAATGTTGATCTAGACAACCTTAACACATAGATTAACATAAATTTCAACACATTAATCCACAAAACCATGTCCCCTTCATATTTAAAAATGGCTCAGAAATATAAACATGATGTGTTGAATGCATACTATGATACGTGTGTATTATAATACACATAATATAATGAGATGAAGTAGATTCACTTCTGTATTGTGATATTCTGTATTACCAACAGTCTGGAACAAAATTAATCGGGTGGGTGGGGTGTGTGTGTGTGTGTGTGTGGGGGGGGGGTCAGGGTTTGGGGGTGTCCCCACCAAAGCTCAGACCAAACCTACGCCCATGCATATAAGTGAGAAGACTTGGGACAAACAGAAGACAAAAAGCACACAAAGTTAAAGTAAAACACCATGTTTCCATGTGCCTAGTATTTAAATAGGACTTTGTTCCTACAGTATACAAGCATATTAGCACAATTCTTTTTCTACCAACATTGCAATTGCGTTTATTTATTGCTTATTATTTATATATTTTCTTCTTTTTTACATGACCACAATCAATAAATATAACCAACACTTAGTTTAACAAATTCATGTTTCTTTATCAAATAAAAAAATTTGATGAATTTATATTAATAAAATTTGAATTTAACTATTTAAATCACAGGACTGGGTTTGGCCATGGGCTGCATTTTCTTCTTAGTACAGAGAAAATGTAGAGTATGTGCAGCAGACATGTTGAGTCTCAAAGAAGTCATGAGATTTAGAGCCCCCCAGACCTCCCCAAACGGCCCCCTACATATGGGCCCTCACTTGACAATTTGGCTGCTTTGCTAACATGTTTCTATTGTCTACCTCCTCTGTCCTCTGTAGGGACACAGTGTAGAGTAAGTGTCTTCTCGTCAAATTAGTCGCATAAGTCTTAAGCCCTAACTCAACCTTTCTGGCTCTCTTTGGCTCGTAACACACACCACAGAGTTTAGCTCCTCTTATGTTAATCATCCACTTTTTGCAACACATGTCACATGACCAATAATTGCAACGTCTGCAATTTAAAATTATTTTTTTTAATATTGCGATTTAATTGTAAATGCGAATAATTGTTCCACCCTAAAGCATACTAAGATAAATAGAGCAATGACTTTCTAAAGTTCTAGAGTTAAAACACTCTCACATTCATTCACTAAGGGTATTTAGATTCACCTAATCACCTATACTTGCATGTCTTTTGACAACAAAAGGAAGCCGCACTTCCCACAGAGAGGCCCTTGACGTCTTGCCTGGTAATTAAACCTTGTTACTGTCCATTTTGTAGATGCATATTGTCAGAAGAGGCCTGTAAATAGCATTCTAGCATCTGCTCTATTCTTGCTGATCACTGGATTTTATGTTGCTGAATGCTTTCCAAGTTGAACTGATGCCTGGAACATTGTTTTGTACACTTTGATGCAACAGACAAAACTTTAAAAACGAGAGAAAAGTCAAAATGCCCGCGACACATTTGACCTTTTCGCATTAGAAGTCAACAGCATAAAATCAAAGACTTTTATTTCTCAGAACAAGCCGTGCGTCAGTTCACCTCCTCCTCGCCATGACACTGCGGCTAAACCCACTGTGTTTGTTTTCGCCAACACAATGCCCTGATGTCGTTCTGGCAGAGGCTGTTCGCCGCTCAACTAAACACCAAAGGCCAAGCGCTGGTGCGATCTGCCTCCGTCCTGCTCACCGACTGCCAGAGCCCCACGGATCAGCAGCTTTCATCATCTGACAACCTGAGAGAGACGCTCATTCATTCATGCTCTCCCACGCGCCAAGCTGTGGGATGACTCAAACTGCAACTGGAAAGACGTCATGGTGCATGTTCGGCTGATGCTGCTGTGGAAGGACGTTTGGAGAGAGTTATGTCAATTTTTATAATCACAACAGTGTTCTTGTCTACAATGCAAGTTTCTCGGAGTGTCACTGGAAGTATCTTTAATCATTCCTGAACTAAAAGTATATGTCAAGGAAGTGCAAAAAATCATGTGTAATGTCTTTTTATGGTCTTTATAATGTATAAAATGTTTGGCGTGTTTGATTCTTAAGTAAATGTTCAGTTCCATTGGTCTATCTAAAAGAAATGTAAACGTTGGCCTGCAACAATAAATAAAGTAGTTCCATCTGGAACATTGTAGAAAGAAAATAATATTCTGATACAACTCAAGTTCATGCCGTATGATAATGAACGCACAGTGTCCCTCTGTTAGCTGAGAATAGAAGCAGGCAGTGTCTAGATCTAAAAGCAGCAAGCCTTTTATCCAGACGCGGCCATATTTGCATTGCATTCAAAATTTACATTTTTTGATTGAGATTTTAGGATGCTGCCTTTATGCCATTTTCAAAGAGCTATGGCACTGTCAGATGTACGACCATCCATAGTGATGCTCATGCGTCCCAAATGTCTGGAATAGTGTTCTCCCGTTTCAGATGGACCTTTTCTTGAGTATTGGTATGGCATTCTAATGCCCACGAAGACTTTTGCTGACCAGTTACCTTTGGCAGAATCCCTTGTCATGGCTTTAAGTTCATGTTTTAGTTTGTAAAGTGAAATCAAATAAGATACCGGCTACATGTACAAAGATATTGTTATTAACTGATAGAAAAACAATCAGTTTGTGCGAAGATTCCTGTGCAAAATATCCGTCCAAAAATTTGACTTTGCATGTTATCCATTTTCATGGATGGCTATGCTGATCTTATGATGATGTGGCAAAATCTTAAAAAAACAAAGAAAATCCCATGTTTTCCAAAAATGATTTCCATAGACTACAATAAAAATGTCAGGTGTGCGGCCAAAAGGACATTCACAACTTTTAAAATCAGAACCAATCACATTTGATTTGAGATAATCAACAGCCATGGTTAAATCAGAATCCAGGTCTAATAATACTTCCTTTAAAATGACTTAGACCTGAGTCCAAGTTGTTCTTTTTTTTCCAAACCTGAAAACTCTGTTGAGGAAGCACAGAAGAACACAGAAGTATTCTTTGCTTCCGTGAGTAGGTGTTTGGTCTTGTAGGATGGCAGGAGCTCTGCCATCTCGATCAGGCACTAAACTACTTAATATACAGACAGTGTGATTACTTTACAGCACAAATACTGGTCCTGATGTGTTGTATGGACAAAATCTAAACACTATTATTATTATTATTAGGCCCGAGCCGGTGATGGCCGGGAGGGCCTATTGTTTTTGCTCGGATTTTTTTTTTTTTTTTTTTTATTTTTTTTTTTATCTTTATTGTGACCAAATGATCCTAAATTTGACCCAGTGAACATGCACAAAAAGTCATTATATTGGTCCCAGACTTCAAGCTCGGCAAAATGGTATGTATTTGAAGACGCCAAAAAAAATACGAAAAATGACTCAGTGGCGACCCTACAAAATCAAAATACATTGGGCCTATGGAAAGTGAAAGTAACTTTTTCCAACGTAGAAAAATGAAACTTGGTATATCCATAGGACACCTCAGGGCAAACAGAAAAGTCAATGACAGTCACACCCTAAACTTAACAGGAAGTCCGCCATGTGGGGTGAAACGCTGCCACTAAAATCGCACTTTGCGCAGAAAGATGCAAATCATTGTGTTTTAATCTAAATGGCCCCAAATTTGGTGAGTATCATCTAGACACGTGTGCCAACCAAAGTTGTGACTTTGTTGTTGATATCTTATCGGGTATGGGTGTGGCAAGCCTGTAACGAGGTGGCCATTTTTGTGAAAATAAAACGTCTCTTAACTCTCAAACGCCTTCTCGGATCGAGTTGGACCCAAAAGGCGTTTGTGCACATTCATGACCTGAACACAAAAATATGTAAATAAAAGGGTTATCTTTAGAAATGGCTCTCCAGCGCCCCTACAAACTTATAATGGACCCAAGAATTTAGTTTGTCATAGAGACATAAAATTTTGTACACACATCTCTTATGTCATGACGAGCATAAAAGCCAATGACAACCACCCCTATCTATAAATGTGTTGCCATAGCAACGTCCAAAAATGTGAAAAAGTCAATGGGAAGTGAAATTTTTAGTTTGTTGTAGGCAAATAAAACTTGGTACACACATCCACCATGGGCTTATGAACAAAAAGCCAATGGGGACCACACCCTATCACACACAGGAAGGCGGCCATTTTGAATTGAAAATGTGAACCGACTTAAAATACACCTCTTTTTAAAAGTACACAGAAAAAGCTGCTTCATTCCACAGACACCAAACTTGGGCAAAATGAGCTAAACACATGTATGTAAATGAGACAAGTGTTTTTCTAGACTTTTTTGCTCGAGTTATATTTTTTTATTATAATTCGGTATATATTTTTTTATTATAATTTTTCTGTAAAATGATCCTCAATTTAACCCAGTAAACGAACAACTAAAAGTCATTTTTATTGGTCCCAGACTTAAAGCCTGGCAAATAATTTATGTATTTGAAGTCACTAAAAAAATACGAAAAATGACTCAGTGGCGACTACAAAAGTCAAAATACATTGGGCCTATGGAAAGTGAAAGTAACTTTTTTCCAACGTAGAAAAATGAAACTTGGTATATCCATAGGACACCTCAGGGCAAACAGAAAAGTCAATGACAGTCACACCCTAAACTTAACAGGAAGTCCGCCATGTGGGGTGAAACGCGCGGCCACTAAAATCGCACCCCTTGCGCAGAAAGATGCAAATCATTGTGTTTTAATCTAAATGGCCCCAAATTTGGTGAGTATCATCTAGACACGTGTGCCAACCAAAGTTGTGACTTTGTTGTTGATATCTTATCGGGTATGGGTGTGGCAAGCCTGTAACGAGGTGGCCATTTTGTGAAAATAAAACGTCTCTTAACTCTCAAACGCCTTCTCGGATCGAGTTGGACCCAAAAAGGCGTTTGTGCACATTCATGACCTGAACACAAAAATATGTAAATAAAAGGGTTATCTTTAGAAATGGCTCTCCAGCGCCCCTACAAACTTATAATGGACCCAAGAATTTAGTTTGTCATAGAGACATAAAATTTTGTACACACATCTCTTATGTCATGACGAGCATAAAAGCCAATGACAACCACCCCCTATCTATAAATGTGTTGCCATAGCAACGTCCCAAAAATGTGAAAAAGTCAATGGGAAGTGAAATTTTTAGTTTGTTGTAGGCAAATAAAACTTGGTACACACATCCACCATGGGCTTATGAACAAAAAAGCCAATGGGGACCACACCCTATCACACACAGGAAGGCGGCCATTTTGAATTGAAAATGTGAACCGACTTAAAATACACCTCTTTTTTAAAAGTACACAGAAAAAAGCTGCTTCATTCCACAGACACCAAACTTGGGCAAAATGAGCTAAACACATGTATGTAAATGAGACAAGTGTTTTTCTAGACTTTTTTGCTCGAGTTATATTTTTTTTTATTATAATTCGGTATATATTTTTTTATTATAATTTTTCTGTAAAATGATCCTCAATTTAACCCAGTAAACGAACAACTAAAAGTCATTTTTATTGGTCCCAGACTTAAAGCCTGGCAAATAATTTATGTATTTGAAGTCGCCGAAAAAAAAATACGAAAAATGACTCAGTGGCGACCCCTACAAAAGTCAAAATACATTGGGCCTATGGAAAGTGAAAGTAACTTTTTTCCAACGTAGAAAAATGAAACTTGGTATATCCATAGGACACCTCAGGGCAAACAGAAAAGTCAATGACAGTCACACCCTAAACTTAACAGGAAGTCCGCCATGTGGAGGTGAAACGCGCGCCACTAAAATCGCACCTTGCGCAGAAATATGCAAATCATTGTGTTTTAATCTAAATGGCCCCAAATTTGGTGAGTATCATCTAGACACGTGTGCCAACCAAAGTTGTGACTTTGTTGTTGATATCTTATCGGGTATGGGTGTGGCAAGCCTGTAACGAGGTGGCCATTTTTGTGAAAATAAAACGTCTCTTAACTCTCAAACGCCTTCTCGGATCGAGTTGGACCCAAAAAGGCGTTTGTGCACATTCATGACCTGAACACAAAAATATGTAAATAAAAGGGTTATCTTTAGAAATGGCTCTCCAGCGCCCCCTACAAACTTATAATGGACCCAAGAATTTAGTTTGTCATAGAGACATAAAATTTTGTACACACATCTCTTATGTCATGACGAGCATAAAAGCCAATGACAACCACCCCCTATCTATAAATGTGTTGCCATAGCAACGTCCCAAAAAATGTGAAAAAAGTCAATGGGAAGTGAAATTTTTAGTTTGTTGTAGGCAAATAAAACTTGGTACACACATCCACCATGGGCTTATGAACAAAAAGCCAATGGGGACCACACCCTATCACACACAGGAAGGCGGCCATTTTGAATTGAAAATGTGAACCGACTTAAAATACACCTCTTTTTAAAAGTACACAGAAAAAGCTGCTTCATTCCACAGACACCAAACTTGGGCAAAATGAGCTAAACACATGTATGTAAATGAGACATGTGTTTTCTAGACTTTTTGCTCGAGTTATATTTTTTTATTATAATTCGGTATATATTTTTTATTATAATTTTTCTGTAAAATGATCCTCAATTTAACCCAGTAAACGAACAACTAAAAGTCATTTTTATTGGTCCCAGACTTCAAGCCTGGCAAAAATTTATATATTTGAAGTCGCCGAAAAAAATACGAAAAATGACTCAGTGGCGACCCCTACAAAAGTCAAAATACATTGGGCCTATGGAAAGTGAAAGTAACTTTTTCCAACGTAGAAAAATGAAACTTGGTATATCCATAGGACACCTCAGGGCAAACAGAAAAGTCAATGACAGTCACACCCTAAACTTAACAGGAAGTCCGCCATGTGGGGTGGCAAACTGCCACTAAAATCGCACTTGCGCAGAAAGATGCAAATCATTGTGTTTTAATCTAAATGGCCCCAAATTTGGTGAGTATCATCTAGACACGTGTGCCAACCAAAGTTGTGACTTTGTTGTTGATATCTTATCGGGTATGGGTGTGGCAAGCCTGTAACGAGGTGGCCATTTTTGTGAAAATAAAACGTCTCTTAACTCTCAAACGGCTTCTCGGATCGAGTTGGACCCAAAAAGGCGTTTGTGCACATTCATGACCTGAACACAAAAATATGTAAATAAAAGGGTTATCTTTAGAAATGGCTCTCCAGCGCCCCTACAAACTTATAATGGGACCCAAGAATTTAGTTTGTCATAGAGACATAAAATTTGGTACACACATCTCTTATGTCATGACGAGCATAAAAGCCAATGACAACCACCCCCTATCTATATAGCAACGTCCCAAATATTTGGAAAAAGTCAATGGGAAGTGAAAATTTTAGTTTGTCGTAGGCAAATGAAACTTGGTACACACATCCAGCATGGGCTTACGAACAAAAAAGCCAATGGGGACCACACCCTATCACACACGGGAAGGCGGCCATTTTGAATTGAAAATGTGAACCGACTTAAAATACACCTCTTTTTTAAAAGAACTCAGAAAATAGCTGCTTCATTCCACAGACACCAAACTTGGGCAAAATGAGCTAAACACATGTATGTAAAATAGACAAGCGTTTTTCTAGACTTTTTTGCTCGAGTTATATTTTATTTTATTATAATTTGGTATATTTTTTTTTATTATAATTTTTCTGCAAAATGATCCTCAATTTGACCCAGTAAACGTGCAACTAAAAGTAATTTTTATTGGTCCCAGACTTCAAGCTCGGTGAAAAATTTATGTATTTGAAGTCACTAAAAAAATATGAAAATGACTCAGTGGCGATCCCTACAAAAGTCAAAATACATTGGGCCTATGGAAAGTGAAAGTAACTTTTTTCCAACGTAGAAAAATGAAACTTGGGACACCTCAGGGCGAACAGAAAAATGTATTACAGCCATATCGTAAACTCAACAGGAAATCTACTATGTTGGGTGTATGCGTGACCACCTAAATTGCACCCCTTGTGTCTAAAGGCTTTTCATCTAAACAGCTCCAAATTTGGTGAGTATCATCTAGACACGTGTGCAAAAAAAGTTATCAATTTGTTTTTGATAGATTTGTGGCTGTGGTCGTAATGAGTCTGTGAAGAGGCAACTATTGGGAAATAAATGCCATTTCCCAATTGCCAGGATCCTTCTCAACAGAAAATGTTGGGTGGAATACATGACCACCTAAATCGTACACTTTGTGCTAAAGGGTTTTCATCTAAACAGCTCCAAATTTGCTTTAAAGCACGACATGCAATCCTCCGAATATATGTGTCCTCCGCTGGTCTCAAGGGAGGCGAGGGTTTTATCGCCGCTATGCTTTAATTATTATTATTATTATTATTATTATTATTATTATTATTATTATGCTATATATTTACTTTGAATTTTGGATTCTTGACTTTGTATCCTTGTGTAACAAGTGTTCCTAACTCATTTAATTTACAATAGGTTTACTATAGTCTGTTATATTAATGGTTATATTAGAATACATATTAAGGTTGTCACTGTTAAAAACTAGATGTGTAATATTGAGAAGTGGAATGCAGATAATGCTGATCCTTCTATTGGTTGATTATTCGTCGATCTATTGGTAATGCCTCAGAGCTTCTGTAGGGGGATTGCATGCGCGCGCTTCTCTTCCTCATTCAATACAGGCGAGTGAAGGCAAGAGCTGCGTCATGTGTGTGTCTTAAACCTTCTCCCGCTACTTTTCCCCTTTTTAAGGTACTTACCAACCACAAAACAATGTAGATATTAACATATGTTTATTTCGTTCTGGTATTATGGTTTTATATGGGTAAAATAGACCTTTTTGCATTGTTTAAAGAGTTTCGTGCTAACTGCAAAGATGTGTATCTTTATGCTAGCATTTGGAGGCCTCGTGGCTTCGTTGTGACCGAGTCTCGACATATACGAGTGTTTACTGTGTCATTTGTGTTTAAGCTAGTTACTACTACATACATGTATACATATTTCTGCTGTAAAGTTATTTTGTATTTATCACTACAAGGGTGAAGCCATGTGATGCTGACATACTGAATACTGCTGAATGCTGTTAAAAGAAAAATTTATCTTTGTGTTCGAGAAATCATTTAAAAAGAATTATTAAAATGTAATTGATAACTTTGTTTAAAACAATTAACATTTTATATGGTATTTAAGTTAAAAAGATATTTTAGAAAGCTTGATGAGTGCACAAATGTTGAAATGTATGTTTTCTTGTATACATTGTTCAAAAACATTCAATACAGACGAGTGAAGGCGAGAGCTGCGTCATGTGTGTTTCTTAAACCTTCTCCCGCTACTTTTCCCCTTTTTAAGGGTACAACACTTGCATCTGTAAATGTGCTCAAGACTTTTAAGAGACTTACTGTAGTATACAGACGGCGTTATTACTCTACAGTACGCAGAAAACCTACTGCAAAGATTCCACAGTGTAACAAGCTTAAGATGAAAGAAAATAAATCTGCGGTTGAAGAGTCCCTCTTATAGACTCATCTCCAAACTTCACTTATGAGAAAACTTCTCTGATGGTTATTAAGAACATATTTGTGAACAAGGCTTATTCTTTTGTACCTACTGTAATCATGGTAGATGTCAACAACATGTCTTTATTACGGCACTAATGAATCAGCCTCACACGGATTCATTTCTAAAAGCACCAAATAATTAAGACAAAGGTCCTGCATCAAGGAGACAAATCAGTACGACGCGAGGCAGTCTTTTGACTCGTCTTCCCGCGGCGATGCAGGCCTGTCCTTTTGTGTCATGACTACTCGTCGGGCGGCATTAATCAGAACGTCGTCCCGTCTTGTTAAGGCTGAGCTGAGAGATGATAGGGAGACTGCAGGTCTTTAATCAAGGTTAGAATAATGTGGCTTGCTAGCTGATTATAGACCTGATCATCAGCAACATATTGTCACCTCTTAATCATCCAAATAAACAGAGCTGGAGCGGCCCTGGGCCCCCACGTGGAGGAATAAATTACACACATGCAGCAGCAGAGGACACATGCATATGCAAACAATGGCATTAATAACAACCACAGACGCAGATAGATTGGAGAGGACTTTAATTGGACAAGTCAGCAAACTCTAGCTTACTTCCACTGCACTGTGCGGTTCAGGTAAGTTTTCTTTGCCAAATAAGCCCACAGTGCTTAGTATAAGGTGACCATGTGTCTCTATTTAATGGGGACTGTCCCACGTTCACCCTCCCTTTTCCCAGGTCCCAACAAATATCTGTAAAACACCAATAAGTCCCAGTTTGAAACACCTTGTCCCTATTTTTAACAAACATCAATTACTACAGCAAACTTCAAAACAATTGTTCACAGACTTTTGTCATTGAAAAGGACTTTTTCAAGACATCTTTTCAAAGAGTCATGGTTCATGCACCAATGCGTTTGTGTTTTCTGTTGAAAAAAAAATAATTACCATTGCTTGAAATTTTGCAATGTCGTTTTTTGTTTTGCCAGTGGGTTTATGGAAAAAATGTAAGTGTCCCAGTTTAGAGGTCTGGTAATATGGTCACACTAGCTTAGTAAGCAACTCCTTCACCTTTGGTTTCAAATGTGCAGTACAAATACTAAAAAGTGAAGAAACACTACAGTTTGTTGAAATGGACACTGAAAAATCCTCACACGGACCAAAACATGAAGCAAAACTTAAACAAAACTTGTCTTGTTTTTGGGATAAACATAATAAAACATAATATTACTTGTAGAAAAGAATGCAAAATGTGCTTTTTCAAAAACAAAACTAGCATTTATATATTTATATAGCAGTATACAGCTATATCTTCTACCTCTTGCTTCTTTATTCTAATAAGCGTCTTTATTCTAATAAGGAACAACTCATCTAAGTTTTGAAAGTTTGCTTCAAATACGTCTTACATAAAATAGAAACTCAGTTGCTGCACCCAGCACAGTTTGACCAATGTGATACTTTTACGAATTGTGCTTTGCATTTCTTTGTTCTTTTTTTTTCTGTTTTTCGTTTTTGTGAACTTTGTCTGAGTAAACAGCCAATGCTGAAGTTGACACTTTATTATGAGGAATATTTGCCGCCATTGATTCAATGTTGACATTGTTCAAATGGACCCCATGCAATTCTCCAAAGCTAGATTTATATGTTAGAGTTCTTCATATTAAAGCCATTAAGAGTTATTAAGGTCTATTAAGGTCATTCTTATTACATTATTCAATGAGGTTAATAATTGTTTTCCTCAAAGAAAAAGTTGCATACTTACTGTACATTTAAATTGTTTAAATTGAGTGTCAGCTGTCTATTCATTTTTAATTCCATTTTTTTTATTAATGTGAATGTTTCCAGTTCTATAGCATTGACCCTGCCCACGTCAAGACACTGCAAATAATAACGCCTTCCAAAGAATCTCTGTGGCTGAACACAGTCACTTTATCAACCAACTTTTTTTTTTTTTTTCGGAGAGCCAAAAATCTGAATATACTTTGTGAATCATTGTGAATGTTACATTTATTATTTTAGACAGGTGCCAAGACAGTATTCTCATATAAGAAAAATGGTTCTAACCCAACAGCCCAATGTGACTTACCTGACAAAGTAACAAACTATTGTGTCCTATCAGCTGTCCTCTCGGGGAAGTCCACTTGAATCTTATTTTCATTTGTCATCTATTGGTATCTAAGTGTAATTTTCTTACCGCTGTAGCCCTGATATCCAATCTACCGAACACAGCAATTTTACATCAAATACTTTTAATGCAAATACCGCGTTTTATGGTGCCTTTTGAAATTTCCGTGCCCCTCAGCGATTGTGAAATGAGTACATTGTAGCTCGGGCTTGAAAGACATCCATCAAGGCGGCGGATAAACAAAGAAACGTCCCCTTCTCAAGTCGATGATAACCTCAACTTCTTTCTAATCTCCTTTCATGTGCTTTGTCTTCCTTGTTTTATTTACTCCCACCCTCTTCTCTCACCTCTCCTAGAGTGAGCCTTTCCCGTTCCCCTGCTTTTCCACCGAAGCTCATTACCTCGGGACCGAGACTTGCGGTTGTGTGTATTCTTTTTTTTTATAGTGCAGCCGAATTATACCACGGCGACGGCACTCGTTAGCGGCCTTGTCAATCATCGGAGCGGGCAGGGGGAGAAGCAATCGGAGACCGGGGGTCAGCCGAAGAGATGTTCATTTTCTATTCATCCATCACATCTTCCAGGAAATCAATTTACGGCGCGTCAGCGTCAAGCAGGCCTCGACAACAGCGGCGATATGAAAGAGAAGGGAAACAACTTATGGGCAAGACACGGGCGAGATTCGTTTAGATACAGTCTAATAAACGTCACTCATTTTTTTTTTTTCCCTCTATCTGTCGCCTCTTCAAAGTTGAATTCAGTGCCCTTAACTGTGCCATTATCACTCACTAATAACTTTTTATATACGTCAAATGACAATAACAGTCCTAGCTAATTCTACTAAACCAAAAACCTTAGCTAGATTAGGAATGTCGGTGTCCGTTATGTTCTTGCAGAAGTTAGCTATCAAGCTTCATTATCGATGTTTGGTTTAAGGAAAAGTCAAGGATGAAAGAGGAAGGAAAGAAAGACAGGTGGAAGGACGTCGCACGGAAAGTAATTGGCAACGTAAATGAACCCAGCGTTGACACTGGCCGCGTCGAGAGACTGCAGATGAAAACGGCTTTGAAAGTAGCTCTGTGGCTGGACTTGGAGGCTTTAAGAGGAAGTTGAAGAGTGAGGTGACAAACACACTTGGTTTGGAATAATGTATAGGCCGTGTACCATATATCAGTGTTCCCCAATGTTTCTTTTAGTGGAGACCCATAATCACAAACCAACTTTGCTCAGCAGACTTTTCTGCTCCTATTTAAATGTTCATGTCCTGCTCCTCCAATGGCAATTAGAAATCTGAATCCTTCAACTACTGTTCATCCTACTCTTAAAACACTGCATGCACTACATACTCCTTCCATGAGGTCAGTTAAAGCAACACTGTGTTTTTTTTTTTACTTTTTAGTTTTGAAATGTCTGAAAATAATTCAAATTATAATGTCATTTTTTGTTTTGTTTTTGTGTTACTTTACATGAACCTTAGAAAAGTGTCTCTCTTGAAGACCAAGGGGCCAGAACTAAGGTGCATGGCTTTGGCTCAAATAGGGAACTTTTCATATTCCCTAATCAGCTTAAGCTATGTTTAATGCAGGAACTGGGTGGACACAGTTGAGTGTGGCTGCACTGAGGGAGGGTCAAATCACCGGGTGTTAGCTGAGTCAATTTTAGACATTTTTAAGAACACCACAGAAAGTGCATAATTATACATGTTATTTGTTAGAAAGAACTATTAATTTTATTTCATTTTTTGCTCCAAGATAAAGGCTAAAAGACTATAACTAAGGCCAGGAGAACCTTTCTTAGGTTATGTAAATGCACTTAGTTCACAAAAACAGCACAGTTATCTGAGCACTTTGTTAAAACAACACTATGAAACTTTTTCCCCAAAAATATGGAGCCCAAAATTCATAACAACATAGACATAAAACAAAGAAACTAACCCCACTAAGTGCATCAAATTTGACAGATATTCCACAAAGTGTTTTGGGGCATGTGTAGGGTTTAGGTGAGCCGGGACAATCCCTTTTTCAAGCCCACTGTCCTGTGTCGTGGGGGATATCTGCAAAAACACTAAAACATTCCAGTTTTCCCCTCTCCCTGTCCCAATTTTCCCGTTCTATTTAAATTTTTATTTTTTTTACCATCATAGCCAGTCATAAAGCCAAAGCAGCACACTTTGCTTGTAACTTATTTGTCAGTAGACTGTCTGTGTCAATCACAGAGTTGCCATGGTTACAACAATATTAACCAATTGGAAAAGATCAACAGTGTTCCACATGTCTGTAACTCAACACTGATTGGTCCATTTACATGCTTAAGTGTGAGGCTATTGCTAAGAATTTGTCTCTTTTAGTGAGTATACAGCCTAAAAACCTACACTAAACTCACTTTTTTCCTTTATTAGATAGAGACAGTGTGGACAGACAGGAAATAGGGGGAAACATTGAGCATATGAGCCGAGTCAGGTTTGTGGTGTGCACTCTACCAGGTGAGCCCCTATAAACTTTAATTTTATTTTCTTCCTTGGCAAAATAGGTTTGTGCGTGTGAAGAATTTTGACATGAGATATGAAACATATCCTGAACAGTTTAGGCTACACTTTTTGGTTCATATTGTTGTCTTTGCTTCACCAGCCACAAATCTCGCCACACGCCAACCTCATTTTAACCATTTTTTTTCCTCACACAAAATGCTAAAACATCATACTTATAAATGACATGAAATATTGGGAGTGAATAATGTGATTAAAATTCAGCTTGTCAGTTAAAGTATATATTAAAATTATTGTAAGTAATTTGGAGGATGCTATGGTGGAGTAGGGTGAGGAGCCTGTGTGTGGAGCTCAGTGCCAGGAGTTTCATTCCAGGAGATGTCATGCTGTTTGCTTCTCCGTTAAGGCCATCCGCCACCTGCTGCCTCCGTCGCCACCCCCGCCGAACCCAGCCAGCCTTGTGCCAAAGCCTCCACCACCACCACCGCCGCCCCAGCTCCGTGCCAAGATCCCGCCTGCCCCTGGTCTCACCAGAGCAGATGTCACTCAACAACCCTCCCCTATCCTTTCCCCAAATCTCCCACAACCAATCCTTCCACCAGATTTGCCAAACCCCGGCGTGAGAAGACGGGGGTGGCGTCCATATCGGCAAGCACACTTCGGAGGGACACGTGTTCTTTCACACTTCCTTCATCTCATGCTCCCGAGTCGACCACCTCTCTCTGCCACGTTGAAATAAAAAAAAATTAAAAAATTGTTTTCCCCCCTTGTTCCCTGACATGACACCCCCTGCAGGCCTTTGGAATATTCTAATTCTGTTTCTTATTATGTGCCGAGTGTGTGACATGTGAATTGTAATTAGCCGCTGTGGGGTGAACAGAGAGCATAAACCCCCTATTTCTGTTGCCCCCTAAAATTTCAAAGAACACCAGAGGGCAAAAAAACATCCCAGATGTCAATTTGAACCTACTTATATTTGATTTGTTCCCACTTCTTCAACCTTCTTTTCTTCATTCAGTCTTATCTGCTACCTATATCGCTAACCCCGCAGCCTCTTCTCGTGTTGATACAAAAAGCCAAGCGACGGGGGCTAGCTGTTGGGACGGCAGATAATGGGATTGAGGTGGTGCTTAAATCTCGGCGAACCACGGCAGTAATTAGGGATCCATACTGGGGGCGCTAAGCAGAGCTAATGCTACCCAGGGCTTTGGCTGCAGAATTAGCAGCGAGGGAATGTGTAGAGTTATCGCAAGGATTATCTGTAAAAAAAAAAAAAAGAGAGTGAGTGAGTCCAGCTTTTGCCAAGAAGCGAGGAGGAGGAAGAAGAAGAAGAAGAAGAGGAGGAGGAGGGGGTGGTGTAATTTCATAGCGGTGTCACAGAAGCCAACCGAGGCCCTGTCTTTCCATTGAGGCTTCATTAGGCCGAACAATAGACTTCTCTGCCATCTAATTAGACAGGGTTAATGAGGAGAGGAGGGTCGGCGCAGAGCTACGACTGCGGAGGATGCGTCTTGCACGGGGAATGTGGTCATCGGGTCTGGGGGGGAGGTAAGAGGAGGGTCATCACATACTGTACATGTTATGGATGGATTTTAAGGAAAAAGGCTGCTGTCAAGTGTAACAGTCAAGATCGTGCTAACTGAAACTAAGACACTGTACCAAGATATGACTTTAAGGGGTCACCATCAACAACAACAAAAAAGTTAATTTTATGTTTGCAAAACTATTAAAATATTAAACCTTACTAAAATATGAAGGTAACCATTAAATGTCTTTTATTAAATGTGTTAGCGGTTCATGTGCAACAATGGTATGGATTTAGACTACCACATACTAAAATAGTCTTGAGGAAAACTTTGGTGATAGTTTTCCTACATGACCTGTTTTCCATGGATGCATCCAAACATTATATTTAAGTGTTAGTGAGTCAGAAAATCCCTTGACCCTTTATTTGAGACCCAGACAATGCAGATTAAAAATTCATTTGAGACAACTACAAGACTTTAAAATAATCTTGATACTGGACATGAGGCCTAGACCAATCTCTAGTACTTAAACTTAACTGGTGCATATTAGATTTGGTTGCCAAAATCTATTCCCTTGTTAGAGATTAATCTTTTTCACCTTAGCTATCTAAGAACATCTAAATTTGATAAAGTTCATAATTTAGTAGCTTTTCAAGGTTTTGAAAAACAAATCCAAGGTCTGAAGAACTTAAAATTTAATAAGTGATGTTCAAAGATCTTCCGTCCATTGTTGTCATCCAGATCCAACTCAGTATTCTGCAGGACTTTGGGTAATGGTGAATCTACAAAACCCAAGCTCTTGCCTTTAGTGACTGGTTTGGTTTAACTGTGAAACTATTTAACTGTTACATAGGAAAATCTGAGTTTGTGATGTTTCAAAAAGCAGCAGCTTGGTCTTCTTCTCTGATTCATGGTGCCAGAGGAAAACAATATGGTGTCTATCTTGACACATTTTGTCAATAGCAAATTATTTGCATGTTTTTACATGGTTCGGGCTTCCTCCTTAAATCCAAAGACATTCACAAAGAGTGAATGTGATAGTGAATGGTTGTCTATCAGTGTAAGCCCTGCAATTAACTGGCAATTTTGTAGAGAGTACAAGACCTTATGCCTAAAGCAGCTGGTATAAACCCATTGCCCCTGACAGAAATTGTGCATTGTGCATTTTACTTGGCATTCAGTTTACCCTTCTAATCTTTATGCAAGAAAATAACAGATACTTAACCTTTATGTATCTTTTATTTCTTTCGGCCCACGTAAGTTTTTTTTTGTAGGTGTGCCATTATCTTGGTCTAACAGAAGCCGCAGCATGTGACGTCACCATGGCTAATTAACAACTGAGCGTAGGTTTATGTACAAATGTATAGATAATGATGATTAACAAGTTTGGGCTGAGAAACGCAAACTTTCACTCAATGACAAACAATGGTTAACATACAGCTATAGTGAGAAGCAAGCTGCAACTTGACAGAGAAACACTATACGAAATGTCTGTGAATTCAAAACTAAGATTTGTGAGCAAGCATTACAGGCTAAAAGTGAGTTGCACTCTTGTCTTGTTAGATTTGTGTGTTTGTGTTTGGATTTGTGAGTAACAATGGGTTTGTTTGCCATGTGTTGAGGACTAAAAACAATGTACCTGTCAAAAGAAAATAACATTCCAAGAAATGAAAATGATTTTAATTTTTGCTTAAAAGTAGGTTGACCCCATCAGGCTGTCATCATATCCAGGAAGTTGCCTACATGCATGTGGCATTAGACTAGAAATCTTTACAGCAGGTGGCATATACTTCAACATTTATTATATTATAGTGACGCAGAAATGATCATTTGTCACTGTCATCTTCTGCACATTCATTTTAATTGCCAGATACAAAACTTAAACTCAGGGCAAAAGAACCTGTAGTTACACATAAATCCAAACACGGATCCACAGTTCTGATATGACACTAAAAGATTGCCCAATATTTATTTTTTTGTATTTGCATATTAATAATTTTACTCATTTACACATTTGAGTAGGCATGTACAACTCTTACTACACATTGGACTTACTTGAAACTCAGTGGTGACTGGTTATTTAGAAAATAGGGAGGGGCTATAATAAAAAATTGATAATATTAGCCCAAAGTCTTTCTGCAAGTTCCACAGTTTTTTTTTTTCCTAACGTCAGAGCTGTTGTCTCTTTTTTGATAATTGCTAAATTAATTCACCTTCTTCCACTGCAGGCTCTGGCTTTGGGCTGATAGGCGTTACTGGCTCATGGGAAGCAAAAAATTAGAATTTTTATGATTTTCAACAGGGTGCGGAAACTCATTACTGAGAAACCTATACTGTGTGGTTTTTGTTTGTAGTGCTGCAAAATCATGCATCAATGACCAGTGCCAGTTGGTTTTACGCACGGAAACGCACGTGTCTTATGCACACGCCCGACATAAAACCACCACTTATTGGATAATGGTTTTTAAATTAAAGTATATGGAAGCTTAATTTATTATTTTATTTATTTATATTGTTTTTGATTGGGACAGTGCATGTGAATGAACATACATGAGACGCAGACACATGTTTGTAAACATGCCAAATTGTAGCCATAGGCTAATTTCCATACACCAGAGCAACATTCACACACATTCTTACACCAGAACAACATTCACACACATTCATACACCAGAACAACATTCACACACATTCATACACCAGAACAACATTCACACACATTCATACACCAGAACAACATTCAAACATTCATACACCAGAGCAACATTCTCACACATTCATACACCAGAACAACATTCACACATTCATACACCAGAACAACATTCACACATTCATACACCAGAACAACATTCACACACCAGAACAACATTCACACACATTCATACACCAGAACAACATTCACACACATTCATACACCAGAACAACATTCACACATTCATACACCAGAGCAACAGTCACACACATTCATACGCCAGAGCAACATTCACACACATTCATACACCAGAACAACATTCACACATTCATACACCAGAACAACATTCACACATTCATACACCAGAACAACATTCACACACATTCATACACCAGAACAACATTCACACATTCATACACCAGAACAACATTCACACATTCATACACCAGAACAACATTCACACATTCATACACCAGAACAACATTCACACACATTCATACACCAGAACAACATTCACACACATTCATACACCAGAACAACATTCACACACATGCATACACCAGAGCAACAGTCACACACATTCATACGCCAGAGCAACATTCACACACATTCATACACCAGAGCAACATTCACACACATTCATACATCAGAGCAGCATTCTCACACATTCATACACCAGAACAACATTCACACATTCATACACCAGAGCAGCATTCACACACATTCATACACCAGAGCAACATTCACACATTCATACACCAGAGCAACATTAACACACATTCATACACCAGAGCAACATTCACACATTTATACACCAGAACAACATTCACACATTCATACACCAGAGCAACATTCTCGCACATTTATATACCAGAACAACATTCACACACATGCATACACCAGAGCAACATTCACACACATTCATACACCAGAGCAACATTCACACACATTCATACACCAGAGCAACATTCACACACATTCATACACCAGAGCAACATTCACACACATTCATACACCAGAGCAACATTCACACACATTCATACACCAGAACAACATTCACACATTCATACACCAGAACAACATTCACACATTCATACACCAGAACAACATTCACACATTCATACACCAGAACAACATTCACACACATTCATACACCAGAACAACATTCACACACATTCATACACCAGAACAACATTCACACACATGCATACACCAGAACAACAGTCACACACATTCATACGCCAGAGCAACATTCACACACATTCATACACCAGAGCAACATTCACACACATTCATACATCAGAGCAGCATTCTCACACATTCATACACCAGAACAACATTCACACATTCATACACCAGAGCAGCATTCACACACATTCATACACCAGAGCAACATTCACACATTCATACACCAGAGCAACATTAACACACATTCATACACCAGAGCAACATTCACACATTTATACACCAGAACAACATTCACACATTCATACACCAGAGCAACATTCTCACATTTATATACCAGAACAACATTCACACACATGCATACACCAGAGCAACATTCACACACATTCATACACCAGAGCAACATTCACACACATTCATACACCAGAGCAACATTCACACACATTCATACACCAGAGCAACATTCACACACATTCATACACCAGAGCGACATTCACACACATTCATACACCAGAGCAACATTCATACACCAGAGCAACATTCACACACATTCATACACCAGAGCAACATTCACACACATTCATACACCAGAGCAACATCTACACACATTCATACACCAGAACAACATTCTCACACATTCATACACCAGAGCAACATTCACACACAGTCATACACCAGAGCAACATTCATACACCAGAGCAACATTCATACACCAGAGCAACATTCACACACATTCATACACCAGAGCAACATTCACACACATTCATACACCAGAGCAACATTCACACACATTCATACACCAGAGCAACATTCACACATTCATACACCAGAGCAACATTCATACACCAGAGCAACATTCATACACCAGAGCAACATTCACACACATTCATACACCAGAGCAACATTCACACACATTCCTACACCAGAAAAACATTCACACACATTCCTACACCAGAGCAACATTCACACACATTCCTACACCAGAGCAACATTCACACACGTTCATACACCAGTGCAACATTCACACATGTTCATACACCAGAGCAACATTCACACATTCATACACCAGAGCAACATTCACACATTCATACACCAGAACAACATTCACACACATTCATACACCAGAGCAACATTCATACACATTCATACACCAGAGCAACATTCACACACGTTCATACACCAGTGCAACATTCACACATGTTCATACACCAGAGCAACATTCACACATTCATACACCAGAACAACATTCACACACATTCACACACCAGAGCAACAATCACACACATTCATACACCAGAACCACATTCACACACATTCATGCACCAGAACTACATTCACACATGTTCATACACCAGTGCAACATTCACACACATACACCAGTGCAACATTCACACATGTTCATACACCAGTGCAACATTCACATACACCAGAGAAACATTCCCACACATTCATGCAACATTCACATTCAGGTTTGCAGGATTACACAGTTTTTCTTTTAGCTTTAAACCATCTGAGCAAAAGTGGAAAGATAGTCTCCTTACTCGGAGAACACAATGTAACCCTAATCTCTCACTTTTCATTCTTTATGTGGACATTTTAGTTTATTACTACCATCCACTTTTGGTCAAAGCTTTCCCAAAGGTTTCGAAGACTTCCTTTTTTATTTTTGTTTTGAACGTTACACTGCGTCGTCTAATTTAATAGGATTTTTGAGTGAAAACAATGTCATCCTTGTACATTAGCTGAAAATCTATATCGCTGTTGGAGCCATTTTGGAAAGGTTCTGGTAATTTGTAGTATACTATATGGTTTCCATGAATATATTCTGTTAGTTTCTTTATTTTGAATGTCTACTTTTGGCCAAAGCCTTCCCGGAGGTTTCAAACTGTTCCATTTTTTGTAAAACGTTCTCGCACATTACGCTGCATGTTGAGCAACTGCGTCGTCTAATGCAATAGTATTTTTGTGAGGTAAAACAATGTCATCCCAGTACATTAGCCAAATTCAGATATCGCCATTGCAGCCATTTTGGACAAATTCAGGTAATTTCTAGTAATGTGCGGGTCACGGTGCACAGACATTTCCATAATCACTGCTGTTAGACTAATGTCCTGTGTGCTCAGTGTAACCCAACACCATTGCATTTTAAACTCGGATATCAGCAGCGAGCCTCCGTTCTGTTCAAATGAATACGGCTGACACGCTGAAGCAAAATGTTAATCAAACAAACCATTTCTCCTCAACAGCAAAAGCAAACAAACGGGCCTCAACTTTCCCCCATTCAAGTCAGAATGACAGCGGAACACAACACAACACCATCCAACGCCGCTTTCTTCCCTTTCTTTATTCAGGGAATGTCAGCTATTCTGTTTCTGTTGAAAATATCAACTTCAGATGTTGGTGGAGAAAAAAAAAAGAGACAGGCGTTTTGTCTGGCTTTGTTGGTTTGTGGGCTTGATATTCAGCGCGAGCCTTTCAAGCCATTTGTTCGACTCAATTTCTTCCTCTGTTACATCTGCAGATTAGCTTTCAAGCAAACAAGCGGGCAACGTTGGAAGGCACAGAAGAGCTATTATGGCAAGAGAATGACAAGTTGTATAGGTAGAGGAGCAGGGGAAAATACAAGCGGCGGATGAAAAGGAAAGTTGATGTAAAGGAGGCAGATTGGAAAGAGGCGGAGATTGAAGTGATGGGATGTATGTCTGTTGTAAAGGCGGGCATGCAGGTTATGCAAATAAAGGTGCTTTGATTCACCGGGGCCTTAAACATAGTCGTCCCTCTTATTGTTTTGCTTTAACAGTCAGTCTTGGATTAATTATATATATATAAACAGCCTTCTTGTGCTAAAGTAAATGTTCCGACAAAACTTGAAAGTGGATGTACTTTTAGATTATGGTGACCTCACATTCCTTTAGTAAGATGGCTAGTTTGAGAATAGGCAATTCTTTAAGCAAAGTGGCTTCCAGCAAAAGTAATTGATAATCTTTGTGGTACATATTGCAAGATGGGATTTTTGGGGGAAATGACGAATGCGTAAACAATATTGAAATGTCAGTGTGTTCAGTCCATGTTTGCATTTGTTCAAAAAGTGTAGAACCCTTAAATTTTGTTGCATAAAACTATGTCCACAGTTATGGAAATTCAAGACAAACTGCTGGCAAGAGTAAAACAATATTGACAACCATCATTCTAAACTGTGATATGAAACTGGCGCTGATATTAATATGTACAGTCATCATTAACATTAAATTTGACAGTTAAAATATAAGTGTATAGTTTAAATCCACACATTGCAAAACATTGCATCAGTAGATGTATTGACCACCATTATTCAAAATCTAAATTAAATTATCATATATTGAGATGTACAGTTGTCATACTGTATTATAGTAAACACTTGTCAATATATAGTTTTTGTCCATATCAAAGCACATGTTATATAAAAGCATAACATCTTTTACATTTACATTTATTCATTTAGCTGACGCTTTTATCCAAAGCGACTTACATTGTTCTAATGTCCCAAGGACACAACGACAGTATGAACTGTGGGGAGAGCGGGAATCAAACCACCTACCTTCCGGTTGAAGGACGACCGCTGTACCACTGAGCTACTGCCGCTGCTTGTCTAACAACATGATTTACGTTTGGTTGGCCATCTCCTGTATATCTGTCTGTATCTGTTCTGTCCCACAGGATAAACCTCAATGTTATGTGATGGATTGTCTCGAGGGTCATTGTCTTTGTACAATGCATAAAATGAACAAAACTCAAATGACTGGGATATAATATGCTTACAATTAAGTATTTTCTTGCTGAAATCTTTTACTCTGGTAATGTATATCTTGGCACCACAGATAAAGCCACTATAGGCCGTTTAAGTCATTGTTTATATTTCTTTTCAGTTTGGCTTGGATTAGAGTTGAAATAATATTTTTCTATTTTTAATTTTTTTGCCCTTTTTTTCCTTTGTTTGATTTGTCTAGATATGTCTGTGAAATGTAAAAAGCCCTCTTTGAACAGAGGAAGAGTCCTCAGATTCTGGTTGCCCACTATTTACAGTGTTCTGAAACCTAAATCAAAACAGTTTTACTCTTGACGGTCAACAACACCTGAATTGAACAGTGTCTATAGCAACTCACCTGAGCCTTTACCAACTCTCACATCAGGAGTCACACTGCCCCTTCATAGCTAACAACTATAAGACCAGAACAGCCTGGTCCTATAAGGTTTAGTTTCAGATCAAACCCCTCCCTCTAGAGATATAAGCTCAGCTCTCTTACCAGTCACATAATTGAAAAAGTCTCTTGGAATAAGAGACAAAACGTCTTAACCATTTGTGTAGATAGACAAGAACCAGAGTAAGAGAGGAATGATATTGGGCAAAAGGTCCAAGCCAGAATTGATCCTGAGTTGCCTGAATATGTGGTATGCGCTCTACCAGGTGAGTCACCAGGTGATCACATATGACAAAAACATTACTTTATCACATAGCATCCAAACTGTTATGTCTTCTAAAACTTAGAAAATGTAATAGTAATTGTTGTATTAAAAACAATATACCAAATCATGATATAAAATGATCCCATAGTGATGCATACGGCCATCATTAAGGCTAGTGTGGACAAAGTTTATTTTCAATCCACAGCTATTTTAAAATGCACATATTTTGGACTGAACCTCAAAGACGACATTCCAAAAGCAAAACATCTTTTGTAATTCATTTCATTCATCTCTCTGCATCAAATTTCAAAAGTTGTTTTTTTGTCTACTTCATTAAACACAATAGCAACACTGTCTTTGTCATTGGCTCAGAACAAGACGCTGTTTGTTGTTTTTTATGATTAATATCCTTTGTCTTTTCTAAACTTCTGCTGTCCCTTGCAAGTTCTTTTGTTTACTTTATCATTTTGTATATGATCCCTACATTGCAATGAAAACTTATGAGACAATTTTAGTGACATCTGCCTGGATTGTTTCCATTTCAAGTCAAATATAGAGCGACGTTTTGGTGTTCCCAGGCTAAGACCGAGCACCCCCTTCACAAGAACCACTAGAAAATCCTCAATCCCAGTAAAAGTGCGACCAAATCCTGTTCCATATTCCTCGGCTCTACTTGCTCTGAGTGTACACTTGAATGAAAAGGATCACTCACCACAGAGGAGCACATTGCTGACAAGCCCAGTTCTCAAGGCTCGCTGGAGTACACTACCCAAACCTGGATCGCCATCTAGTGACCATATTTGGTGCAACAGACTTCATATTCACATTTGAACGTACAGTAGAATAGATCTAAGTAATGTTTATGTGAGCATTGATATGCATTTGGTCTGAGTTCAAATCACTATTATGGGTGTATTTTAATTAATTCTCATCTGCTAGTTATTCTGCATTGTAGAGTCATTATTGCATTATTGAACTTTTAAAAGCAGACATATAAGTGAGAAGAAGCATACAAACATTAGAAATAAAGTTACTGATTTAAAGCTAGGGTAGGCATTTTTATGTAAAAAAAAGGTTTAAAAAGAGTCATTGTCTATACAAAACGAATAAGGTAAAAGCAGTATGGCAAAATATATTTTTTGATTTAAAGCTAGGGTAGGCAATTAACCAGTAATGTAACTGCATTAAAGAATGGTGGTTTATTGTCATTTAAATTTGGTTTACTTTTAGCTAATTGTTCTTGTCAGGGAACTAGGAAATGATTAAAAATTCAGAAAAAGAGAAGGAATGTGTTGACACTATTAAAGCCAGGGTAAGCCATTTCATTATTAAAATATGTTTATCATCAATTGTCGTGTGAATGTGCTTTTCAAAAAGTGATTTGACATTAGCAAACAACAATAAAAAAACATTTTGATAAATCTAAGTAACAGTTTTACTATGTAACCTATTCAAAAATGTTGTATAAGTTTAAATGGTTTTGGCTTGAGCAAGTCTCTTATTAGATATAGGTATTTGACTAGAAAGTCAAATAGTTTATATAGTTGTTAGAATGAACTAATTTTGTCCTTAACATAATGAGTTCCAATTATATAGAAGCTTATGAGTAGAAAGTAAAAAGATAAATTGTAATATATAAAACGTAATAGAATAAATACAATTTCTGATTAAAGCTAGGATAGGCAATTTAAAATGCAATCAAAAACATAGTTTAAATGGGCTTTATGGAAAATGTGTGACTTTTGAGAAAATAATAGTTTTTTGCACTTTATTGACTCTTTGTTAATGAATGTCACATTATGTGTATTCAAATATACAAAACACACTATTAAAATGCTTTACAATGAAGTTGATTTATAAAAATGATTAACTTTCTAGTGGGTAGTAAGTGTAGCAAGTCAATTGAAAATGGAATGTTTGTGTACAGAGATTTCAATCTTAGAGGCCATATAAATAGTACAAGGAAAGGTTTTCATATGGAATTTTGATAGATAAATAAGAATCTCAAAGGTCTGAAATGCTGGCTCTCATGATCACAGTTAAAATGGCCATTCGGATTGAGATTAACCAATGCTATGTGCCCCAAAACTGCTCATGTCTTAAAGAACATTATTTATAATCCTTCTAAAATGTAACCGCATATTCAATAAAGAGTCAACATGTTAAGTGGACCACTGTAAAGTACAATGAAGCAGCAGTGAGTGATGGATGTGAGGCATATGCTTGAACCGGAGTGGGTTTTACGTATTGTATGCATTAGCTTTGTTTATGCACACATAACTATAAAATTGTGTGTGTTATGTGTGTGTGTGTGTGTGTGTGTGTGTGTGTGTGTGTGTGTGTGTGTGTGTGTGTGTGTGTGTGTGTGTGTGTGTGTGTGTGTGTGTGTATAGGCTACCCTCCTCACCTCGCTATAATGAAATCATGCGGGTCAGTGGGGCCGCACAGAGTCGGGCAGGTCATCCAACAGATCGGAATTAAGCTGCTTTGACCCGGGCCTGGCACATACACACATACAACACAATAAGCACACTGTAAAAAACAGTGTGAGTCTGCCACACAGACAATAGTTCTCATCCATATTTTGCACACTAACTAATAATAGAGGATATGTCTTTAGTAGACATTATAGAATTAAATCAACAGTAGACGTGATCAAAGTTGGTGGTAAACACTGAAACGCTACATTAGATTACAGTAGAGCAAGTTGTGTTTCAGCAGAGTTATGATTATTACAGAGCAGGCTTTAATCATTTCGCTCCTATTAGCTGCTGCTCGTATCGCCCAGGGACTTCCATTAGAATTAAATTAAACAGTGGAAATGTAAATATTGACAACATATGCATAATTATTTATTCCACCAGCGACGAGATCAGGAAAATTATTGCAGCAGTCTCGTGTTAATATGAGAAGAGAAATATGTGGATATGAGGCTGGCAATAAAAATGCTAATCACATTATGAAACAAACAAACACAAATAAAATAATTAATAAATAATGGTTGAAAAAAGAAACATGTAAATTGAAAAAAATAAAAATAAATTGTTTGTCATTTTTGCTTGAACAGCCCTTTGATTTAATTTGAGTTTGTCAAAATCTCAACTGGTTTTAAAACAACTGTATGTCACCTGCTCGAAACATAAACAAGATAAAAATGAAATATAAACAAACTAAAATAAAGTTGTAAAATAAATAAATAAAATCCCAATGTCATCATTCATCTCATTTCTCCCATGCAATGTATTGAATTGTACAATATGCATACATTTAAATATATTTGAATATATCAGAATATCTCACATTTTTATAAAACACATTTCAATTATGATTTTACACATATTTTTTCTACTTTTTGTTTTAATTTTAGGGAAAATTCCTTAAAACTTGACATACATACAATACAAATGTTGTCTTAAATCACACTTTTGGCCATATTCAAGCATTTTGTATTAACATGTTTATACAATAGCATGCTTTTAACTAGATTCCTTAATTTCTTGGACATTTATATTACAATACATGACCATACTGTATGATAGTATATTACATCCTTCATTGTACTGTATTAATAATTGTAAGAAATAAAACACGAGTGTAATATGTGTGTCATTTAAGACCATATTGTGTAACAACCCTTTCACCAGCTATCCTCTTTGGTGTGAATATTTCCAACCCGGCAGAGGTCAAAGGTCAACAACAGCTCTGCGGCACTCCTCTGGAAGCTGTCGTTTTTCCTAAGAGGATAATCAATTACCACAAGACTGATCTGTACCATCGTGTGTGAACCCCCCCACACACACACACTCAGTCCCCCAGTATCCCTACCCCCGCCGTTTCCCGCTTCTTTCACGCTGCCGAGGTCCCATAAATTTGAATGTAAAACAAGCTCAACTGGCGCAGGGTTAAACACGTAATTAGCCACGACAAGCCAATATGAGGAACAGACTTAGTCGATGCTGAAAGACTCCGTGAAGAGCCCTGCCAGGCACCGAGACGGGCCACGGTGGAAAAGGGAAGAGAAGATTTCAAATGCAGATATTAGAAATGCAATTGTCTTCTGCAAACGGAGCGCCAGTGTGGAAATTTACTTTTTCATTATTCAGTTAGTGCAATAATTAAATATTCCATGCCCTGGGTTGGTGAAGCTACTGAACCACGTCGAGGATATTTAACCGGGCCTGACAGATGTTTTAAATAATGTTTATTTATCAAAACGAATATGAACTGCCCTAAACTGTCACTCTCCTGTGACCTGCCACAAATTCCTCCAAGCGCTGCATCAGTAACCAAAAACTTTGAAAATTTTTAAAAGTTAAAAACTCTACAGTAAGTGTCACCTAGTTTAGAGAAAAACTTCCAAGACAAAACTCCAAATAAGAAAAACGACCCAAATGTATAAATTAATAAATGAATACATGAGGAAACAACAGATAAATATCCAGATGAATGAATACATAAATACATCGCCATATTTATTCATAATCTCCATAGCAACGTATTCAGTGGCTGCCGCAGATCTGAAAGGGGGGAAATGTCATTATACAACAATTAGACTTCCAAGCACTTTCCATTGCCCATTTTGAAATACAAAAATATGCTATGTATTTACATTTGAAAATGTCAATCCCATTCAATATCACACCATGATTTGCAAGTCATGGAGCTCCCAAGACCCGTCAAGGGAGAGGATAAAAGGCAAAAAAAATGAAAGCCTTTCTTTACAAGTCCAGCCAGAACATGCCGTACAAAGGTAGAAGAGGAGCGGCTAGGCCATGAGAGAGAAAAAAATAACACTCAAACAAGCTTAAAACAGCAGATGGACGCATGCCAACGCTGAAGGACTACACCTCGGTTTCAAGCAGCTTTTACCGGTGAGTACTTTTCTTCTATTACATTTTTCCATTTTGTTTATACTGATCAGTTAGTTCTATGCACGAGCTACAGTATGTAGTCTGCTCCGAAAATTCTGCCTGGAAACTTTGAATGGTGCGCTCAAGGTCAGGAAACAAGATGGTTGTACTCTGCTATGGGAAAATTGATACACGGTGATATGCTGCTGTAGTATATTAAATTTTATGACACTTTTACCACGTCACTTGAAAAGCTTGAAAAACAAAAATACTATCTTTTGAATGGTTGCCTCAATGTAGGTGTGTTTTATTGTGTTTGTATAGTGTTTACAGTGTTTTATTGCTTAAAACTTAAAACATGTGTAGTCCAGTCCATTCGCCAAGGCCATCATGAAAAGAGAGCCAAAGTTTAGTATAAAGCCTCTGAATAGGATTTACAGTTTGACTTTCAATTTGACTTTAAATTGAAATATTGATGTAAATATAAATAAGTTAAATTTATTTGAAGGACAATCCCTTAAGGTGTCCCATCTCATTTTCGAGATGGTCCTCAATAAACAAACAATGATACAGATAACAGAAATAAAATACATAAAAAAAACTAACAGTACAAAGCATTCACACCAACACACAAAAGCTCTCCAAGTCTCTTCAACCCCTTGTAAACCACTCCTCCCAGTATAGATGGAATACATATACCATACATACATAAATACATACAGTAGATGTTAAATTCAGTATACCCATACCCCAATGCACATAAACAGACTTGTTGAACAGCCATAAGGGGACGTGGCAAGAACAACACATCTGAAAGTAGATTATGCTAACATAACGCAGTCAGAAACAGGAGCAGAATGTTTGCAGGAGGTTAAATACAGATGCCTTAAACTCATGTATGGAGGTGATGGATCTGAGTGAGCAGATGGAGCTTTGAATTTAAATGCTCGATGACCAATTTCTTTGTTAATTTTAGGTACATAAAAAAACAGCTGTTCAGTGTGCCTCAAGTTATGAGGACCAAAATGGAATTAAGAGTTGTTTTAAATAGGATGAATAATATAATAACATTTAAAAACAAAATTAATCCAATGGAAAAGCCTTCTTGACTTTAATGCTAACCATGTATAGCTTTAATTTTCCAATCCAAATTTATTTATTTTTACCAAAAAAAAACAATGGTGCACACACCACTGTAAAAATGCTAAAAAGAAAATTGCTACAAAAAAGGTATAGATACAAATCAAAAAACCTCCAATCAAATTCCAAATGAAAACTTGAAATGTTGACAGAATTTTTTACATACCGTTATTATTTTGAAACTAAACTTTTCTATCCTATATGCTGATATTGTTGGAATTGTTGAACCTAAATAAGAAATATTTTCTATTAAAAAAAGGTTAATTTGTACAAAATTAAAATCTTTTAGTCTACATTGATAGACTTCTAAAACAACAAAGAGATCACTATAGCTGTAAAAAAAACAATACTGTATTTCACCATTATCCTTCTTTGTTTACACTGGAGGGACATTTTGCAAGATGAAGCTCTCAGCCAATAACATGAGCCAGATTTGTTTACAAACATTCACCTTGAAACCTTGCATATTGTGCCTTTAATACAAATAGGTACAGAACTTTTTACTGCAAGTTTGTTTAGCTAAATCATACATTGAGTTATTATTTTATTTGGTTTATTGGGTTGCAACTTCAAAGTCCTCTTCATCAAACAGCATGCTCCAGAAAAAAAATATGCCTACTTTGGATTTTTTTGGAACTCATTAGCATTAGCAACAGGTAGCGCGGGCTCTCAATATGGGGCACACACCTGAAAATACACGATTATAAATTCATGCGCTCCTTCACATCCACAGTGGGAGGTGTTGCTGCCGGGGGTGGCTGGGGGGAACCAAGTGGCCGAGTGGCTTTTGTTGACAACTTGTAGTGCTCCTTCGTCGGCGCGTTTGATGGACATCTGAGCACCACTTGTGAAAGCGTAGGGGGGATGGTGTGGAGAGGGTGGCATGTGTGTGGGGGGGGGGGTGGGGTGCTGGTGGTGGTTGGTGGGGGTCTCGGGTTGGGGAGGCGGGTGTCAACGCCAGAGCACTGTATCGAGAAAAAATATAAACAAATCAGAAACAATTAAGTGTGAACTCTCATGGAATATTCATAGACGACAAGGCTTTTGCATGACAAGCCATCACGCCACCTCTGGTCCGATTTGTTTTTTTTGTTCCTCCTCTCCTCCGTGTCCTGTGCACATGGAGATGAGCCTGCCACTTAAATCAAATTAGTCATTAGCAAATTGAATCAACAATTAGAGCAAGAGAGCTACATGGCATTAGCGTCAGTTCAGTCATATTGTCAGTCTATTGAGTTTATCCTGCGGACCAACCTAGGGTCTTGGACCTCTTGATTTATTTTATTTTTTCATATTTGTCGGTCTCTATTGACGGCTGCCCTTCCCTTTCCGCTCCTCTTCTTGGTCTTGTTCGTATTGACGTTTCTCACTGGTCGCTTTTAGTTAAAGGCTGTCAAAAACACTGCTGGCGGAAATGAAAGTATCCTCATTATGCAAATACCGGCTTGCACTGATGGCGCGGTCGGTTTTTGAAATTACATCTCCTTGTCAGAAGTCAAATTGTGTTTGAGTAACTTCACAGAAATTGTCACGAAGATTTCAATTTGGCCCGGCCGCTGTGCCACCATCAATTTAGTCACGCCCAATATAGACATATGTTTACTTCTCGCTGTGATTGTGTGGACGCTTCAACCCTAATCAAAAGTTGTTATATAAGCACAGCACGGAATATCAGGAAAACAAAAAGTCTGACATCGGAATAAATGCATTTCTATTGTTTAATAAAATATGATAAACAGCAGTGTTAGTGTATATTTTACATGGCTTTCTGCAAAGAGTTGACAGGGCATCCTCCGAGGAAATATTAATAATCATGTTCCATTAGAAGTAACAAGGAATAATTTGTGTTTCATTTTGAAAAGTTTTGTGATTCAGGGCAAATCGTAACGTTTATGAATAAAAAGCTAATAAAACCTAATAAAAAAAAAAGGTTATAACTTTTCAAATTTAAAACCTAAAGTATAGAATTAAACACTTTTACACTTACTTGAAAGTTTTTTGGAAATGGATGAAAATCTTGAAAGCCATTACAAAGTATAACAAATAGAAATTTTAACTATTGTGCTACTTTAACTATACTGTAGTGCGGACTGTGTAACTTCGAGCTAGTAGCATCACGTACCTTTAAAGTCCAAACATATACGTTCTTAGACACAATCAAACCTCTTTCACTGACACAGTACCCTCAGCTGGACAGAAAACTCCGATATAAATGATTTATAATTCCATGCCACTGGGACGTGCAGACCTCTCCTGAGGGTTTTACAAACGGAACAATTGTGGAAAATGGTAGAAATTGTAAATAGCTGTTAAATAGCATAAAAAATGGAAATTTCTGCTCAGCTAATATTGGTTTAGTTTTATTGTCTGATCTTTGAGTTGTCATAATAAATACTAACATTGAAAGTCCTGAGACCCAATAACAACTTTCTAAAATTGGGCTTTGTACCTTCTCAAATTTGAAACTTACAGTATAGATTTGAGAATTTCTCCAAATGGTGCAATTGCGGAAAATGACTTTACACAGCATAACAAATGTTAATTTATGCTTTAGTATAAATTCACTTTAATGATTTTAAAACAAGTAGATCATAATATTGGAAAGTTCGCGGGGGACAAGATTTTTTTTGTTTCTGATTTGTATCCAATTTTGAAAAACATTGTGATTTGTTAGAGGTGAAAAGTTTTTTAAAGAAAAAGCTAATAAAATATTCCAAAATAACTAAATTTAAAAAGTCACTACAATGTACATAAATTATAATTTTTTTTGCAAAGCTAGTCATTTAGTTTTATTGATTGACGTCATAGTGGTCGAAGTACACTAGAAAATTCTTGGAATACAGTCTCCTGAAAAGAATGGGAACCACTCACCAAAGATTTTAATATAGCGCAGAAAATGGAAATTTATGTTGAAAAAAAATCATTTTGTTTTATTGTTGAGTTGTTGTACGAAACCGGTGCTAATGCTATCTGTGTAAAACCTGTGGGAACCATCTTCCAACAAAATCTTTATAAACATGTTCCATTAGATTTAAGAAAGAATACTTTTTTATCTTATTTGTATCCAATTTGTATTTCTTTTGAGAAGTTCTACCATTTGAGTTTGTGTCAAATCATGAAGTTTATGAATAAAAAGCTAATATAACTTTTCAAAATAAGCTCAGAAACCTTTCAGATGTCAATATCTAATCATTTGAAAGCCGTCTTTAGGTTGTCTAGTGTTTTCGGATTGTTGTTTCAAAGGCAGCATGTGCTTCCTTTCCTCAATCTAACCTTTGAAACTTGATCAATCCCAAAACTAATACTGGAGGAGATTTGAAAAGTAAATCCACTTTGGTCGAATACCAAAACTAACGCTGACCGTGCAACTTTCAAACTTCCGGAGGCATAAATTGGTCAAAGGTTTGTCTCAGAGGTTTCGAGTGCAAACAGCCCTGTCAGCACTGGTCAATACTAATCCGTTTTACGCAATCTAGTTTTGCAAGTTCCAGAACCTGAGGCACCAAGGGATTCGACTTCATAGTGTTGATCTGTTTACGGTCATCAAGGTCTCGGATTCTGACGCTGTCACTTAAACCTTGAGCATTCTTAGTTTTCTTGAGGGAACAAATTACGCTCCTCCACTAAGCTTCTAAAATAAAGCAGCTTCATGTGTTTTTAATCCAAAATCTATTATCTTTCAAATTGCTATTTTTCATCATTGTGTGCAGTCAAAGTCTGGGTAATTCCTTTTCACAGAGAAAAAAATACAACAGTTTTTATTTTAAATGTACACACCACTCACACACTGCTCTTTTTGTGTTATTTTGTTCCTTTTTAGTATAGGTTTTACCATTTAATAATGGTATCTGGACATTTTTAATGTTGATTTGGTCCCTTTTTTACCGATTTTTTTCTTTTGAATTGTTTGTATTTTTGTACCATGCTATCACGTTTTTAGCATTTTGTAAACCAGGACTACTTCCAGGAGAAAACCAGGACCAAATCCATAAAAAAAACGGGAACCAAAAAGCTGGCCAAGTTAGTAGAAACCTCCTAAAAAACTAGACAAAGACTAACACCCAGAATTATACCAAATACATCATAGAAGAAATACAATGGTAGTTCCTAACTCCTAAGTGCTAAGTTAGATGCCATGGTTTGCCATGTTAGGGCCTGTCCAGATTCTCACTTCAGTAAGAAAAGGAGATTAAAATGGAGCTTCATTACTTCCTTACTTACTTATGGACCCCCGGAAGAGTAGCTGTTAAATTTTGTGACTTATGAAGCTAATGGAGATCCAAACAAATTTACATTTTTACATTTACATTTAGTCATTTAGCAGATGCTTTTCTCCAAAGCGACTTACATGAAGCTTCCATTCACCAGTGTTACAGCTGGAACACCACAAATCCACAACAACATTTGTACAATAAACAAACCTGTGTATGACACCGGTGGACACCATATTGGGTGTCATATGACAAAAGTGGTGACAAAGGGAGTCAAGTTGTCAAAATACACCTGAAATTTCAATCCTAAATCAATAAGGCTTTCTGTCAAATGTTAAAAATGTAGTATTGTTCCATCTCCATCAGATCAAAAGGAATGGACCCTTTGCGCTGGCACATGGCAGAGGCTGGAGCAGGACATGAATTAATTTTTTTATTTATCCAGGAAAGTCCCACTGAGATTACAAATTTATTTTGCTGGGGAGTCCTGGCCCCATGTGGAGGGAACTTTTGTGTTTAGTGGTAGGGGAAACAGGAGGGCACAAGGAGAACAAACTCCACACAGAAAGGCCCTGCCATGCCCATGACCACTCTGCCCCCTTTAATAAAACCACCTGACAACTCGTCACCCCTCGTGATTATAAAGATGTAGACTCTTTTCTGCAGCAAAAGATTCAAAAGCTAGAGTATAAGATAACATATTTGTCAAACTCTATTACCCGCTCACTACAATGAAACAAAAGCTAATGTAAGTAGCTAATCAAAGCAATCCGAGTGCACTTTTATGACAAGCAAATGGGAAATTAAAAGCTTCCACAGACTGGAACCAATGTAGGGTTAAAATCCGCCATTTAAAAGTGTTTTTTGTTGTTTGTGTTGTGTTGCTATTGTACTTTGTCAAATTGTAACATCTTTAAACCTAAAACACGCCATATAACTGTCATTACTGCTACATTTTTGCTTGGAGCAGTTCAAGACGTTTTTAGGAGTTTGTAGGTATAAGAACCTTGATGTTGTACCGTGAAGTTAATATACCTTCTAGTGAGATTTTGATATTGTTACTGGCACTAAACCTTGGACTAAAACTAAAATAGATCAGGAGACTTATCAGATGTCAGAATATTTAAACCCTGAGATAACACAGAAGTTAGAGGCCTCTACCAAAGTTAAAGAAAATTCATCTTAGTCGAAGGTGGCAAGGAAAAGTCTCTAAATAAATCTAAATTGGCAGTACAAGACTGTTGCCCATCAGCATTGTTACAACATGACGCCTTTTGAAAATAAACAGCGCCTGGCTACCACCAAAAAATGTGGGAAAAAATGTGAGAAGGAACAAAAAAAAATAAAAATGTCAGGGTCGATTTTAATATTCATGAATTTTTCTACCAGCTCAGTTCAGCAGTTTCGATTAAGCATTAATTAGGAGCCAGAGGGGAAACCAAACACAAATAAGGAGCGGAATGACTAATGAAGGCGGCGGGGATGTGGGTAGAACGCCGTGCCACTGATGGTGCCACGAACACTGGGCAGCGGTGCCAGTGGTGTGGGCGGCAAGACGCACCTCTGCCCACACCAGAGATCACACTCTCCGAAAAAAATAAATTATAATCACAGCACAAACACACTCCGGCCAGGCAAGAATAAAACACACAAACCACTGCTGCTGCTTTTTCTTTTCCAGTTGGAGGGGAGTTTTCCAAAAATCTCCTATGGGTGATGGAAATTTTGACAAGGCCTCGGTTTATGTTGGTTTTGATTAAGGGTCAGACAGTGACACATGTGGGAGCCGTCTGCGTGCAGATGTAAAAAATGATTTATGTACGGAGTTTCTTGAAGCAAAGTTGCACTGAAGTCGGAGGTCACGCCGATCGGGACTGTGGATTTGTAACTTATTTAATTTGACTATTTAAGGGCATAAGTCTTAAGTAAGTAAAGTTACAGTGCTACAATTCTACTTCTTTTACAGTATTTATATATGTAATATCTTTGTAAAAAAGACAAATATTTTTGAGTTGCATTATTTTTAAGACAATTGTGTGCCCTTTGGATTTTTGGTATATATTAATTGTATACATTTATAGTTATTCATGTATACTATATATTTTGTGCTGATTCCGTCACATATTCACTCATGTGTATAAGTCAAGGTTTTAACCTAAAACAGTTACAAATACAGTTTAATGTGAGAGACTTCTAGTGGAAGAAACTAATTAAACAATAATTGGGTTTTTCTCAATGGATTTACTTTGGATTTGAACATAATGCTTTTGAAATTAGCTATTGAAACACTAAAATTCACACACACAAACAAAAACATTTTATTTCAAGTTAAGCCAACCTAACACTGTCAGCTGTTTCAGATTTCAATGAATGATATCTGGCAACACAATAAATAGATTTATTTCATTTTTTCTTTTTGTTTTGGTTTGTCTATTGACAACAGCATGGCCCTACAAGGCTACCATAGCTAGTCACATGATCTAAAAAGGCATTGTATGAGAAGTGAACTGATTAACATTATAATTTTACTCATAATTCTGTCTAATTTGGTCTAATACTTTTATCTCATTGTCTCATTGTATTCAATTGTTCATGTTTCTTCATTCTTAACAAATCAAAACATAATATAGATACACTTCAGAATGTTAACTGTATGACTTTTCATAACATAAATTTTGTATAACACTTAATTCAACAGTATACAAAGAAAAATGAATGAACAGACGTATAGACAATACATGTGTTGCTACAAATCAACGTGTCAGCCTCACAGGTACTCCGACTCCCTAACGCATGAATGTGAGAGTGAATGGTTGTCTGTTACTGTTTATGTCTAAATGTCAGCCCTGTGACTAACTGTCCATTGTCCAGAGTGTACAATGCCTCAGGCCCAAAGCTGCTGGGATAGGCTCCAGTCACCTGCAACCCCTAATTCTAAACGGAAGAAAATGAATGAATATTGTTAGTCTGGTATCTTCCTGCATTATGCGTTCTACTTTGTCCAACAGCTAAGCCAGTCCAATTCATATCAAAATTTACATCTAAAAATAATTTCCATTCATCCTGTAAAACCTGAGTCATTTTTCCAGATAATAAATTTCGCCAAAATTTGAGAAAATGTAGAACCCCTTACACAATTTGGTTTTTCCTATTAAATCATAGCAAGTCTCTATATTTTTGTAATCACACACAGTCTATTTGAAATGCCCTTTTTTGTATCCTATAAATTTTATTTAAAAAATTACAACCTAATATGAATACCCCATTGTATGAATTATCATTCTACATAAACTAACATTGCCCTGGGGTTGCTTCTATGTCACTATTCCTCTTAAAAGACCGCTATGTATATGTATGACTGCACTAGACTTGAATTTATTTGTAAAATATGAATAAACAGCATACATATGAATTTGGCATACCATTTCTATTCATTATTGTCATGGCTGCAAAATGTCAGCCAGGGCACAATTTACATCCTATAAATATTTTCACCCCAATTATTCAACGGTTTGAAAAATTAGGCCAAAGTTTATAGGATATGTTATAAAAAACGATTTTCGGGTGGAAAAAAAAGTGGTAATCCTCAAAGGAAGAAGACAGAAAAAGGGTTATCTGTTGTTTTATCTGTTTGAGGAAAGGCTTTGCTGTCTCCACTCCCAGTAAAACAAGGATAAAGCCAACACGGCCAAAAATAAATGATATTGTTACCGAGGTATTATCTTTAAGCCGGCCCATGATATTCGAATTGTATTGGTGAATCGTAATCAGGTATTTTAGCTTAGCGCCGCAGCTACGACGCCTACCCATCTGGTATTGGTGCGACGGTATGAGAGAGACGACGCTCGGGAGGGGGAACGGGAAAGGTGGAGGAAGTCTGAGGAGGAAGCCGTCTGAAAAGCCAGCCGACTTTACTTTCTCTACCACACAATCTCTAAATCTACACATTGTAATGTAAGTCCACAGACAGGAAGCCCAGAGCAAACAGAGTCGGTACGAGCACATACAGGACGTATGATCCCTTTCAATCACAGGCAGGGGATGAGCTTGTGCACTCTGGAGAGGTATGAGAAACTAAGAAAGAACAAACGTTTTAAACAAAAGCATTGTTACAAGAATTAATAATATTAAATATGTATTCAGGGACTGATTTACTAAGGTGTAACGTGATTTTGCATTTGGCCCTCTTATTTGTATGAGTTCTCATTTGAAAGGACAAAAACTAAAGAATAGGAGTATTTAAGTGAGACTTGCAGGCTAATTTACTAAGATACTGTTTGCGACTCAGAAAAGGGACCAGCGCCAACATTTTAAGTTGAAGAAAGCACGTCTCAGCCGATGGCTCAAGCAGAGTCAAGTTTCAGACTTAGCACAAGCGACCTGACATTTTTAGGTTATAAAAGTACGCTATAAAAGTGTGTTATTATTCAAGAATACACCACTAAAGTATGTTATGTGTTATTGAGGATGAACTCTGTAATAGAAAGAAAAATCACAGAACATACGGTGCACAATATATAAAAAATATTAGAATATAATTTCTCTAGCCCAGGTTCTAATGCTTTCAGTTGCATCCTGATGTTTTCTTCTTTAACCACATTGTTGTAAGGCTTTATTTTCCTCCATTACAAAGTTCATCCAAGACATATACCATAATTAATCTTGTTCTCACACCTTTTTACATAGAGAAGTAGATTGTGACTGTTCTGGAACAATTTAGTAAATGGCTTGCATTTACAAACCCATTTCCAAAAAAGCTGAGACACTGTACAAATTGTGAATAAAAACAGAATGCAATGATGTGGAAGTTTCAACTTTCAATATTTAATTCAGAATACAACATAGATAACATTTTAAATGTTGAAAGTGAGACATTTAAAATGTCTCAAATGTCATGCTAGTTATTGGCTCATTTTGGATTTTATGAGAGCTACACATTTCAAAAAAGTTGGGACAAGCAGCAATACAAGGCAAAAGTTAAATGTACATATAAGGAACAGCTGGAGGAACAATTTGTAACTTATTAGGTCAACTGGCAACACGCTTGGTATAAAAAGAGCCTCTCAGAGTGACAGTGTCTCTTAGAAGTCAAGATGGGCATTCCCCCAATGCTGTAGTGAAAAATAGTGGAGCAATATCAGAAAAGAGTTTCTCATTCAAAAATTGCAAAGAGTTTGAAGTTATCTACAGTGCATAATATCATCCAAAGATTCAGAGAATCTGGAACAATCTCTGTGCGTAAAGGTCAAGGCCGGAAAACCAGACTGGATGCCTGTGATCTTCGGGCCCTTAGATGGCACTGCATCACAAACAGGAATCCTACTGTAATGGAAATCACAACATGTGCTCAGGAATACTTCCAGAAAACATTGTCGGTGAACACAAGAAAAAGAACTATCAATCTGTCATTCCTTTCCTTTCCTTTCCACAACTCGCTTCAAAAACAGTTTCATCCCAATAGCAATAAACATTTTGAACTCTGAACGCTGAGGACTGTGGTTTAGGCATGACTCCTTATACATTATCTGTATGTATGTATATGTACGTTATTTTATTTTACATGTTTAATGTAATGCTGGATCCTGTACTAAAGAGCTGTACTGATAACAAATTCCACCAGCTTGGCTGTGTGGTCATTAAATTAAAATCAATCAATCAATGTCCGGGCCGGGGTGAGGTTTCCCATTTGCCGTTGCCAACTAAAACTCTATAGGTCAAAAAAGAAGCCATATCTAAGCATAATCTAGAAGCACAGGTGATTTCTCTGGAGCCAAGGCTCATTTAAAATGGACTGTGGCAAAGTAGAAAACTGTTCTGTGTCAGACAAATCAAAATTTTAAGTTATTTTTGGAAAACTGGAACGGCAGGTCATCCGGACTAAAGAGGACAAGGACAACCCAAGTTTTCATCAGCGCTCAGTTCAGAAGCCTGCATCTCTGATGGTCTGGGGGTGCATGAGTGTGTGTGTGGCATGGGCAGCTTACACATCTGGAAAGGCACCATCAATGCTGAAAGATATATCCAAGTTCTAGAACAACATATGCTCGCATCCAGACGTCGTCTCTTTCCTTGCATTTTCCAACATGACAATGACCACATACTGCATCAGTTACAACATCATGGCTGTGTAAAAGAACGAAAGAAGGATCTGAACTTAGAAATTAGAAATAGAAATTATTTGGCCCATCATAAAGAGGAAGATGCAACAAAGAAGCCAAACCTTAGATAGTTGAGCAACTAGAAGCCTGTATTAGACAATAATGGGACAACATTCCTATTCCTAAACTTGAGCAGCGCGTCTCCTCTGTCCCAGACGTTTGCAGACTTTTATAAAAAGAAGAGAGGATGCCAAACAGTTGTAAACATGGTCTTGCCCTAACCTTTTTGAAATGTGTTGATGCAAGTGAAATTTAAAATCAATTTATTTTTTCCTTAAAATGATACATTTTCTCAGTTTAAACATTTGATATGTCATCTATGTTGTATTATGAATAAAATACTGAAATTTTAAACTTCCACATCATTGCATTCTGTTTTTATTCACAATTTTTACAGTGTCCCAACTTTTTTGGAATCGGGTTTGTATATAGTGCTTTTTGTACCATTCTCGGAAACCCAAAGCGCTTTACATTATTCTTCCATTCACCCCATTCAGAAACATTCACACATGGGGCAGACAGAGGCACATATGAGGTACTTCCATGAAATTGTGATTATGCAATACATCTAAATATAGTCTTTTTACTCTGCCTAGATCCTCATTGGGGCAAAAAGGCTAACATGGATCTTTGGCTAACTGACCTCTGACCCTTGAAACAAATAAACTTACTTTGGTTTTACACAAAAGATATCCTTTGGTATTTATATCTTGTTTATGGTTAGTCTTTCACTCAGTAGTGGTGATATGGTATAGTGGTATTGATTGAATACTTGATAGTTTCTCTTTTCTACCACCAACCTTCTCGTTAAGGGACAACTGCTCTACCACTGAGCCACTGCTAGTACACTTAGTATCGGATCAATGCTTCATTTTGCAATATTGCGCACCACTATTAGCTTTGTTAGCCGCGACTAACTCTATTCCAATTCTATACAAATAAGTTAGACTGGAAAGCTGTTGTTTGCATTCAATTTCAAGAGCGGGGTTTATGGGAGAAATGTCAACCAATTGTGAACCATGCAGGACGTGACGCGAAAAAGGCAAAACCACGCAGCCGGTTGTCAACAAGAAAGCAACGTTAGCGTTGCTAGATAACATAGCCTGTAGTCGACCGGAGACCTTTGTCCATGACTTGTGATAATACGAGCTGTCATTGGCCATTCTGTGCAGATTTTCGACCATAGCAAGAGTAACAAGCTGCACAAGTTGAGTTACATGTGTATAATGTAGCCAGCAAACCAAACCATGCTGCTGACAAACGGCTTGTGATTGGTCCGTCCACAAAAACGGCGAGAGAAGGGATTTGCTGTGAGGAAGGAACCAGACTGTCTCTTTTTAGAAAAGAGTAGGCGGAACTGGTATACCAGGCTACACTACTATCACTCAGCACTGTATTTTTGTTTTTGAGGATGAACTAATGTGAAATTAATATAGCATATTCATTATGTTTTTACCGGCATGTTCACGCATGAAATATCATAAACTGAACATGGAAGTTAAGGCAGTGAGGGTCAAAAGCGGACAATAACACTGGTTATTAACACCAGTTGTGGGTGACGGCGAGTGCCCTAACAATTGACAAAGGGAAGTGTGTGTAAAAAGGGGAGGGGGGTGTATTTTGTCTTTCTTCTCTGACTTGCCACCTATCACAATTCATTACCACAAATTAGGGCTCAATAAAATTGCTATTCAGAGATAATTAGGAGCCAGGGTCGGAGGGAAGGGGAGGAGGCTGCAGGGTCGAGGAGGAGGAGGAGGGGGTTGTTGTGGTGACCTGGACTGACAAATCGAGGGTCTGTAGCAGGGACTACCATTTGCCAGCCATTGTATAGTATGTTATTGTTGTATAGTACCGTAAAAAATAACAAGGGCATATATATATATAATATATATATATATATATATATATATATATATATATATATATAATTATATATTATTTTTTATGTTACCAACAATGGTTAAAAATAAATGGTGCTACTTAAAACTAAACTGTAAACTGAATTATATTAAAAGAAATAATAATCAATCAATATTTTCTCTTTTTTCCAATAATAAAAAAACTGTGCTAGAATGTGACAAAACATTGCTTAACAGTATGTTAGTGCTCCTAAAAAGAAAAAAAATAAATAAGCAATGTTTAGAAACACATAAAGTTAGCTATAAAGCTATATGTTGCCAAAAACGAAATGTTTCTATAAGAAAACCAAAAAACCCCAAAAGGTAACATTTTGTTAAAAAGTGTTACTAAAATAAACAAAGCAATGTATCAATTCATCTCAGTTTATTTATATTGCTCCAAATCAGAACAAAGTTGTCTCATGAGTAGATCTCGAACATTCTCTTTAGTTTAGAGAAAATACTAAAGTGTTACTTTTTTTGCAAAAACAAGCAAAACAATACAAAGGATATTACTAAAAACAAAAGTATCTAAATGTTTCCAAATATAAAAAAAATAAATACTGCAAGTAAATTACCATAATTTCTAGCCCTTGATTTTTTTTCTCATTTACCCATGTGGCCTTCATCAGATTGAGTTTGACATTACTACCTCATGAGACAAAAAGAGAAACCCCCCGCTCCCCCTTCTTCCTCTCACCTGCTGAGCCGGGAACCGCTCCAAATTCAACAAGGCCTCTGTTGCACCCCTTTCATTCCCATTCATAAGGCTTACTATATACTAAATCCCCCTCTCCCAAAAAGAAATCTCACCCACAAACAGCAATCCCACATACACACTCCAGTTAATAAGGTTGTCTGTGCGCAAGTCCTCAGGTTTGTCTTTAATTAACACTTTTACGACAGCACAAGCTACCCATCTACTGCGTTTGAGGAGGAGTGAAATATTTGCTGCAGTGACAAAATATGCCTCAGAGCACTTTGACTATTTAATTAAGATCCATAACACTTCTTTTTACGGAGCTTTTCCAGTGTTCTTTTAAAAAGGATTGATCACTTTGGTGTGGTAACAACCGTGTCAAAAATACAAACCCATTCTATGAGCAGTTTTCTATTTTGTAATACGTGAAAAAGGGGATCAATATTAATTTATATCGGAAATACTATGGAATATAAAATTATAAAAAATACATTTATAAAAGGCTAAAAATACTGCATCCATGCGTATGTTGGAATTGTAAAAGTTCTACTCCACTACATTTTAAAGAAAATATCTGTACTTTCTGCTCCACCACAATTTTACATTGGCCTTACAATTACAGGTACAAAAGTGCATTTGCATTTTTATGTTCTATTATTTTTATTCATACATAGTTACAGTATGTGTCTGTTAAAACATTACAAATTGAGGTAAAGGGCAACAGCGGTGACTGATTTTAATACGTTTTAAATGATTAATTATTCTCCAACCAACCTTTTTTATCATTTTATATTAATTTGTTGTTGAAGCTGAGTCATATACTTTTACTCTTATACTTTAAGTACATTTCAAAGCAAGTACTTTAATACTTTTACTTGAGTACATTTCTACCTCTTTATCTGTACTTTTACTTAAATAGAGGAATTGAGTACTTTCTCCACCACTGAATATGGGTCAAAAACAGTTTGATGTATACATATCTAGAATACATATATGCTCATCATGTTTCCATAAAAAAGTATTCATATTGTTGCGTTTTGTGGAAATTATATGGAACGCTGGGAGTTTTAAAAATAGGTCCCTCGGTGGTAAAAATAATTTTGTCTGAGTGAACTCATGTGAGTTATGTAAAGATACTAATGTTGGAGTGCGCCAATTAATCAGTGCAAAGTACTTCTTCTGCAGGGTTTTAGCTCAAGAACATCCTCTCCAGTCAACAACACTTAAGAGGAAGCATGCACAAAATACATGGGATTTTAAAGACGATAGTTTAAAAAAAAATTTTGGACTTTCTTTTGAGAATTTTGTCCATCAACTTAGTTTAGAAAATGCATCTACTTAAAATTGTTGTACGAAAACTAATATAAGAGGTTTTAGCAAGCATGTACTTGACAAGTAAATTTCTCTCTAAAGTTAGCTTTCCAAGTTGGTTTTATTGTGGGTTAAAAAATAAATAAATCAAGAATTGTATAATTTTTTTTTGAATGAATTCTATTAGGTTTGCTCTTAACTGTTAACTATTTTGAGTAAGAAATGCCGTAAAAGATGATAAAAAGCTAAAAATACTGCATCAGATTTGTTTTTCCAAGCACAATAAAGCACGACAGGTGTGAATTTTAATTTCCTATGAGTTATAAATGTCAGAAGATTATAATAAGTAATAATGTCTGAACACAGATGGCATCATGTGTGCAAAAATATAAAAGTTGAATAATTTTTTGTAAATTTTGATCCTAAAAAAAAAATGCTCAATGCTCGGTCTTTTTTAATGTAGCACATGTACCTGCTCATACAGATGGTTTACATTAAGAAGATGTGCATATTTTCATATCCAATCATTATTGGGACAACCCTCTTGCTGAAACGCAAGCGGCTACACTAGACTAGACCTAGACTAACTTTACTAGATATTAGAATTTGTTATTTTTTGTCATGTTAATTTATTTAATATTTTTGAGATTTCTACTTGGAATCTTATGCAATAAATTTTTATTTATATTTCTTAAAATAAATCCAAAGTTGAACATATTAAGACTAATGTGCTTACTATTGTTGCTTACAATATTTACACTTTATTTATTTGTTTATTTATTTATACTATAAAGCTATCAAATTGTAATTGGATAATTTATTAAACACACTTGCCTTCATTTACTTCTAGCGCTAAACCCAAAAGTTGGTTCTTTTTATCATGAAATTAGAAAACGGTAGCATACATTGAGATTTTGTTTACGTTTATTATTTTTGATGATTTGTATTACAAGCCACTTTTCCATTTCCAGATATTTGGAACAGTTGAATATTTGAAGCAACACAAATAAGAGGATACTGTTCATTGCCAAAACCCTGCTGAGTTTGGGTTGAATATTAAAACATTTCCTTGTTGCATGTTAATGTAATCCCGCCATAAACTGGTGTCAAGACCCTGTTTTGAATAATGGCTCTCTGGCTACTCACCAGTCTACAAACCATCTGAAAGGAATCCGTGTGAAGTTTCTCTGGCTGCTCTGGAACTTTTGCCGACTCGAAAAACAAATCCGCTGCCGGTCTCAATCCCAAATATGGATTCCTATTCCTTAGAGACGACCTAGAGTGTTTTTACTCACATTAGCATACATTACTACAGAGGCAGCCAAAGGAACTCATTTTAAAAGACAAATGCATGATATGAAAGTGAACTTGGTTATTATGGCATATTATTAGATGATAATCTTCAGTACCAGTTCAGCTCTCAGACACTTACTAATCTATGACCTTTTAGTGCTGATAAATATAGATATGCTAACAAGCGGCTAATGACTTACAATAGTTGTCATCTCCTGCAACAAGACAGACGGTAAATAAAGCCAGAACGGATGTAATTGTTTTACTGCATGAGTAATGTCTACAAATGGCAGGCTTTCATTTTCCACAGAGAAGTGTATTTACGGACCGCTGCTGGTCCCAAGAGGCCCCCCGCTTCCTCCCGCCTCAGCACGGTTTAATACCTCTAAAGTGCATAATTGCTGATCAGAGAGTCACAATGCTCTGTTTGCTGTGTTCTTTTCATAACCAGGCACAGAGATGTGTGGTTCTATGTTTATGTTATAATTCTCCTCACGATATAAAGCAATACCTAAGCAGGATACATACATACATACAAACATTGTATGTGACATTGTTTGAAATGAAAGGGGCGCAGTGGCTCAGTGGTAGAGCGGTCGTCCTTTAACCGGAAGGTATGCGGTTCGAATCCCGCTCTCTCCACAGTTCATACTGACGTTGTGTCCTTGGGCAAGACACTTAATCCACCTTGCCTACAGTGGTGTAACACTGGTGAATGGAACCTTAATGTAAGTCGCTTTGGTTAAAAGCGTCAGCTAAATGACTAAATGTAAATGTAATGAAAGGGTTAGTAAAAGAGAGCATTGTTTTGCATAAATACATATATATATATGACTGCTTGACTTTATCTAGGAATGATTTATGCCTAAACATCATTATAAAAAGTTAATTTCATGTAGTCACAATGTCATTTCATAGAAGCCTCATAAAATACAAGAAAAGATAAGACAAGACACAGCCCTTATACCTGAGAACATCTGGGACAGGCCTTCTGCTCGTGCCCAGAGTTAGAACTAAACAAGGTGAAGCAGCGTTTAAGTTTCATGCAGCAAAAATCTGGAACAGCTTCAACTTTAACAATGTTCAAGGGGAGGTTAAAAACCTTCCTCTTTAGCTCCGCCTACACTACAACCTAAAGTGTTTTTTATCTGCACTCTTCTTTTAAAATGTTTTTAATTTTTCTTATGTCTCTTAATCTAAATCTTGTTAAATTTTCTTTTATTCTTGTAAAGCACTTTTAGTTACCCAGTGTATGAATTGTGCTATATAAATAAAATTGCCTTGCCTTGCCTTGCCTTATATACATTTCTTGTACATTTCAAAATTGCACTTCATATTGGATCCATATAATGTATGTAGAACCACAACTAGAGGCAGGTTTGATTGGACTGGCTTGTGTTTTCAACAAGGAGCGGCAAAGGGAAAGGTGAAGCAACAGGACACCTCAGGTATCGTATGCAGCCATATTTGTCAGAGCAGAGTGCGCTCTCAATGGGGAGACAGTATCTGTTTACGCCGGGCCTTTTTGTGTGGCCTGGTTGTAGTGTAGCACTTAATAAGTAAAGGCTCCCAGTGCGATTGCGATCTGGCACGGTGACCTCTAGAGAGGAGCACCCACGGGCTCTATGTGTCCCTCGGTGTCCATGTCCCCTCCCTATCCTCCCATTGCAAACGTTCACAATGGGTGGCTGGGACATGACATCAACATTATTTACACACATGCACCTGCCGTGAGCCCCCTCCCCGCTCCCTGCTCCACAAAGCATTCCAGGCCGACGCTGATGCGAGGCGACCGCGCTGGCCGCTTCACACGGCCCCTCCAGTGAAGCCTCATCGCGTGCGGCCAGCTGCGCTAGGAAGAGGAGGAGGAAGAGCAGGGACGCAGGGCACAAACAGCCAGTGAAGAGAGCAAGTGCAGTTCAAGTTGATAGATTTGAGCGAGCAGCTGAATGTCAGCGCCTAGAAGTGAGCAAACTTAACTTGACAAAGTCAGCTAAGTGGCTTCACTATAGGCTTTTCTTTAGCTGCAGAGGTCACGGACAGTTTCTTTTTTAGTGGACCATGCAGTTAAGTAAAGTTACTTGGATGGCAGTTACACAATGCCACCAAATAAATCTTAAGTCTTATCATTGTGAAGACTTACAAAGTTTAACCTGCAAGTTTCATTGGATTTCTTGCAATGTAGTATAATCTATAAATGTTGCTAATGCTAATGCTAATGCAAGACACCTTAGCTATCAGGTTGCTAGTTTAAGGGAGAAATAGTATCTAATGGATTTCTAATAGAAAGAAATGTATTTCACAAGGAACCTGAATAAGATCAATCAAAAATGTATTGCTACTATCAAATAGGCTAATGCACTTCTAACTCACTTTATGTAGAGTTGCTGGTGCTAACGCTAGTGCCCAAAATGTTGCTATTCTCTGACATTTGGTTAGCTAGTTTAAGAGAAAAATGAACTGCAGAAACAGTTCTGAACAAAAATCTAAAAACTATGGTTTCTCCATCCATCCATTCATCCATCCATGGAGGATGGATGATTACCTTGTATATGTAATTATATATGACAGCGGCTATTAGATATATGAACCAAAACTGTTGGTTTACCTTTGGTGCAGAAATTTATTCATTCATTCATTCATTCTCTACCGCTGAGTTCCGTTAGGGGTCACAGGTGACTGGAGCCTATCCCAGTAGCTTTGGGCCTGAGGCGGGGTACATCCTGCACAGTGGCCAGTTAGTTGAAGGGCTGACATTTACAGACAGACAGTGACAGACAACCATTCACTCTCACATTCATTCACTAGGGACACTTTTTAGAAGCCATTAGAGAAGCCAGTAACCTGTTCATGCATGTCTTTGAACGGTGAGAGGAAGTCGGAGTACCCGGAGAGAACCCGCGGTAACACATAGAGGACTTGCAGACTAGTTGACTAAATGTATTTTTAAACATTACCTAAAAAATGTAATTACATACTTCTTATCTTTTTGTATCTGTTCTTTTTGCTTAAGTGACATATAGAAATGATGAAAACCAGGACAACAAATTTTAATTAAAAAAAATCCTTTGCACATAAAACTGTATTAATAATAATGTGACAAGAAATGTGACTAGAAATCAAAAACATCCTGTTGAGAGTGATATATTAGTATTAATATTTTAAATGTATTGTATCTAGTTGTAGCATAAGAACAGTTCTTAAAATGCCAATAGTGTCCAAGTTGGAAGTTTTGTTTAAAACACATACCTAACATAATATCTTTCAAAGTAATTGAGTCCATAACAAATTATACACATCAAAAAATTTGACCATTTTATAACATTTTGAACTATATAAAAATGTAAGGTAAGGTATATTTGCATTATACATGGAAGCTATTTCCGTTTACATTTCCGAGTTCCAAAAGAATGATGTTAACAAATGTTATCTAATGACATATCCACTACGTGTTTAGCTCAAGAAGGGGGAAAAGTCAAATATAAGCCTGTTCTGGCTTTTAAATTAAACTTTGCTGAGTTTGCTGAACTTAAAATGTATTGTGTTCTCAGATACAACAATCTCCACTTTGTTTTAGATGGCTGTTTTAATGTACTCTGTTGTGTGACATTTAAGAGAACTTTTAATAAAATGCACTATACCTTTCATTAAACTTGAAATAACTTGCACTTTGAGGAAGTAGCTTTGTAGCAGGTTGTGGCAGGTTTGAAGGTTATATTGGCACAGCTTCTTTAAGGATGAATACTGCATCTTTCATTTTGACCGCAGAATATTCATCTTTGAATATTTTTTATCTTAATGCAATTATAATACAAATATATAGTATTCTATCTTATATAAACCCTTTTTCAAGTTTAAGCCAAATTTACGACTCACTACAACTCATATAACCTAAGACAAAAGTCACCAAGTATGAAAACAGACCCCTGTGGCACTCCTCGGCAAAGTGCACTCTTCTTTTGGTTCACTTCCAGCTGCACTTTGCGAGTTCTAGCTGCAGGTCGACGGGCTAATATGGGAAGGGTGGCTTCGGGGCCGACATGAGGAGCAGGGGAAGTGACAGGAGACAGTTGCTACACACTGTGTCGGGCTGACAGTGTCACACCTGGCAGCTGTCAATCAACACTCCCTGATGTCACCCGCCGCCGCTGCCAAACATGCCTTGAGTGGTGTCATCCATCCGCACATGAGCACTCTCTGCAACTGCACTGGTCCCGTCAGCGCGAGTCAGCGAGCAGGGAAAGAAAAACGAAGGGGAGAGGAAGGAAGGGAGGGTAGCATCCATCTATTTACATATGGAAAGGTCACAAATAGCCTGCAGGCACTGTGCTAATTAGAGAAAAGAAGAAAAAAACTCCAAAGATAAATTGAAAGACAAAAACCGGAGAGTTATCTAAGTGTGCTGGTGGAATGAAAGTGGGATAAGGTGAAAGAGACGGGAATTAGGGGAAGACTGAGAATTAGCTTCAACGAGAGCATGTACATAAAGTGTTTTGAAAGAGGCCTCTTAGAACAACAGAATAGAATATACTTTATTTTCTTGTTACTTTCAAAGTCAGATATCTGTCTTTCGTTGCATTAAGCCAAATAAATTAAATAAAATGTGCAATTTTCTTGCATGATTAAAAGACCGTCCATACAAAAGTCAGTCTTTGGCACATTTAAAAAATAAAAAGAATTAAAATCCTTAATATATTAAACAATAATTATGCAAGTGAAGTTGTTAGACAAATCTTAAGGTGTTTTTCCCTACAAGATATTTCATGATAAACCTTTTTATAGGGGTTTTTATTTGCATAGTGGACAATCATACAAATAGGTCCATATTCAATGTGATATTTTGTAAATTTGCTATTATTCATAAATTTGAATTTCTATGTAACTTCAATAGTTTTAACCAGTGTCTTTTTGTCACAAACATGCCTCAATATTCTGAAGAGTTATTGTAAGTTAGAAACTAATAAATGTTTTGGAAGTGGGTGGAGGTCATTTTAAACTGTAAATTTTTACACTAAAAGTTGCTAATGCTAAAGCTAATTCTCTGAAACTATTAAGTTACCAATTTCAGTAAGAACTACATCTATTGGATATGCAAGTGAAAGAATTTTTGTTTTCTCATCAACAAAGAATTACAAAATTTTACCAAAATTTAAGTAAAAAGAAAATTGTAAAATTTAGGGTCCTTTCAAATAATGCAATTCTAAGAAAGTACATATATTTTTAGAAATTCTTATTTTTTAATGGTTTAGTAAGTGAGTGTTAATAATGAGGAAGCATGACATCTGAAAATGTCAAGATCAGAAAAAAATCAGATTTCATGGATTTTTACAATTTATTTTCAGACCCCAAGCAGCTGCTGGTAGCCCTTGTAAAGATGATATATATGTATATATAATTTTCTAATTCTTTGCAGTTGTAGACCGGAAATCATTATAACAAAATGAATGAATGTTGGACTTCCATTTAGCATCCATGCAGTGTTAGCCTGGTGGTTACCACTGCGCTCCATCACCAGACGTTGACCATATGACGGTGTTCAGATGACCGGGCTTATGATATCTCCTTTAGCCACGTAAGCGAATCAACCTTTATAATCCATTGTGACAGGCTGACAGGCAAAATGAGTGTAAAATTTTATACTTACATGAATTTTTGTGTCACGTCGCCGTCTGTGCACTTGTTTACCCAGCCGCTTGTAGCCGAGGGCTGCTTTCTCCGCGGGCGCTTTCCCGGACTTTGTTTCCAGGCCTTCAGACACATCGCCCTTCGCCCTAGTGAATTTGCTGATTAATTTTGGATGCTCCCCTTAATTAACACCCCAAAGGAAAGTGTAGATTTCCGAGCCGGCTTTAGCTGTAGCACAAACAAAAAAAGCAGCAGAGACGGTCGGATAAAGGATGACCTCAGGGAGATGCCGATGTCCAAAATGACATTACAGGAGCGTTGTGAAGGCCGGGCCTGGACCTGGTCGAGGGCGATGCCTCAGGAACTCTCAGGCCTTTTAATCAGCGGCTGGAAACGAGCTCCCTATTAGTCTCATTTCATTTACTTTACAACCGAAGCTGGCCTTGCATGATGCCACCTTGAAACATGCTGTTCCTGTGCCAGCGCTGGTGCCGCCTCCGGTCCCGCGGTCATTAATTGGTGCCACTCTTTTACTTCCAGTGAAATTGGCAGATGACGGACAGGGGGCGAAATAAAAAACGTGATTTCTTTTCTCCCAATTTTTTTTTTTTTGTTAACATCAGAGTGGATTTGACTAATTGGGTTGAATGGCGCCTATCTGGTCTTGTGACAGCCAAGCAGGATGCATGAGAAGCTGCGGGCAGCTTGGAGAGCTCTCACCCTGCCATGCCAGCTCCAAAGACACGCTGTCGGGCAGGGGGGCAAACTTGTAAAAGACATGCTGAGACAAAAGAGCGCAGCCAGACATCGGACGCGCACTTTTTATGCCGAGACCTTGAACAAACAAACTTGCACTTTGTCTCGCTGAGGGCCAAAGCACATCGCTGCTCAAGCAGAAGGCTGCCAATGGGCTTGGAAAACACATGGGGGTAAAGTCTTGGAGAGACTTATGTTGCCGTTGTGTTCAGGGTATTAATACATTGTTGGCGTCCTAAAATTGTGAAAAACCTGGAAAATAGCTGACTTATTTCAAGTCATGGAAATTACATTCAAAATGTCTGATCGGCCTGAAATATAGACTATCTTCCCTATGTTACGACATTTTAAAAAGAATATAGATGTAGTGTTTATGGTATGTTTATTTTGAGTATTTTTGTTTTTTAGCACTTAATAGTCCTTTGAAAACCTTACTTTTGCATGCATTTAGTAATGCATTATTTTTTACATGTAGACCTACCTTCCAAACCATCCATTTATATATTTGGACATTTAAAATGGCTTGGTTATATTTGCAGTATAGTTGTCTAAATGGTCAAACAGTGGTTGTAAGTTTAGTTTTTAGATACAGTATGTGACAATTAATAATCAAACTTTAAAAGCAAAACTTTTAAGTTTTGCTTTTATGTTTAATGTACATACATGAGCCAAGTGTATCAATTGTCGGTTGGTTAAAATATAGACCCTTAAGACCTGCCAGTAGATGTTTTAAAAAGATACAAATCATAAATATGGTCAAAGTTTATGTTTATTTTTAGTATTTCTGCTGTAACTACAGAATTTACACTAAGTCTAAGTCACTGTGTAGTTACTGCACATTGTCTTTAGATTAGTCTCAATAATAACCCTCTGTTTTTGTTTTTTTATGCAATATACAAATTCTAATTTTGTAATTTTCTCTCAATATTTACATTTTCCATTTACATTTATTCATTTAGCAGACGCTTTTATCCAAAGCGACTTACATTACATTACCAGTGTTACAGTCAAGGTGGGTTAATTGTCTTGCCCAAGGACACAACGACAGTAGGGGAGAGCGGGAATCGAACCGCCTACCTTCCGGTTGAAAGACGACCGCTCTACCCACTGAGCTACTGCTATTTAGAAATGGGCTTAAGCCATAAATACGTCACCACAAATGCAGCTATAGCAACACATTCTTGGGAGACTACACTTTTTAAACTTAACATCAAGTACAATCAAGCCAATAATGTGTTGTGATACGAGTACCTAATAATTATGTATGAACAGATTTTGATGTCATGTTGATTTTTGGGGTATTTTATCAGTGACTTATTTTTAAAAGTTACTACTTTTAACAATGCAACAAGTTATAAGTTTCCAACAACATCCACTTCTGGTAAATTGTGATAGACGAGTGTTCTTCACTTCAATAAGAAAAAGAAAAAAACAACATCCAAAGCATAACATGTTCATAACAATCCAGACTTTAGCATACAAATGTACAATTTCCGCAACATTTTGCACCTTTAGCGATGTCTCACCTAACGTAAAGGCTTCCTTCCATCCTGTTGAACGTCTTTGAACCTGTAAAATAGTGAGATCACACACCGACAGCACAAGGCACTTTCAAAATTGGGGATACTTCTTATGACGGAAGAGACTCAGCAATCACTTTACATAACTATGTGGCAAAATAGTGTTGAATTAGGGCTATTATAAGCAAATCCGATCCAAGCACCTCCAGTAAAACAGACATGGATGTTTGAGCAGGTCGGGCTAAGCTGGGACAATTGTCCACTTTGTGCTTGCCCCGATTCAGGAAGAGGAGGAGAAGACGCAAGAATTCCCATTACAAAAGGACAAGAAGTGCAGGTGTAATTGGGATATTTGGGGGTGTCTGGTTTCAGGGCCCTTCGGAGCAGCGGTGAAATGAAGCCTGTAAGACTAGAGCAGGGCACTGGCAGGAGACTCTGCCCTCTCACTCGCCTCATTCTCTTGGCTTACAGCTCCCGGGATCACTTTTACTGTACACTCCTGAACCGGTCATAAAACACTGGACCTTTTAATACTATTACTATAATGCCTTTTAGTAGTCTGTAGTCAGAAACCTTGATGGACACAAGTTAAGTCAAATATTATAATGCATTGTTTTAAATGTTGTAGTATATAGTTTAGGAATACATTATATCATTCAAAACTGTTTTCAATACTTTAAAAGGCCATTTTATGCATTTGTCTAACCTGGAATTTAAGGTTCAATAGAACCCTGTTGAAGTTTCAGTACTAGCTTCTATAACTGCCCAAAGAGGACAAACTGCTAGAAGAGACTGAGACTCATGTTTCTTTTTGAGCACACATTCTTGTTGGAAGGTTCAAGGCATTAACAAACTAAACGGATTTGTTCAAAAGGTTTAAGTAAAATCGCCATCGAACCTCATTTTATGAGATTTGTTCATAGAAAAAGTGTGTCCCTATAGGGCTACCATAGCTGTTGACGTTATCTGAGAAGTGTGGAATTGCAAGCTAAACTTTCACCATATCTATTGTGATTTAGACTGTCAACTTATAATATATTAGGTCACAGCATGTTAAAACAGTAGTGAGGAACATAATGCAATGCTTAATACTAATAACAAAGCAAAGCTGGTGTTGCTCATTTAAGATTTGGACATTCTTTTGCCACTAATAAAAGAAATTGTGACACTTTAAAACAACACTTTCAACCTATTTTACAATGTGTTTTTTTGTAAAGTTACCATTCCAGATTGGATAGGTGGTGAATTCATTCTACTTTGTTCTTATTAGAAAAGGTAGCGACAAAAAAGCCATAACATGTTGCATGTGCTTGTGACAATACAGGAACAAGTTGGCAAATTATTGTTAATGTAGTGATGCATGCAAATTAGCCATGCAGTCTTAAGCGTCTATTTTATGAACCATTTAAATTACCATTGTTTTTTCCTTTTATGTGATTTTGTGAGGAAATGTACTGATGGTGTAGTATACTACAAGCTGGGCCACATAAGACCACATTTAAGACTACACTAATCGAAGTCAAGTCATGACCAGAACCTGGGTGTTCCCTGACCATGACGAGATCAAGCCCAGAGTGTATCCAGACCATAACAAAACCAAGCCAAGTGTACCTGGAACAAGACAACCCACTAAGACAAACTCTGAGGTGGTTGTTTGTTTGACAATGGCAAGAAGAATCTTGAAGGCTAAAAGTTGCTATACCTTTCATTTTTGGTCGTCTGTAAATTTGGCATAAACAGCTTTATGGTGTGACAACTTTACAAAAAAAGAGCCAATTGTGACATAAAATTATGTAAGACGGTATATGGCATATTTTGGTTTACCTAACTGTAATGGAGACTTTTTCCCTCTTGGTTGGTTTACCTTGCACCTCTTATATTTTATTTTCCTCTGCCTCCTCTCCCTGTGTGTTTTTCTATAACACCAAAAAACCTGACTCCCCCCTACTGATGATAGCAGCTTGATTGGGCAGGTATAGGTAACAAATGAGATCAATTAACGTGTCCAAGAGGGGCACCTACCCGAGAGTCCGGTTGCACTAAACGATCTCCTCATCTTTTGTTTCCCTCCGCAGGATTCCATTTGCAGCCTCATCACTTTCCCGGCCCGCGACAATGGAGCCGATTGTTCAGCTCCGGCGACTAATGGAGAAGCCCCAAGAAAAGCGTTGGCCTCTTCCACTGGCAGCCCTGTGTCTCTGCGCTATCACAAGTCCAGCTTGGGACCGGGGGGGCAGACTGGCTGAAATGAATCCTCTGCCCCGCTGTGACCAGTTTTCCCTTTTTTGCAAACCTCATTCTTTGCTTCAACAAGATCCATTTGTAGTAAATTTGTCTCCAGTGAGGTTTAATTGAATGAGTTTAGCGCTAACAAGGAACTGATTGAGCTCATAATGGCAGCGCTGAATGTGGCAAAGTCAGCAGAGGTCAAACTACACCACACAAATAACAACACAGATGACAAACACAAGTCTTACTGTGTTTTACGGTAAAACATCAAACTATTGTCATTTTCAAGTTGTAATATTTGAACATTTGCTCAGTGTCCTCAAAATACATAGATGGTTAAGGTTAACGGTCCTAGATATGACATGGAAAATGTTCAAATTTTCCTTAGCTTTTCATCAACAAAGCATTGTGACCCTTTGAGGCTGCCGTAGTTTGTTAGTAGAATGGAGTTTAAATGTGTATAATAAACAAATGGGCAGTCAAACGGTGTTTGTTGTAAGTTATATGACTGTCAATGGAAAAAAGTTGTCAGACCTTGTCAAGCAAAAGTTCTGGAAAAGTCCTGGTATATGATTTATGAACAGGAGCAAGAACCTTGGTAATGCAATGAATTTGGAAAATGCATGCAGTTGCCCCCATCTTTATAGGTTCAAGTAAGTTTTTAAAATCAAATTAAACAAATATATGCTATAGTATAAATGGTGTACTTACACAATGGCAAAAGACCTGTTTGACTTAGGGAGCTCAATACAAGATGACTTTTGGAGAAGTTCTGGGTTTTAAGTGCCATCCACCACCCCAACATCATATTCCTCTAATTTGTCCAATGGCAATGCAGGTAAGCTAATTCTGGTGTCCATAGGGAACCTAAGGCCAGCAACTACATGTCAGTTTTAAGACAAGGACAGGTTGGTGATTCAAATGAGACCAAGGGCCTTCAAAATGAATTTTGCAGAATAAGACGGTGACATCTTCCAATAGATGTCACCGTTTTCTTTGCTTACACCTTTCTGTCTCATCAGGTTTTACCACCAGCACTCTTTCAAACCTCACCACTGACAAATTGACAGTTACTTTCGCGGAATTTTATCTCTTGCTAATGTTCCGTTCAGCTTGACGGAGAGATGGTGTAACGAAGTGAAGGGGAGAAAAATCAGCCGAGGTGAAGAAATAGCGGCAATTATCATGAGTCACAAAGATGAGGCGGCGAGTGATGGCGGCCATCGAACACCCTTAAGCGTTGGTTTAAATCCGCTTGATGAATGCGATTCGCTCTCCTCATCTATCCCCCACTTTTGTCCGTCCACGGGATTGTTTACGATAACCTTGTAATCAACCTGGCTTGGCTGACAGCTAACCATTACTCCTGATAACAGGCCTGCTGCAATTTGGATCCCCAAAGAAAATATATACATTAAAAAAAAAATTGTGATTGTGAAACTGCTTCTGATACCTTATTGATAGAGCCCTATTATCTTTGTGGGTAATTTGTTTTCAAGAACTGTGATTTACATTTCAGTGGGATTACACCTTTTAATGCTACACGCAGGCGAGAAGTGGCCAGCCACTGAATACGCCACATCTCCACCACGGGAGAAAGAGGAGGAGGGAGGTGTGCTATGTGTGTGTGGAAGAAGGGGGGGTTTCAAACGACGCATTTCCAAGTCCTCAAGTGGAGAGGATTACAATTACAATTAAAAATCAAAGGCTCTGTGTGTCCATCAAATGGCTGCCCATAACCCTTTGTGTATCTTCTGCCAAAATAACCGTGGCTAGTGAAGGGCTGGCAGATGCAAAACGTTTTCCAGCTAATTGTGGTGTATTACCGGAGCTTGTTCATCGGGATATTATGCAATAAGTGTTATTTCAGGCAAGAATGAAGGTTCTAAATGGCATGCTAATGTGAGTCCATTGGCAGCATGTTAAAGAAAAGCCACGCATCGCTGTTAAAACAACAGTGGCGCCAATGGCAAAGTTCAATCATCTTGTTTGGGATATGGCTTTGATGTACTACAACAACTTTAGTTTTAGTTTTAATAGGACAAAAGGCAATACAGCAGTTAGGCTGGTTGTTTTAAAATTAGGTGATAGAGATTGTTGTTTACCAACCTGAAATTGAATTTATCTGAGCTAGTATTTCGATTGCTAGTGTGTAAATTTAACTTTATTTTTGTTTGATTACTGTAACTGTTTCTAACATCTGTAAATATTTTATGCATGAGATGTAAACTACAAAAAAATAAAAAATTAACAGCGTTGTGATCAACATTTATTTTGATTAGAATACCTTTCAACACGGCTTTGAATGGCTTTAAATAATTTCAGTTTTAAAAGGAAATGCAACATTTAGGCTTGTTGAAATGGTTCAAAGTGTTACCGACTGCTGTTTACAAACCTAGAATGTAACTAGTTTGTGCTAGTATTTTCATTGCAAGTCTTTATAAATGTAACACGCTTCAAAATCTGTTTGAAAACAGTGTCGATGTTAATTCAATTCAAAGGCAAAATAATAATAAATACAACACAATAAAATTGTCTTATCTATTGATTGAAATCACAATATAAGAAATATAAGAAGTGTGTAAAAAAAAGTATCTGGTTATAGGGTCACGGTAATAGTCCACATGGGACAAATATTTATAGGATCAATGTTATTTTGAATACACTTTTCCATACCACTTCACAATAACGCTAAATGGTCATAATGCGCTCCTTTAAGACGTTTAAAACAATGAGCATTTGCTTGCCAAATAGTACACAACAGAAAGTTGCTCTGAGTGGCCACGTCAACAGTGCTCTGTTTCTTTTTTAACTTGTTATAGGAGCTTATTAATAATTTTTTTACCTTTTTAATAAAATAATTATTCCCATAAATGGCCCTTTATTGTGAAGTGGTTGCCAGTTTTGTTTTTCAGTGAAACTACAGCAATATTGCAATTACATTACATTTTAATACTGTAGATATTACTCAGATTAGAGACAAGTTATCTGTCAATTAAGTACAAAACACAACGGTCTTTCATTCTACATTATGCTTCAGATTTATTTTAATATTCTGTTATGTAGTAATAATAGTTGAAATCACTTTAGATGTTTCTCATATTTATTTTATCACCATATTATTATTTTCTTATAATACAAATTTAATAGCTGCATGGATGTTGTGTGTCGTCTACAATGTGACCACTCTCTTTAAAACTCACTGAAAATATAAAGTTAAAAACAAATTCTGTAGCATTAATATGCATTTGCAACAGAACATGCACTGCTTTTTGCCTCCACCACCAACACAGTGCACCGTGCCAGTGCAAGCACACCACCCCCTTACATGCATCTTAATCATGTGCATTATTTCAACAATTCACATCACAACATTTTACATAATTCTTTGTTTATTCATTTTCCTCAGACAGTCACCGGAATTATGTAAAACGCGCTCTCAATGGCACTCTGTGTGTGTAATAGAATGCAGATTTCATGTTATTCCAACACGTTTGCTTACTTGGAGGCAAAGTGGCCCATTTAAATAAGAATTACACTTAAATGTCACATGGGTTTATCTAAATCTATAAACAGTGCATTTATTATTTGGTGAATCCTAAACATGAATTGCTGGTATAAGAGACATGCTCCGAGGGTTATGACTTACTAATGCCTATTTAAATTGTAAACGCTTCCTCCCTCAGTGTTTTATTTACCCAGCAGTCCCAGTGTGTGAGATGACATGGCACCTGAAGAATTGCTCTTACAATTCCCCGGCACAGCTGCCATTGAAACTGAGAGGAACATCATTTGCTTTTGTTGAATTAATTCAATCATTTGATAGCAGTTTGAAACCTTGCAGCTCCTTGAAAAAAGGGCTGAGATAATACTGCCATTCACCGAAGAGCTGCGGTCCCCCCCTGGATCTTTAATCATTTTCTGGACAAATTATAATACAACAGTCTTTCAGTCAGTGTGAATAGAAGCACCCCATCAGTGGTCTATGCAAATAAAAAAGACACAAACCCATTCATTGCTTTTGAAACAGTGGAGCCAATAGTAAAGTTTGGCCTTTAAAAGTAAAAAATAAATGTGGCCTTAAAAGTATACAGCATTTGGGGATAACCGATAAGTCAGATGTTACAGATGTTTATTTTTTTTTAATTTAAACCGTAACTCATTTGTGCTCGAGTTGCTACTGTTTGTAAACGTAGCACACTTCAAATGTAACAGTCGGATTTGTTTTCTAACAATCCGACGTGTTTGTAAAAGTTGGGTTTGTTTGATAACAGAATCAGTGTTACTTCAGAAACCACACTTCAAAGCAATTACCTGCAAGCAATAAAAGTGTACCATACTTTTGCATTAGCGCCCGCTGTGCTGTCTTATATCGTACACAGTGGATAGTTTCAATATGGGACGCCTGTTTAATAGCAATAGGGTCCATTAGATCAGTTTCATACAGATGTTGCGTAGCAGCAGTCGGGTCCATCTGTGTTTACAGTGAGCTGCTTAGCGCGCCGCCGTCGTGGAGGGAGGCATAGCAAGCATATGGACATTTTACAAAAGGTTACCCCGCATAAATTAGGTGGAATGGCAAGCTGTTGAGTAAAAGGTGCTGTACTGCAAGTGCTAGGTGGCTGGGAGTAAAGGGGCATAATAAACGCAGATGCTTTTGGACATGTTTATTACAGCGGCCAACATTAATGGGGTCATTTTAATTTGACTGCAAATCCAATAATAAAAATACATTTCAAGAAAAGCTCATTTAGAATTGCAAATATTTAATGTGTTAAATTAAAACAAATGTGAAAATAAGATACATTTTTGTTAGTATTTGCACCTATTTTGGAAATGCTTAAAAACAAAACAAAAAGACACTTAAAATTTCAAATGATATTTAAGAGGTATTGACTTATACCTAAACATTAGACACATCTGTTTAATGTAACCATGACATACACTGTATTTGCATTTTTATATTAGTAGATGGTATTTCTTGCTCTAGTTCATCATTCATATACAGTATTTTGGCCAGTCCACTGTGATGCAGATAAGATTATATCTCGTCTTAGACTGACATCTAGTGACCACTTTAAGCATAGCACAACAAGTGGAGCCATTATACTCAATATCAATATGTTATCTAGGAAAATGCTAGTGGAAAAAATGTTAACTGTAACCTAGAAATTTTTCTTTTTCAAATTTATTTCCACTAAATGACTGTTCCCATCAAGGACAATCAAAATTCCAACAATCAAGAACAATCACACTGATGTGGACAGCAGCACCTTAGTTAAGTTAATGACACTTTATGACATTATCTGTATAAAACAGTATATCAACTATATCCACTAAGCAGAAATTTAACACTGACTCAAGTCAGTTTCTGATCAATAACTCAAACTAGATTTTCATAGTGTTCTTTGTGGCGGTATAATGAGCTCATTAGGAGCTATCACTTGTATGTTTGTATCATGTTGAACTTGTTGAATAAAATTAGATTAAATTCAAAACAATAATGCGTTGACAGTTGTCTCTGCTGCAACAACATATTTTTCAATGTAGACAGCCTGTTCTTCAGTGCAGTTCAGTCACTACTATTCTGAACCATACTAGATTATCAAATTCTGCCTTCCTAAGCCTAATGAAAGATAGCCTAAATATATGATTGTATTATTCGGCGAGTGAGTGGGTTGGCGCCTGTATATTACCTAAGAAGAAAATCAGTTTTTAACTACCTTGAACTTGAATAGCCCACAGCCGAACCATCATGTCCTGTCCTTTACACGTTCTTCTAATCTGCCCCATGTTTGCTCTCATCTGTGAGTTACCTCCACTGTGATGTGGGCGTTAAGATTGATTAACAAAAACTGCAGCTGACTGGGCAGGAATAATTCAGGAACCATTTGTGCTAAAAACAACAACCTGTGTGTGATTGAAGAAGGCCGCCATGAGAGAGACGGAAGCTGACGAGTGTTGAGGCTTTGTCACGCAGATCGGGCTCGGGGGAGGTTCAAAGGCGAGTAAAACGCTATACAATGAGGGGGGTCCTGGTGGACTTTGATGTGGGCTACTTCGAGGACGCACAGAGCTTTGATACGAGAGGTCAAGAGAGGGTTTGGAAAGGACACAACAGGCTGCTGGGAAAAGAGACGGTCAGCTTAGAACGTGGACAGGAGAGTGCTGGAGTGGTTTAATATTCATGGATAGATCAAACGTATGGACACTGGAGACTGAGAAGACAATAGACAAAAAATACCTTTTTCTCTGAACACAAATGTAAATAAACAACAAATGTAATGAAAACATTCATTTATTCATTCAATTAATGAATGAATGTAATGAAAACATACAATTCTACCAATCTACAAATCTTTCAAGTGTGATACTGAAATTAAAAGCAACATTAAGTTTTTTTTCCTTTGTTCTGACTAAACTGTGTCATGGAACACTTGTATGTCATGGAAAGGGAAAATTATGTGTGGAAAGTTGTGTTAATGTGCCCCATCACTAAAAAATACATAGCAAGTATAACCATCTGTGTGCAGGACAAAATACAGTGGAATGAATTTCCTGAATGTAATTTAAAATAGGGTTAGGGTTTTGTAGTGCACATACCACAGTTTGAGAACAACTGTGTAACTGTAACACACTTCAAATGCAGTGTAACGATTGGATTTGAAATGTGTATGTATTAAAGACTACTATTTTGATGATGGCTCATCTTTTTGGGGGGATTTCAGTGCCATGTATATTACAAAGGTTACTGCATTAACATTATAGTTTTGTCATAGTTGTAATCTCGATTATGTGATATCCAGTGGCGCAAGTTCCTGTGTTTAATTTGTAAACCCCTCCAAGTCATGCTTTTGAGTCCTTGACTCTTTAGCCTTGTCAGATTATTGCAGTCTTGAACATAACAGTAGCTTATGTAGACAGGTGATACAGTCTTGTGATTCTATAGAGACATGGTTATAATAAGAAAGTTGTGTAGATCTAATTTAGAAGTGACTACAACAAAAACACAACAATAATGAGGTTTCCAGTGTTCTGTAACTGCAAAGCACTTCAAAGGGGAATGTAACAGTTGGATTTGTTTGCAGACAGTGTTACTTTGGGAAGCTTTAGTAGCAGTTCTGTAAAGTTTGAACATAGTCTTTTTTAATATTTTGAAATGTTATGAGCACATTTTTGTTTTTTGTTTCTCGCAGTGGATTTTCCCAGGTTTACAGTGACCTGGGATAATACTGGATACACAGAGTTTAACCCTTAAAATATACTCTAAAATTACTTTTTATAACTTTTATTGCAGTACCATGTCATTATTACTGTTTACATGAGGCTTTCTTAGCCTGCCTTGAGCACAGCATTAGAGTCAATGACAGGTTTACAAAAGATTGTTTGAAGCTACTGGGGCGGCAGTAGCTCAGTGGGTAGAGCGTCCTTCAACTGGAAGGTAGGTGGTTCGATTCCCGCTCTCCCCACAGTTCATACTGTCGTTGTGTCCTTGGGCAAGACACTTAACCCACCTTGCCTCCAGTGGCTGTAACACTGGTAATTACATTAGAACAATGTAAGTCGCTTTGGATAAAAGCGTCAGCTAAATGAATAAATGTAAATGTACTGAAACCTGTACTGTTTTGATTAAATGTCTTCCAAGCAATGTGTGGCGCTATTATTTGAGATAAATGGTATTCTTTAAGATGGTCTCATGAGGTGTAGAAGTAAAGATATTTTGTATAGTACTTATTGGCTCAGACTTATCTGTCTTTTTAAATCCATAGGCGGACTTAAACACAAACTCATAAATAAAAATTTCTCACACCTCTGTAGTTTTAATTTAATTTTTTTTAAAGATGTTTTTTTCACTATCTGAATACGTTCAGAGTTTGCATTGACCAAAGTTGAGTTATGCAGAAACCATTGAAGGTACTAACCAATGACACGCTGTCGAACACTCACTTTGGTTTTGTGGCCTGAGCGCTAAAGGCCTTTAACTCACCTTTCTAGTGTCTTTTCAGAGCCTCACCTTTTGTTCTCGGACATAAAAGGGTCTTGGTGCACAGACAGTGAGACACTTTGAATAATGCGCCAATCAAGACCAATCAAGACCATCCTGCAGCCACATAATTTTGGTGAATTTAGAGTGCGGGTTGTTGAAGCTCATTGATAGCTAGTCATGAAAAAGGGTTCACATAGTGGGTCAGAATCCTTTACGTCCTGTTTGACCACATAAAAAGCTAGGTGGGGTTATGTCAGTCTCCATACAAATGTTCGCTTTAATGGGACTTCAAGGTAAGGAAAAAGTTCAGAGGATGGTAGAAGTCTGGGGGACGGACTGGGCTGCAAAAGAACACTTGTCCCGCCAAAAAGTGGTGTGGATTTAATTAGGACATTGGGATTTGGCCTTGATGTATAACAGAAACTTCAAAGGAGAAAAAAAAAACGATACAGCAGTTAGGCTTGTGACAGATCAAAGTCAGGTGTTACAGATTAATGCTGACATACCTAAAATGTAACTGGTTGGTAAGCAAAATGTGTTACTTTGAGAAGTAAACAGTGTTACTTTAAAAAGCTTTAAGAGAAGTTTTGTGCAGTTTCAACATAGTATTTTGAATATTTAAAATTGCTATGATGAGCATGATTGATTTTGACATTTTACGTTTTGTGGTAGGTTTTTATGCCTGTTTTATATATCTTTTTTTTGGCTGACTTACTGAGTGGATTTTACAGTGACAAAACTTTATACATTAATAGCACTGAGTCACATGGGATGAAACAACATCACAAAACAAGATAGTGTGTGTGTGTGTGTGTGTGTGTGTGTGTGTGTGCGTGCGTGTGTGTGTGTGTGTGTGCTTGCTTGTGTGTGTGTGTGTGTGTGCGTGCTTGTGTGTGTGTGCGTGTGTGCGTGCGTGCTTGTGTGTGTGTGTGTGTGCTTGTGTGTGCGTGCTTGTGTGCGTGCTTGTGTGTGTGTGTGTGTGTGTGCGTGCTTGTGTGTGCGCGTGTGTGCGTGCTTGTGTGTGCGTGTGTGTGTGCTTGTGTGTGTGTGTGTGTGCGTGTTTGTGTGTGTGGCAAGATGCACAATAAGGAGGCACGTAAAGAAAAATGGGCTGCATGGTTGAGAAAGCCATTACTACACAAAGGCCACAAGGCATCCTGCTTATACGCCCAGCACAGAGACAAGCCTCAAAACTTCTGGAACAAAGTCATGAGACTAAAATTGAACTTTTCGGCCACAACCATAAAGTAAAGGTTCTGGACTGGCCTTCTCAGTCTCCTAACCTCAATATCTTTGAGCCACTCTCAGGAGATCTCAAACATGCAGTTTATGGCAATTTATATAGCACAATTCATACACTGGGTAACTCAAAGTGCTTTACAAGAATAAAAGACAATTTACAAGATTTAGATTAAGAAACATTTTCAAAAGAAGAGTGCAGATTAAAAACACTTTAAGTTGTAATGTAGGCGGAGCTAAAGAGGAAGGTTTTTAACCTCCCCTTGAACATTGTTAAAGTTGATGCTTGTTTTACTTCATCTTCATCAATTCCAGATTTTTGCTGCATGAAACTTAAACGCTGCTTCACCCTGTTTGGTTCTAACTCTGGGCACGAGCAGAAGGCCTGTCCCAGATGTTCTTGGAGTCTGAGGAGGTTCATAAGCAACTAGCATGTCAGAAATATATTCTGGTGCTAAACCATTAAGAGACTTGTAAAACAGCACTGCTGTTTTAAAGTCTATTCTCTGAGCAACAGGAAGCCAGTGCAGAGATTTTAAAACTGGCGTAATGTGGTTGTACTTCCTGGTTTTAGTTAGAACCCGAGCAGCCGCGTTCTGAATAAGCTGCAGCTGTCTTAACCCTCGTTTTGAGAGACCAGTGAGCAGGCCATTACAGTAATCTAACCTGCTGGAGATAAAAGCATGGATAAGTTTCTCTAAGTCTGGTTGAGACATCATCCCTTTGACTCTGGAAATGTTTTTAAGGTGATAAAATGCAGATGATGTAATTGACTTAATGTGACTGTGGAAATTCAGGTCTGAGTCCATGATGACCCCTAGATTTCTAACCTGATTTTTTTAGAGAAAGAGACTCGAGGTGATTGCTGACACTTTCTCTTTGTTTCTGTGGCCCAAAGATGAAAGTCAGCCCAAGAATTTACAGGAACTGGAGACTTTTTGCCAAGAAGAATGGGCAGCTTTACCATCTGAGAAAATAAAAAGCCTCATCCACAACTAATACAAAAGATTTCAAGCTGTCATTGATGTTAAAGGTGGCGATACACAGTATTAATAACTGGGGTATATAAACTTTTGATCAGGGTCATTTGGGTAGTTTCTGTTGTCATTATTATTTAAAAAGAGAAATTAATGGCTTCACCCAACCACTAACTATGAGTGGAAAAAAAGGTTTGTGTGTTATTATTCATATACCATTCAAAAATGAAAGAAAAATTTGTGATATTTTTAATTATTTAATTTTTTATTTAATATACTTTTTTTTAAAACTTTCACCTTGTTCTGCGCAGTATCTTGCCTGTTCCAAGGACCGCGCTTTTCTGGACTGAAATGTTTGTTGTTCTTCCTTGAATCTGCTGTAGCCACTCCTCCAGTTTGGGGTTTACACTCTGAGTCCTCTGATGACCACGTGTACCACTGTTCTCATCTTCTCTTTCCAGGCCTTCTCAAGTTCTTCTTTGAGGAAATGATGGTACTTCTAGCACCTCTTCCTCTTTCTTTCTCTGCTTGAGACATTAACTAATCACTTTGTCCATCGGGGCCATTTTCCTGATGTATACAAGGATCTTGGAGGTATCATCCTGGATGGTGGTTCTGACACTCACTAGTCCTCTGCCTCCTTCATTGCGCTAGTGTACAGTCTCAGTCTTGTGGTATTACAAGGTACTTGTAACTGTCTGCTATTGTGCCATCTGGGAGTGAGACCCCTTCTGTATGGACTACCTTCCCTCTCTTGTTCAACATTCGACCACACTTCTCATAACATTCGGATGTCATTGCTGTAGATCCCGGTTGTGTGGATCAGTGAGTCAATGTCTCGCTCGCTCTTGGCATACAGTTTTATGCGCAGTGGCTCAGGGGTAGAGCAGTTGTCCTATAACCGGAAGGTTGGTGGTCTGAGTATTTCACAATCTGCTCAGTTACTGGGATTTTCACGCACAACCATTTCTAGGGTTTACAAAGAATGGTGTGAAAAGGGAAAAACATCCAGTATGCGGCGGTCCTGTGGGCTAAAATGCCTTGTTGATGCTAGAGGTCCAGAGGAGAATGGGCTGAGTGATTCAAGCTTGTTACAACTGAGGTATTGCAGCAAAGCATTTGTGAAGCCACAACATGTACAACCTTGAGGCGGATGGGCTACAACAGCAGAAGACCTCACTGGGTACCACTCATCTCCACTACAAATAGGAAAAAGAGGCTACAATTTGCACAAGCTCACCAAAATTGGACAGTTGAAGACTGGAAAAATGTTGCCTGGTCTGAAGAGTCTCGATTTCTGTTGAGACATTCAGATGGTAGAGTCAGAATTCGGCATAAACAGAATGAGAACATGGATCCATCATGCCTTGGTTCCCACTGTGCAGGCTAGTGGTGGTAGGGTGTAATCTTCAACTGAAAGATGCTATCCTATCAATATGGGCCAACATTTCTAAAGAATGCTTTCAGCACCTTGTTGAATCAATGCCACGTAGAATTAAGGCAGTTCTAAAGGTGAAAGGGGGTCAAACACAGTATTAGTATAGTGTTCCTAATAATTTAGGTGAGTGTATATGCCCACTTATCTTAGCTGACATGAGCTTTCATGTTGTGGAAAGACATGTAATTACTACTAATTGGGCTATAGTTGGATGGGACTTTTCCCTTCTGGATCAGGATTGTCCGGCCTTCATTTAGCCATTCAGGGTGGGTCCCATCCTTTAGCAACTGGTTTATTTGTGATGTCAGGTGCTCATGGAGTGCAGTGAGCTTCTTTAGCTAGTAGTTATGAATCAAGTCAAGGCCTGGTGCTGTCCCATTTTTAAACATTTTTAGTAAGTTGTCTTCTACAATTTTATTTTATTTTTATTTTGGTGCAGTCATCTGTGGTCTGACACTGCAAGGTAGAACAACTTTGATGGATTAACCTGGTAAAATTGTGGTCTCTTTGCGGTGCAGTGGATAAACAGTGAATGTTCTGAGCTGTAGAGCAGAAGTCACAGACAAACCTCAGTTTGTGGGGTTAGGATGAGTCTGGGACATGAGTGCGCCTAACCACAACCCTGTGTAATCACACCGCCCAATTAAAGCCCCTCAGCTCCTGTTTCCTGTGACACACACACACACCATCTCCTCGCTGCACCGTCCGCGTAATTAGCTTTCATCTGGAAACTGAATAGAAAAGGATCACCTCAGCGATTGTGCAGCCACTCTTTTTCCTTCTCCCCGTCTCAGCCGTCTCTGCGCCACTCGTCTCCCCTCGTCTCATAATGGCCCGCAATTTCAATCAGATAGATTTTTTTATCGCTGCCACTAAGAAAAATTGGCTCTTGTGCTCCCTTTTTTTTTTTTTTTTTTGGTGCTGACACCTCCCCAACAACAAGCCGCCTCGTTTGATGGCCTTGTGTTTGAGAGTTGGCCTCAAGAGCAGCTCCAATCGTCGTTGTCTGGAAGGTCTGGGTCTGAAATTTACAAAAAATTGGTGCTCCCTTTGTGCCGGTGTGTGGCCCATACAAGGCTCAGCGTTTCAACAGGTGTTGTAGTCAACGACCTGCAGCCACTTAAAATGAATGGGGCGTTTAAAATGTTTATTAACCTCTATTTTTCTTTTTTAATTTTTCAATGGGCCAAAAATAAATAAATAATGCACTTTTCCGTTATCCAGATTAGCGCTTGTCATTGAAAATAGAATTGATATAGAGCAGTGCAGTCACATTTGATCTGGTTTAAAATGTCAGCCCTTGGTCTTTAACCTAAATAATTGGGATCAAGTTTTCATATACCCATTTTAAAGCAGCACAATATATACAGTAATTTTTAGGATGTGAACCACCAAAGACCATTAATGATGTGTTCACAGATACAAGTGTGACTGCTCCTGTACAAACCTCAGCACTCCGAGACCTGCTTTATACTGGACCCTGGTACTGTTACCGATTAAAATGAATGAGCCCAAACAGAAAGAGCGTCATATATTGGCGACAAAAACATCACAACTTTTTGTTTTACCAAGGGCGGAAAAAAGTGAACCAAAATGATAGTTTCCATCAATAAAACTCTCCTGATATAAAATGCTGTGAACGCTCGGTGGACCGAGGCTTTTTGAAGCCAACCAAACTAAGTGTATGGTTTTCTGTTTTGGTGCAAACTCCACAAAGCAGACTACAAATGTGAACACACTCTAAGTCATGTGTTGAGTAGAAGAGATAAAAAAAACATACCACTTTAGGCCCAGGTTCTAATATCACTAGCTATTAGTGTGTTAAAATATAGAATGTTGCGTTGTTGTGTACTTGCGTAGTCAAATAAAAACTCCAGGTCACATACAGCTAATCTGCATAAACTAATGTCAACATTCACCAAATGTTTAAGCTGAGTATTGAATAAATAGGGCATAGGAGTTGAGTTGATGGATTTAGAAACCAGAACAAGAGTTAAAATGTAACTACGGTTCTATGAATCCCGGATGACCGCCAGGGGCGGTGCATTAAGCACTGAATGATCATCTTTGCGCATGTACAGGCCAAGAATTTAATATCAACCACTTGTGTCACTTGTGACCCACGTGGGGCTATTTAGTCACATGATACCGGGAGCTCAGTCATTTTACCTTCTTGTAAGTACAAGAATTCCAAGGGACTGACTACCCTGACCCAGATGCGCTCCACCAACCTCTGGGTGAAGCTTCCATTCCCCCGGTAACACCTTCTGCCGGGACAGATAGTCTGCCACTTGGTTCAGCACCCCGGGAACATGGACTGCTCTCAGGCTGGCAAAATGGAGTGTCATCCACGTCAGGAGTCATCTTGTGTAAGTCTCTCCGAGTGTACTCCACCCATGTGGTTCACATCGTAGACCACCGACACGCAGATTTGTGAGGAAATGGCGCAGGACCCGATGTACAGCAATTAATTCCAGAACATTTATGTGTTCTGTGTACAGATTTCGGGGCCACTCTCCCTGGACCATGCAGCCCTGCCACATCGCACCCCAACCCGTGGAGGAGGCATCCGTAAATACAACCTCTCTCCGCACTGGTAGAAAGCCCAAGGGAACGCCTTGTGTAATCCAACCCCTGTCCCTCCACCGAGACAGGAAGTTGAGACACTGGGGTGACACGCATATCCTCTTGCACCTGTGCACGTACTGTGTCGGATCCAAGTGTAGGCTGTTCAGCCACCTCTGTACTGGGCGCAACGAGAGCAGCCCCAGAGGCACAACAATGGAGGCGGTTGTCAACATGCCCAGAAGCCAAAGATATAAGACAAAGGGCAGTGCCCTTCCCTCCCGAGAAGCGGAAAGCATTGTTACAATGCTGTTGACCCGCTGGGTAGAGGGACAAGCTTTCATGGAGATTGTGTTTAGACTGACCCCAAGAAATGACCCCTGTACGCTGTGCCGGAACCAACTTGCTCTTTTCGAAGTTCACCATCAGGCCCAAGCGCTCTATATGCTCGAGAACAATCATTGTGTCTCGAATGGCCTGTTTGCGGGTTGGTGCACTTATGAGCCAGTCGTCGAGGAATGGAAGAATCTTGTTACCCTGCGCCTGCAGAGGAGACAGCGCTGCTGCCATAACTCGAGTAAATACCCTGGGAGACAGGGACAACCCGAAAGGAAGGACCCGGAACTGAAAGTGATTCCCTTGAAAGGCAAATCGCAGGAACCTCCAGTGGTGTTCTTAAATCGGGACGTGAAAGTAGGCATCCTTCAGGTCGATTGTAGTAAACCATTCGCCCTGGGAGAGCGCCTGGAGCATTTCCCCACATGTGGAATGGTATAGTCCGTAAAAACACATTCAGGCCTCGTAGATTGAGGACCGGATGTAGGTCGTCTGTCTTTTTTGGCACTAGAAAATATCTTGAATAAAACCCCCCCGGATCCCGCCGGGGTCTAAAGAAACTATCGTCCCCTTTGGCAGCAGGGTGGAGATCTCCTGGTTAAGAGTACTGGCTGTCACCGGGTCTTGGATGAGTGTCATCCTGACCTGGCCAAAAACTGGGGGCCGGCGTCGGAATTGCAGTCGAAATCCCCTTGATAAGGTGGTCAGCACCCATTTGTCGGGGCTGTGGTCCCCAGTAGGAGAGCTGCTCCAGGGTAAAACAACCGGCCGCCGGCACGCCAATCTCACTTCCGCCCCCCTTGGCCTTTTGAGGGCCTGGGGGGTTGACGACCAGGTTGTGTAGGCCGAGGAAAACACGGGGCCCTAAACCCCTTCCGATCACCTGGAAAACGGCCAGATCTTGTATTTGGTCACCGGGGCACCGCAAAAGAGCCTGGAGTGGCAAAAACAGGCCGGAAGGATCTAGCAGGAGGGCCAGCCACACCTTGAGCAATCGTCCATCTGTGAAGGCCAGCTAACTGTTGTCGTGTCTCAGACGCCTGGGCCGTGCGATGTTGGGCCTCAATCGCAGCCGCACCGAAGAGCTCCCCTGGGGCAACTGGTAAGCCTCGTAGGGTCCTTCTGCAGGTCTCCGTCAGTGGCGATTGTGCCAGCCAGACCTGGCGACGAGTCTGTGTCAATAGCGACAGCATACGCCCAAGCTCTCTTGACATGAAAGCGAAGGTCTGCAGAGAAGTATCCATTAATGCTTGGGTAGGTTTATCAACCCCCGTGGCCTCCAGCGAACATGCAATGCCCAGCAGTAAATGGGACAGGGAATTCCCCATCCATCCCATACGCGCCCCCGCATCATAGGCTTTACACAGCAAGTCATCTGTGACCCGACACTGCGGTCGCGGGCACCTAGCATTTGGTTGCATGGCTTCGTCCAGGACCACAATTAGAGAGGCTACCACCGGCTCCACCGAAGGCATATGACCCAGACAAAATTTTGGGTCATCCTGCATTGAAGCGAGCGCTCGTGGGCCGTGAACATTCCTTAACGTCTGCCCAGCACGCAGGAGCTTTTAATATACTCAGCAGAAGGGGGCACCAGAAAAGAGGTAGCCGCACCATGCCGTCGGAAAAATGCGCTGGATGCAACTATCGCTGGTCGTTAGCCGAACACGGAAAGTAAACCAAAATTATTTAGCTCAGCCGAACACGGTGGCAATTCACAAATATATATAGCTTAGCCGAACACGGAAGCAAACCAAAAGTATTTAGCACAGCCGAACACGGCGACAATTCACAAAATATATAGCTTAGCCAAACACGGAAAGCAAACCAATAGTATTTAGCCCAGCCGAATACGGCGGCAATTCACAAAAGTACATAGCTTAGCCGAACACGGAAAGACAAACTAATTTTGTTAAGACAAACAAACTAATATCCCGAAAAGTGGACTTACCATCTGTTTCACTGTGGGCCGTGGCTTACCAGTGTCTGTAATGCGAAACAACGTCTAGCTCGTGCAGCCTCTGGAGGGCGAGGCACTCCCGCTGCTACGATTGCGGTTTAAAAACTCACAAATCACGACTACAAGCTACGAGCTGAGTGTGTAAACAATAGTGGATCGTATAACATAAGTCTCCACCACAAAATTAACCTACGCGCGAGAAGACAAAAAGGGACTGAGCTCCCGGTATCACGTGACTAAATAGCCCCACGTGGGTCACCGGGAGGTCACAAGTGACTTGATTAGATTCTCGATCTGCGCAAAGATGATTCAGTGCTTAATGCACCACCCTGGCTGTCAGGAGGGATGAAATAGAACCAGAATTTAGAGAGCTATGTCTCAAGTGTAACTGGAACTGCCCTTGAAAATCAGTTTAAGCGGTGTCAAAGTGAAATACCCCACGTTAGCCTAAATAATATGGAATATAGACAAACTGCCCCCTGACATGCTCACCATCACAGACTTTTAGTCTCTTTTAAATCAGGCTCAGAACATATTTATTCAGACTGGCTCTTAACACTCAGTAAGGCTGTAAAAGTTCATATGTTTGGTTTTATGAATGTTTATTACTTTTATAACTCTGGTTTTATTATGTTTTATTGTAAATTTTATATCTATATTTAATTTTATTGGAAAGCACTTTGGTCACTTTTTGTGTTGTAAAGGGCTATACAAATAAACATTATTTGATTGTGACTGCCACTACGTCCCACTTTTTCAAACTATCCTTTAAATTATATTTAATGGAAAAACAACCAATGATGAAATGAAGGCCACTGTCTAAGATATATAATATTGGCACACATCCACCTTTCACCTTTCCTACTCTCTTCCTTTTGATTATTCTGACGCTGCCGTCTAAACGCTCATCACGCGGTATTAAAGCAGTGTTTATCACTCGGCGGGAGAGATGTTTCAGTTAAAAGACGGGCCTCCCATCAGACGCACAGCGAGATAATTTTATTAGGAAGCGCTCACCGGCGTGAACGCTCCTCGCAGGTACAGATGTAATGTGACACTGACACCACACTTTCGCCGGGAACACTTCCAGCTGGGTGAATCATTGTTCAGTCATCGGAGTGAGGCGTCGTGATGACATTTAACACTGGATACAGTTTTGTACCGAAGCATTTACAGGTGGAAACAACCACAGACTTCTAAGCTCCAGTTTTAACTGCTCTTTTTTCAGTTGCCGTCCCCCATTCTCCTGTTCTTCCTCTGTTTGTTCTTATCTGCCCTTGTTCGGAGCCAATCAATGAGGCCTGGGGATGCTCATGAAGTAATGCTTTCTCTGAAGAGACTGGAAAATTTTCTTACCATCCTATCATTCATCCTAATCTTTAGCATTAGTCACCTTTTTGTCAGGGTGTTTAGTTTTTAAAGTTTTGGTGACATCTGGTGGTGAAAGTGCAAATTGCAATACCACACACACACACACTTTTAGGAGCATATAGACAGCTACGGTCGCCCTGCAGGGATATGCTGTTGTCCCAGTGGAAATGAACTGTTAGTAATTAAATGATCAGTTAACACTCTGAACCTGGTAAAGTTCCTGGCAATTTCAACAGTACACGTTTTATTAAAAATATATATTTTATTAAAAAAAAAAAATGTATATACATATATATATATATATATATATATATATATACTTATATACTTATATATATATATATATATATATATATATATATATATATATATATTACCTACCAGCTTAATATTAGATCAGATAATAAGCTTGGTTTTACCATTTATTTTACTTACTTGTTTGATAATAATAAAGTTGATCTAATTTTGAAGAGATTTGACTGAACAAGTGTGCGACAATTGAAAATAGAAAATCATTTATTACTAGCTTCTGACGTCACTTCTCACCAGGAAAATTGCATAGTGGGTGCCAGAATTATGGGACAATTTCTGAGAATGTCTAGACCAGTGGCTGTTTATTTGTAAGTGTCGAGGTAAACAGGAAAAAAAAGTGTAAATGTTGAAAACCTCACTTCATTTTGAGAAGTAAAGAAACATTTACAACATCATGAAGAGACACTATTTCCCCAGTTGCTATGCTCTTTTGATAGAATGTATATGCTAAACGGTGCATTAGTTAGTTATTAGCCCTTCTCTCTTGTCACACAGCCACATGTTGTGTACTGAGGTCTATTTGAGGCGTGTGTAGGAGTTTTGATCCGGTGTCTTCAGCCTTTGATATCATTTCATCAAATCTCAAGTGGGAAGTGAAGGCTTTATTTTCTAAACCCTTCCAAATCTGACATTTCGTGGACATTTGAGAGATTTGTATCATCCTTTATGTTCGTGGTAAGTCCTTATTGTGCCAAGTGGATTAAACTGTAGAGGTTAGATTTGTGTAAGATTATCAAGCTCAGTTTTTAGGGTTTATACAGAGGAAAAAGAAAATAATAATATTCAGAGGAAATGTAAACTTGAAACTGAAAATATTGAACTGTACATTCTCCAAACACAGGGAGACTATGACAAGATCCGTGCCCTTGTCCCGAAAAACATCTAGTAAAAATCGTATGTCTCAAATTTGAACAGCCCTTGAGCCAAGACCTAGAAAAGCAGCAAACATGGTGACACTGGAGGAGGTTTTTAATTATGTATATCTTAAGAAAGAGGCAAGAACTTGGTCTGAGCGGCCTTTGAATGCATCACGTTTTGAGGTCTCATTTGGCCGATAAGAGAACTTAACAACACTTTCAAAAGTCTGCACAGGCTTTTAAACTTCTGTCGGTGAAGCCATGCCGTACTTCTTGCCCAAGGACACAGCGGGAATTGATTCGCTTAACCTTCCAGTTATAGGACGACCGCTCTACCATCTAAGACACTAAAGTATAAAAATAAGCCTTTACCCTTCAAGGGTTGCCATGATTTGCAGATTTAATTGTCGCAACCCTCTCCGTTTATCCGAGCTTGGGACCGGCCGAACACTGGCTTGTGACCTCTAGTGGCCGGATTGGAGGTTGAAATTCTTGAACCAATTATTTAGGGCCATTCTCATCCTCATATCCTTTACCTTCCCTTTTAGTCATGACTAGAGTTAAAAGTCCTAAGATAATTAAGTTAATTAACCAATCTAAAGTGGAAGAAATCATTAAAAAAAAAAAGTTTTCAAGTTTGGACAATTTGCAGGTAGGATCTTTCAGTGCATGAACACCAGAATATATTTTACGTGCAGATAGTGTTGAAGAGGCAAAGAAGAACACAGTTATTCTGCTAAAACAGTGCTGTGCTGAACTCCCTCCCGTTTGCTGCCACTGGGCCTGCAGCCACGACCGCAGCCCTGAGAAAACTCTGGAATCAACAAAGCAGTGAGGTTAGCGCTCAGCAGAAGGAGCTTATCCTCTTAATAAATAAACCTGGAATCATGAGAACACAGGAGGCATCACCGGCGTGCCGCTCCCTCCGTCAGACACGGATTATCCCTTCCACTTAGCGCTCACTGCTAATTTCTCCTGCCAGGTTCTACTCCCAGAATGCACCTGGGAGATTGGCAGTCTCTGCGTCTTTTCTCCCCTTTACCTGGCCTGCCTGCTTTGTTTTATCTTGGGCTTGCGGGAGCACAAACTCCAGTGTCTTCCCTCTCCTCATCCTCTTCTTTGAAGGTGTTGTACACATTCTCTTGGCAGCGTCGGGTCCGTGTTCCTGGAGTGCGGGGCTGTGTGCACGTGAGCTGAAAAACAAGATTACAGAGGAACGCACCTTCTCTTAAAACAGCTGTTGTCACCATCTAACAGGCTCGCTTTCATTTGATTTGCCTTACACTGCAAACATTTGGTGCTGGTATTAAGCCGGTATTCTGCAACTAAGCTCTGTAAAAATTTTTTCTGAGATATCAAGGACAAGCCAAAATGCATAGGCTCTCAGGTACAATGGGCTCATACTGTATGTGAAAAGTCTGTCAACTCTTACAGGAGCTAGTCCGCTCTAGCACGGTTTTATGTGCAAGTTTAAGTAGGGTTTATTATATTGCTAATTTATTATTAGCGCAATAGCACCAAACCCACTATGCATTTTGCAAAGAACTGCCTGCATGAATCAGAAAAACATGGCTGCAACTATTTCTTTTTATTGAGGAAATGAAAACTTGAAGTGGTCCCATTTGATCAAGTGGAGGACAAACTTTACAAGTGCTGCTGTAGGTCTATGGAGGTTCTCAATCATCCAGGACACTTTCAAGAAAAGGTTTGATCAAAGGCATCTGGATGTAGGTTTGAAGGTGAAGACGTTTAGTCCCTCATCCCAGAGACTTTTTTGACTGTTTTGGTTTCAACACATTGTTGTGAACTGTATATGCCTCCTGGATTATTCTAAACTGCCCTGTCTCAGTCCAGATCATTGCATTTGTTTATATGTTACAATTGAACTTTACTTTTTGTAAATATAAATTATTTTTGTTAACGCAATATTCAACAAAGTTATTAGCATGTCACGTTTTTCCAGCCTTTAATTCAGTAATTTCAACACTGTCTTTTCAAAAGCATAATTTTACAAATTTTTTTATCACATTCTAACAAGACTGACTTTTATACTGTTTTGAATAAATCTAATTCAAAAGTGCAAATCTACTGCCACAAGGAGGCAGCACCAATAGCATTACAGCATTTGACACAGACAACGTCAATCAAATGTATGCACTGTTACTTTTTCTTTCACACCATTATTATGATGTTTTGATTCTAGTCACACTTGGGAAATTATTAAAACCTCACCCAGACAAATATGGACAGGACGATAGCAGCAGTTTATAGAGTTTAGCTGCTGCTCAGCTGACATAGCCAGCAAAATCTGTTTCTGAGACACTAGGGACTACAGATCAGAGGAAACACACAATTGTTATGGAATCCTGCTCTATGTTCAATATCGTGAAATGACCAGAAAAATTACACTGGTTTTATTAGGGACAATATGATATGGAACAGCCCTAGATCTTTTTGCGTGATCATATTTTTGCTACAAATGTGAAGTATTTGTATGAAGTCACCAGACAGAACCATTGTTCAACACCAGACAATCTTGTACTTTTCCTTTTCCTTTTCATTTGAAGATATATCTCTATCGTTCTTGTGCTTACTCATCAGGTCTGTCTGTCTCTCACCTCCGGCTAATTCTCACCCAGAGCGTAGCACATTGGATATAAATATAAGCTAATCCTCAGAAAACAGGTAGGTATCATGGTTTCATGCTCGCTCAGCAGGTTTTATTTCAAAGAGAGTTGATGTCGGCGAGTGGAGGAAGAGATGAACAGCAGCACAAAAGACAATGGAATGTATTTATCATTTCTTAAGAGTTAAGGTTGTCTCAGAGATTGACTTTTCAAATGTCAATATACACATATTCTACCACAAGTGTGAGGATTATAAGTAAATGCAAAATGCAAATTTCTGTAGTAAGTATCAGAAGGAGTAATTGATTCAACATGTATTATCATGTTTCAAAATTGATTTCTAACTGTAATGTGCTACAGGAAGGGAAGTATCACCTCTGTAGCCTCGTTTGCACTGGGACAGGACGCTGCAGATTGGGCCGTATGTCTGTCCTCATGATGTCAACTTCATGTCCCATTGCATACTTCTAATATTATGAATATAAAAAGTACCTGTAAGTGTTCCTCCATCCAAATTCACTTCAACATGAGAAAAGTGCATTAAGCCTCAGCTCATGCACAAAACATTACAGTATTTCTTTTTCTTTTGCTTCCAAACTAAAATGTAAACTTTATTGCTCCAAGCAAACAACAGAACTCCAGATACTACACTCCTGTCTACCATCTGAAACTCCTTCAGCACTTCCCACACGTCATTTAGTTGAGCAGCTATTCTTGGCTATGAATAAAACCGTCCTTTTCCTTTTAGTGTCACCCACCTCTGAGCCTGTTTTTGTTAGCCTCCTACCCGTGCGTCTTATTTTCCCTCTTTGTAAACCTTTGTATGTGAACGCGGACCGCATCACAAGCGGCTGCGTTATCCCGTCTCCCCGGCTCAGGCTGCTGCTGAGCTGTTTGTTTAGGAATCTGGGCCCCGAAAATTGTATTCCATCGACCATGCTCGCTATCAACACACAATTATCTGGGTTAATCATGTGGAACTGTGGCAAATTCACCTGGGGCTCAGGAACTAATGACATTCGCGTCTGGCCCTGCTTTAGTGAAATGGCCCCAGCACCTGCAGCAGGAACACGGAGATTGCCAAAGAAAATTTGGTCTCACCCCCTTCCCCCAGAGTCTACCTATTTTCTAACTGCCCTTCCCCCGTTCAGTCTCCCCGCCCTTTTCTCCATTTCCATCCTCTTTTACTCATAAATCTGTGGTTTTTAAGGTCTATTCTGTTTTGTTCTAAAAAAAAAAGCAGGACAGCAGTGGAGTTTTGCGTTTCTCGGGTGCCGACGTCGTTCTTTCACGCCTTTCTGTATAATCAGTGTATTTCCAGCTCTGATACCTGTGTAACACCTGAAGAGAAGCGGTGGAAAGTGAGGAGGTGAAAGTGAAGATGAATTTGTGGCTCCAGTTCCGGACAGGCAGCGACTTGTGTTCTCACTGTATAATTAAAGAAAGTGATTGAGTGCAGTCAGCAGGGTGTTGATGCTCTTTCTGCCATCTCTCACTTTCACTCTCTCTTTGTCTTTGCCTCTGTCACACGCTCTCAATCACACACGCCGCCGCCGAGTCATTTCCACCAACTTAGGAAGTGGAGGAACTCAATGCTCATAATTATACATCAATACAAACATATGTTTCCCAATCACAGATGTCATCCATGTGTGAAATGGGTGTCACACCGCTGGAGGTCTCATTATTTGTCAAGTGTGTGTCCCACTCTTTGGCTTAGCACCCACACCGGTCACAGCAGCCGTGTGGCTTCTGCATGCTGAGCGCTGCATCTATGGAAATCTATTTCCAATCATTGTTGTTTGATGAAAGGTGCGAAACAAAAGCCTGCTTCCTCTGGGGATGCTCAGGTCAATCCGGATGGATTTATCATTCCGCTGGACAAGAGCCGATGAGATGTTCATTGTTTTTTCACACTTCGATCTAATAGATCACACATCTGCTTTTGTGCTCAGTAATCTTTGAGAAGCGGGGTCTTAGTCTAAAAGAGCAGATGGTAAAACAATTGTAGTACACTTGGACTTGACGATTCAGATCTTTGCTGTCCACTATCACTGGCCATCACTATTTACTGGAATGGAGAGGGCATGCAGATGCCACACTAGAATGAGTTTTTACGCAGAAAAAATGTAATCATTTGCAAATTCTTTTGTAGACTACGCACAAGTAGCGTAAATATTTTTATGTAATGACTAGAAGTAATGACTATTCCAAGTAGAAACATTTAGTTGTAGGGTTGTTGGAGCTGCAGAGAGCTGAATATTTGATACAAAAGCTTACTCTCTCACTCATAAGTCTCCTGCAGCAGCTCTCACTGCTGCTACAGAGTCTGCACTGATCTTAACAGACTGCAACTGGCTCTAAAATGTACTAAACAAAAATTTAAATGCAAATTTTTTTTTGCCCACATTTTTCATGAGCTGAACTCAAAGATCTAAGACTTTTTCTATGTACACAAAAGACCTATTTCTCTCAAATATTGTTCACAAAGCTGTTCATATCTGTGTTAGTGAGCATTTAATCTATCCACCTGACAGGTGTGGCATATCAAGATGCTGATTAGAGAGCATGATTATTGCACAGGTGTGGCTTAGGCTGGCCACAATAAAAGGCCACTCTAAAATGTGCAGTTTTAGTGTATTGGGGTGACGACAAACTGCAGCCAGGTTCAGACCCCGATGAGGACAACGAGCAGATGAGCCTCACTGAGAAGGTTTCTGACAGTTTGTGTAGAAATTCTTTAGTTATACAAACCGATTGTTGCAGCAGCTGTACGGTTGGCTGGTCTCAGAGGATCTTGGAGGTGAAGGGGATGGATGTGGAGGTCTTGGGCTGGTGTGGTTACACGTGGTCTGTGGTTGTGAGGCTGGTTGGATGTACTGCCAATTTCTTTGAAACACCTTTGGAAAGACTTATGGAAGAGAAATGAACATTTAAATCCTGGGCAAGCAGCTCTGGTGGACATTCCTGCAATCAGCTTGCCAATTCTTGCACTCTTCATAAAAACACACATTAAAATTTTTGTTCAGTGTATTAATGTAATACGCAAGTTACAATAACAAAATCTAACTTAAAAACATCTAGTTTTTTTTTTTTCGCTCATCTGGGGCCAATTAGTTTATATGAGTATTAGGACTTGTCAGTATGTGGGAAACACTGTTTTATGGTCACTGAGGAGTAATGGAGTTAAACAGCTCTAATGAATGAATGTAGATTAAACCTGAACTGTAAAAGTCAGCGTCAGGTGCATGAGGTCAGGTGAATGTACAGACACTTGATAGTGATTTAAATATGCCTTTTTTTTATTTATTCATCCGCACTTGTGTCTCAGATAGAAACGACTATACTTGCTCTCAGACAGAAATCTATTCCGGTCCATGCTTGTGGGGCTAATTGAAAAAATCCCCATCAAACTAATCAAATTTAAAGCTTAAGGATGCATTTGAGACCACATTAGAAACATGCACACAAACACACTGGAAGCGCGTCTCGTTGCTCCCTGAGTCTCTGACATGGTTTAACAGTCTCACAGGAAGCATAAAACGCCCCCGAAGGCTCCATATAATCTCTCCTTTTTGCTGCTTAATAGGAGATAATACAAGCGCACAGCCCGATGAATCAATATGCAACAGCATCCTCCGTTTGATAATTAATACCAGTGTTGGAAATAGATTTGAGATTTGGCAGGGCAGGTCTGATACGGGTCTCCCCACTTCGTACCATTGAACTAATCTCATCAGTTTTTTTTTTTTTTTTTCAATAGAGCAAATTCTTTGACTAAAGCTTGTTATCTCATTAAAGGCCCCGTGATAGGATTCGATGGCATCCTGACATCTGTATTCATCTGCTCTTCCAAAATGAGCCCTGACACAAATTTAATGAAAAAAAAAAAAAGACTAAGAGATTAGACGTCATGCCACAGATGGATGGGGGGGGGAGATGGGTTTAGTTGTGGTTACGTTTTGGGAAAGAAGTGGATTAGCAGTGTTCCTTAATAAAATAAGAACGCTACTTTTCTGTCTGCACATTTCAGCATTTGAAGTAAAATACTTGAAATTTCCTGGTATTCCCAAGCATCATAGAAAACCTTGCAAAAAAGGTTGACTTATTTTCCAGCCATGAAAAATATCAATGTTTTTTTATGTTGTTTGAGATTGTATTCAGCCCATACAGTAGCCTTCATTTTGCTATAGTTTTGGTTTTGCTTGGGAACATCAAGGTCATTTTTATTACTGTATTTAAAAGATTTTTTATTTCAATTGCTTTCTGAAATTTTGCATTGAAATTTGAACGAAGTGGCTGCACCTCGACTCAGGGACTGTCCTGTCACTGCTGCTGTTTGTAGAGAACCAATCAATTAAAATTTTAAAAGTATGATCAAGTACAACCCTGGGTATAAAAAAGGTTAATGTGTGGCATTAAATGTGAATAATTTATTCTGTCGTAATGAAAGTGCAGTTTCTGTCTAGTTTGTCAAAACTTTGTTACACAGGAATTATGCAATTTTTTAATGCTGTTTAATCTCCTAATATAATATTGTCATAGGAATCATCTGTAAATCAAAACACAAGACCTCAAGACAAAATCTAGGCTTTATTATCGAGAATTTTAATAGTCTTCACTCCAGCTTGCTGCCAGAGAAAGGAGCGCTCCCATTGGTCAACGCAGCTTGACAATAGGAAGTAATAGATTCTGATGAAACAGAAAAGTGTATTTTCAGTGCTGGTTACTGCTTTCAGGGGTGAGCGGCGTCTGAGAGAGGGTCAGCAGATAGAAAATCGGGGATGGGCCACTTTGAGTCTAAAAATGAGCTATGTATAATCGGTTTTGGTGACAAAGTTTCATGGCTCAGTTGTGTTTAATTTCATCTTGGTGTCAAATTTCAACTAACTCCAAAATGTACACTAATACTCCAAAAGTGCAGTAACTGCAGTTTGGAATGTTCTAAATTAGAAAATAACTAAGCCGTGAAATCCTCTTCATGATTTTGATCCTTAAAAATAAATTCTGACTTAGTCCAATTAGGGGTCAGTTGCAGGGTGAAGACATTAGTACAGTATGACTAATTGTTGGTGGGACAACATAAAAACTAACCCTGACATTCCACGGGAGAGCCCCTGGACAACTGGGTTTCCGTTCTTCACGGGAAATACAACAAACTCAAAAAGCATTTGAGGACTGATGTCTTAAAAAGTTACACTCTACAGTAATACTTTTCAGCAAAAGGGGCACTTGTTTTTTTCTGAAGAAATTTTGACTGTTTTTACTTAAACTCTTGCAAAATGGCATTAAAATCAAAATGGTTCCATTTACATTTTGTCTGACTATGGCTTAGGTTGACTGAGATCTCTTTTTGAAAAGCAGTAACATCAAATACTCTTCCAGAACAAAAGAGAAGTAGTGCTGGTCGGTGTCAGATAAAGCTTGCGGATGCACAGGAAGTGGTTTTCCGGTAACCTCTGTCCCTCCCCCTCTGCGTCATCACCTTTGTCAAAATCCAATGTCACTCTTCTCACTGATAATTCCCTCTGTTTGGAAAAAAAAGAGAACTGAAAGCATCCATGGATGAAAGGAAGTCGGGTTTAATCTTTCTTTTCTTGTAGGGAGGAAAAAAATGGGAATAGGGTTGGGAATGGTGGAGCAAATTAAAGGCACAGGTGAGTTTCCTTGGTGTTATTGTACTGAAGCCACAGATAACGAAAAAACCTCTCTTTGAGCCTCATTTGGTCCCACATATGATAAGACCCCAGCTCTCAGTATCTTTGGTCAGGCCTGAGAAGACAGGCAGGAGGAAGGAATAGACAGGTCACAACTAGGATTTTTTCACAAATTATTAGGAAAAAGACAAAAAATAAAGACATCTGTATCACCCTCAGACAATGGTTTGTTTTGAGAAGCAGGTTTAGTGCAAAGAGAATGTGTCACACCTTGAAAGGAAGACTCAAAGTCAGTTTCACAGAGACCCATGCCTTGCTTTTGGTCTCTTTTCACACAGGTCTTTCAGCCGACTTTCAGCCACTTCATTCACAATGTTTGCCTATAGACCTGTATAACAACAGGCTTTAGAACAAGTAATGAGTTTAGAACTTCCAGCTAACAGTTTTTATCATTGTTTTTATCACAGTTTTTATCCAAATGTTGTTCACTGGTAATATTTATCAGCACCTGAAGGCCTGGGCCTTATAAAGCTGGATGAGGAGGTTAACGAGGTACATCTCTGTGGAAACTTAGGCTGAACAGCTTACCTGCTTTGGAGCATGTTAAGTTCCAGGCAGACGATAGAAACACAGCTGACGGACCAATCAACAACGAGAAACAAGCTGCCAGTGTCAAGGCGGAGGGGAATACGTTGCGCGGAGAGTGAAAACAGAGAAGAAATTGATATTCCACTTCTCCAGACCATGATTGTTAGGTTTTGGCTAACTGGGTAGAAGAAAGTTATCCAGGATAGGTTCATAGTACAAGGCCCTGGTGTTTCAGTTTGTGTCAGGTTGGTTGCGATTTTCTGTAAAATGCTCTTGAGGAAAAGGCCTGTGTGCATGTGAACATAAACTTATTTTGCACTAGGATTGAGTATCTGTGGTAACTTTGTTAAACTAATCAGGTCTCTGCAGGTCAGAGGTTATCTGAGTCTCCTGCTTTGCTGCGTCTGAAGGAGTTCAGGAGTTATTTAGACGATAGATTCCCTCATTTATGGCAGTCCAGTGAATTTTTATTTAGCCTGGTATGTTAATTTCAGTACACATTTTATTTATTTTTTTATCAAAATCTGATGGTCTCTCCCCTGCACCTAGGAACCGTCAAGGGCTGAAAATGCCTCTTCAAATTTTTAGTACTTGTTGTGCCAGTTATGAGCCACAGAATTGTTCATATTTCCGGATATGGAACCAACTTTCTATATTGTGAACCAAATTTTAGCTTTTTTTTTATATCAACATTACTAATAACACGACTAATACATGATAATGAAACATAAAAGCACCAATCTAAGCTGTTTTCCTTCTTGATTTTAGCCGAATTGGACTGAAGCCTGTGCCGAGCCTGAGGACAGTACTGTTGTCCCAGGAGGAGTCCCCCTGCTCTAGTCGAGGTGTGGGGGTGTTGTTTTACGTCCCCTCCAGCGTCACAACCCCCTCTCTTTGATAAAACCACACTAAAGAAGAAACGCATGTGGCAGCTCGGGCTCATATGTATGGAAAAACACTAGGCACACATGGTCGGGTCGCAGAGGCAGCCCCAGGACCTGGTGCAGGTGAGGAGGTCCCGTTGCAGGAGGAGAGGCTAATTTTCTTCTTCTTGGCCAAGCAAAGGGCAGAATAATTGCTGCCTCTGGGTTTGCCTTTGGTTTAAGAAGGAGAGTAGAGTGGAGCCTGGAGTCAAGCTCACGGACAACACTGCAAACGTGTCCAGATTTTTAACGGTAACTCATTTCATTTTGTTTTCTATGGAACCAATGCTTTCAGGTGCTCAAACCTTAAATTGTAACACTTTCAAGATCTGAATGTCATTTAATTTTGAGATCAATTGACAGATTATGATCTAAAGTGACACATTAGCCTCTTTTCCACTGGAGTAATACGTTACAGGTCAGCACAGTACGGCACAGTTTGAGTCTGACTCTGGAAACTGAAAACAGCTGTTGCTAATAAATACTAGCTTTGTTATTTTTTTTTTTTTTTAAAGGTATATTTTGGGGGGTTTTGTGCTGTTCTTAGAACTAAGAGGCTTAGTTCTGCAATAGCAACAAGAGACAAGGCATGTTATCTGTGTTATCTGTGCAAGGATGTCGCCGATGGGTTTGGCCAGGCTAGGCATCTGATCCGTTAAGTGATGAGTGCATTGTGCATTTAATAGTTTTAGACTGGCCTCTTAAGCTACAGTCTTGAGAATGGCCCTTCAGACTGTCAGTGGAGAGTCCCAATACATTAACTTGAAGTTAATAAACTGTATAAAATGAAGGTAAATGTACTGTTACAATTTAAGTAAAGCCGGGCCAAACCCAGACCATCCTCTGTGGAGGCTGCACCTTTTTATTTTATTTTTTTAGAAGAGTCCTTGTTCTTTTTATGCTTTGTTATTAATGACAATGGCTGTATGTTTAGTGTCACTTACTTTGCACTTTGTAAATCAATAAAAAAAGAAACAGTCAAAATATTTGATTTTCCGCAAGGTGGCACATTTTAATAGACTTGGTTTCATTTCATTTCATACAATTGATGAAGTTTACAGTGATTGAACAGAACTTGCCTGTGCATTGTGAGGTAAAGAGGCTGCCTATGTTCACATATCGACAGGTTTACGGCACATTCACACCAGTGACGTGTCGTCCACGAACATGCCGGTTTTAAGAGCTGATTCTTTGTAGCAAACAAGAGAGAACTGTCAGAGAGCCAATCTTCAGCCACAGCCATGCGACCAATCAGACTAGGGAGGACAGACTAGGATCATACCATTATGCAATAGAAGGAAGGGGGACAAGCACTCCAAAGATAGCAAGTGTAGTGAATCAGTCCAGGACAGATACACAGAGCGACAGAGAGAGGAGGATTTGAAAGTGAGCACGTTTGCTGTTGTCGTGTTCAATTGTGCTATTAAAAGTTTTATTAAAATGTTAAATAACAGTAACTGAGTAATTTTAACAAAAACATTCATAAAATTAAGTTTTTTATAAAAACACTGAATAAAAGATATCTTGCAGATGCAAAAAGCATTCTCAATTGCTAAATTGGAATAAAATAAAAGCCTCTCTATACTAACTTAAGAGCTATTTGAGAGCCGATGTGGGATGAGAGAAATACTTAAGGATTACACAAATGGAAAAGGTATCAGAAGGTTTGAAAAGCTCTATATTCAAACCAACATTAGTAGTGTTCAGGTTTGTGTGCTGTGTTCCAACAACAGTAGGGACGCTAACTCAAAACTGTAGAGAGAAGAGAGAGAGCTTGACTTGAGTAGAACCTTTGTTAAATCAACATTAAGTAGAGTCTGGCCTTAAGTTGCTTCTTTGAGTTGGCCGTGCAGTAATTACAGCAGACAACTCTTTCTCCAGAGGACAATGGCCGCCGCGATGATGTGATGTAAAGGACTGAGCGCAGTGGGAGGATGTACGTCCATGCCGACACCTCCACTCATCCACACAAATAATGAATCTGCCACCGGCCCGGGCTTCTGGGGAGATTGAAAGCAAGCGATATGAGCAGGATCTGTGGGTATTCATTAGAAAATAAAGAGCGGCCTTTAAACCTGGAGGGGTCAGGGGGAGACGGAGATGTTTAAAAGATGCTGAAGGCCCAAAAGTGGATGTGACATGCTCAGGTGTAATTACACAAAAGAATATACTGCCTTTTTACTTTTGCTTCTGTGTCAAGGCTGCATTTGTAATAACAGACACTTTTTCACTGAGTGGTGTGGTAATGCTTTGTACTGGTTGGTCTGGTATACTAGGTCACTTTGGTCACTTTCTTGTTTGGTTTGAAACAAATCTTCAGGTGGGAAAACTCTTAGCGGACCATGGATCAGGCCAAAACGCTGCTCTTTGGTCTCGTCTGGACTAGGCATGAGACAATATGAGATTCTGACGGTATGATAACCTTGTGAAAAAATATCACGGTATTGCAGATACAACTTAAGATAACTCGCGGGTGACTGGAGCCTATCCCAGCAGCATTGGGCCTGAGGCGGGGTACACCCTGGACAGTGGCCAGTTAGTGACAGACAACTAGGGACAGTTTAGATTTGCCAATTAACCTATTGGATCATTGAAAAGACTAAAACGTAAACTAAACCAAGTCCAGGATTAAATCTAAAGTTAATCTGAGAAAAAAACACCAGCCAGAACCCAATTTGAGGACCGAGATTATTTCCAAGATTGGACTAAATTTTGATGAAGTTGAGTATTTAAACCAGTAAAAGCCACAGTTAAACCAAGGACTTAAGGCAGGATCAAACCTAGACTAAACCTTATACTTAAAGCAACACCAGGACTAAACTAGAACTAGTCCAACGCTAAAATAGGAGGACTAAAACAGATCAAATCAGGACTACATCTCTAACCTAGTCCGGACTAAACCCAGGAGTAAACTAGGAAGAGATTCAGGACTTTACAGAGATTAAAACCAGAACCATTTTATCTGGATAAAGGTTAAACTAAACAAGGACAAACTTAAACCTAAATTTTACAAAATCAAGATGACATTGGAACTAACCAAGTTCTAAACAAGAACAAATCTAGGATTAAACTAGAATTGATTGCAACAGTATATTAAACCAGAACAACACCAAGACTGAGCCAGAACCAGAACAGGACTTAAATAAGTTTCTATGTAAAGTAATGCTAAAACAGGGACTAAACCTGTTTGACTGTTAAACCCCAGACTCTGAGGTCGTCTCTAACTCTATCTCTCTTGTGTTTCTTTTCCAATTATCAGCTGTGAGCGCTGCCCACACCTTCCTCTACGTTGCACAAACTGGCTTTTGTTATATAGAATTAATTATCAGTTACAAATGTACTCCTCTTTGATTCTCCACAGACTTTATCCAGTCTACTGTAAGAAACCCCTGCATCCTGAGCCAACACTGCTCTCTTGTGGCTGCGGTGAGTACTACACTCCAGTCACTAAATGGATTATGACAGTCTAATTTATTATGATTTCCGTTCCTTGTGCCCCGACGCGTCAGCTCCTACCTGATGTCCTGACGACGAGCGGCTGCGGTCGCACTCTGTCCTTCCCGTCGACACTTTTGTCAAAACTCATCCATCACGTGTAATAAAACCAGTGGATTAATCATGGAGAGATTAAATCTGATGTTGGAGTTAGGAAGGGGGGAAAAAAGGCGTTTGTCTTTTTTACTTTAAGATGATTGAGTGTCTGTCACTGTCACAAAGATACCTGGACTGATTTGATGACAACTTTAAGGCTCTTTATTAAAGTGCGTTTGTTGTAGCGTTGTAATGGACGGAGATATAGGGGTGTTTAGAGGAAACAGCCTATTATCCCAACAAATTACAGGCCTGATGAGTTTAAAAATCAACTGACTTTCAACATAATAGCTTAATAAACTGACAAACAACTAGAGCAGTGTGGGGCAAAGTGAGGCCTGGGGGCCAAATTTGGCCTGCCAGGGGTTGTACTGTAGGGGTTTTGTGACTTTTCATGGCCATTACTCATGGTACTCACCCCTCCCTAGAGAAGCATCCTGGAGGCATCCGAAACAGATGCCCGAGCCACCTCAGTTGGTTCCTCAATGTGGAGGAGCAGCGGCTCTACTCCTCCCGAGTGGCCGAGCTCCTCACCCTACACTACTTCACTTCCAGCTCTCGGACAAGGCGGACGCCTCCTGCTCCTCCTGCTCTTTCTGCTCCTCCTGCTCCTCCTGCTCCTCCTGCCTCTGGTGTATGCTTCTTTTGTTTCGTCTCGTCATACAAAATTTTTCTTATTTCTCTTTGACTCTACTGCTTGCTGGACTCCTAAGAACTGGAAATGGATCTGATTACCTGTTCTCTGAGCGCAATTGACACAATTTTTTCCAATAAGAAGGGTGCACCGGGAGAACCCATTTGCCCTGACGGGACCTTTGCGGCAGGCTATACTCACAAGACACCTGGAAGAACTGGCAAGTTCTGTGTTTAGAAGTTCTGTCCGTGGAGGACGTTGAGGATGTATTTCTTTTTGGATTTATGATAGTGGGGTTCCTGCTCATTGGTCTGGGGAGTGCCTTAAACTATCAGAAAATTTGTAAGACAGCTGCCTTTAAATCTACCCAGCCGGTGTGTGCTGAAATTAATCTGTGCTTCTGTTACGTGAGTGACAGACTGAAGGGTTTACAACAGAGAGACAGACAGTCCGAGGAGCTGACTGACATCTCAGCACGGACTGGACATACAGAAAAGAGTAAAGTATGTAATACAAATGTAACACAAATAGACCAAAAAATAAGACCTTTAAAAGATAAAATCCACAAACTAAGTATTGATCAGAAATATTAAATGAGACGGAGATAAGTTCTGTATGAACACAACTGTAACATCTCAAATCGTCATTTCAATTCAGATTTTCTATATTAATTATTGAATTTATGTGATGAACTTAACTAATAGGAATCTACCAAAATGCAAATAAATAAACGTAAATTTGCTCCCAGGGATGCGTGCAGTTCAGACACGACGTTGTGCATGGTAATGTTGCACATTAGAGAGAGATGGCGATAGAGAGAGAGAGAGAGAGAGAGAGAGAGAGAGAGAGAAAAGCGGGCTGGTTTATATATATACACACTAAGTCCCTCCCCTCTCTCAGGTATCAGAATCTGTCCAGGTAGACCACACCTGACCCACTCAACACATCCCCCCCTCACAAAGAAGCTGGCCAATGGAACCACCCGTCAATAGTTTAATGAACCAATTTGTTTCCCCTCACTCAGCAACTTTGGTACTTAGAGAAACAAATTAAATTAAGAGAAGAGAGAAAATAATTAGTAAACTTACAGACATTTAAACAGCTCGAGATAGTTTATCAGTCAAGACATTTTCTGTGCCTTTAATATGGAAAATGTCAAGATTAAATGGCTGTAGAAACAAACACCATCTCATGAGACGTTGATTTGGATTTTGTAGTGAGTGGAGAAATGTTAGAGGGTTGTGGTCAGTGAACACAACAACAGGATTTACTCCACCCCCAACATACACCTCAAAGTGTTGCAAAGGCCAGATCAGTGCCAGCGCCTCTTTTTCAACATTGAACTGATGTTTATTAAATTTTTGAGGAAAGTAACTTTAGCCCTAAAAGGTCTAACTGATCCCTGACCTACTACTTTTCCCAAGTAGGTTTCTGTGCCTTTGGCAAACTCACAATTGGCCAAATTTACAGTAAGTTGAGCCCACAACAGACGATTGAACAAAGCATAAATTCGCTGTAAAGACCACATCATTTAAATAGACGGCACAGCCCTGTAGGTCTGCAACAACATGGTTCATCAGCCTTTGAAAAGTGGCTGGAGCAGTTCTCAATTCAAAGGGCAACACTGTATACGAATACAAACCAGAAGATGTTATAAAAGCACAAATCTCCTGGGCCCTTTTTGACAGGGGAACCTGCCAATATCCTTTCAACAGGTCAAATTTGCTGACAAATTTGGCAGACCCTACTTTGTCAACACAATCATCTAGCCGTGGAAGAGGAAACGAGTCAGGTTTGGTAACCCTGTTAACTTTGCGGAAGTCAGTGCAGGGTCTAATTGTTTGGTCAGGTTTTTTAACCAAGAGGCAGGGAGAAGCCCAACTTGAGTTTGAGGGGACAGCTATATTATGCTCCAATATATACTGTACTTTTTTCTCCAACTGCTCCTGTTTTTCTGGAGAAGTCCGATAAAAATGTTGACATTTCGGTGTAGCATCTCCTACATCAATATCATGTTCCATCAGATTGGTGCGAGATGGAGAGTCAGAAAACAAAAAGGGAAAGATAGAATTAAATCTTGTAACTGTTCCTTCCTCAGCTCAGACAAATGACCCAATAACTTTCCCAAGTTTTTAAGCAGTCATCAGGGGCACCCTAATCCTCATTTTCATCTGGAGACACAACAGGTAAAGGAGATGGCTCACTAAATGGCACAGCAACTACTCCTGGCTTAACTTCACTCTCATTCCTTGAAAAATATGGTTTTAACAGATTTATATGACATAACTGTGACTTTCTACGTCGTTTAGGATTTGAAATCATGCAGTTTTGGTCAGAAATCTGCTTAATAACAGTGTAAGGACCTAAGAATCTGTCCTGAAAAGGAGAACTTACATCAGGCAACAATTTTGGCAAAAGGCCTTTTGCTTTTTTCCCCGGCTTCATACAATCGCCTCTTAAAGCTATTGACATATTCAATTAGGTTGGTGGGAGGAGGGGAGTTTTTCCAATCAAAGCCAAAGGACCACGTACAGAATGGCCAAACACCAGTTCATTAGGGCTAAACCCTGTACTGACCTGGGTAGCTTCTCTAGCTGCCAGCATGAGCCAAGGTAGACATTCCTCCCAGTCACGAAATGTTCAATAGCTCCCTGACTCTCGGGATGATAACATGCTTGACCTGTAGCTGAATAAGAATGTGTGCAAACCCCTGCATACCTTTGGTATACCTAAAGTGATACAAAGTGACGTCACTTTGTATCACTTTAGGTATACCAAAAACAGAAATGAATTGAGACAAAGCTTTGATAACAGATTTTGTAGTGATATTCCTGAGAGGAAAAGCTGCTGGGTAACGCGTATTTAAACACTACTGTCAGCAAATACATGCTGCCTGTTTTTGACTTGGGTAGCAGCCCCACACAATTTATTAAAAGATGTTCAAAAGGTTGACCAACGGTTTGAATAGGCCTCAAAGCTAGTGGTTTTATAACTTGGTTATGCTTCCTAGTTAACTGACAAGTATGACAAGTTCTAACATGGGAAGAGACATCTTTTTTGAGTTTAGGCCAGTAAAAGTAACGCAGCACTTTGTCATAGGTTTTCCTGACACCAAAGTGTCCAGCAACACCACAATGAGCTGCCTTTAAAACATCGGTCCTAAACTTAGATGGTACTACAACTTGAATGATCTCACCAGCCAAACTATTTTGGTGAAGAAGCCATTTTCTCACCAACATACCATCATCCAGACAGTAACCAGAAACGGCACCCATCTTCTAAATTCTCTAAGGACTGAACCTGTAGGAATAGATCTTTTAGAGAGATGTCAACTTTTTGTTCTACAATCAACTCATGTCTAGTGATTGAGAGTGCAAAGTCAGACAAAGGAAAATGCACATTTGGCTGTATTTCAGAGTGGTTAACTGACTGTTCTACAGAGTCTTGTGCGTGTTTACTCGAGTATGCACGAGTAACAACACGTGCTGGAGAACTTTCATATTTAGAGGACAAAGAAACAATGGAGCATTCAGCCCACATTTGAGCTCCTTCCTCACAATGTCAAAAATGGAATTTCTTCTGGATTGTTTGAGGAAAACAATGTCAAAATGTTTGGCTAGATCAACCAACTGCTTTTTACTGAATGCTCTCAAAGCTCTTTCACATGGGTTTTCAAAAAAGTCAGCAACCGATGCCATGTCCACACAAGTGTGTATATAGCCTCACGGCTGAATAGTGACTACAATAAAATTAATGAAAAACCACTAAAACAGAACCCAAACTGCATTCACCCTGGATTTTCAATAATATAACCACCAATGGCCTAACGTGCCTGCAGCCTTGAAGGAAGGAGGCAGACCCACTAGCTGACTACCTAGCCAGAAACTAGCTAGCTAACTCAGCCCTAGTCTTCATACCAGACTTGTGGTGGGTGTTTTAAACACAGTTACCAATGACCCGGCCAAGCAACCAGCAAGCTGGCGACTCCCCTAGACAGTCACGCTTGTGTACCCGAGACAACTGCTCCAACCACGTGCCAGTACAAAAATCAAAGCAAACTGAAACAAAAACCAACGTCTCCAGTTTCCTGGGTCACGTTCTTAAGCCTTCCCCCTTCCAAACAACCATGGCTGCATCACACCAATCAAATAGCATTTCAAGTAGCTTACTAAAATGTGTGGACCCAACATTAAGACCTCTCTACATAAGCCACCTTCTCACTGTGTGAAACTTTCCTCTCCAAAAGTTTGTTCCTACTCAAACAAAACACACTCAAGAGGATGTATCTGCACAGAAAAGCCAATCCTGGAGGACCTGAGTTTGCAGTCCACCTCAAAGAGAAAGGACAGCAATGTCCCAATTTTGTCCAGAGGCCAGATGGTTTGAGAGAGGTGTGAAGGCAGCCATTTTTGTTTAAATGGAAAAACAAAGGAGGTGCTCTCAGATTCAGGTTTGCCTAGTATTTACAACAGTGTTCTGTTCCGGTTGACGCCCACATCAAGTTCAAAGCTATGCTCTTGGTCTACAAGACCACTACTGGTTCTGCACCCTCATATCTTCACTCACTAGTACAGACCTACGTTCCTACCAGATCCCTGCGCTCTGCAAATGAACAACATCTGGTGGTACCATCCCAAAAAGGTAAAAAGTCACTCTCGCGTACCTTCTCTGGATCTGTTCCACATTGGTGGAATGATCTACCTGCTGCTACAAGATCAGCAGATTCTGTAGCCATCTTTAAAAAACGCCTGAAAACACATCTCTTCTGTCAACACCTGACTGACACTGAATTCTACTTCCTTTCTATCTCTTTTCTTTATTTATTTTTTATAATTTATTTTATTATTTTCCTAGTTTGTATGTTGCTTTGGATAAAAGTGTCTGCTAAATGACTAAATGTAAACAACTCACACTCCACTTTCAAGTTAACAACTATGAACATTTTGAGGATTCTGTTTTTTGTCACTTTTAATTATATTTGGCCTATCTTTTTTCATTTTGGTGTATTTATACATTTGGCCATGAGAAGGAGACATTACGCTATGGAAGAGCAACAGCACAATTACTGTCATTCCTATTTGTCTGTGAAGGTTCTCAGTCATCTTGAAAAAAAGGTTAAAGCAAAGGCATCTAGAATCACTTTTAAAGGTGAAGATATTTTGTTTCTTCTGAGATCAACTGCATTAGAATGAAATATATAATAAATAAAAATAAATAAATTTTCTCCCCCCAAAAATACATTTCTACATTAATATTTATTAATAAATGTGTATATTATATGTGATACGCTATATTTGTGAGCGCTCAGGTGATTTCAAAACATAAAGGCAGCGACAGCTGCATTGGTCACATGCACAGGTCTTCACTGCAAATGCAAATGATATTAAAACTACACAACACGTTCTCAGTTGTTTTAATATACAACATCAATATTTACCACATTTACAAGACAAACAGTCTTTTAATGCTGTGTTGTTAATGCAGGTACAGATTAGTGAGGAAATTATTTAGATGTAACGCTCTGTCATGGACAAATATTGCTATCTGCTATTGGACAAATTGCTATTCATCTAAACCTTTTGAAAACCAACCTGTTCAGAATCAATTAAGACCTGTTCTGATCCAAATGAAACTTGTTCAAATCCAACTGAAACCTGTAATGATAAAATCAAAAGAGGTTGTCAGCTCTTGGAAATTTTACTCTCATCTCTCGACAAACTTGTGCTAAATGGTGGACCATCAACAGCTTTTCATCACTGTAAAATAAAGATGGTATAGAAAACTAAACTGTGCCTTTTTATAAAGGAAGTGTATTTTAATATACCTTTAGATTAATAATACAATTAGATGAATTCACATTTGTGAAATTTGTGAAAACATTTCTGTATTAGTTTTTTCATTATTTTAAAGATATTTAGAAGTTGCTCTTGGTCTGACTCATCCTCTGAGACCAGTATGCCTTGAGAAACCCTTGGATCTTTCAAGAGCTAAAAGCTCTAGACAACATAGATCCCAGACTCCACTGAGCACGCAAACCCCTCCACCACGATAAGGTGGCAACTCTCGGAGGGGGATGATAAACTAATGTACTAGACTACACCAGCAGTGTATCAGAGTACATAGGTTTGGGGGTTGGGGAGTTTTGAACGTGAAAAAAACAAACATTTGACTTGAACGATGAAAAAACGGATGTCAAAAAATGCGAAATGGATAATGCATAAACTTTTATCACTATAACGACCAGAGAGAGAAGAAAAAAACTAACGGCAGATAAAAGACCAATTTGAATTCTTCCTCTGGTGGGGCCTTCCTTCTCTTCGACTCTTTCTTCCCGGTTGTCTAGATCTGTAAAATTTGAACAAGAAACAGTAACACAATCAGACAATTTACTAAAACTTTGTCTTAAGTTGTTTTTTTTTTTTTTGCACATTCAAGCACAGGATCTAAAGCTTTCACATGGATGAACCGGGACAGTCCTAAAAACATCTTTCTTTCACAGAACTTGCCTGACGATCGACTGAGTGTCATTCACACAATGTTTAACGACAGACTTAATTCAATGAATTCAAAAGCAATTGCAAGAATGACTGACCTTTAACCCTCAGCTGGACAACATGTTCGAACTTTTGTCCCGTGGTGCCTCCTGGGGTTTTGTACAGTGCCGTACAGATGTACCTGCCGGTGTCGTTGGTGGTGACGTTGTGCAGGACCACGCTCATGCTGCAGTTGCTCATGTGTGGATCTCGCAGCAGGACTCGGCCGCGGTACGCAGGGTGCTGGTAGGGCTGATGATGAGGTCTGTGGTCCAACACATAACCATCTTTCTCGAGGTCAGGCCTGATCCACTGTACGACCTCCACCTTTGAGTCTGCGGGGCACTGGCAGTCCAGCACACACGAGTCTCCTGATGTCACTGTCAGCATTTCTTCTTCTGACGATAGAGAAGACAGACAAAAAATAAAAATTTAATAAAATGTAGATAATTAAAAGTTTTGCAAAAAATGTGATTGAAGATGAAACAGAAGCACGTTTTTGTAACGTTGAAGTCCTAGTTATGACATCCTTCATAATGAAAAGAAACACAATAGTATCCATTTTGAATAAACCAAATGGAAAAAGAATAAACCAATGGAGGCAGAACTGCAGCTGCAAACTAAAAAAAAGGCTGCTTTGTGACAAATTATTTTTTTTCCACTGCTCTAACACTCCTGTCCTTATCCTAGACCCACAACCATCTGCTTTATTTTCTTTTAAGAGAAGACTTTGGCCAATTAAAACTGTGACGTGAGTCAGCAGTTTCCAGAAACAAGAAACTAATGGTGACACACCCTTTTCACCTGGAAATAAAGAAACTGCGTCACAACTTTTCTTTTGCCTGTCCTGACTCCTAATTGCATAAAAATCAAGAACTGAAATTTGGTAATTTTATTCTACAATATACACAGTAGAACCCAATAGAACAATAGAACAATTTCTGAATAATTGTCAAATATTTGTGTTTTAATGTTCAAACACAGAGGTGAGTCTAACTTAAACTCCAAAAACAAACTTACCGGAAAAGTTCTGTCCAAGAGCATGGCTCCACAAAACCGGGAAGAAAAGCCAGAATAGAAGAGATCTTATTTTAACCATCTGAGTTTTGATAGATGGGGGAAAATTTGTGGAGCAAAGAAAACCAGGAAGAAGCCTCTTTTTAAAGCCCGAAGGAGAGGGCTGGGCCTGGAGGGGGAGGAAGGAGGATTTTAGGTTGGAACTTACATCAGGTCATAATCATAAAAACTTTTACATAGTAGGTTATCAGATGTAATTTTTATTACCAATTGAACTTTATTTTTGATTTTAAAAAATCTTAAATTTAGTAAGAACAAGTTTTTGACTGTTAATTGAAGTTAAGAAAGGGTTTGGTCAAAATGATAATGTGCAGGAGGCATTTATACTTTCTACCTTTCATGTTCAGTTATTCACCATTTTACTTCAGACTCCTCTCTATAGACTTTAGTGAACAGAATTCCATCCATCCATCTTCTACCACTTATCCGGGGCCGGATAAGTGGTAGAAGTGTCTGGGGAGACTTCCCTCTCCCCAGTTGACAGCTCCGTCCCTCTCTTCACCCGAGTGTCCAAGACATACGGCCGGAGGTCAGATGAAACAACTACAAAGTTGATTATCAACCTCTGACCTAGAATGGTGGTTGGTGCCACGTGCTCTGGTGGACACCCTTATCCTGTCTCTGCCCAGGTGAGCGTTGAAGTCCCCCAGTAGAACGACGGAGTCCCCGGTCGGAGCACTTTCCAGCACCCCTCCCAGAGACTCCAAGAAGGCCGGGTACTCTGCACTGCCATTTGGCCCGTAAACACAAACAACAGTGAGAGACCTATCCCCGAAACGAAGGCACAGGGAAGCGACCCTCTCATTCACAGGGGTGAACTCCAACACATGTGACAAATGATTTTTTTTCCACTGCTCTAACACTCCTGTCCTTGTCCTAGACTCACAGCCATCTGCTTTATTTTCTTTTAAGAGAAGACTTTGGCCAATTCTGGCTGAGCCGGGGGGCAATGAGCAAGCCCCCACCAGCCTGCTGACTCTCGCCGCAGGCAACTCCAGAGTAGTGGAGAGTCCAGCCTCTGTCGAGGAGTTGGGTTCCAGAGCCTAAGCTGTGCGTGGAGGTGAGCCCGACTATCTCGAGTCGGTATCTCTTAACCTCCCACACAAGCTCAGGCTCCTTCCCCCCCAGCGAGGTGACATTCCATGTCCCTAGCGCCAGATTCTTGTCCGGGGATTGGGTTACTGAGGCCCCCGCCTGTGACTGCCACCCAATCCACTTTGCACCTGCCCCTTACAGTTCCTCCTGCGGTGGGACCTCAGGACCTATTACATCTATTACATTTGTAATTTAAAAGTTTAGCAATTAGCATTACACTAGCAAGCCTTGTGTACTATCATTAGCATTTTAATCAATGAACTGACCATGGCAATAATGTAAATGGAGTTTAATAGTTTGCTTTCAGTGTAAATGTCTGTTATATTTCTGTTAGTTAGATGATACATACATAGGTTTTACAGGACCTGTTTTACAGTCTTCAGACCTTAGCATACGGAATGAACAATCTCCTGAACCACTTTATAGTAATGAGAACAACGTTGTTATTGAACATTCAAAAACAGTTTGGCTGGAATCTCCGTGAAATTTCTTTGTCAAGCCGACATACTTAGACAAAGTGATCAGGCAACACCACAAAAAGTTAAGGTATGTTGCTATGCAACTGACAAAGTTGTTATTCCAGTTACATTCATATGCTTTCAACCTGAAAAGTCAAAGTAATAATGTTGTCATTTACAAGCTCTCCCAATGATTCATTTGCAAAGTTCCTACATATTCTGATTTATAGCACCACAACAAATTTTCTTTTTGCCTTTACAGTCTCAACCCTACCATTATTTATGTTTTGTTTTTGTGCTGTTCCTCCGAGTATATATATATATATATATATATATATATATATATATATATATATATATATTGTTAATTTTACTTCAGTTTGTTCAACTTTGACTCAAAATGTTTATCCCTGTTTAGTGTTATTTTATTTTTTACACAGATTATTTCTATTATTGTGAAAATTTTAACTGCCAAACTGGTATTTTTATGATAATGATTATTAACAGCTTGTTTCTGAACACAGTCTTTATAAGTGAGGTTTTAAGAGGAGTTAGAAAATGTTTTTTGCATATTTTCAATTCATCCTTACAGCAGAACATTGTTTGTCGACAAATAGAAGGTTCTTGTATTTTGTATTGACTTTAATAAAGTTGTGCCGTCACTGTGTGCTTTTATTGATTTTCATAAAAACACAAAAGCAGGAGACAAGGAATGAGGAAAAGACAAAAGGCAAGCACACCCTTTAGAGGAGAAAACAACTGCGTCACAAGTTCTCAAGTGCTTGTGTCTCCTGATGACAAGCCTTTTAAATTATGCTTTATTAAAATAAACACACTCCCAACATTTTGAGAACTAAGTCATTTGTGTCACGTTTAACATTTAAAAAAAACATTTTTGGTCTATCTTTTTTCCCTTTTGGTGTATTTATACATTTGACCACAAGATGGCGACATTATGTACGTGCAACTTCACTATTACTGTGATGCCTATGAAAATATGTTATAAATATGAAAATTACTATCAAAATAAACCATTGTCATTGTATTTCTTGAAAAACACTACGGAATAGTGTTCTTCCGTTTTGTTAAAAATGAGGGCTGTTGGTAACATAAGTGTTTGTTTCAGATTAAACCGGTAAAAAAAAAAGAAAATAGCTTTCCCAAAGGGATACAGTGACAATAATTGAAGGTGAGGCGCCCTTTGATATCTGTCAGAAAATTATCTCAGGCACATCCCGCTCATTATTTATTTATTGAATAGAACATAAAGAAAAAACCCGACCCATATACACATACGAACATTTATACTAGACTCATGTTGATTTACATCGGCCTCCGCTTGAATGCGCTGCACTGGGGGGCCTAGGACATGACTCCGAAGACGGGGTTGTGGCGACAGATGCTGGGCCCGATCTCCTCGTAGTCCTTCTTGGTGTGGCACACTTGATAAAACTCAGGATGAAACAAACACAAGCAATAATGAGACGTGTCTGGAGAAAGATGTTTTTATTGAACATTCACAAACAGATGTAAAATTGAAATGTCTTAGTTTGACTGGAATCTCAGTGATTCAAATTTCTTTGTCAAGCCGACATACCTAGACAAAGATATTTAAAGTCAGGCAACACCACAAAAAGTTAAGATAGTTTATAGGAAGCCCATACACACAGACCAATATTTGCTGTTTGATTTCCACCACCCACTGCAGCACAAGCTGTGAGGCATCAGGACTCTTCAGCACAGAGCACAAGAGGTGACCACAACCTCAGAAGGTCAACGGAAAGAAGAACACATCCGTAAAGCCCTGAGAGACTGTGGATACCCCAGATGGACTTTCAACAAAACCAAGAAGACACATAAACCAAACAGACAGGAACCAGAGACAAAAGAGAAGGGTGTGTATGTGTCAGGTTTATCTGAAAAACTTAAAAGGATTATCTACAAACACAACATTCCAGTCCGCTTTAAACCAGGAAACACGCTGCGTCAAAAACTGGTCCATCCCAAAGACAAGATCACCACAAAGAGTGCAGTGACAGTTATGTTGGAGAAACAATGTATGTATAAGCACAGAAGAGCCAATCCTGGAGGACCTGAGTCTGCAGTCCACCTCTACCTCAAAGAGAAAGGACATTCCTTTGATGACAGTTTTGGCCAGAGAGGCCAGATGGTTTGAGAGAGGTGTGAAGGAAGCCATTTTTGTTAAAACGAAAAAGCCATCTTTGAACAGAGGGCCTACTATTTACAAGTGTTCTGTTCGGTTCATTAGGTTACACTGGCTCCCTGTTGATGCCTGCATCAAGTTCAAAGCTTTGCTCTTGTCCTACAAGACCACCACTGGTTCTGCACCCTCATATCTTCACTCACTAATACCGACCTATGTTCCTGCCAGATCCCTGCGCCCTGCAAATGAACGTTTGGTGGTACCGTCCCAGAAAGGAAAAGATCAGCGGATTCTGTAGCCATCTTTAAAAAACACCTGAAAACACATCTCTTCCGTCAACACCTGACTGACAAACAACAAGAAATTCATATCCTTAGCTTTGTATACTGTGCTAGGTTTTAACAGACTAGTTTTTGATGAACTAATGCATTTTGCTACCTTGTGTTGTTAATATTGCTTTGGATAAAAGCGTCTGCTAAATGACTAAATGTAAATGTAAATGTTCTGAAACCTAAATCAACAGTTTAACTCTAGAAAAACAACACCTGAATGGAACAGTGACACTCACTCTTAGTCGTGTTGAAGAAAAGGTTAAAGCAAAGGCATCTGGACTTAGGTGTCTTCAAGGTGAAGATGTTGTGTCTCTTGTCCAAGAGACTTTTAAATTCTGAGATCCATTGCAGTTATATTTGTTATAGATGTGAATTTTACTATTAGAATTTAAAAAAATGTCATTTTATTCCTCAAAATATTTCTCAATATTAAAAACATTTTTACATTAACTTTTATAAATGTGTATATTATATATTATATTATATGTGATACGCTATATTTGTGAGCGCTCAGGTGTTTTTATAACTTAAGGCAGTGACTGCTGCATTGGTCACATGCACAGGTCGTCACTGCAAATGCCAATTACATTAAAACTACACAACACATTCTCAGATATTTTAAGATACAATATTAACATTTACAAGACAAATAGTCCTTTATAAATGCAGTGTTTTTAATCCAGGTGCAGTTTAGTGAAGAAATTATTTAGATGTACCGCTCTGTCATGGACGTAAGGCGTTTATTTGCCATCCATCTAAACCTGTTTAAAACCCACTGAAACCTGTTCTTATCAAATGTGGCCCTTTTGTGAAAGATTTGGACACACTTGTGCTAAAATGGTAGAGTTAAATTTATGATTTTCTGTTTTACTCATATCAGAATGAATATCAGTCATTGGTCAGTAAATACTTGGACCCTTTCATTGTAGTGGAGGTATTTTTTTTCCTTGTACTATTCCATTCAGCTTTTCATCATTGTTACCCACAGAAGGTGACCAACTAAAAAAACTGAACTGTGCAGTTTATGAAGCAAATATATTTCATTATAAGAGAACCTTTAGGTTAATAACACACACACAGAACGTTTTTGTTTAAAAAATAAATAATTCTTTATTATGATCTGTACATTTTCTGTATTATTTTCAAAACATTTGGATGTTGCTCTTGGTCTGGCTCATCCTCTGGGACCAGTTTGCCGTGGGAAACCCTTTCAGGAGCACAGCGCTCCAGACAACACAGCTCCCAGACTCCACTGAGCACGCAAACCCCTCCACCACGATAAGGCGGCAACTCTCGGAGGGGGATGAGAGGGAGTAAACTAATGTACTCGACTACATCAGCAGTCGAGTACATTAGTTTGGGGGATGGGAAGTTTTTAACGCGAATAAAAACAAATACTTGACTTGAGCAATAAAAAAACGGATGTCAAAATGGATGATGATTTCACTTTTATCACTATCACTATAAAGAACAGAGAAAGAACAAAACCAATGGCATATAAAATTCGACTTCTTCCTCTGGTGGGGCCTTCCTTCTCTTCGACTCTTTGTTCCCGGTTGTCTAGATCTGTAAAATTTGAACAAGAAACAGTAACACAATCAGACAATTTACTAAAACTTTGTCTTAGGTTGTTTTTTTTTTGCACATTCAAGCACAGAATCTAAAGCTTTCACATGGATGAACCGGGACAGTCCTAAAAACATCCTTCTTTCACAGAAATTGCCTGACGATCGACTGAGTGTGATTCTTGGACAATTTTATAAGTTAGATTTAAGACTTTTTTTTACCTTGATTTTCCAAATTTAAGGCCTCAAAAGTGTTTCAGCTGCATGTTTAGAGAAAAAAATATTTTTTTTAATTCTCAATAATGTTATGTTTAACTTGCATGAAGCTATGACCCTAGTGCTTTTAAATGCAAGTGGTGCAATTTTTATTTTATAATGGTCAGTCAGTTGTGAAAGTGACTGGAGAGACTGGTGATTGGACAATGAGAAAATGCATCCAAATTTAGGCTACAAATGACTATTTCTGGCTCCTTAACTGAAAGGATGTTTTTTTTTCTTTGGTATTTATGGAAAAATGTTTACATTGTGTATTGTGATCTGGGCTAAATGATCTGTGAAAAAAAAGACAGAAATACTCTGAATACTAAATATTATCATTCACACAATGTTTAAGGAGACAGACTTAATTCAATGAAGTCAAAAGCAATTGCAAGAATGACTGACCTTTAACCCTCAGCTGGACAACATGTTTGAACTTTAGTCTCGCGGTGCCTCCTGGGGTTTGTACAGTGCCTTACAGATGTACGTGCCGGTGTCATTGGTGGTGACGTTGTGCAGGACCACGCTCACGTTGCCGTTGCTCATGTGTGGATCTCGCAGCAGGACTCGGCCGCGGTACTCAGGGTGCTGGTAGGGCTGATGATGAGGTCTGTGGTCCAACACATAACCGTGTTTCTGGAGGTCAGGCCTGCTCCACTGTACGACCTCCACCTTTGAGTCTGTGGGGCACTGGCAGTCCAGCACACACGAGTCTCCTGATGTCACTGTCAGCATTTCTGCTTCTGACGATAGAGAAGACAGAAAGGGAATGAAAATTTAATACAATGCAGATAATTAAAAGTTTTGCAAAAAATGTGATTGAAGATGTAACATTAGTAGCACAATTATTGGAACGTCAAAGTTTTAGTTATGAAATCCTTCATAATGAAAAGACACAGACTCATTTAGACTCAAAAAAGTCACAATATCGGTAAAAAATAAACCAAATGGAAAAAGAAATCAAAATAAGAAGCAGTATACATTTTTATTGGACAAATGTGAAAATGGAGGCAGAACTGCAGCTGCAAACTAAAAAAAAGGCTGCTTTGTGACAAATGATTTTTTTCCACTGCTCTAACACTCCTGTCCTTGTCCTAGACCCACAACCATCTGCTTTATTTTCTTTTAAGAGAAGACTTTGGCCAATTAAAACTGTGACGTGAGTCAGCAGTTTCCAGAAACAAGAAACTAATGGTGACACACCCTTTTCACCTGGAAATAAAGAAACTGCGTCACAACTTTTCTTCTGCCTGTCCTGACTCCTAATTGCATAAAAATCAAGAACTGAAATTTGGTAATTTTATTCTACAATATACACAGTAGAACCCAATAGAACAATAGAACAATTTCTGAATAATTGTCAAATATTTGTGTTTTAATGTTCAAACACAGAGGTGAGTCTAACTTAAACTCCAAAAACAAACTTTCCGTAAAAGTTCTGTCCAAGAGCATGGCTCCACAAAACCGGGAAGAAAAGCCAGAATAGAAGAGATCTTATTTTAGCCATCTGAGTTTTGATAGATGGGGGAAAATTTGTGGAGCAAAGAAAACCAGGAAGAAGCCTCTTTTTAAAGCCCGAAGGAGAGGGCTGGGCCTGGAGGGGGAGGAAGGAGGATTTTAGGTTGGAACTTACATCAGGTCATAATCATAAAAACTTTTACATAGTAGGTTATCAGATGTAATTTTTATTACCAATTGAACTTTATTTTTGATTTTAAAAAATCTTAAATTTAGTAAGAACAAGTTTTTGACTGTTAATTGAAGTTAAGAAAGGCTTTGGTCAAAATGATAATGTGCAGGAGGCATTTATACTTTCTGCCTTTCATGTTCAGTTATTCACCATTTTACTTCAGACTCCTCTCTATAGACTTTAGTGAACAGAATTCCATCCATCCATCTTCTGCTGCTTATCCGGGGCCGGATAAGTGGTAGAAGTGTCTGGGGAGACTTCCCTCTCCCCAGTTGACAGCTCCGCCCCTCTCTTTACCCGAGTGTCCAAGACATACGGCCGGAGGTCAGATGAAACAACTACAAAGTCGATCATCAACCTCTGACCTAGAATGGTGGCTGGTGCCACGTGCACTGGTGGACACCCTTATCCTGTCTCTGCCCAGGTGAGCGTTGAAGTCCCCCAGTAGAACGACGGAGTCCCCGGTCGGAGCGCTTTCCAGCACCCATCCCAGAGACTCCAAGAAGGCCAGGTACTCTGCACTGCCATTTGGCCCATAAGCACAAAGAACAGTGAGAGACCTATCCCCGAAACGAAGGCACAGGGAAGCGACCCTCTCATTCACAGGGGTGAACTCCAACACATGTGACAAATGATTTTTTTTCCACTGCTCTAACACTCCTGTCCTTGTCCTAGACTCACAGCCATCTGCTTTATTTTCTTTTAAGAGAAGACTTTGGCCAATTCTGGCTGAGCCGGGGGGCAATGAGCAAGCCCACACCAGCCTGCTGACTCTCGCCGCAGGCAACTCCAGAGTAGTGGAGAGTCCAGCCTCTGTCGAGGAGTTGTTCCAGAGCCTAAGCTGTGCGTGGAGGTGAGCCCGACTATCTCGAGTCGGTATCTCTTAACCTCCCACACAAGCTCAGGCTCCTTCCCCCCCAGCGAGGTGACATTCCATGTCCCTAGCGCCAGATTCTTGTCCGGGGATTGGGTTACTGAGGCCCCTGCCTGTGACTGCCACCCAATCCACTTTGCACCTGCCCCTTACAGTTCCTCCTGCGGTGGGACCTCAGGACCTATTACATCTATTACATTTGTAATTTAAAAGTTTAGCAATTAGCATTACACTAGCAAGCCTTGTGTACTATCATTAGCATTTTAATCAATGAACTGACCATGGCAATAATGTAAATGGAGTTTAATAGTTTGCTTTCAGTGTAAATGTCTGTTATATTTCTGTTAGTTAGATGATACATACATAGGTTTTACAGGAGCTGTTTTACAGTCTTCAGACGTTCGCATACGGAATGAACGATCTCCTGAACCACTTTATAGTAATGAGAACAACGTTGTTATTGAACATTCAAAAACAGTTTGGCTGGAATCTCCGTGAAATTTCTTTGTCAAGCCGACATACTTAGACAAAGTGATCAGGCAACACCACAAAAAGTTAAGGTATGTTGCTATGCAACTGACAAAGTTGTTATTCCAGCCTTGTTACATTCATATGCTTTCAACCTGAAAAGTCAAAGTAATAATGTTGTCAGTTACAAGCTCTCCCAATGATTCATTTGCAAAGTTCCTACATATTCTGATTTATAGCACCACAACAAATTTTCTTTTTGCCTTTACAGTCTCAACCCTACCATTATTTATGTTTTGTTTTTGTGCTGTTCCCCCGAGTATATATATATATATATTGTTAATTTTACTTCAGTTTGTTCAACTTTGACTCAAAATATTTATCCCTGTTTAGTGTTATTTAATTTTTTACACAGATTATTTCTATTATTGTGAAAATTTTAACTGCCAAACTGTTATTTTTATGATAATGATTATTAACAGCTTGTTTCTGAGCACAGTCTTTATAAGTGAGGTTTTAAGAGGAGTTAGAAAATGTTTTTTGCATATTTTCAATTCATCCTTACAGCAGAACATGGTTTGTGGACAAAGAGAAGGTTCTTGTATTTTGTATTGACTTTAATAAAGTTGTGCCGTCACTGTGTGCTTTTATTGATTTTCATAAAAACACAAAAGCAGGAGACAAGGAATGAGGAAAAGGCAAGCACACCCTTTACAGGAGAAAACAACTGCGTCACAAGTTCTCAAGTGCTTGTGTCTCCTGATGACAAGCCTTTTAAATTATGCTTTATTAAAATAAACACACTCCCAACATTTTGAGAACTAAGTCATTTGTGTCACGTTTAACATTTAAAAAAAACATTTTTGGTCTATCTTTTTTCCCTTTTGGTGTATTTATACATTTGACCACAAGATGGCGACATTATGTACGTGCAACTTCACTATTACTGTGATGCCTATGAAAATATGTTATAAATATAAAAATTACTATCAAAATAAACCATTGTCATTGTATTTCTTGAAAAACACTACGGAATAGTGTTCTTCAGTTTTGTTAAAAATGAGGGCTGTTGGCAATATTAGAAGCACATATACGAGGCAGAAATCAAAGAGTCATCACCTGTTATTATTATCATCATTATTAGCCTACTCGCAGTAAACATTTTCCTCTGTTGGGCTGACTCAGCTCTTCTTTTCTCGTGTGTGAGGCCACAGTCTGTTTAGTCCACTGTCACTCTGTCTCAAGGAACTGTCAGCCTGACGGGACTTAAGCGGCGTGTGGGTTGCCCCGTTTACATTGGCCTCTGCTTGAATGTGCTGCACTGGGGGGCCTAGGACATGACTCCGAAGACGGGGTTGTGGCGACAGATGCTGGGCCCGATCTCCTCGTAGTCCTTCTTGGTGTGGCACACTTGATAAAACTCGGGCTGAAACAAACACAAGCAATAATGAGACGTGTGTGGAGAATTATGTTGTTATTGAACATTCACAAACAGATGTAAAATTTAAATGTCTTAGTTTGACTAGAATCTCAGTGATTCAAATTTCTTTGTCAAGCCGACATACTTAGACAAAGATATTTAAAGTCAGGCAACACCACAAAAAGTTAAGATATGTTACTATGCCACTGTTACATTAATTTGCTTTCAACCTGAAAAGTCAAAGTAATAATGTTGTCAGTTACAAACTCTCCCAATGATTCATTTGCAAAGTTCCTCAAAGTTCCTACATATTCTGATTTATAGCTCCACAACAAATTTTCTTTTTGCCTTTACAGTCTCAACCCTACCATTATTTATGTTTTGTTTTTGTGCTGTTCCTCCGAGTATAAAGAAGTATCCAGTACTGACTATACACTTTCTCTGTTGGATAAGTAGTTACTACTTCTGTATTGACAAGCGGTCCAGACCAATGGGAGCTCTCTTTTTTCAAGAGCGAGCATGTGATTGGTCAAAGACTCTGTTATGCACAAAATAATTCTCATCCATTAAAATCCTTGATAATGAAGATGATGTCTTAGTCCAGAGGTGTCAAACTCAAAGCGTTGAGGGGCCACTATAGTAAAGAAGAATCCTTTAAAAGGGCCAAATATTGTGACACTTGTATTACATTTTTAAGTTAACTTAAGTGTCTTTATTACATCTGTTTTAAACATACATTTCTCCGTTCATCCATTTATGCCCCATTTTCATTGCTCATTTTGTGAATTCCATCTAAAAACTGTTCAAATCTGTGTAGGCTTCCTCCGGTTTTCCCTACAACCAAAAACATGTACAATATCCGACTACAGATGGAAATTAACTGTTAAGCTACAGTCTGGAACAAGCATCTCTGCTTCAACTTAATGTACATTGTATGCTGTCCTAAAAATATATATCAATATATATCAATATATATATATATATATGTATATATATCAATATATATATATATATATATATGTTAAGTTCAAAGCTATGCTCTTGTCCTACAAGACCACCACTGGTTCTGCACCCTCATATCTTCACTCACTAATAAAGACCTATGTTCCTGCCAGATCCCTGCGCTCTGCAAATGAACGTCTGGTGGTACCGTCCCAGAAAGGAAAAGATCAGCGGATTCTGTAGCCATCTTTAAAAAACACCTGAAAACACATCTCTTCCGTCAACACCTAACAGACAAACAACAGGAAATTCATATCCTTAGCTTTGTATACTGTGCTAGGTTTTAACAGACTAGTTTTTGGTGCACTAATGCATTTTGCTACCTTGTGTTGTTAATATTGCTTTGGATAAAAGCGTCTGCTAAATGACTAAATGGAAATGGAAATGTTCTAAACCTAAATCAACACAGTTTAACTCTAGAAAAACAACACCTGAATGGAACAGTGACACTCGGGACTCAAAAAAGCCTAACAACTCACACTCCACTTTCAAGTTAACTATGAGCATTTTGGGGGTTCACTTTTAATAATTTATATTATTTATACATTTGACCACGAGATGGCGACATTACACGATGTATGAGCAACACCAAAGTTACTGTCATTCCTTTGTGTCTGTGAAGGTTCTTAGTCATCTTGAAGTAAAGGTTAACGCAAAAGCATCTGGACTTGGGTGTCTTCAAGGTGAAGATGTTGTGTCTCTTGTCCAGTTATATTTGTTGCAGTTATATTTGTTATAGATGTGAATATTACTATTACAATGAAAAAAAAAACTGTCATTTTATTCCTCAAAATATTTCTCAATATTAAAAACATTTTTACATTAACTTTTATAAATGTGTATATTATATGTGATACGCTATATTTGTGAGCGCTCAGGTGTTTTTATAACTTAAGGCAGTGACTGCTGCATTGGTCACATGCACAGGTCGTCACTGCAAATGCCAATTACATTAAAACTACACAACACATTCTCAGATATTTTAAGATACAATATTAACATTTACAAGACAAATAGTCCTTTATAAATGCAGTGTTTTTAATCCAGGTGCAGTTTAGTGAAGAAATGATTTAGATGTACCGCTCTGTCATGGACGTAAGGCGTTTTAGATGGATGGATTTGCCATCCATCTAAACCTGTTTAAAACCCACTGAAACCTGTTCTTATCAAATGTGGCCCTTTTGTGAAAGATTTGGACACACTTGTGCTAAAATGGTAGAGTTAAATTTATGATTTTCTGTTTTACTCATATCAGAATGAATATCAGTCATTGGTCAGTAAATACTTGGACCCTTTCATTGTAGTGGAGGTATTTTTTTTCCTTGTACTATTCCATTCAGCTTTTCATCATTGTTACCCACAGAAGGTGACCAACTAAAAAAACTGAACTGTGCAGTTTATGAAGCAAATATATTTCATTATAAGAGAACCTTTAGGTTAATAACACACACACAGAACGTTTTTGTTTAAAAAAATAAATAATTCTTTATTATGATCTGTACATTTTCTGTATTATTTTCAAAACATTTGGATGTTGCTCTTGGTCTGGCTCATCCTCTGGGACCAGTTTGCCGTGGGAAACCCTTTCAGGAGCACAGCGCTCCAGACAACACAGCTCCCAGACTCCACTGAGCACGCAAACCCCTCCACCACGATAAGGCGGCAACTCTCGGAGGGGGGGTATATGGAGGTAAACTAATGTACTAGACTACATCAGCAGTAGAGTACAGTAGTTTGGGGGATGGGAAGTTTTGAACGCGAATAAAAACAAATACTTGACTTGAGCGATAAAAAAACGGATGTCAAAATGGATGATGATTTCACTTTTATCACTATCACTATAAAGAACAGAGAAAGAACAACAAAACCAATGGCATATAAAATTTGAATTCTTCCTCTGGTGGGGCCTTCCTTCTCTTCGACTCTTTGTTTCCGGTTGTCTAGATCTGTAAAATTTGAACAAGAAACAGTAACACAATCAGACAATTTACTAAAACTTTGTCTTAGGTTGTTTTTTTTTTGCACATTCAAGCACAGAATCTAAAGCTTTCACATGGATGAACCGGGACAGACCTAAAAACATCCTTCTTTCACAGAAATTGCCTGACGATCGACTGAGTGTGATTCTTGCACAATTTTCTAAGTTAGATTTAAGACTTTTTTTTACCTTGATTTTCCAAATTTAAGGCCCCAAAAGTGTTTCAGCTGCATGTTCAGAGAAAAAAATCTTTTTTTTAATTCTCAATAATGTTATGTTTAACTTGCATGTAGCTATGACCCTAGTGCTTTTAAATGCAAGTGGTGCAATTTTTATTTTATAATGGTCAGTCAGTTGTGAAAGTGACTGGAGAGACTGGTGATTGGACAATGAGAAAATGCATCCAAATTTAGGCTACAAATGACTATTTCTGGCTCCTTAACTGAAAGGATGTTTTTTTTCCTTTGGTATTTATGGAAAAATGTTTGCATTGTGTATTGTGATCTGGGCTAAATGATCTGTGAAAAAAAAGACAGAAATACTCTGAATACTAAATATTATCATTCACACAATGTTTAACGAGACAGAATTAATTTAATGAAGTCAAAAGCAATTGCAAGAATGACTGACCTTCAACCCTCAGCTGGACAACATGTTTGAACTTTAGTCTCGCGGTGCCTCCTGGGGTTTTGTACAGTGCCGTACAGATGTACGTGCCGGTGTCGTTGGTGGTGACGTTGTGCAGGACCACGCTCACGCTGCAGTTGCTCATGTGTGGATCTCGCAGCAGGACTCGGCCGCGGTACTCAGGGTGCTGGTAGGGCTGATGATGAGGTCTGTGGTCCAACACATAACCGTCTTTCTGGAGGTCAGGCCTGATCCACTGTACGACCTCCACCTTTGAGTCTGCGGGGCACTGGCAGTCCAGCACACACGAGTCTCCTGATGTCACTGTCAGCATTTCTGCTTCTGACGATAGAGAAGACAGACAGGAAATGAAAATTTAATACAATGTAGGTGATTGAAATTTTTTATAAAAATGTGATTGAAGATTAAACATTAGTGGCATATTTTTTGGAACAACAAAGTCCTAGTTATGAAATCCTTCATAATGAAAAGACACAGACTCATTTAGTCTTAAAAAAAAATTACATTATTGAGAAAAAAATAAAGAAACTGAAAAGGCTGCTTTGTGACAAAGTTTCTTTTTTCCACTGCTCTAACACTCCTGTCCTTGTCCTAGACCCACAGCCATCCGCTTTTTTTTCTTCAAAGAGAAGACTTTGGCCAGTTAAAACTGTGAGTCATAAGTGAGTCAGCAGTTTCCAGAAACAGGAAACTAATTGTGACACACCCTTGTAAGCGGGAGAAAAAAAAACTGCGTCACAACTTTTCTTCTGCCTGTCCTGACTCGTAATTGCATAAAAATCAAGAATCGACATTTGATCATTTGATCAAAATTTTATCAAAATATACAGTAGAACCTAAGTTTAATTTCTGAATAATTGTGTTTTAATGTTCAAACACAGTGAGTCTAACTTAAACTCCAAAAACAAACTTACCGGAAAAGTTCTGTTCAAGAGCGTGGCTCCACCAAACCGGGAAGAAAAACCAGAATAGAAGAGATCTTCTGGTTACCATCTGAGTTTTGACCAGCTGAGGGAACATTTGTGGAGCAAAGACAACCAGGAAGAAGCGTCTTTTTATAGCCCGAAGGAGAGGGCTGGACCTGAAGGGGGAGGGAGGAGGAGTTTAGGTTTGAACTAACATCAGGTCATTAGTGATGGTAAGTTCGGCTCTTTTAGTCGACTCCTGAACGGTTCTTAATGTAGGATTTTTTGTAGGCCTTTATTTTACCATAATTTTGCAAAAAATAATGGTTTGTGTGTTGAAAACCCTTTGTGAAGTGTTTTTAGTAGAATCTTTATAATTGCCTAATTTTGTGCGTTTATTGTTTGGATGGGGTTATCACTTTGGGTATAAACTGGCTCATTTTCCTTTAAGTTGAAGTAGGAGAGGTTATACCTGCATTTGTGGGGAGTGCCAGTAGATGCTGCCAGTAAAGCAAAAAAAAGTTGTTGCTGCATACCCCTCTAGCACTGGGTAGTTGCGCCCCTGCATATGTCTATGTAGGTTTGTGTCTCCTCACCTCTGTTGGAAAGACAGTGTCGTTAACTTGCAGTGGAGCGCCGCACCACTTCTCAACACCCCCCTCTCTGTTTCTACATAATGGTATGATCCCATATCCTCACATCTGATTAGCCGTGTTGCTATTGCTGACCAATCAAATCAAAGTTAGCCGTATGTACTAGCATTACCATTTTATACAATGCTAATGTAAATGGAGTTTAAAGTTCTGTTAGTTAGATGATACATGCATACTTAGGTTTTACAGGAGATGTTTTACAGTCTTCAGACGTGAGCATACGGAATGATCGTTCTCCTGAACCACTTTATAGTAACCTAATAACTAATGTGAGCGCCAAAAATGGTCACTGCGCAAAAATGTGAAATTTTTAACTGCCAAGCTGGTATTTTTATGGTAACAAAAATTATTATTAACAACTTGTTTCTGAGCACAAACTGTATAAGTTAGGTTTTAAGAGGCGTTAAACAAAATGTTATTATTATTATTATTTATATTATTTTCAATTCATCCTTACAGCACAGAACATTGTTTGTGGACAAAGAGAAGGTTCTCGTATTTTGTATTGACTTTAATAAAGTTGTGCCGTCGCTGTGTGCTTTTATTCATTATTTATTCATAAAAACGCAAAAGCAGGAAATAAGGAATGAGGAAAAGGAAAGCACACCCTTTAGAGGAGAAAACAACTGCGTCACAAGTTCTCAAGTGCTTGTGACTCCTGATGACAAGCCTTTTAAATTATGCTTTATAAAAATAAACACACTCCCAACATTTTGAGAACTAAGTCATTTGTGTCACGTTTAACATTTGAAAAAAACATTTTTGTTCTATCTTTCTTCCCTTTTGATGTATTTATACATTTGACCACAAGATGGCGACATTACACTATGTACGTGCAACTTCACTATTACTGTGATGCCTATAAATATGTTATAAATATGAAAATTACTATCAAAATAAACCATTGTCATTGTATTTCTTGAAAAACACTACGGAGAAAATGAGAAATTGTGTTCTTCCGTTTTGTTAAAAATGAGGGCTGTTGGCAACATAAGTGTTTGTTTCAGATTAACCCGGTAAAAAAAAAAAGAAAATAGCTTTCCCAAAGTGATACAGTGAAGGTGAGGCGCCCTCTGCTGGCCTGTTAAATAATTACTTTCCACTACTCTAATTTTATGAATGACTGTACCCACTTAGGAGTCTATTATTGGTTTCTTTCATACTTTATTTCTTTTTAAAAGCACGTATATGAAAATATGTATTTGAAATGTAAAACAAAACAACACTTGAGGACACTAGAAATGCTTTGTTTTTATTATAATGCCAGCAATGAAGTTTAGATTAGTGCAAAGTGAGAAAAACTGAAATCCAGGTAACAGTGATGTCTAACTGCATCTTCATATATTAATACCTTTCAAGAGACAATAAAAACAAAAAATTCTAAAAGAAAACAATGACTTTTTCAATAAAAAGGTATAACTGAACCACTATTTTATTTTATTCCCTAAATTCAAACCCTTAATTCACAATGGTACAAGACTTTAATGATACAAAGGGATAAAAATAAGATTGTTTTTTTTTTCACTTTTTGTTTATATTCAAGCAGGTGATATCTTTCAGAAAATGATCTCAGGCACATCCCGCTCATTATTTATTTTAGAGTAAATAGAACATAAAGCAAAAACCCGACCCATATACACGTACGTGCATTTATACAGGACTCATGTTGATTATCAATGACATCTTACAACCCTGTGGTGATATTAGAAGCACATATACGAGGCACGCAGAAATCAAAGAGTCATCACCTGTTATTATTATTATCATTATTAGCCTACTCGCAGTAAACATTTTCCTCTGTTGGGCTGACTCAGCTCTTCTTTTCTCGTGTGTGAGGCCACAGTCTGTTTAGTCCACTGTCACTCTGTCTCAAGGAACTGTCGGTCTGACGGGACTTAAGCGGCGTGTGGGTTTCCCCCGTTTTCATCGGCCTCCGCTTGAATGCGCTGCACTTGGGGGCCTAGGACATGACGGGGATGTGGCGACAGATGCTGGGCCCGATCTCCTCGTAGTCCTTCTTGGTGTGGCACACTTGATAAAACTCAGGCTGAAACAAACACAAGCAATAATGAGACGTGTGTGGAGAATTATGTTGTTATTGAACATTCACAAACAGATGTAAAATTGAAATGTCTTAGTTTGACTGGAATCTCAGTGATTCAAATTTCTTTGTCAAGCCGACATACTTAGACAAAGATATTTAAAGTCAGGCAACACCACAAAAAGTTAAGATATGTTACTATGCCACTGTTACATTCATTTGCTTTCAACCTGAAAAGTCAAAGTAATAATGTTGTCAGTTACAAGCTCTCCCAATGATTCATTTGCAAAGTTCCTCAAAGTGACTACATATTCTGATTTATAGCTCCACAACAAATTTTCTTTTTGCCTTTACAGTCTCAACCCTACCATTATTTATGTTTAGGTTTTTGTGCTGTTCCTCCGAGTATAAAGAAGTATCCAGTGCTGTACTCGACTACATCAGCAGTAGAGTACATTAGTTTGGGGGGAGGGAAGTTTTGAACGCGAAAAGTGAGTGTGATTCTTGGACAATTTTCTAAGTTAGATTTAAGAGTTTTTTACCTTGTTTTTCCAAATTTAAGGCCCCAAAAGTGTTTCAGCTGCATGTTCAGAGAAAAAAATATTTTTTTTAATTCTCAATAATGTTATGTTTAACTTGCATGTAGCTATGACCCTAGTGCTTTTAAATGCAAGTGGTGTAATTTTTATTTTATAATGGTCAGTCAGTTGTGAAAGTAACTGGAGAGACTGGTGATTGGACAATGAGATATGTCATGCATAGGATTGGTACCATAAGGTTTAACCAAAATCTAAATATATATATATATATATATATATATATATATATATATATATATATATATATATATATATATATATATATATATATATATATATATATATATATATATATATATATATATACATATATATATATATATACACACATACAGGTACAGAGATTTGCACTACTTAATGGCCAGATCTTTGTTTTTTTTTACCCAAGTTTACCTTTGTGTCTTAATTCTTCACTTGAATTTTATTTTCAATATTTATTTTTTATATGTTTTTATTCCTATGCATATCATAAATACCAAATGTTCTAAAAAACAGTATATAGTGTTATTATTCTTCAATCAGTTAATATAAACATATTTGATATTAAAGATGTTATAGAATATAATAGCGTTATAGAACATAAAAAATAACTTCACAGTTACTTTTCTGAATAACTAATTACTTTCACAATGTGGTAACTGAGTTACTAACTCAATTACTTTTTGGGAGAAGTAATGTATAACTGTAACTAATGACTTTTTTAAAGTAAGATGATCAACACTGCTTGTGTCTAAGACAGGGACTGAGGAAACAGCAGCTGAGACTGTTCAGAGCAAGACTCAAGTCAAAATACTCACAAAAACTGATGACGGATGTATTATTAGACCTTATCGTAATATAATGTTGTGTAATATAGACTACATACAAACTAATATATAGTAAATATAGGCTACATTATAAATTTAACAAGAGTATACAGTATATAATCTATATTATGAATACTTACTATATGTTGTGTTATATATTTTATATGACATCTTTTATAAACCTTATATTATTATAACTCTTATCATACATCTGGGCCCTACAGGTGTGTTGTCCCAGCTCTTAGCGGTACCCTATAATCTCAGCCCTACCCTTTACCCCTTCATTTGAGGGGCAAAGGGGTAGGGGTAAAAAGAAGGGGATGGGGTAAATTAGAGATTACTATTATTAAATTTGAGGGTAAATGACTTGGGTGGAATGACTTGGTGTAGTTTGCCCAGTTTTGACAACTATACTGTATATAATTGAAAATGCTTTGAAATGTGTAACATACTGTCTGTATGAAATAGAAAGAAATTACAATAAATTGCTTTGTTTGTTTTTATAACTATAATTGGGCTCATTGATTCAAGTTTGTACATGCCATGGACAAATAGCTTCACCAATTCACTAAAGCATGTTGTTTTGTGTAAAGAAGCTAAAATAATGGAAGATAGTCTGCTGCAAAATATCAAAGAAACTCTACACAACAGTTTTCTGCACTACAACAATGTTGAAATGTTAACTAAAAAAAAATATATATATATATATGCATTTGTTTTTTAACTGTGAACATATATTGAATCACGGCGCCATAGAAACCAACCATTTTAAACATGGAATGGAATGGCGCATCACTGTGACAAATCAAAGGATAATTCTAAGGAGTTAAGGTATAGCTCAGAAGCCAGTTCATTTCACATTGAACACTGAACGATACGCATCTTTTATTGAAGCTCTCAACTACTTACTCAACGCAAACGAAATAAGTCTAAACTTTTAACAAGGTCATCAACGCAAGTCTGAGTCAAACAGGTAAGAAGCTATTTCTTTAATTATTGTTTTTTTACTGTCAGTAAACTACTTTCCAGAGATTTTGTGATATATTTGCATTTTTACTGCATGTATATATTTGTGTATCAAAGAAACAAGTGCATGTCCATTTGACATTGTATGTGTAATATATTTAAGATGTAATTTGGTGTTACGTCTTGAATTTTCCTGCTGTGATGCAAATATCCCGGGGTAGAGCATGGGATTGGAGGGAGCAGGACCTTTTAAGTCACATGTGCCACTATTAAGCATTAAATATAGATTGGCAAACTATGTGTAATATGTTTTTTTAATATTTAAACATTAAATATTAGTGTTAACCTTGAAGTAGTATCAGTGGCTTGTTTTTTTAGACCAAAGAGGCTGTTTGGTGATAAGAAAATGTACTGTATATAGAAGTTAGTAAAATGATGTCAGACATGATAATGATATAATGTTGACGGGTAAGTGTGTAGTTTACTGAAACAGACTTTTGTGGTTGTTACAGGAAACGTCAGAACAAGTCATTCTTCTGGTCGTATTCAAACTCGTCTGACTCAGCAGACATGGAAGGTTTTGACATCGGGGATGATATTATGCAGATTATTAATGATGACCTGCTAAATGTGGAGTACTTGCCTCTCCCTGACCCCCAATCTCGCGAGGAACATGTACCTGTACATGATCCGGAGCTTGAGGTTGGCGAGTTTCTGCCAGTCATGCAGACAATGCCTGACAGCGGAACACCTGGAAGGGATGCAGTATTCAACGGTCTGGACAGTTACTCTCTAGAGGATTTGTTAAGGATTCAACCTCAAGATGACGCGACTGTTCAAGACCCCCAGCCTCTGATGACAACCTTAACTTCATCTTTTGAAAGTCAGAACACAGATTCTGAAAAACATCAGCTAAAAGAGATGGCAGAGGAAATTTTCCATTTACTGAACACTTTTGATTTTGGCAATACTGCAGAGGAGGCTTTTAGATCTTTGAGCCTTTCACTGTGTCCTCCTGCAACTACTGAGCCACTACTGGACCAAGAGCTACTTTCGGATAATGAGCCTCAAGACAAGGTCCCTCAGATCAACCCAGAACTTCTGGCTGATCCTGAACCTCTGACAAACCAAGAACTTCAGATGAACACTGAACCTCTGACAGACCTCGAGTCAGAGATGGATCGTGACGCTGAAGCGCTGAGAGATCCTGAGCCTCAGATGAACAATCAATCTTGGGCAGAGCTCATGCCTGCATGGGCGGTTGCTTCTAAATCAAATGGCGCCTCGTCTGCTATAATTGTTCAAACAGCAGTGCCATTTAATCAGCCTCAACAATACTACCAGCAATACACTCAGCCAGGGACCAGCCTGCAGTGCAGCCAGTCAGTGTATAGGCAATCAAGTCAACCAGTGCCGGTGCAACAGTATGGTCAGCCAGTGTACAGCCAGTACAATGCACCAGTGCCAGTGCAACAATATGGTCAGCCAGTGTACAGTCAGACACTGCAGAATCAGCAGTACAGTCACGCAGGCATTACAAACCAGGGTCAGGTAAGAATAGGGAAAGAATAGGGAAAGATGATGAGGCCAGGGAGGACTTGAAACATTTTATTGGTGGTTATAAGGTCTACATATGATTAACATAAGCCTTATTATTTTACAGTATGTGCCCAATCAGTTTGCTGTGCCGCTACAACAAGCACTTTGCACCAACGTTTGTCCTGCACCACCAACCAAAGAGTCCACTTCCAGAAAACGTCGGCGTGACAACAAAGATGACTCTACTTATGTTAAGAAGCCACCAAATTCCTTCATGTTGTTTAAGGATGAGCACAGACTCCAGATCATGGCTGAGCTCAACATAAGAGACTCTAAGCAAGTGAACATTGTGCTTGGACAAAGAGTAAGTTTAAATTGACATTGTTGTGAAGCATAAGCATTTATTGTTAAATATATAGAATACATTAAATATATAGAATACATATATTATAATCATTGTCTTTTACCAACAGTGGAGGATGTTATCTCAAGAGGAGCAATTTGAATATTATGTAAAGGCTCAAAAAGTAAGGCGGCTCCATGAAGATGCCCATCCTGGCTGGACTCCCAGTGGCAAGAGGCAGAGACAATGACCTGGCAGCATTTGCACCTTCAAATGGACAGGGCCAATACACTGCCACCAACTAGACTCAGCTTGAAGACCTGAGACCTCCTCCTGAAACACCACTTTCAATGCATAATACTATCATTATTGTCAAAATAAAAAAAAGACAAACCAAAAACCTGTATGGAGTATGTGCAATTATTATTATTGTAAAATCTCAATGACAAAGATTATGGTCTGCAACAATAAGCAGCCATAAAGATAAGTCAATTGTAGTCTGTATTTATATTAATTGTCACAAACCATGTCCAAATACAAATCTTAGCTTTAAACCTAGAGAAAACTGAGGTAGAACCCAATTACCCAAATAAAGTTCATGATAAAAGCTCAGCTACATGATTTTCTTTTTACCGTCCATGTTTCTCTGCTTCTCTTTTATTAAAAAAAATAAAATTGGACCAATTCCTGCCACAGGACTTGGTCTTTTTCTTCAAATATAACCATTGATTGTTTTTTAATTTGACATGATTGCAAACTGAAGTGCAGCTTTAGGTTTCTCCTTATATTTCCGCTTTTGGAGCCTGCCCTCTGGTGGACGGAGGTATATCGCTGTATTTCGCTGTAAAATCACCGTATGGCGGCGCCCTTACACGAGGACCATTTTAGAGGTTCCATGGGAGAGGCTTGGGAGAAACCCAATGGGGACTTTACAAGAGTAAAACTCGTGTTTACAGCCTGGTACAAAAGATGGCTCCGGTCTCTAGAGCTAAGTTTTTACTACATGACAACTCTGGGGGTGAATTTTTTATTAATATGTTTGTTTATGCTATATAAAAACTATTGATTTACTATGGAAAAAGCCCGGATGTAACGGCCATTTTATTGCCCATTCGTAATGACAATATTGGTGAATAGGGACCAATGGGCGGATATCATCCATATTTATACAATCTATGGTAACAGAAGGCGCGGACTTTTCTCGCGATACGTTTTGTTATCACGAGAAAATATAAAGTCATTATCACGAGAAAACAGCTCTTGTTACCTCGAGATCATCAGAAATTAAATTAACTCGTGATCTCGAGATAACAACTTTCGTTATCTTGAGATCACGAGAAAATTAACTCGTGATCACGAGATAACAAGACAGAAAAAGATATATGATCCATGGCTGTTCAGGGCTTCCGTATTTTATTCATTTTCATAAAAACGCAAAAGCCGGAAATAAGGAATGAGGAAATGACAAAAGGAAAGCACACCCTTTACAGGAGAAAACAACTGCGTCACAAGTTCTCAAGTGCTTGTGACTCCTGATGACAAGCCTTTTGAATTATGCTTTATAAAAATAAACACACTCCCAACATTTTGAGAACTAAGTCATTTTGAGAACTAAGTCATTTGTGTCACGTTTAACTTTTGAAAAAAAACATTTTTGTTCTTTTTTCCCTTTTGGTGTATTTATACATTTGACCACAAGATGGCTTATGTACTGTACATGCAACTTCACTATTACTGTGATGCTTGAAAATATGTTTCAAATATGAAAATTACTATCAAAATCAAAATAAACCAGTGTCATTGTATTTTTTTTTTTAAACATTTCGGAGAAATAGTGTTCTTCCGTTTTGTTAAAAAATGAGGGCTGTTGGTAACATAAGTGTTTGTTTCAGATTAAACCGGTAAAAAAAGAAAATAGCTTTCCCAAAGGGATACAGGGACAATAATTGAAGGTGAGGCGCCCTCTGCTGGCCTGTTAAATAATTACTTTTCACTACTCTAAATTTATGAATGACGTGTACCCACTTAGGAGTCTATTATTGGTTTCTTGCTTACTTTCTTTTTATAAGCACGTATATGAAAATATGTATTTGAAATGTAAAACAAAACAACACTTGAGGACACTAGAAATGCCTTGTTTTTATTATAATGCCAGCATTGAAGTTTAGATTAGTGCAAAGTGAGAAAAACTGAAATCCAGGCAACAGTGATGTCTAACTGCATCTTCATATATTAATACCTTTCAAGAGACAATAAAAACGAAAAAAAAAATCAAAAAGAAAACTGACTTTTTCAATAAAAAAGTATAACTGAACCACTACTTTATTCCCTAAATTCAAACCCTTAATTCCCAATGGTACAAGACTTTAATGATACAAAAGGATAAAAATAAGATTGTTTTTTTTTTACTTTTTGTTTATATTCAAGCAGGTGATATCTTTCAGATAAATGATCTCAGGCACATCCCGCTCATTATTTATTTTAGAGTAAATAGAACATAAAGCAAAAACCCGACCCATATACACGTACGTGCATTTATACAGGACTCATGTTGATTATCAATGACATCTTACAACCCTGTGGTGATATTAGAAGCACATATACGAGGCACGCAGAAATCAAAGAGTCATCACCTGTTATTATTATCATCATTATTAGCCTACTTGCAGTAAACATTTTCCTCTGTTGGGCTGACTCAGCTCTTCTTTTCTCGTGTGTGAGGCCACAGTCTGTTTAGTCCACTGTCACTCTGTCTCAAGGAACTGTCAGCCTGATGGGACTTAAGCGGCGTGTGGGTTGCCCCGTTTACATCGGCCTCCGCTTGAATGCGCTGCACTGGGGGGCCTAGGACATGACTCCGAAGACGGGGTTGTGGCGACAGATGCTGGGCCCGATCTCCTCGTAGTCCTTCTTGGTGTGGCACACTTGATAAAACTCAGGCTGAAACAAACACAAGCAATAATGAGACGTGTGTGGAGAAAGATGTTGTTATTGAACATTCACAAACAGATGTAAAATTAAAATGTCTTAGTTTGACTGGAATCTCAGTGATTCAAATTTCTTTGTCATGCCGACATAACTAGACAAAGATATTTATAGTGAGTTTTTTTTTTTTTTTATAAACATAAATTTCTCTGTTCATCCATTTATGCCCCATTTTCATGGATCATTTTGTGAATTCTATCTAAAAACTGTTCAAATCTGTGTAGGGTTCCTCCGGTTTTCCCTACCACCAAAATCATGTACAATATATGACTACAGATGGAAATTAACTGTTAAGCTACAGTCTGGAACAAGCATCTCCGCTAGTGTTCCACTTTGACTCAGTTTAAGCCCCATCTTGGTCCCTTTAAAATGTTTATCCCCGTTTAGTATTTATTTTTTATTTTTTTACTGCAGCATTCTCACCTATTACAGATCTTTAGAATAGTTTAGAGCCTTTTTTGTCTGATTAATGCAAAGTCCCAAAAATATCACCTACCAAATCTGTTGGACGGCCAAATAAAACAATGCAAAAGGCCTCACCTTTGACACCCGTGTCTTTGGGTCTCATTATTTTTACACAGATGATTCCTATTAAAATATGGTGTTAGGTGTTGTATACTCTTCTTTTTAAGCAGGGCTTAATGCTAAGGTCTAGGTTTACTCCCTTTTGTACTCTGGTACTGTTTGATTATAATGTGACCACAGCAACTTAAGGAGCCCAAACAGGAAGCATGCATAAATTGCTGATCATGTAACTTTTGTCTTGTCACGAGAACAGAAATTACAATCCAAAACTGAGTCTGCCTGAAAGATGTTATTGAGCTATGAGCAAACTCATTTGTGTATATCCAAGCAATCTCTCAGACACGACAGGAGTGCAGATAAACAGTCTAACTGAGCTATGGATTAAGCAGTGGAAGTAAAGGAAGGTAGAGAAAAATTAATTTAAAATACTCACAGTAGATGCCAACATGGAGCCTCCAAACCAGACGGCGTACCGCTGCATGTGATGAGTTATGACTTGCACATCGATAGGTTTAGGCTGCAGACAAAAAGACAGATCAACACAAATCTGAAATTATTGACACTGATGCTAAATAATCACCTATTTGACGTATGAAGTTTGTTAGACATTTGTGACAGACAAATTTTATAGTTTACCTCGACACACTGCTGTTGCTTTGGTAAAATGAATGTTAGCATGAACCTTTAAGAGTTATCTATGATTGTGTTTATACAACCCTTTGGATAAGTCAAATGTCCTGTCTTTCACTTTTCACTTTATCAAAACCTTGCAAAATTTAGATCCTTTAAATCCATATTCTACAACTGTTCGTTCCATCTCCTCACCTTCAACTTGCCACCGCTAAGCTCTTCACTCATCTTCAACCGTGCGTCCACAGTCCTCTTCAGGTCCCTTTGCAGACGTCGGCCGAAGTCTCTGAACATAGTGGAGCCTCCCGACAGCACAACGTTCTGGAAAAGTAAAAATAAAAATAGGTCAAATCAAGCATCGACACAAACTGTACTGTATCAGCAGTACCAACGGTGCGGGGGTACCTTGTAGAGCGGGCGCCTGACGTCAATGGGACAGTTCTGAATGACCTCATCCACCACCTCTGAGATGGGCTGGGTGAAGTCCGGGTTGGCGAACTGCGCGGCAAAATGTGAGGTTACTTTCACAAAGCTTCCAAGGCCAATAGTATTTTAAGTGTTGATCCATTTACCTCGGGATGGAAGAAGATCTCGGGTCCCAGGAAGCGCTCGTAGCCTACGTCGATGGTGAACTCCTTCTTGGTGATGGCGTTGACGCCGGTGTGCTGTTTGATCCATTTGGAGCCGTCTGTGTCGTATTTGTTGAACTCTTTGACCAGGTCGGGGCAAACATAACTGAAGCGCTCCTGAAGTTGAGACAGAACTTAAAGTCAGGTAATGGAAGGTTAATGTTTTCTGTGTGTGTCACTGGAGGAAGATGCTGACCTTGACAGCTTTGGCCGTCTCCAGGGACTGCTCAGGAGGGATCCCCACCTCACGGTCCCTCAGCAGCTGCTGGATGAAGTAGGTAATGTCCCGACCAGCGATGGGAATGTGTTTAATGCAGCTGCCGATGACATAGCCCTCAGCCTGGAGCACAGACACAAAGGATTTTACAAATACTGAGGTGCAAAAACCAACTTGTATGTCTGGGATAAAGTGGAGCAATTAGGGAGACATTACCAATGCTGGGAAATTGTAAAAAAAAAAATATTGCAGTCATACAGGTCTACTCTTCTTCAACTAAATTATTTATTGTTGACAGGAACCATTTTCTTAACTTGTGTAGAGAACAATTGTATTTCATTTTAACTTTAGTGATGGAAAGTCCAGCTTTGTGAGCGAGACATGTTTAAGTTTATGGTCGAGAACCACGTAGTGAGTTCAAACCTAAAATGCTCACCACTGGGATGACGTGCGTGACTCCGTCCCCGCTGTCTATCACCGTGCCGGTCAGCGTCCTCTCTCCGACCTGTCGGGACGTCCACGAGGCAGCCAGCGCCAGGACGGCCTGAGGGAGGAGAGCACAAATTAATAGTGACTACTCCAGGTTTTTGGGGCATCTTCAGTCAGTCAAACTTGCAGCCTTCTGGTATTACGCCTGAGCATGGGGCGAATATGCAAACTCTACCCAGAAAGGTCCTGTCTGACCTGGGAGTTGAACCCTGAATCTTCTTGCTGCGCCACCATGCCATCAAAACTTGCAAGAAACTTGTTTGAGTGTGCATACGTGAGCCCATGACTGCATGTATCAATGAGTAGATTTGTATCGATGGCAACATCAGAACACTTTCACAAATCAAACTTTCCAATGAGTAACAGACATTGTACACAGTCAAGTATGCTTCACGTTGGCTTCCATGTGGCTGAACACCAGGTATATCTCTGGAGACGCTTAACACAGAGTTTATTTTCTCCAGAACAAGTGTAGTCCCACCCCAGACGTGCTTCTACCTGAACAGCAATGTAGAGACCAGGGACGTTGAAGGACTCAAACATGATCTCAGCCGTGTACTCTCTGTTCTCTGGTGTGTTCAGGGGAGGCTCTGTCTGGAGACACACACACACACAGAAGACAATACAGTTTTAGAACAACCCTTTAACAAACATCAGCTTCATTCTGTTAGGATTATATCTGCCGTTAGAAGGAGCAAATTAAAAGGTCTAAATGTAAACCATACCAGGAGGAAATAGTGGTCTTCAGGTTCTGCCCGCAGATACTTGAAGATGATCTGCTCCATAAAGCGCTCCATCAGGTCCCAGTCTTCCACGATTCCATGACGGATAGGCCACTACAACAAATAACAAGAGGACAGCATGAATAACCTTTACCACAGTTTATTTAACCATGCTCTTCACCTCTCTACCTTTGTTGCATAGGAAGGTTTGTCAATGGCCTCGTCCCCGATGAAGAAGTCCAGATCGTCCACCCCCTTCATCATCCGCCGCTGGGCCTGGTCTCCCACTTTGGCCGATTCTTTGATTGCGATACCTGAGGAGGGCAGAGAGGCAGGATTAACTTCACAGAAGAAATTTATCTGAAGGAAGTAACAAATAAGTTAAATCAACTGTCAACTGATTAAAGATAAATTACAATTCTTCTCACAAATTTGAAAAGTATGCAAGCAGCAGCAAATACATCACAATAACATTAAGGTCTTCCATGTGATGGACCTTTTGCCGTAAAATCATCATCTAAATGGAGCCTTAAATTAAAACTGTAGTGCGTCTTAATAAGAAGTGTTGGTTTTGATCTGCTTAAACTATTTTTATAATAAGTAATATCAGAAATAAGGGTGGGTTGTTCTTGGGAGAGCCTCTATATTATGAGGCGGTACGTGTTGCGAAAAATAATTATAAATGGAGCAGTCAATACTGTGTGAATAGCAAAACGCAAAGTATTTCCTTTTTTAGTTAGCAGGGGGAAACAAAAATACACTGTTAATACGCTTAACTTACATGAAGGCATGATGAACTGTGGTTCTGTGTTTCCTGCATACCCGAGCTTTGTGTACCTGAAAAAAAAAATGAATGTCAAGTCATGTCTGGCTGAGAGTTTACATTGTATACTGGCTATGTATTGTTAGAAGAGACCATAGAACATGTGTTTATAAGTGTTGTGCAAGTAGCCAAAAAAATGTGCCTTAAATCTAACACAGGAATTTGTTTTGCTGTGTGGCAATTCAGGAAGTAGCATTAGCACCACAAGCTAGCTAATTACATTGAATTTATGACAAGCGTTTAAATTCATCTAAAGCATGGTCAGTCACTGTTATAATTCGTAGCATTGGTAATGTTTATATTAACCAATATCAAAAAATTTAGCAGCTAGATAACACAAATGCCTCCTTGACTGAACAGAAAGCTGAGGAGCAGGGCGTTAGCTGGAAGTTTGACAGCCGATGCTTATGTGGTCAATGAAATCCAGGCTAATGCTAACTGGCGTTTCGTCTTCGCTGCTTACCCCGTGCCACAGTCCACAACACAAGCCGGTAGCCGACCAGCCATATTTGCTCTGATGTATTCTATCTGCTACTAAATACAATTAAGATCCGTTATTACAAATTCAGGTATAGTATCCTTTTAAGACCGCAATAGCTAGAATGAATAGCTGCTACGGCCGATTGAGGAGCGCTTCCGGGTTCTGTGAGATTTTCTTCTACCAACCCGTTAAAGTCTGAATCAAAAGGGAGACCCCGCCTTCATGTGGTCAGAGACTGGTATTGCATTTCCTTATGTAAAACAACGAGAAGCACATCAAGTATGGATTTTTTGCAAAGTATTTGTTATATAATTACTCAAAACATACATATATTTCTAATGGTATCAGTTTGTTTTCTATGCTTCTTTTCTATGTAATAAAGACAAACTCTCAAAGCTGAACTGAGTCTTCCTTTTAATGTGTGGGTCTCTAACATAGACAGTGGTCTACACACTTCACATGTGACTCTCTAGTGTGTCCCTGTTTCCCGGTTCCCCTTCCGACACATATACAACAATAGTTCCTATTGTTACACAGTTTATAATAATTAGCACTTTTCCACCTACTGTAGTAGGCACTCAAAGCGCTTTACATAGATTAAACTATTTACCTGTGTTACAGAACACTCACTGGAGGCAATGGAGGTTAAGTGTCTTGCCCAAGGACACAATGACAGTATGTGGGAGAGAGCGGAATGTTATGATGTTTAATGATGTTTCGAGCAGGGATCAAACCGCCCACCCGCCGGTCGAAGGACGGCTGCTCTACCCACTGAGCTACTGCCGTTTATTATGAACGTGAAGCTCATTTTGTGAAAACTGTCCTTTAACCAACAAATAGCAGCTGAATTTATCTCATCCAACCACCTCCACTTTGATGTTATCAGTGATTTAACTCCCGTCAAAGGTGAGACAAAGCGGTCCTTGACCTCAACAACCGCATGGAGGGTGGCTGATAAAGACGATATACGATCAGAAGAGAGCTCCAGGGCTTGATTCTAACTCCACGGTGCCTTACCACATTAAGGACAATCCGAGAAGCTGAGAACATTGGCCCTTAGACCCGAGGCAGACTCATCAGTCACATAAGAGCACTCTTTGGCAGAACACAGTCTGGGCTCTGGGCTCTTCTGACGCTGATACAAACACTCCTCGGCCAATTGCTCAAAGCCTGTGCGCTAATGGGATCTCTCATCAAGAAGTGAGGACCAAACTGTTTCTATCTTTCAGTCACTGCTAAAAGAAAATTGTCTGAGAGGTTGATATGAAAAAGATGACAAGTATGAATCGCCTTAATTGAAAAATTTACTTTATGACTCTTTTGACTGTCAAAGCTGAGGCACTAGAATGTTAAAAGTATGAAAATAAATAAATTCTTGCCATTGTTGACAATATTGTCAATGAGATGGTATTGTTTAGGGCAGGCTTTATTATTTTTAGTGTAAACAACATAAGCTGCACATGCTTCTTCCCGCAAGTTAGCATTAGCAAATTGCAATTTGTTCATAAACAAGATGATTTGTGTTAGATGACTTAATGATACTGACATTAAACATCTAGGTAGAGAACATTAGTAACGTTTGATATTTAGCTGTTTTTAAATAGGTTCAATTAGCGCTACATAAGCTAAAAGCTACATGCTAAAAACAACTGAAATCACGTGCTAATGCTGGACAAGCACAGAAAACTGTTACAAGATATGGGTAAGTACATTTTTGGCTTAAATAATTTGAGAAGACAAAAATGGACATCTGAACGGCTAATTCCACCCATAGATTGTATAATAATTATTATTAATTATGGATGATATCCGCCCATTGGTCCCCTATTCACCAATATTGTCATTACGAATGGGCAATAAAATGGCCGTTACATCCGGGCTTTTCGGGTTTTACTCCATAGTAAAACAATAGTTTTTAGATAGCATAAACCAATTTTTCAAAAATTCACCCCCCCCCCAGAGTTGTCACGTAGTAAAAACTTAGCTCTAGAGACCGGAGCCATCTTTTGTACCAGGCTCTAAACATGAGTTTTACTCTTGTAAAGTTGTCATTGGGTTTCTTCTTATATTTCCGCTTTTGGAGCCTGCCCTCTGGTGGACGGAGGTACATCGCTGTATTTTGCTGTAAAATCACCGTATGGCGGCGCCCTTACACGACGACCATTTAAGAGGTACCATGGGAGAGGCTTGATTCTACCTGAGTGGTAAGGTAGCATAATAATAGTAAATAAATAAATACTTAATGCGGCACTGCATCACTTTTAGCCAGTAGAGGGCGCAGATTCCTCTACTCTGTGTTGTTACAAAAGCTGCGCCATATTCATGGACTATCCAAGCTGCAAGTTTGGAAGAAAGAACATCTTCTGAAATATCAGGATAATTTTAACATATTTTTTACAAATACAACTTTGCTATTGTCCAGTTTATTGGCCTATCTCTGCACCACCTATTTGAGCTGAAAAACGCATGATTAATGTAATCTCTTGTGATGTGTTCTCGTCCCAGTGACAGGAAAGCTCCATTGGAGGTTTGTGTCCAGCTCGCTGATCTCATGTCTAAGAACAGTCTAAATATTTTTGGGCTTGAAATTTTGCGGTGCCCCTTTAATTGTTACGCAATAAGGTATAGCTAGCATGCTATATCATATATTTCTTTGCTAATGTATCCTGCACTGTTGTATCTTTTTTATATTAACCATATACCTAAACCATATATAAGCCTACTCAACCACCAGTCAGTTTTCACCAAGAAATGTTTTACCAGTTTTTAGTTTGCTCCTGGTAGTTAGACCAAACCTTGGTCTAACTACCAGCTACTGTAGCTGTTTGGAAAAGCAATAAACCAGGTATAAACGCCCGAAGGCCATTATTCAAGGCTTGTACAATACATTTACCGCTTGTTAACTTACTCACAGCATCTGATGTTTCTTTGGCGGATTTTAATTGTGTTTACTTTTTTGCTCTAGTTAGAAAATAAAATCAAGATTTAAGAGTCAAAAAAAGTCAGTGCGGCAAAGTCATTAGTTGTAGGTTTATTATTAGAGCTTATAGACTGAACTTTAAAAGTAATACAACACGGGTAATTGGATTTGTAAGTGGATGAAATTACATTTTAATCGAGCTACTTAATCAACAAAATGAGCAGTGTTGCAGTTCTACTACTGCACCACTTTACATGTTTTTATGTTGAGTGAATCTGTGCAACTAGAGTCTGGCTAATTGTGTCTTTAGAGGTCACTGCCTTGGACAAATCTGCCCTCGATCCGTCCTCGCCCACGCCGCCATTGATAATTTCCGGCTTGTTTCTGATCAGCGGTAAACAAAGCAGTACCTAGTACATGTTTGTGTTCACATCATTAGAGCATGGCAGGGGTGGGTGGGCCTTATTATTTTTAATAATCTCCTGTTTATGCTGCTCCTCATACCCCAGAGAGATCTGCAGTCGGCCCCTCTGTGATCGGCTGTCCTTCCTCCTCCTTGTTGGAACTCAAGCCTAATGATTTTCTGTCATTTGGTCGCACTAACTCGATGCAGAATGAGTGCGCACAAATTAGAGGTTGGTGAAGCGGTGGGAGAAAACGCGAGGTTTGGTGACATCCCGAAGGCAGACATGACATCAGTGCAAAAATACGTAAACAAAAAAAAACGTTTATTAGTAAACCATAATACTGTTTTCTTGAACCATTTAACGACATTCGCAACAGAGTGAGAGATTTAAATGATATAATACTGATTAACATATTCTTCAAAGGTCAGATTATTTTTTTCCTTAAATTTCTCATAACCTTCAGTCTGTTGTATCGTAAAGTTGATGAGTTCATCTTTAAAATGAGGGGTGTGGACAAGAACGACTCTTGTTATATTTGTCTGTATGTATTATTATTATGACAAATAGTGTCTTTTCCGACACAAGCCGGGCCTGTGTGGGTGAAACTAAAACTCAGGTTCCACGGCATACTTACTTTCTACTCAAACCTTCAGGCATTACTTTACTACCCTCTTGAGTCATTAAGGATAAAAATGTCCACTGCCATTGGTAACACTTTTGGTACACAACCAGAGTCTGGAGCTTCTGAAAATCCTGTTTCATAGTTTGAGTTTTTTTCTAGTTGGCTAATAAAAGCGATAGAATTTAAGCACTCAGTCTTTTTAGGGAATCTGAGCAGTACGTTACTGTTAGCAAAGTGGCTAAACTTAACTATATCACTTTTATGGTCCTTGGTCTAAATCATCTCTGTCTCAGCAAATATTAGGGACATGTTACTGACATGTTGATAATATATTATCTTTAGAATGACAATGTTAATGTTTAAACAATAATTGTAAAAAAACTATGACTTTATTCTTATATCCTTATGTGGTTACTTTTAGAAGTATGTATTTTTCTTTCACTGTGGCCCTGATTTTAACCTTGGTTAAGGTTTTACTATGGGATCCAACATTTTATTAAAGGTATACTCCAATTAATGTGTAGATAGTAAAAATTTTAATAAACATTTAAAGGTTGTGAAATGAGCTGCGATATTTAAATGCTCTAAAGTAAAAAGTGACACAATCTAACAGATTTAGAAAAATAATGAAATTTGATATTCTGGACTAACTTAAACTCGTCAAAGAAATAAATCATTGTTAAAGACTGAACTAAGACTAAACAGGTCTAAAGTCTGGATGCCCTGATCCATTTGTGTTGGGTATCGGCGTCGTTATTGAGTAAAACTCTAGGTAGGGTATGTGATTATATGCTGAGCTGATATAAAATTCCTGCTAGGATATTTAAAAGTTTACGGAGACGTGACTCCTTCTAACAACTTGGAGCGAGCCAGAACGTCCTATAATTTTCCTTTTTTTTTTTTCATTTATTTTACAAAGACAATGCACATTAATAAACATCTGTAACCAGCTGTAAATGTGCCTGACTGTAGCAGAATTGTTTATTTCCGTCAGCAGTCCCCAGGCAGGTAACATCAAATAACACACAATTAATAGACTAAATATAAAAAAAACCACAAGAGACAGACAAAAAAACATTTGACAAAATAACCAACATTCAACAAGATCACAAGTAGACAGCTCCCACAATTCCAGACTCAAGACAAGATCAAATCAGGTGGAGTTCATTATAAGTGCCATATTATATTGCATATTGTCCCATATTAACAAATATATTAAGAATATATAATTTTTGTCTAGTAATATATTACCTTTTATAGTATTATTTTATCTATGTGCACAAGTTTGACTAGATCTGAGCCACTCCTTTAAATTACTTTTAGAAGTAGCAAAGATTGGGGCTTTCCGCATTATTGAAGGTAGGCTGGTCCACTAAATACTGCTCTTGTAAGACGGGCCATTTTGACTGAAGGCAGTTTTCCTCGCAGGCTCCTCACAATCATCCCTGGTTATGGCTTTAGTGGTCCGAGATGACAGGGCGGATCCTTACTTGATGTGATCGTTAAACTTTAAAAAGAGGCTGTTGTCCTGAGTCTGATCAGGCCCTGATCAGAGAGATGTTATAATGTTCTGAAGGTAAATGTGCTGCCTTCTGTGAGTCTCTGCTGCAGCCACTGAGAGTAAAGACCAGGGGGCTCCAACTTAAGGTCCGTGGAACAAATACGGTCCTTTGTGATGTACTTCTAACTCTCACATTAATTATTACTGTTAATACAGTCTTGTTATTATTAATAAATAACAAGTGAAAATGCATAAAAAGGTAACAGTTAAACAATTGAGTGTTGTTTTGATAAAGTTCTATTGTTTTAGGGAAACATTTATTTTTAAACTAAAGAATGGACAAACGTTAGCCTATATTTTAAATAAATATGAGGATCTTTGACATTTGGTTGGAACTGGCTTTTGGGACTGTACTGGGACAGTGAGGAAAAAGTTAGTCTGGAGCCCTGATAAAGCACATAGAGATTTTATCCAAAAGAGCACGCCAAGTTCAACGTGTAGAACAAAAGCATTACAAATGGCTGACCCCTGTTTATCTTTAATATCTACCAAGCAAGTAAAGCTATTGCTATTTTGGTCAATTTCTGCTTTTTTGTTTGTTTTGTTTTTTCATACATATTCACATCATACATTTGATTTTGAAATTCACTCATAGTTAGTGGTTGGGTGAAGCCATTAAATATTATAAAAAACTGTGTTTACTCTTTAAATCATAATGACAGCAGAAACTACTCAAATGGTAGAGCGGTCATCCTTAAACCGAAGGTAGGCGGTTCGAATCCCGCTCTCCCCGCAGTTCATACTGTCGTTGTGTCCTTGGGCAAGACACTTGATCCACCTTGCCTCCAGTGGTGTTCCAGCTGTAACACTGGTGAATATAACCTCAATGTAAGTCACTTTGGATAAAAGCGTCTGCTAAATGACTAAATGTAAATAAAAATGACACTGATCAAAAGTTTACATACCCTGGTGATTTTGGCCTGATAACATGCACACAGGTTTGAATGGTTACTAAAGGTAACCATCCTCACCTGTGATCTCTTTGCCTGTAATCAGTGTGTGTGTATAAAAGGTCATTGAGTGTTTGGGCTCCTGACAGACCCTTGCATCTTTTATCCAGTGCTGCACTGATGTTTCTGTATTCTAAGTAATGGGAAAAGCAAAAGAATTGTCAAAAGATCTGCGGGAAAAGGTAATTGAACTGTATAAAACATTCATTCATTCATTCATTTTCTACCGCTTTGTCCCGTTAGGGGTCGCGGGTGACTGGAGCCTATCCCAGCAGCTTTGGGCCTGAGGCGGGGTACACCCTGGACAGTGGCCAGTTAGTCGCAGGGCTGACATTTAGACATAGACAGTGACAAACAACCATTTACTCTCAGATCCATTCACTAGGGACACTTTAGATTTGCCAATTAACCTAAACATGCATGTCTTTGGACGGTGGGAGGAAGCCGGAGTACCCGGAGAGAACCCACGGTAACACGTGGAGGACATGCAGACTCCTCACAGAAAGACCGGAGTCGGCCGAGAATGTTTGAGTCGGCCAGGTTTTGAACTCACGAACTTCTTGAAAGAATTGTCAAAAGATCTGCGGGAAAAGGTAATTGAACTGTATAAAACAGGAAAGGGATATACATAGATATCCAAGGAATTGAGAATGCCAATCAGCAGAGTTTAAACTCTAATAAAGAAGTGGAAAATGAAGAATTCTGTTGAAACCAAACCAAGGTCAGGTTGACAAAAATTCTAGCCACATCTGCAGAAAAATTATTTGGGATGCAAAATAAACAAAAATGTGGTGTGGCTGTTTCAAGATGCGCAATAAGGAGGCACATAATGGGCTGAATAGTCAAGTCGCCAGAAGAAATGCCACAAAGCATAACTTACAATACACCAAACAGCTCAGAGACAAGCCTTAAAACCTCTGGAACAAAGTCATTTGGAGTGAGAAGACAAAAATGTAACTTTTGGCCACATTACATTTGGAGAGGAGTCAAGGCCTATGATGGATTGCACTTTAATAAACATATTTCATTCTATTTTTTTTATTTTTAATTAAAGCATAGCACTAATGCAGAAATTACATAGTACTAACAGTAAATGACATAAGCAAATGTTCCACACAGAATCTTAGATTCATATAACCAACTTATTTGTGTTCAATTTCATAATATGCATATCATTTCTCTACATTAGTGGCACAACACAGTGGGATATTTGATCTGATTCTTTGGGAGAAAAGATGCTATTTTAGTGTCTTCTACTCCCTGCAGGAAATGTCCCCAGTACTGTGTGGCAGTGTATATATATATATATAATATACTGTATGTAATGTCATGTAATGAGAGCTCATTTACCATTTATCATTTATTTCACATTTTATTCAATCAAAGTGCATTTGACTTTCTGACAGAAACTCCTAAAGAATATAAATCAAAAATATAACACAATCTGTGAAGCGGGTACAACCAGAGAAGGAGCAGAAAATCAAAAGAAGAACAGCTAAATACACAGAATTCTACAGTGACATCTCCCTTGTAGAGTGTGTAAGGACCAGAAAAGAAATAGAGAGAAACTTCTTCACAAAACGCTCCACTTCACAAAATACGGGGAAAGTGAGACAGGCCTGAAAACGGGAGAGTGCATGTCGACAGATCAGGGAGAGTCATTCTCACTGGTTACACACTTGCATCCATCAGACTGTACAGTTTGTGTCGTCCTGACACTGAAGAGGGATAAAGCCGGTTGTAATCCTTTAGAAGCTGATGTGAGGCTTGGCTCCACTGTGAACCTACGGAATAGGGGAGACAGTAAAGATGGTCCAGAAGCATTAAAAATGGCTGTCCATAGACGGCTTTTGTCTGCAAACAAAAGGCTGTGTAAAAGGGAATACTGTTTAACACTGTGAAGCCTGATTAATGTCAAGTCTGGTGGCTGACGTCAAACACTGGGTTCAGTTCAGAATACACTCAGGGGCGTGTTCAAAACCTTCTTAACCACTTTATTGAACATCAGCAGGATTTAAAAATCCAGACTCAATTGTGGATTAGTGACAAACCTCCTTCAAAGTCAAACTGGCATAACCTTGTCATGATGCGTTTACCCCTAGTATACTGCTTAATTTACCTTACCTCCAACTAGCCATGAACTTTTTCAGTCTTTTTTTTTTCTCTTTATCTCCTTGGACCTGTTCTGTGTTTGTAAAAAATCTTTTTATAATGAATAAAAACAAACTCGACTGACATCTGTCAGTTTTTGTACTGTTAACTGATTTTGGAATCCTGTGTCTGACATAGATATATTTTTAATTGACAGAGTAGTCAGTAGCTAGAAATAAAACAGGGGGTAAAGATAAAGGGGTGACATAAATAAATCAGACACAGGTTGGGAGCCAACCCCAGGTATTGTCTGTTTTGTGGTGAGCCAGCGAAATAGCCCTTGCAACTTGTCTCTATTTTCCCTTTCTAAATGGTTATTTTTTTCTGTTTAATGTCTTTTGGTATGATTAAATATGCTTTGTCATTGTTGTTGTGTCCTGAGCTATTGGACTGTTTTACTTTGACTTTGTCTTTTCTAAAACTGCAATAGGCAACTGTCTAGGGTCCCAAGTGTAGGATACAATTACACATTTTTTTCAGATGAAAATATTTTAAAAGGCTAACATGAAACAATGACTTTCTCACATTTAATGAATACAACACCCACAAATAAAACCAACGAGAATCAGGCGCAAGATTAAGCAAAATTAAAGCCAATCAAAACCAAAATAGATTCATAAAAAAATAAAACAGTGTCAGACTTCAATGCAGCATGATCCAAGGAAGTTAAATTATAAAATATTTGACTAAATGTGCTGTGTAAATGGCAGAATGCATCAATTTATTATAACACCTGTTTAAAGCCATTTGCAGTATTCTGCAGCAGATATAAAAGCCTACTTAAAATGTCCACAATGATTTCCCAAGTCAATAAAATGTTTATGACATAAAACAAAACTGCAGAGTGTATGTCACTGACTAAAGAAAACTTACTGTACACCGCACCACAGTTGTTGCCAGATTGAAGTGTCTACATGAAGAATAGGAGCATTGTTAGATGTAAAGAGAGCATCAAGAGGAGCAGTTTCTTTTCCCGGTGTGTGTTTGGCACGGCTGCAGACGGGACGGACCTCTTCCTCTTTGGGCCGTTGCAGAGCGGCGTGTTGCAACAGGTGATGCAGACCGAGTTGAGGCGGCCCGTGCAGAACTGCTGGTAACCGGACGAGGCGATGAGGCAAGCCCCAGAGGACGCGCACGACTTTCGATAGTGGATTCCTAAAGAAGACAGAAAGAGTTTAATACATTCAGCCTGTGCACTTAGGGAGAGCTGATGTGTGTTTGCTTTTATTCTCATAACCTTAGTTCCTTGCTCCTCACATAAACTAGAAATAATTCTCCATGTACCCTCCTTGCCATTGTCCAAAAGTTCTTTGAACGTCTTTGAGCTGACATGCTCAAGGATGCACCAGAGCATCCTACTGGAAGTTAAACTCACATTTGCCCTGTTTAAGTTTCTCTCGTGTTTTTCTTATGTACAGCTTGAGGTGTTTGATTTAAACTAATTGAGGCTTGTCAAGATTAACAAAGCTCCATCACCAGATACTTCATTATATTTGAGCTCAAATTTACTCTTTGGGCCAAAGGATTATCTATTGTTAATGTATTGTATGTGATCTTGTGGCATTTACAGAGTCTGCCCAATGAGTGGCAGTGTATGCAGTGACAAAGCAGGGTCCACTTTGACTATTCCATTAAAACACTGGAGGTGACCTCATCACCATCAGACAGAGAAGCTAGCTTTATTATTCAGTTGTTCAGCCTAAGATGTTGGACATTTCTGACATAAATCTTTGAAACATAACACTCTGTCTCGCTTTAATTAGATTCAAAACTGACGTGTCTTTTTGTTTAAGGCCGTGACTACACTCTGTTACAGATATTGGCTTTCTGTCTGCTTCTATTAACTAAAAACTACATTGTAGTGTATCACTGTGACTTTATTGCGCTGCAGAAATATTGCTTGGTCTGCTGTATTCTGTTGTTATTTGTCGGCCTGCTCCTCTCTTATGTTAGTGTATCATTTATGTAATCGGCCTATTGTGTAATTTATCTTGCGTTTTGTGCTGTCTCCAAATAAGATTTCCCTCTGTGGAAAAAAAAAAAGTTCTGATTAAATCAAATTCAGAGAAATTAAATTTTATCAGACGGACGGGGAGATATACGTTCGGCTGAAAAGGCAACATTCAAGGGCCTCAAGGTGAAGGCATTGTTGAGGTCTGATTACTCTGGTGACTAGACTTTCCTGCAAAGTACAAGGTCAAACATTTTTCTTCTAAAAGTGATTATTTCTGTTGCTGTGTCTATGTTTGACCAATGTATAGTACTTCTGGGTCTATCCAATTGACTTTCTTTTATTTAACATCAGACTTAAAAAGATTTAGCCAGTGATTTCCACGTCATTATCAAACTAGAATCTTTACAATGGCAGAAGCTATTGTAGGTGGTTGCAAATTATAAAATTGGCTGAAGAAAGAAGAAATTTGCTGAAGAAAGCTTAAACTGGCAGAAGAAAGCTGAAACTGAGCATAACAGGCTGAAAATGTCTAGAAAGGGGTGAAAAAGCTTTAACCGGTGATTTCCGCGTAATTATCAAATTATCCCCAAGCTGTTGATGGCACACTTAAAAAAAAAGTAGAAAAAGTCAAAGTAGGAATTGTGCAGTTTACTTGTACATATTAAAGGTTCAGCATTATGTTTTCCAAAATTCCAAAAAGTATTGTAATTTAAATTAAGATGCTGATAAGAATTAGTTCACTTTCTAAATGTATATGATCCCCTCTGGGTTTTTGTTTGTTGTCTACCATGAATGCAGCATTAGTCTGAGCGGAGGCTAGACACAGTAGTTTAATGTAAACACAGACCAAGTGAGAAATCTAGTTCAGTGTTTTTATCAACATGTTAGCATAGTAAGGGTAAGTAAACGTACTGTTACCGATACATAATCCTAAATACTGTCATGCTGCCCTAATTATATTGTTGAAATGGTAGTTTTCTAATGATACCTCTTTAGTAACACAAGCCCTGCTGCTAACATAAACATCTTCAGCAGCAGGTTGAAAATCTCATTGAAGGACATTAGCAGAACTTAAAGCAACTGCTGCAGACACTAAACATTTAATCTTCTAATTACAACATGTCTGAGCAGCGGGCCACCTGCTGCCTCACATACATTACTGCACATCCGTACCCCGAGCCCTGCCAAAAAACACCTCCCGGCGAAAACACTGGGATGTTCCAACTGACCTTTGTGGAAGTTTTTGGTTTTCGAAAAACAATTATGACCCCTGCGTGTATCAATAATATCTGGCAGAGTCCGGCCATAGGGCCACAGTAAATCACGCTTACATGATCTACCATTCTATTTTCTGTAAGGCAGCATGGGCTAATCTAATGCTGTGTCAGAGGGAGCTGATGGAGAGTCTTTTCTCTGTGATGAATGAGCGGAATAAAGCGGCGCACTGAGACTGAGACGGTGTCATCGGGGTTCAGGAGCTGTCTCCGGGGGAAAATGTGCTTGAAATAATGCAGAAACTTTTGAAAACAAAATGGGATAGTGTGCATGTGTTTTCTGTGAGTCACTTTATCCATTTATTGTCAATCAATCAATCAATATTTATTTATATAGCGCTATATAGTTTTAAAAACATACTTACACAATAAAAACAGATCAGTGTCACAGAGCCATTAAGTGCAAAAAGCCATTGTTTCTTTGAAGTTGAATAAAGAAGCCAGATCATAATGATGTGATTTTCTTAGAATAAGAAAACAGGTGTTACTATATATATATCGCAAAGCATTATTGTCAATGACCAGTCATAAAATCTGCAAGAAATGTGCCACTGAAGTCTACAAAGGTTTAGTTTAGCATAAAATAAATATCACTTCTGAATGCTAAATAGGTCTATTTCCCCATTTTACAGATAAGATTAAAAATGAACATGACTTCATTAACTGCATGAAAAAAAAAAGAGTATGGTTACTCATAGGATTCTTGGTCTCTCCTTTGATTTCTAAACATTAAGGGTATGCACTCATTTGAATACACACACAACAAGCACTTTTCAATCAATAATATATAGCCATTAATCATAAGTTTTATATTTATTGCTTGTTGTCATACAACTATCATTGCCCAATTTAGTAGCTGAATGTGTAAGTTTGACTTTTCCTGCACCAGTTTACATTGATGCAGTGTAAACACTTCTAAGCTTGTTACTGTGAGAAAAGGTCACAGGCATTTAACTGTTCCATTAAAACAAATGTAATTTCTTAAGTGATCTCAGACTTGTTTATGGCTGCTCTCTCATGAGGCAGCAGTATTGATAATTATTGTTTGCCCAGTTACACATCAGATAAAGTGCCAGCGATATAATGTATCTCAGCCTATTCTCATCTGAATGAAAATAATGACAGAGTTAAAAAAGATGGGGCTCAAAGGTGGAGTCAGTTCTGATCCAAGTCACCTTCCTCGTTCAGATAAATACCAGTCTAACTTTCAGCTCAGGTGCTTTTGGGTAGCCCTCTCGGCACTTTAGCAGCCTCAGCTATCAATCTTTACTGACTTTATCCAGGATTATATCGAGTACATTACAACTGAGAGGCTCTACAGAGAGTACCTCACAGAAACCCGACTCACCACAAGATTGCGAGAAGCTTTATTTATGAAATGCTCTCATTGGTTTGACCTTGTAACATGGCTTTACCGAAGTGGGCAATGAGATTGAAAAAGTATCAAAGTTAGAGGCTAACCTAAAAACATCATTTATTTATCAGTGTTCGGCTTATGATGCAGTGAATAAACAATGCAGTATCTATAGAACCACTGTGCTGTAAACACCCACATAGCATTAGCCACAATAGTTTTTCATTATTGATGTTTTATGCATCATGAGACAAAAGAGGTGGAAACTACAACTAAACAATGTGGAAATGAGGATTGACACATACATCGTACAGTGTTTAAAAGACTAACCAGCTGTTTTCACTTAGGCATTATGGTTGAATGCTTTAGGAAAATATTAGTACATCTATCAAGGATGTGCAGAGGTCACTTACACAAATAACTATGGTTATAATCACTGTGAAGCGTAGTTGTGCTACAAAACATCGGAAATTTGCCTCTTAAGACAATGACCGCTGTAGGCAGCAATGTCTATTTGCCCTAAGGAGGCAGGTCCTTCCTACCTGATGCAGTTAGATTTTATAGTTCACATGTGTAACAATCACTCAGAATACTGTACAATGTCCAATTTTTCTTCCCTCTTTACTTTACTTTGTAAATATGTATATAGATAAAGGTTATCTAGACTTTCTCACTTCTCATTTTGAAGGAGAGAGTTGTAAAATTTCCATCATAATCTATTATTACCTGTCAATTAAAATTGTTTTACTTTAACAATACTTATTATAGCTTATTGTTCTAGACTACAAGACGAGCATAGAGGACAGATTATTCATTTTATTTATGAACAGATAAAGAAAAACGGTCCTTCGTGTTCAACACAAACTGTACTGCTCTGCACTGACAGTGGAAGGATATCTTGTGCTTGAACAGACAGATATAGTATATTACACAGTTCCAAATAAATAACAAAAAAACTTAATTTAATGGCTGTTCTGTAGACCTATCTGCCCTGTTCAGTGTTGTTTGTCCTCCTTCATCCTCCACTGCAGCGTGTCCTCTTTTTTTCACCTGTATTAATAATATAAGAACTATTTGGCAGGTTGAAGAAATTTTTGCAACTCTTATTTTTTAGCAGGAATGCTAACCACTTTGCCACCGTTCTGCCCAACTGAATGCAGCGTGACAAAGAGGAGATGTTTAAAGATAATGCCACCAACTGGACAGGATTAGGAATTACAATAAAACACCTTCAGAGTTATCCGGAAGGCATTCAGAGTTGTCCGTCACTGCTAAAAAAAACGTCAATGAAGAAAAATAATTGGTTAACGCGACCGCTAATTTTTTTTATCCTGACAAGCCAGATAGAACTGCTCCACAGGACCATCTGGGAGAGCTTCCATTGGAAGTGTTTGGAAAAGGGCATTTTTTCACACTTTCAATAAATACCTTAACAGTGATTGGATTTATCAACTGTGAAGTGACCCGAGTTATCAAAGCTGTGTGTTCATTGTATTTAAACTGTGGAGAGTATGAGGCTTTAGAGCTTTGCACACTGCACTACATCTTAAGTCACATGATATAAACATCACTGACACAAACCTCATCAACCACCCACTCCTTCACATGACGAGTGGATTCTGTTCATACATGTAACCTCTTCAGATCAAGTCGGGATAACCTTTTTGTCCAGTACTTTTTTAGAGTTTTGACTTGCTCAAACACTAAATGAACAACAGAAACATATCTATAAAGAAAGAAAGTATGGCAAAAAAATTATATCGAAATCGATCATTGCTATATAGAGACAGTTAAAACCCACCTCTTCCTGTTACAGGCCTAAAAATTGCCTCCAGTGACAGCTTCTTCTTCTTCTCTCGAGGTTGTGGTCCGGTCTTGTACAGAATATAATCCTTTCAATTATTACTATCTTCAAGAAAATTTACATTTCCCATTTTGATTTGAGTAAAACTAGCCTATATTTTCTGGTTCTGATATTTGTGTGTCGGACCTACCATCGGGCTTGACCAGCACCTCCTTCTGGCACATGTCCTGGACGTTGACGGTGCAGTTGACGATGAACTCCGGCGTGGAGCAGTCGTTGTTGCTCATCTCCTCACACTGGTAGCACTGGATCTGAAGAGCACCTCCTGGCACACAGAGAATGACAAACAAGACGCCAGAGTTTTTTAGTCAAAAACCTTGGATTGTTTATTTTGGTAAAACAAATTCTTCACGAAACATTCTTGAGGTAATTGCTTGAATAAAAGCTGCATATTTTTACAGCTTGTCATGTCTGCTTTGGATAATTAGTTGTGGCTTTGTTCGGTTCGTTCCTATTCTCATTCTACTCCAGACTTTGTGTTTGTTCGCATGAAAGCTTTTATAGATTTTACATCTAAGGGTGTTAATGCTCCGAAAACACAAATTGTGAGAGTTGTGTTTGATTTCATTCTTTTCCACTATTGTAAAATCCTTTAAGCACATTAGCAGGACAGTCTATAAACCGACTGAGTGGCTTTCTTTCTCTCTTTAAGTGTCAACGTGAGGAGGCTGAGGTGTAAAGAAGAAGCACAAGCAAGACCCAACATTATCCTTTTTAACCAGTGGGTTTTTATGGGCCATAAAAGCGCATTTACAAACAGTCACTGAGTGTTGCCATCCCTCGAGGTTGTTAAAATTAAAAACCTCACTCTGAATCCAGTCTAATAAAATTTCTCCACATATCCTTCCCACACAGAGGAAACTTTAACCCAACTGCCCTTTTCCTGTTCCCGCCGACAGAAGGATATTGCTGGTGTAATTATTGAAATGGCACCAATCGTCAATCTTGGCCCCGACAGAGTCATCACGGATAAAGGTCTCGCAGAACAAGCCTAATAACTTCAAGAAAAGCAAACGCGGGAAACTTCCTTCCATCAACACAGAGTTGAGCTACTACAACTGAGGCTTATCAGTGGATCAAATTCTATTTCAGCTTCATACGAAAAACAAATATTGAAATGGCAAATTTTAAAAACGATATACAGTATATACGAATATAACTGTAATCACTAAAAGGAAACACCAAGGACCAGGTACTGCTTGAATGGCTTTAAGCATTATTGTCTTCCATCTAACAAACATTGACTCTTTATAAGGATAAAGAAGAGAGGATGGAGTGTGCGGGAATTTTCTTTTCCTTTCAAAATAATTGTCCAATCAGATCCAACGCCACACAATAAAAAGTCTTGATTAAGCATTGGTTTTGACAAGTTGCTACAGAGCCTGGTGTTTCTTTATAAATCTGAAATGAATGGTCAAAGAAACCTCTACATATCGCATGTCATATTGTTATCATAATTTTCAAACATTATATTATATTATATTATATAAGTATATATATATATAGTACATTGCATGTTTTCCTAATATGGTGCAGTCCTGATGTTGAAGTAAACCAGTCTTCTCTCTCCCTCTTGCCTCCAATGAGAACAAAACGCTGCTGCTCAACTGTTAACAAGCACTTGAAGGCACAGTCTCGTCACTCCCGTCCTCTTTCCACTCGCTTCAACACCGGTCTCTGTTTATACGTACAACTTGGTTACTCAGAATGGCTCTTGACACTTTTCTCTAATTTTGAATTATGTTCATGTAAACCTGTTCACGCTGAGAAACAGCGGACTAGACTTTCCATAAACAAGCCAGACAACAAGTCTAGCTAATGGATGATTGTCAATAAACTGTCAGCATATTCATTTTTACTATAGCTTTTCTTGTCATACAAGAGACTACACTTTACTATGCTTAACCTAAAAAGCTTAAGTGGCTCTAAATATGATTTTAGAAGCTAAGCATTTGATTAGAACATATAATCATGTAGCAGCTCAGCAGAACAAATATAAGTAAAAAAAATTCAATTCAATTCAAAATAATTATAATGAAATAAAACACTCTTTTATTTAGACTATTATTATGGTTAAGAGATGTAGAGATGAGGAAAAAAAAGTCTGTTCTAATGAAAATGTATATCTTTTTTAATATGGTTTTCTTATGTTTGTCATTAGATTTGCACTAAACACTAATCATTTTTTTCCAAATATGAGTTTTAAATCTTAAAAAGCCGCTTGCATTTAAAAGATTTATGGATTTCTGTTGATTATGCAAGATATGATTAAACTCAGAAGGGCTATTCTTCTGTTTTTGTGTCTTTTAAGCTAAATATAAATAAGAAAATAGTAATTTTGATAAAAAGAAAAAAAAGTGTTGCTTTAAATGACTAGATTTGGATTTAAACATGCCCTAAACCCTAGTTCAAACCTACCTGCTTTGAAAAGGACTCCAAATAAAGTCGCCAAAACAAGCAGACGCATCCTATCCCGACAGAAGCTGGAGGAGAAAACATGAGGGTCAACTTCAGACGGAGGCTCCATAGAGGAGACGCCGGGGGAAGAGGTGGTGTAACCCGTCCGCGGCTGCTGTGCTCATTCTCGGATGGATAGAGGAGGAGGTGAAGGAGCTGCTGGAAGAGAGCGGTGACTGCTGCTGCTGCTTGTGTTGAGGCGGTGCGCGTGTGTGCGTAGAGTGTCCAACAGAAACAGACGGGAATCCAGAGGGGCGTCACGTGACCAGGGCGCACAGTAAGCTATAAGGGTGCTTCTGTCTCCTATCATTTCTGCGTGTCATTAAGAAAGGCATATAAATGTCGTAGCCTATAGTTCGCATGGCTCTACCACAAAAATTTAACTCATATTTTTTAGTTTTTTTTTTATTCAGTCACAATTCGTTCTAACTTGTGACGGTATTGCATCAACAGCTGTTAGCTTTTAAGCGGCATTATCAGCCCGATTAAAGATTTATCTTGACGTCACAGATCTTAAACTTAAAGACAAATTACTTACAAGCTTGTTTTTGAGTTCTAATAAAACTAAAACAGTCAAATATTGGCAATTTATTACTTAAATATAGGAGCTTGTAGTTGTTCAGTGTTATATTCGTTTTAATAAGTGAACGAGCAAAAGTTAGCTTAGACTTAGCTACTTAGTTCTAAATTAAAATAGGATGTTTTTGTTTTACTCTGCTTTTTAAGGATTTAGACTGTCCTAGGTAGAAATTGGCATAAATAACGACACATTTTACTACTATTTGTATATGCCAAATTAATTTCAGAGGTATCCCGAGTTTCCAACCTAAAATAGTAGCATTAATGAATTGAAGTTGTAAAACTAATTACCGAGTTATACTGTTTTTTGGTATTTGATGCATTGGTGTTGGCTAGCAAAGAGTAGGTTAAAACAGAAATTTAGTATTAAACATATTAAATCCAATTAATTCATGATTTTTTCAGTTCAGTTTATTGGTATTTCTGACTCAATCTGAAAAAAAAAAGACATGATAAATAAACACAAGCAGCTGATTTGAAATAGGAAATAGTTCTCATATTTATTTAGGAAATAGTTACATAAAATATAGCATTAATGTCTAGTGTAACAGACAAAATTGCACACTGTAATAATCATAATAACAATAACATTACCAAAGTAACACTGCTGGTAACCATTTCCAGGAAGATTTTAAGGAAAAAAGGTGAAGCATGACAATCACACTACGGTCAGACAGTACAAAAATGTGGGTATAAATACTGGACAGCTAGAAAAATACACAAGTCTTTTGAGACTCCTCTTCATACAATATTAACAGTTTCATAGAAAACTCAGTCGGCGGATTGATTAGCACCAGCTGGTCAAAAAATTCCAGATAAAAATTTGGCATAACTTCACCTAAAGTTCAAATATGTCTTTAAAATAATAAGTGATAAAATAGTTTAGCTCTTATCGATTCAAAATAAACACTTTTTTTTTTTTAAACCATTGAACCCCAAAAGAATTCCATAAGTAAAGATACATGCCAAACAGTAGACATCAAAAAACCTTAGTAGAATGATTGGCAATAATTTACATATTTGCATATATCAATCAGCAATGCCCATTCTGATATAGCACTTTTATATATACAACTTAATATACAACAATAAAGGGAAGCTGAGGTTTGGAGAGTTTGGGTTAGCTAGGCTACGTGAGACAACATTTTGAAACTCAAAACTTGTGTTATGTGTGTTATTATTTCCTGATGAGTTTTTACAATCCAATGTGTTCCCTGAGCTACCAAAAAAAAAAAAAAAAAAAAAAGTTGTTGGTTTACTGCAACTCTCATAAATTCATGCCTCAGTTGACGTCAAATTTTGCAGCATTATGTTTTGTAACATGAAAAACGCTTACTGTTGAATAGTATGTATGCCAATATCAGAAAAATAATGACTCTAATCAAAATAAATTTACATCTTGAGTCATGAAAATCTATTGCTTAAAAAAGAACATTGTCAAGCTATGCGGCAATTTATTTAACTTAAGGCGTATTTCCACCAAAGGAACATGAAACCTTCTGCACTGTCATGCTAGCATCTCAAAACGTTACTATTTTAATTTTTTATTGATATAGAACATAACATCTTGGTCACAATATCCCATTTAAATCAGCCTGGTGTCCCAATTATGCTCAAAGAGTGACACAGCAGAAAGGCAGAAACAGGCTTGAACTGTGGTATGTTATGTAGATGCCACATATGGTCTTTAAAAAAATAAATAATGCAAAAAAGTTAAGTAGGTAAAATCAATTAAGGGTTTCACACACTACTTTACTGATTTTTAATTACGTTATGCAAGGGAATATATTACAAAACGTTTGCTAAGAGTGGATATTTGTGACTCTAATTCAGTCTGGCCAGCCAGACCCCATTCACTTTGTTGGTGAAGTGGGACTGGAACCTCTCCCATTCAAATAAATTTCCAACCAGATCAATCCTACTGGACCAGTCATAACTGTTTAACTAAAATGGGGAGGGCTGTGTAATTTTCTTGAACTGCCCTGTGAATCCTGATTGGTTTGTATGTTGGTTGTCACGCCCCAAAGAAATCAAACTGGAATCAACCAGGGACCATAATACAAAAAAAATTTGGATGGCTGGTCATTTTCTATTTTGTGTTTAGTGAGCATTGCTGTTCACTATTTTTAATTATACATTGTTTGCATTATATTTGACAGACTAGACTTTCAGACACCTATCAAATGGCTATGGTGCGGTTATAAACTTAACCTAAATAGTTATGTTTACAACCATGACAAATTTTTATAATAAAATTAAATGTGGCATCTTAGGCATACAATATTCGTTTTTTTTTTTTTGCATGTACACCACCTAATACGTCAATGATGTCACCTTATACGTCAATATATATGTCCTATATGTTACAGCTACTCTGTGGTAAATGGTGTGCATTTATAAAGTGCATTTTTGTACCCTTCTCCGGCACCCAAAGCGCTTTAATTTATGCTTCCTTTCACCCCATTCACACACATTCACACCTGGGGCAGACAGAGAGGCCATACACGGCGCTCACAGCCCTCTCCGACCACCTCTAAACTCACCTCTAAAGTCACAAACATTCATACACCTGTGCCACAGAAATTGAAGGCCTAAAGACACAACGACAGTATGAACGGGAATCGAACCGTCAATCTTCCGGTTATAGGACAACCTGTGTTTTACAATAAAGACACAACCATCTCATAACCTTCATGTCGGAATTGTACCAGGGACATTAGAATGACAGAGCCATTAGAATGACATTTTGTAACATAAGTGAGGTTTCTTGATCCTTTGGTGGAAAGACAGCTCAATTTTTATAAAAGACTTAGCAGCAATAATGAGTCCTTGAGTTGAAAATGAATTTCCAGGAAGATCTGATGTAGATTTGAAGAACAATGCAGTTTCCAGAGTTTATCACTATAGTCCTTAGCACTGCTCACTTGACAAACTTTTACAGTAACCGTTACAGTGCAATGATAAGTTTTGCAGCAATTGAGACAGTAAGACAACATGTATTGCTGTCTGGTCCATCACAGAGTTAGACTATTGAAGTCCTGGTTTGGTATTTGAGTTTGTCCATGTAACTCTAGCTCCACTAAGTGCTTTGTGTTGTATGAAACAAGGTCAGAGTTCATGTAAGACTCATAAAACGTTTTACAGTTTTCCTCGCAGATGCTAACTTTTTGGGGTAGACTCAATTGAAAGTCTACCAAACCATAAACCTGCAGGGTTAGCACTGAATAAGCAAGCTTTCAGGAAACCTTTTGGACATGCAGGAAGAGTTGCTAATGTCCGAGGAAAAAAGCAATGCAAGGAGCTGGGTGAGGCGGACTGGGCTACACATCGCCGGAGCCCTGGCTGATGCAGGATGAGAAACTGTCGTAGAGGGAGTCGCTGAGTGATCCCACTAAGTCCGTCCCAGGTTTCCGGCTGAGACTGGCCGAGCAGGGTTTGTCCACTTTGCAGCATTCGTCGCTACCTTTCCGTCCGTCGAGAACAGTGTCCGGAAACAGGCTGACGCTGCTGGAGCTGCTCTGATTCAGCTCGTTCAGAGACTCCAGGGACAAGTTGATAGATCCAGGCTGGTTTGTACCCACAGGCATCTTCTCCAGGGGAATCTCCTTCTGCAAGAAAAACACAAAATATTACATTCTACTATACTGTATCATGGCAAAGGCCTTGTTTCCACACAACTCAGTATAAGTAGGAAAAATTTGTTTTCTGTTCCCAAAACAGATATAGGTAGCTCAGTCAACTATTCACAGTGAGTTCAGCTGAGGGGAAGAAAAGACGGTATTAATACGCCAAGAAACAAGGAGTCACCATGGCAACGGTAATCAGATCTCATGCTTGTATCTTCAGAGGTTGAAGAGTAACCTCACAGACCGACTGAATTGGTGGTTAGTAAAGTTATTTTTTATTATTTAACAGGATTTGCTAGATTTAATTAGCTTTCTAATTTAAAGCTGAATGCAAATAAATTCTCTATAGCTTTAGCTAACGTACATGACTGTTAAGGACTAAATATCAGGCTAATAGTAAACAATAGCAATAGTTACTTAAAAGGTAAGTACTCTTATTTGGGCAAAAATTTATGATAATCACATGGTAATCCCATATCATAAAGGGTGTTTTGGTGAAGAGTCAATGTACATTATGCAAATTATTTAGACAACTATTCTGCTCATGTTTGCAACATGTCAAGTTGGAAATTTTAACATGAGTATTTGTAAGCTTGAACTTTCATAGGCATTCATGTGCATTTTTCAATGTAATAAATCAAGACACTAGCTGATGGCGGCAGTAGCTCAGTGGGTAGAGCAGTCGTCTTTCAACCGGAAGGTAGGCGGTTCGATTCCCACTCTCCCCACAGTTCATACTGTCGGTGTGTCCTTGGGCAAGACACTTAACCCACCTTGCCTCCAGTGACTGTAACACTGGTAATGTAATGTAATGTAAGTCGCTTTGGATAAAAGCGTCTGCTAAATGAATAAATGTAAATGTAAATGTAGCTAATGTCCTCTACCCACTCACTGTCAGCCCACACTAAAATCACTTGGTAACAGTCTCAATCTGAACTTTAAAAAAGGCGTAAGAAAAACATCTATAGAACTGGATTATTTACTTTACAGTAAGTTCTTACAGTAAATGACTCCGAGTTGAGATTAAAACTCCCTTTTTCCAAGTTTAACACACTGCTTCTTGAAACAGGGCCAAAGTTTGAAGTTGTTTCTGTGGTTGTCATCTTACACAACCCTGACACTGCACCATCGTCTTGTTTGCTGAGCTGCAAAGCAATAAGCCTCATGCCACAAGAGAGCATGACAAATATCTATATTGAAATTTTTTATTTATTTTTTTATCACTCACAAGGACCAAATGTATGTCAGGGGTGTTTGCAGGGGGAAGAATCTCTGTCCATCTGGGCTCACCCACTCTCCTGCCTCTATTAGGAGCCTGATACAATATGTTATGTTGCACCTAGAGTCTGCGACAGTGTTCTGAAGAAAATTAGCACAGCGAGGAACATGTCACACGGGGGAAATGTTAAGTCTAAACTACTACATAGGCAATCTCGCAGCTTCAATTAGCCAGAGAGGTGTCATCTCAACAGTGCTAATGACCAAACTTGATGTGTCCGCAGCTGTGATGGAGAAAATTGAATTAATGGTCAACATAGTGTTGTAAAAACTTGTAAAACTGAACTTACTTTTTACTTACAGACAGTACTCCTTTAATTGTAAGTAGGAATTTGTTCTAACAAGACAATATCTAGGTAGATAATTCCACTAATGTGGAACCGGTCCACATTCATTTGCAGAGCGCAGGGATCTGGTAGGAACATAGGTCTGTATTAGTGAGTGAAGATATGAGGGTGCAGAACCAGTGGTGGTCTTGTAGGCCTAGAGCATAGCTTTGAACTTAAGACAAGAGCCTGGACTAGGATTTGCATAGAGTGCTCCTTTTCTAGGAAAGGTCTAATTTTCCTAATGTTGTAGAGAATGAATCTACAGGACCGGGTGGTGCTGGCGACATGACTTGTGAAGTTTAGTTGATCATCAATTACCACTCCCAGATTTTTGGCAGTGCTGGAAGGTGTAATGGTTGATGTGGTTCTGTTTTTGCGAGGTCCAGCTGGCGGTGATGGTCCTTCATCCAAAGTGAGATGTCACTCAGGCATGCAGAGACGCGAGCAGAGACCGTCGGATCGTCAGGTTGAAATGACAAGTGGAGTTGAGTGTTCCGCATAGCAGTGATAGAAAAAGCCATGCTTCTGAATGACAGAGCCAAGGGATGTCATGTATATGGAAAAGAGTAGCAGTCCAAGCACTGAGCCGTGGCACCCCTGTATTGAGATGGTGGGACTCAGAGACCTCGATTGATTATAGACAACAGCATGTCCCAGCAAGGCTACCATAGCGGCTCATCTGGGGCATAACATTGTTATGCCCCAGATCTATTGATAGAAAAAAAATAATAGAAGATTTGGCCACATTTATTAATAATAGGGCAACATAATAAGCACTTTGCTATGAAGCTTGTAACTGCCATGCTTATATTTTTGTTTGACATTTTTTCAAGTAGAAACTGCAAACAAATGTACAGCTAAAATGTTTTTAATTTAAAAGTATTTACCCGCTGAAATGTTACTATTTATTATGCATGTGGGGAATCTGATTAGACCTTTTGTGGTATATGTCTTTCTCATGCTTACTAACTAATGTGGTTTGAACCGCACTGACCAGCAGCCTTGTTGTAGCCCCTAGCGCCGCTAATGATCACTGCAGACAACAGAAAAACAAACCTAAAAATAGAGAGCTGTTTATTTCATGTTTGCTTTTTAAAATATTCATGATTTTTTAACGTCTCCAAGGGCATCTTATTGATCTGGTTGCAATGACCGCTGTTGGGTTCACACCTATCCTGGGAGCAGAGGGGTTGATAGGAATAGCTTGAGGGTCTAAGTAATCTCTGGGGACCCTCCAGACCGGGACCACTTAGTATTCTGCTGCGAGGGGTGTCTCCCTTTAGACACTCTACCAATTTCTACCTGTCCGCACATCAGTGAACAAACGTGTACTGGAAATGGGGCTGAAGAAAAGTTTTTGTTGCCTAAGGGCAATGCTATTCAGTAGTAGAGGGTTAAAGTTCACGAGATAACAGAACAATTTTTTGCGCTTTGTTGAGTAAAAACACTGTCAGAATCTCTGCGTTTTGGGCCAAACGTCTTGTGTTAATTGCCCTTAACAGTCTTTGGTGAGGAAGCACAGGTCCTAAAACCATCTGTATAACTATAATTAACATAATTAAGTGACTTATAGTGTGTAGCCTTTGGCTTGCAGCCTAAGTGCTCGTAAAAGTAGAGCAACTGAAAATGAGCAACTTGCTAATATTCTCCACCTACTCACTGACAGCACACATAGGCAGTAGCAATTCACTAAATGCATTTTCTTAATGCAGAATCTGCCATTTTTTATGGACAATGCCCTTTTTGTCCCACTGAAAAAAAAAAAAAGAAAAATTCTTAGTTCTGTCAAAGCAGCATAAATTTAGCAGACTGAGTCATTTGTCCAGACAAATGTGTAGGTGAAAAGAGTTAAAGGTAGAGCTAGATCTGATTTTTCTCTTTACGCTTTCCTCTGCTAGCTAATTGCATTGGCCTGGCATCCCAGGTGTAAACCGTTCAGCAACTGGGGCCCTGCAATGAAACTCAGGGCCCACGGGGCCTGCTGGGAGAACCATTGGTAGTAGAAAAGTCTTCTCAAACATCCACTTGAGTTTTTTAAAGAGTATTATTATCAGCAGGCTAAGGAAAATGTTGTCAAACCAACTAAATGACCAGGTTTTTAGATGCAGAATCAGCTTTATGGTCTCAAGTCCCAGTGAGCCCCATTAATGTGTGTTGTTGTGATCTTTCCTTGCAAGTGCAATCACAGCAAATCTAAAAGCAGTCAGGATAAAAAGAAACATTACAGACAAAATGGTGACTTGTACTGGACGTGATAAAGCTCCGTTTTTAGAGATGTGTGTAGTGTTGAATGTATATATTTTTTTAAACTTCCCAAAAGCTGATCTTGGTACCCCACTAGGTTTGGGTTAAAACCATGCTGCAGGCAGACGACTCTCTCCAAAAGGCCCTTTGGAAAACGCAACAGGGATCCAAACAGCGATTTGTTCTGCTTCACATAACTGTAAGTACCACTGGCACATTACCTTTAGCTTGAAAAGTGAGAATAGAATCCACTTCTAAGTGAAATAAACATGTCAACAGTCAGATGCAAAAGACAGTATTAGTCTGTAAAGTTCTCAAGTCATAACTACAGGGGGTGAATTGTTCATTAATTGCTCTATTTACGCTCAATTAAATGTGGAGATTTTGCATGTGGTGACTTTGATTGACAGGCGTTTGTGTCTTTATCGTCATAATGCTTACTGTTTACTGAACCACACATTGGTTTGCTCATTATTATAAACGCAACAATGAGCATATCCGACATCCATTCTTCCACCAGATTTCACTTGAAGAAATAGAAACCATGGTGGACGAGAGTTATCTGAACTTTCAAAACATGTTCCTTTTGTCGCTCCCATTCGCCTAATTTAGTCGTCGGAAATTCCATATTAAAAATGAATTAAAAATAACTACATAGCACTCTGTTTTTCAACTTGAGCAGGTGTTCACGTGCATTCATCTGGGTTTCTGGGGATCACATAAGAACAGCAATAGACTGTATCTAATATAAAAAAAACATTATCTGATAAAATCTAATATAAAATTTCAGGCCTGATTTTTTGGTTTTCCAATGCCACAACCAAAACTACACCTCCAATGTGTCCACAATATAGTCAATAAAATGATGCTAGGTCATGACACCATGAATATAAATTTATGAATTTGACTACACATGATTTTCATTATGTCTACAAAATGTGCAGAAGATGCTGTGCAAGAACAATGGCAGTTTACAAATGATATTCCATATCGTTATTGCATCTAGCTGCAGTGTGATTAGTCTGACAGAGCTGTAAACAAATGCATTCATTTTTTTATTGATTTGTACTACACAAGATAGTTATGGTGGACCATTTGAATGTCAGCTGGAATGTTCCCATCTTCTCGCCATATAATCACCGCTCGGGGTAACAAGCTGCCAATGGTGTGCAGATGTTGTCCACCCTATTCTAGATGCAGGTCACATAGATAGCACTGTATGACACTGCATTTCAAATGAGTGAATAAGCACACTAATGAATGGAAATATAAAGGTGGGGCAGGTAATTTTAGGGTATGTCACTACGACAAAAGAAATCTACATTAATCTTACATTATTAAAGTTTGAGCTGGTAGCTGATAACAAAAAAATGACACTTTTTCAAGATTTAGCAGTAGCACATGCAATATGACGATTCAGGAGTTTTCATAAAATGATAATATCAACATGAGGGACCATTCAAATGACTGGTGGCATTCACATTTAGACAAAAAAAGGACAATGGTTACTGTCATAAAACAGGCATTACATTTAAAAAATAGTTTTTCCAAAAATTAGAGAGATTTTTGAAATTTGTCACATGGATGTTGAAGACAATGAATGTGTGGCAGTAAAGTTGTATCAAAAGAATAAATGAATCTTTTTAGTTTTTGGGCTGATTTTAGACCAAACTGAGGCCACAAAAGGTGACACAAATTCAAAGTTAAAAATTATGAATGAAATATTAGCACAAATTTATGGGATTTTTTTAATTCCATACTTTTTCAAAAAATGTTGATAGTTTATACACTAGTGTCATTGACAGTTAAGAAATTATATGAAGATTTTATGAGAAAGAAAACTTGTATAGAAAAAATTAACATGAAAATATTAATTTTTCTAGCTTTAAAATTCCATACTTTTTCACTGTTACATTTACATGGATTATCAACTTTTTTCCCTTTTTTTTTAGACCATAACATACAAACTGAGACCACTGAAGGTTACACATTTCCAAGTTTAAAGTTTCAAATTTATAAAACAACAATTTGCCCAAATTAACAGAAAAAATTTAAATTCCATACTTTTTCTAGAATACAATTTCAAACATTGTTGATAGTTTTTTTCAGCTTAGATTTGGACCAAGAAAATTATTTGAAATTTCTATCAGAAAGATAAATAAATAAATAAATAAATAAATGAATTGAGTTTTTACAATTTTGTCAATTTTAATTTTAGGGATTATTAATAGATTTTCAGTCTAAATGTTGGACTATGGCAAACATATTAAGTTAAAAGAAGTAGAAAGATGTAGTTTTCAAGTTTAAAGTTGCAAATTAATGAGAGAAGAGAACCCTTTTAACTCTTAGTTAATGACACACATCTAAAGCTGGGGATTTTAATTTCATTTTTTCTTAACTGTGAATAGAGTTGTAGAAGAAAGCCCAAAATATAGAGAGACAAAAGTAAGAGAAGACAAGACAGATGTGGAGAGAGTGAGTGTAAAGGAGAGCTCAGGAGTCGGCGGAGGGGGGGTGCCGTTAGCGGGGCTGTCAGGTGCTGTCAGGATGATGAATGGGAGGCCAGTGCAGGCTGTGAGGGCTCTGATGGGAGCTACTGAGCTTTACATCACTCTCCTGAGTGTTTGTGAAAGGTTATTAAAGCCTCTTAAATCACAGCGCGCTGACACCGGCCCACTCGCAGCCACCAAACTTCCCTAAACTGCCGCCAAAGACAATGTCAAAGAGTAAAAAAAAATTAAAAATTGGAGAAAAGCTCCCGAGCCACAACAAAGACAAGTGGCCACTCAGGTGAACAGGTGACGGCACCAAGATGAATTGGCTTTTCATAAGAATAATGTGGGGTAATGAGTTCAACAGAGCTCATCCATCATAATGTGGAGTTCACTGTTTCAGAATAAGGTTTTAGTCAAAAGGAATATCATTTTTGGCTTTTAGCTTTGAATGCATAATGTCTTTTCATATCAGAGACAGTTCTTGATTATATTTTGATTTAAGGATCCATCCAATTCCCTTTGTGCCATCTTCAATGAGTAGTATTTCTGCATTAATAAGTTTTATTTTAAAATAATGTAACTTGTCAGTCCTGTGACTAGCCGACTACTGTCCAGGGTGCCTAAGGCCCAAAATTGCTGAGATAGGCTCCAGTCACCTCACGGAAAAAGCGGAAGAAAATTAATGAATAAATGAATCAATAAAGAATGTAACTTGTGCAAAACCATACATTCACAGAGAAGATGGGGACTCTCATAAAAAAAAAGCATTGTAAAGTAGCACATCTGGATAGAATGTATAGTAAATGATCAAATGGTCTTCATTTATATCATGGGTAACCTTATCGGCACTCAAGGCACTTTACAATAGTGTCACAAAAACTTTTATCTATTATTTAATATTTTAATATAAATATTTTATCTTCTTCCCAAAGGACACTTCAGTAAATGGGAAAAGAATGGACTACCACTCAGAGACAATTGAGCAAAAAATGTTCTAAAACTAGAACAGAACCATGTTATTGGTGCATTTGAAGAGAAATTTCAAGCAAGAGTTATGTGGACCAATAAACCAGCTGTGGTTTGGTCTGCTCTTAGTTTAAGGCGCAGAAGAAGTTGAGTATTGGGTGACCAAAGTATTTCAAAAGTGGTACAGAAATTAAAGTTAAGGAAATCACAATTTTGAACTTCCAAAATAAAATTTTATGGATTGTCATAAGATTTTTTTTTTAGGCTTAATGTTGGACTATGACATACATATCTCAGGCTTTTGAAATTGAAAATAAACTAAAACAGCTAAAAGTTTTGAGTTGAGAGACAAATTTAGGTGGGATTTAGGATTTTGTGATGATCCATTTTCCAGAAAAAAAGTGTCAAATTGATGAACTTGATTAACTTATGTTCATTACTAACTGATCTTATGTTTGTTGGCCCAATTTTGACAAACTATGACATACATAAAGACCAAGGCATTTAAAACTGTCCTTAACCAATCTTAACTCTACAGAATTACACAACTATCACCAACAGAATACTAAAGCTAGGTTCTTTCTTACTTTGTTTTGACTGCTCAGTGAAAGTTTATCTTTTCTTGAAAAGACAGCGAGGTAGATTTGGACTCACAAAAATGGGTAGCTCAATGTAGAAATCATACCTCAAGTTCCAGTTTCTCAGTAACCAATCAAAATACAACAGTGTAGCTTTGAAATGTGAAGCTCAAACTCTTCCAACATCAGGTAACTTTGTATTATTACTTTATTGCTACAGAAAAACTACTAGTTTCATAAAGCTCAATTGTCCTATTTCATTTAGACCTTTATTCCAAAGCTGCAGGTTTTGTAGCAAACAATCTGATCTGACGTTCCCATTTCTCTCTACAAATCCTGTGTGTATTGATGCATCATTGGAACACACTGTTTTCACACTTTCCAGAGTAATATTCAAGGAAAGCAGCCAGGCTTATATTTGCTACCATTCAAGTGAGAAAGGCAGACTCTTCTAAATATATTTGGGTAGAGTCTGTTATAATGGCGTTCAAACTGACTATGTCTTTCTCCTTTTGACAGAAGTGAGTCGGGTGGCACGTTTGGACCCTATTGACCTCCCAACCTCAAATATTTTAGCGCTGCCCACACAAACGTAGCCTTCCGCATCCAATTAGAAGAGCGGCTGGATTTAAGGGTAAGACAACCAGAGCCTGCTGTGTCGTGCATGTTGGACAACAGCGTTACGCATTCCCGTTTCTCTCAGCTGGGATCAAAAATACTTACTGTTCAAGACCAAGCTGTGAACATTGATTGGTTAAAGTCCCTCAATAGTACACAATACTTGAAATTCTCTTTTTGTCAGGTTTGATTTCAGGAAGGTCACGGAAAAATGATCTCTGTGCTTGAAGGGATTGTGTTCAAGGATAGCAGTGCTCATTTTCAGACTTATCCAGTTGCTATTGTATATTGCTCTGTTGTCCAACAAGACTTTGATTTAGTGGGAAGATCATTTCATTTGTTTGCTCATAAAGCTATAGGCTACACTGTGAAAATAATTTTGAACTTTTTTTTGTAGTAGAACACACATCAAAGACAAACAGGCAGCTAACATTCTTACTAACATTACCTAACATAACAGTAGTAAGAATGCTAAGAAAAAATAACATTTACATTTTACGTTGGAGTTAAGGAGGCGACATTGGCAACAAGCACCCACAACCTCGACTACTATTCTACAATAAATAGACCAAATAAAGTAATATATAATTATAGGCATACACAAAATCAGTTTATGTGATATTAAGGTAAATATATGATATAGGGATGAAAACAAAATTAGATACAGCACATAGAATGTGTTAGAAACACAAACATCATGAAATGTTATGTCCTTTTTCCTTGAGGGTTCAGCAAAATCTAACTAAAACCATAAGTTTTTGACGTCACACAAAGCTTATTCCCAGCACTAAACCGAAAGACGTCTAATTAGCATTTTTCAACATTGATATTACCTTGATGGAAGTTTTGCTTAATCTTTGATGAGGAAGCACAGATTTTAAAACAGGTGTGTGTGTGTGTGTGTGTGTGTGTATAACTCTAACTTCTTCATGTGGTGTTGCAGAGCGTAGTCCTAAACATGTTCTCTCACTGACAGCACACGCATGTAGACATACATATTCAGTTACCATTTGACAAAATCTTCACTTGGCTAAATGTCTGATACCAATTTATCCATTGAAAACATATCACAGGCTGTAAAAGTCAATCCATTTACATCCACTTTTTATTTTTGATACTGTTTTTCCTTACACATCAAATGTGTGATTTCTCATTATATAGAGTGACAAGGCACTGTTGATGTAACGTTTACATTGTAAGCTGCCCTTGCTGGTATGTTTTCACCTCGAAATCTTTCACAGTTAAATTAATTTCTGTGTGGAACGCCTTTTAAATAGATTAAGCATGGTCCGCTGTAAAATTCCAAGATGACATAGAGGTCAATAATGTAAAACCAGTCTAAATAATCTGATTGTTTTTCAGCCTGGAGTTGACTCAGATGTTTTTTATAGATTTTTGTGTCAGGTTGTTTGTTGGGGGTGGGGTGCTGGGCTGTACCATCGAGCCGGTCCCGGGCTGAGGGCCATTTCATGGTCGCTGCTTCTCATTTGTCATTCAGCTGCGTTAAATACTAATAGGCAAATACCCGCTGACACGAGAGAGCAAGTCGATCGAAAGCAATTAAGCAACTTTCTCTATGAAAATCTGCAAACAATTCCAGCGTCGAGGAGAAAAAACATTGACTTTGGAGTCCGCAGATGAAGTTTGAGCATCGCGGGAAGTGGGTTGATCTTGCAACTCAGCAACACTGTGACACATTTATGAAGTAGAGGTGTGTGCAGAAGTCTGTCACATGAGGGAACACTAAAAATTCTATTTATTCATCTTCATGCCTCTTGTCCTTGATTGGAGTCACTGTAAAGTACGAGTAAACAGTCAGATACTCACACTGAGGTGCTCTCCCGATGTGGCGTCCAGCAAGGAGTCTGTGTGCAACAGGTTGTACTGAGAGATCCTCCTGCCATCCTCCAGGTGTGAGGAGAACATGTCGTGCTGGTAGTAGTCCATGATTGACAGGGATTTGCGAACGCTGCTTCTCTTCAGGGTCTCCTCGTTCGGGTCCACTGTGAATGGAACACATGGAAATTCAACAAGCTATTATATTTGAAGCTATTATAAAATGATCAAAAGGAGACCAATATTAAGCGAGAACAGTCCTTTAAATTCAAATTGGTTGCAAGTGGCTCTTAGTTGAAAGCAATATTAATAGAATTTTAAATCAGAAGAGGCCTTGTGAGTACCCTTTTAATTTTGTCTGATCTAGGGCCATTCTTGCATTGGATCATATTGGATCATATTATGTCATTGGGGCGGAGTGGCTCAGTGGTAGAGCAGTCGTCCTATAACTGGAAGGTTGGCGGTTCGATTCCCACTCTGCCCTGTTCATACTGTTATTGTGTCCTTGGGCAAGACACTTAACCCACCTTGCCTCCAGTGTCCATAGCACTGCTGTATGAATGTGTGACTGTAGAGGTGTGTTTGGTGGTGGTCAGAGAAGGCTGAGCACCGTTTGTATGGCAGCCCCCATCTCTGTCTGCCCCAGGTGTGAATGTGGTGAGTGGAAGCACGATGTAAAGCGCTTTGGGTGCCCGAGAAGGGTGCAAAAAAGCGCTATATAAATGCTTACCATTTACCATTGTATAATATTTTATCTAATTGCATCTTAATATAATGTATCGCATTGTGTGCTATCATATTGTATTGTACAAAATTAGTTGTAAACATTTCTCCAGTTTTGTCAAGAATCCCCCTCCCCAAGTTTACTTGCCCACTTGTGTTATTGCAACAAAAAATACAGTAAAAGGTTTCTCAACTGTTATTGATTTCACTGTGAATTTTGATTGTGGGTAAAACCATGAATGCAAGGACCGCAGTGCATCTACGGGCCTCAAAATAAGAAAATAAGCATCATTGTCGTAATGTATACGACAATGATGAGCAACCTCCATTGAAAATTGACGGCGGTCACGACTGACTTGGGATAAATGTAAAATAATACCTCCATGGTTTGAGCAGTCTGAACATGTGCTTGTTTCTTATGGAATTTTTGTTCAAAGTAGGATTACATATGAGAAACAATGGTTGAAGATGGGCCCAAAATTGAGGGAAGTGTGCTTTGTGGTCAATGGAACATCTTTTTATTGAAAACAAACAGCAGGTCACTTTGACTCTTGTTGCAAAACAACATTTGAAGTATTTAATAGTATCTCCTCAATACTCTATCATCTTACTTACATTTAAAAGACAGTTGTTATTATTATGTATATCCTTTATTTCCAGATTCAGAAAAAAAAAGAACTATAAATAACAACGTGTTGGAACATACAGCGCTGAGAGAGACTAACCTGAGTCAGTCTTGTTGTTTGCGTTGCTGAAGCTCCTCTGTGGCGAGCCCTCTAGTTCAGTCTCGGTCTCGCTGCTGCTGCCGGAGTACGTGCACACCCTCAGGGCTCTCTCCTGTTCACGGCAATAAGCACTTTGATACGGACAGTACACATGAAGCATTTCCAAACACCCACAGAGGAGTCCCATTATGTTGTCAGCGGCGTAAAAAATAAATCTATAAGACCCTTTTTTAAAAAAGAACATTGATGGTACATTCTTTGTTGTTGTGTTTTGTAAGCGTACTATCAGAACATAGTTTTGTTTACTTTGTTTTTCCTGCACTTAACTGTCAATTTACACAGTTAAAAAGTCAGTGTAGCTATTTACCAACTGCTAAAAATGAATTATCAATGTTTCAGAGGCAAGAAATAAGTAGCGTATTTACAATCCAGATACAGCTCTGCAAATGCCTGAACCTTTTCAAAGCAACAAAAAGCATAATGTTATCACTGATAACAAATGGCGGAAACAAGCCTCCTCAGAAAGTACAGGCGTAGATGGGTTTGTAGGTGGGTTAAGTGTCTTGCCCAAGGACACAATGACAGTATGAACTGTGGGGAGAGCGGGAATCGAACCGCCTACCTTCCGGTTGAAGGACGACCGCTCTATCACTGAGCCACTGCGCCCACCCAGCTACAGAATTAAACATTGGCTTAACTTTTAAATGCGCTATATAATATAATAAAGTGGCTTAGCTCAAACTGTTTAAATGCAAATCAATGACTAGTGCTTTTAATGGTTCATTTTTATAGCTGCAAGAACTAATTTACGTGATGTTCCATAAATTTGTAGCAAACTTTATGTAACAAGGGACGCATGATATTAGAGGAAAAAAGGTAAAAGCATCTAGACTCAGTTTTCAAGGTGAAGACGTTTCATCTCTAATTACAAGAAACTTTATCAATTCTGAGTTCTCAGTGTCACTAACAACTCTACACCTGAATGGAGCAGTGTCACTAACAACTCTACGCCTGAATGGAGCAGTGTCCTTAACAACTCTACACCTGAATGGAGCAGTTTTACTAACGACTCAGCACCTGAATAGAGCTGTCATTAACAACTCTCCTGAGCCTTAACGACTCTCACTTCAGGAGACACACTTCCAGGAGAACAGCCCGACCCATCAGGTTTGGTTTCAGGTCAAACTCCTCCCTCTAGAGATATATGCTCAGCTCTCCTACCAGTTGATCTAGGAATTGATAAAGTCTCTTGGAATTAGAGACGAAACGTCTTCACCTTGAAAACCAAGTCCAGATGCTTTTACTTAAACCTTTTTTTTTAAAGATGACCAGGATGACTGAGAACCTTCACAGACATGATATTAGATAAAACATGCAAAAACTATGTTGAATATTGTGATATAGAATTTGCCTTCCATATTTTAATGCTCTTTGACGTATTAAGTTTAAAAAGTATTTGGCTGTGAATAATTTTGCAGTACAAATTTGGCTTCTGTTTGGGAAGTTGGGCTCTTGCTTTGTTTTTCCAAGAGAGCTGTAAAATAGCTTTCTTGCAATTTGGATATTGTGATAAATGATACATTTGCGATATATATTGTGCAGCCTTTATTTCACCCATAATTATTCAAGTACCAATAAAGTGTGCTTTTGTTATTTATCAGTGCAGCCAGCTTTGACACCACTGTCCCTTTGGCTTATATTAAGACAATTTGGCTGTTGCCTCGTTTTTCTCTTAGAGCTCTAAAATAAGCTTCTACATTTGTATATTCACCTGAAGACAGGACATATAGACATCTTTTTTTTTACACCCTACTGTGTGCATGCTATACAGGGGATATATGTGCAACAACATACCTCGGGCATATCCAGCTCCTTGTTTTTCATCTTCCTCTCCGCTTCTTTCTTGTCCTCGCTGGAAGCCGAGACACTGCAGCGCGGTGCACAAAAACTCGACCTCTTTGTCCTGATTGCATCTACAAGACAAAAAGCAATGAGTCAGGAGCTGGAATAATAGTGTGCACACGTGACCACATTGCGCGACCCAGACAGTGAGAAAACACGATTTGAATTCTTCCATTGTCACAGTATGTGCTTGTGTGGACCAGACACGTCTATCTATCTATATCGTGTGCATATATGAATGGAACAGCACAATATCAAACATTAATGGTGTCTACTTTTGTGACTGGCAGCTAACACAGAACTGCTTTCAGCTTCCATATGACAAAGCACGTCTTATTATCACTCGCCTCGGACCAATTTAAACGTCTCTTTAACATTCTGTTGCATTACAACGACAGGCCACTTTTAGTGCCGGCTCCATTTCCTTTTTTTTTCCTTCCCTCAATGTCCTTTCTTTTTCGGCATCCCGTGCTTTTTGTGACTCAGCGTAATGATGATGGAAAAGAAAAGCGTTGTTAAATAAAGATGCACTGCGTCAGACTAATCAACTCGTTCCACCAGGGAAGTCTCAACAGGAGCGACTCGAATTGCTGCCTCCGCAACGAGGTGGAGCTAATGTTCTGTAAGCACAAATTCCCCGGGTGTGAGCGCTCACCCGTGGGCCTGTTATTGTAACTTAAATAAGCTGTCTGATTGCATCCTACCCGCAGCCGCTTTGTTGTGCATCACAGTGAGCGCAGAGGCAGAAGGTGCTTTACAATGTATGGCTGTGCTGACATGCTAAACCAGGGCTCCAACCCTGTTCTGTGGATCATTTTCAAGGATTGATCTGCTGGCTGTGACAATGACATTACAAATTGTGTAACAAAAATTGCACAATATTCTAAAAAGTTGAGGCTATTGTAAATATCAACTGATTTTTAATTTAGGAATAACAGAAATTGAAGCTAAAGTCTGCAATTTCTTAGTGTGAACATGTCCTAAAAACAACAAATATTTGTTAGAAAGGGTCCAAATAAAATGTTTATACTAAAGCTTCCATATGACAGACTTACTGAACAATTCAGGAGAAACCATGAATTTTAAATAAAATCAGTAATAAATTGCATCACAGATGTTGCGATGTATCTATATATATCGCGATACAGATGTTGTGATATAGATATTTCTATACTGGTATTGTGATATAGATATCGCAAAACAAATAAAGCAATGCAGCTATTGCAATAAATAAACAACCCCACAAAGAATGTCCAAAAGTCTTTAAACACCTTTTTAAAAAGCACTCTTATTTAACTAATAATTTCATTTATTTGAAACAGACAAAATGAAGATGGGAACTAGTTTGAAGATTTATATTGTTTACTTGTAATATCTAAAAGACAAAAATACATGGCAGCTACCCAAATCTCAATAATTTTAGCAGAAAGTGACTATGACCAACATTTAATCTAAAGTCAGTTTTCAGCTGGTAGTATTATTTTTATGTTCTGCTGCTGAATGCAAGTTAAGGGCCTTATCTGATTGGGGATTGATTTTGATACAATATTGCGATACACTATTGCGATACAGACATTGCAATATTTTGATTACCATACAAATATTGTGATATATATTTATTCATTTATCCAAAGTGACTTACATTAAGCTTCTAAATACCAGTGTTACAGCTGGAACACCCCTGGACACAACAACAGTATGAACTGTGGGGAGAGCGGGAATTGAACCACCAACCTTCCAGTTGAAGGACAACCGCTCTACCACTGATCCAACGCGCATATGATGAAGATTTTGTGATGTAATGTATATATTGTGATAAATTTGTACATCTAAATGTCCAAAACAACACTATTGGTTAAATGGCAGTATCAGTAATAACAATACTGATATTATGATACAGATTTTGTATAAAAAAAATGTATGCATGGATATTATACTACAGTGCAATGTACATAGTGTTTATGATATAAATATTGCAACAAAAATGTTGTCATGCAGGCATTCTGAATGATGTCTAAAACGCACCAAAAGTTGTTTACAGTAAAAGTTATGTTTTTCTAACCGAAAAAATGGTCTGCTATATTGCAGGTTTTTCAGGACTCATGGGAACTGTGTTATAGTGTTTTGGTAGTGTTCCTCGGGGCATTGGTGTTTCTATATTGCCCTTCATCATCTGCAAAGCTGTCAGTTTTGATGCATTAGCTCCAGAATTAGCCCCTTCATTCTTCTAATCAGCCTCTAATAAACCCTGCAGCGCGTCTGAAGGCTCTGAGTGTGTAGCTGCTGCAGCTGTATACAAAGTACACTGACATTCAATATTTCACTTAGCTTCGGAAAGGTAAAACAAGCCGCGTTAAGGCTTTCAAGCCTGGGCACTCTGCCATATTAATGTTAGAAAGCAGCTTTTACAGACGTGCATTACATTTGTTTTGCTCTGACGCCTTTATTAGAAAATACTGTTCACAGTGTGGGCTAATAATATATATCAAGAAGCAAGGTCCAAAAGTAAACCATGAAGACATAAATCTAAATGAGGGATTCAGATTAAATTTGTAGAGTGTAATCATTATGTAGATGGCTGTAACCTTGCAATGCAGTTAATGCTGTAGAAATAAAAATCTAGTGCATTTTTTGATCCAAAGGGCGTCAACATAAAACTTGGAGAAAAAGTTGTAGAAGCCATAATGGTGCCAACACACTTCACTAAAACATTCAACAGCTTGCTGTAATAAAATAAAAATACATATGGATATTGTGCTATTTTATGACTTTCATAAATTACTCTTAGTCTAAATCTAACCATAAATAGTTTAGCTTTGAAAGATGTAACATTTATTTTCCCTAAATCCCTTACCTTTAAGATAAATAAATGTAAAAGTACTAAAAACAACAAAACTAAACTTTAATACATTTGTACATTTCTGTGCCATGAAAGGTGAGAAATTTGCAATTATAAAATTGAACTGCAGATGGTAAAAATGATTCAGAGTTTTTTGTTTGATTTTTTAGGGGTATGTTTTCACAGGTGGCAAGCTTTTGGAAGTTTTTTCAGAAAAGGCCAAAACTAATGCGAGACGCACTTTGATGATTATTCTGAAGCAACAAAATACAGAGGCAACACAGCAGCTGCACTAAGCTTGATAATCTTTGCAAAAAGTCAATTTGCGGCTTCAAAATCCCCCACCTGCACATGTAAGACTCTATTTCATTGACTAATTACAAAATGAAACCACAGAGAGTGTTTTACCTGAGGTGGACAGTTTGGGCAGTCGGCTCTGGGAGTCTGGCCTGTTGCTGCTGCGGGTCACGGTGGGGTCAGACAAGGAGTGACCCAAGCTGGATGGGGCGTGCAGGCGGGATTCAGGTAGGGTAGGCGCTTTGACATCACTTTGGGAGGGGTTGGTGCACGAAGAACGATCAGCAGTGACTTCCCCGGGACTGGACTCGGACTTGGGAATGTGTCGACTGCCGGAGCGCATGACTGTGTTGGGGAGGGGGAAGGTGCCGATGCCGCTGTCCAGGGTTCTCATCTGACAGCTGGAGCCTAGAGGGGACAGGGAGAGGACTGTGACGGTTGGGAGAAGCAGGGGTAGGAACAGGACGGCGCAGATCACATGTAGCGGAAAGGGTGGTGTGTGAAAAGGGCATCTGTGGTTTAGGCGACGGAACACACACGGGACACAAGGAAACAAAAAGAAATGTTTAGATATCAATGGTTCTACTAAGATAATTTGAGAGAGAATGGAAACATACTCATAACAGCTAAGTGGATAAGCGCAGAAAACTACAACTGCAGTATCAAGTGGAAACTGTACTGTACAGGCAGCCTCTAGCATCTTATATTAGTTACACTACTCATGTTCTACAGACGCTGGTCATTTCCCCACTCATGACACCAGGTCTTACTATTCTCTAATGATGTGTGCTAAAACAGGCTCGTCTCTATCTCGACCTGCCTGCCGCACCAGATGTAAACAGTCAATTTAGATGTTAGCTACACAAATAAGCTAGCATAGCCATAATGCAGATACATCTCTAGTAAATTCTTGATGCTGGTCGGCACTGTCAACTTGGCCACTGTCAGCAAGGTAAAGCACTTACAAAATTGTCAACTATTTAAGTAAAACCTAACCAAAGAGAAGGAAAATGCTTTTAGCCTTTTCATGTGCTAATGCTAATGGGAGTTTAGAAACTAAACGGAAACTGAACAGACTTGTACAATTTATAGTGATTTTGCAAGCTAACTTAACAAGCTAACTTGTAGTCAAAGCCTGCAGCCACTTTACTAGCTCCTTTCACTAGGTTTTAAATTGAATGAGTCTTAATATTTTTAGGTAGCTGTAGCTTCTTTATTTTGTTGGCATTTTAACCAAGCGTAAGATTTTAGACATTTTCTAACTCTTTGCAGAAAACAAAAATAAGGAAAAGATGTCTCTTATAGGTCAGATATGTACAGTATGTAGTAGTCACGTTAGCATCATGAAGTAGCTATCATAGCCATGTTAGCCATATTTTCTGGGAACAGTATTTTTCAAAATAATAGCAGTACAATGTGACTAACCAGAATAATCCATAAATGTGCTTAAATGTTATTCAAAATCCCCCCTTACACCTTCCCTTTTAGCTCTCTGATGTATTACCAAAGATTGACATGTGACTTTGGAGTCCATAGTGAGCCAGTGGCCCAACCAACAATGCCAAAAAATAATATGCCTAGAAATTATTTTTGTCAACTAATGAAAGACGATAAGAACGTTTTTAAGAAGAAGGTATTAGTAGGCCTAAACAATGAATGCATGTACACAGCACAATCTCTGTTGTTCTATTAAAAATGACATCTCCAAATTGGCGCAGATGCAAATACAAAACAGAAGAAAGTCATTTCACTCATAAACATTCTTAAACCAAGGACATGTTTGTTCGCGTTCATCGGGGAGCAAGCTGGGTTGGAAGAAGGACATATCGGGAGATACGTCGGTGAGCAGCAACAGATGGGCGTAATTTCCAAAGCCACAGTCAGAGGAGCCTTGACTCACAGTAGAACAGATGGACTATTGAACATATTCCAGGTCCTTGTAACTGTGAACTGAGTAATTAATGCCACTTTGCAACTTCTAAGATCATAAAAGCTTTTATTTATTTATTTTTAAATCTTTTATTTATTTTATGGACAAAAAAAACCTCCTACATTTGCAGTCTTTAATCTCCCAGCTGACTCTTTTGCCTCACATCTTCCAGTACCGGCTTTGGAAACAATGAATTCTCTGCAGCCATCAAAACATTGGCCAGTAAAACCTTTCAAAGCAGACTTCGAGCCAGATCGATATGAGCGTCTTAACTGTAAAGCATCATCTCCACAGGACACAAAAGCACATAGTTGAGTTTCAAATAGTGGATTTTAAATGGGTAGAGCTTTTTTCCCCAACGACACACAGAACAGTCAGGTAAACAGAAATAATCCATGGCATCTCTTCAAAACTATTTTATACCTACAATGACACATGCAATAGGACACTTTTCATGGTAACAATATGACTACAAGATTCTACAATTAAATATATATTGGAAGACAATGTTTTTTTTAAATAATTCATCAAAATGTCAGACTGAAATAATAAAAGGATTAAATTGTAAATAGATGTACTTAATTGTAGTAGCTGTTTAGTAAAACTGATCAGAAATGGAATTGTGTCCATTTGGGCATAGAGTTTTAGCTCAAGACTTAATTGCACACATAACGTACAACTAATTGTACAACATTTTTGAAAACAACAACAAAATTGCTTTAGTTGCATTGGAGGAGATACCACAAAAGCATCACCTTACTTATAGGCAAAGGTGCTGCCTTCAAAGAAACCAGCCAATCAGTCTATTATGGCGTCATTCATTTACGCCCAAAAAAGAAAACAAAACAAAATACACAAACTACACCAAAACATTGCTAAAATAAATGTGTTTTTTCTGGTCTTCTTTTAAAAAATTACAGAGAAAGGGTTACCACCTTGAAGAGGAAGTGTATTACTTGAAGTGGTCTGACTTTTTGGAATGGATTGGATGATAATATAAAGGGGGCAACAACTTTGTTATGGTTTAAAAAACATTATAAAACTATTATACTCAAAAAAATATGCTGAAGAAGCTGTTCTAATCTAACTACAACTTGTTGGAATCCAACTAAACCCTGTTCAAATTCAACTGGGCCCTGTCTGAGTCCAACTAAAACCTGTTCAAATCCATTATCCAATTATAAACCTGATTGGATCCAACTGGAACCTGTATGGGTCCAACTAATGGCCTGTTCGGGTCCAATTGGAACCTGTTAGAATCCACCTATATAGTTGAAACTTGCTTGAATCAAACTGGGACCAGTTCAGGTCCAACGTAAACGTCATCTAGCACCTAGCTTAAAAAGTAGAAATGAATATTAAAGACAACTTTTGTAAGACTCAAATAAAGATGTTAAACAATAAATAAATAATTAAATAATTAAATATGATGAAAGTGAGGGTACTAAAATTGTCAGGAATGGTATTTACTTTTTTAAATTTAGTTTTATAAATGTAAATTGTTGTAGTCGTCTTGCGTTTTTTTTTTTTTATGAGGGTTAAGAGGGGAAGGCAAAAATAAGTCTTTTAACTTAAGCCTACACCCTTTTGGTTAAGTAAGCTTTATTTTAATATTGTATTATTTATTTATTTTTCTTCCAATTTGTGGAAGCTCACCAAATTTTGCAAAAATAAGTTTTGTATTTGTTTTTTGATGATTACCACTTATTCTCACAGATACAAAATCCCTGCAGACATAATTGTTACTATCTTTATGGAAAGGTTGGATTGCAGGTGTTATTATGTTAGTGGTAAATTAATTGCATTTGTTTTGCATCGCAAACTGACCTTTTCACCAACCAGAATAGCCCAGAATCTATAATTAATTTACTTTATGAATGTGAACCTTCTACTTTGTTTTGCTTCCGAATTGAAAAGTTTGTTGTTGATAATACCAGCATTATTATAAAATTTGATTGTATAAAATGTATCACTTATTTGGTTGTAACTATATTTTTTTTGTAATTAGTTTGATCTTCTTTAATATTTTACATTTATTGTTATGAAATTTACTAAAACTTTTCCTACTTTTTATTTATTTTGATTTGAAAATAAGGGTACTGATTAATACTTGAAAATTCATAATATTTACAACCATTTATTTAAAAAGGAATATTCTGACTCCTTTATACAAGTTAAATATTATTTCTGTACTTAATTTTTAATTGACACATCACAATAAATCAATGACATTCAGTAAAATAAAGGAAAAAAAAACTCCTTTTAACAAATAGTAATACTTTCTTTCTCTGCATACAAGAGCAAGCCAAATAAATTCTAGCCTCAGACTATGATTGCTTGTACTTTTTGCAATAGAACTGACCACATACTGAACAGAATCTGTTAAATCAGAGATCTCAGCTCTTTTACATTAACAAACTGATATGACATACTGTTTACTTGAACTCCTGTGATTTTCTTATGTCACCAAACAACCAACAGCATTTTTAACACCCAGAACCTGTGAAATGCCTCCTTGGTGTTATCAGAGAGTCCTCCTTCTTCTGACAGATGGCCAGCATGTGTCAAACGTGCTAACAGCTCCAAGTACTCAAAGTTATGCTCCATCTTAAAAGTCGACGTCAACATGTCTATACAAGACGATAACTGGAGAAAGCCATATGTTACCCAGTTATATAATTGAATGTCAAGCCTGGCGGTTGAAAAGGCTCCAAAACTATAGCAAGGTCTATAGTAATTCCAGCCAGAGGCAACACTGGCTGGAAGTAATCTAGTTTCTCATGAGCTCCATATCACTTGTGCGCCTCGAGGCACTGAATGAGGAAAAGCTGCTTGGTTGGTAGCTCTACAGTGCAAGAATTGAATTTGTGCAATGTAGAGTGATCGGTGATAGTCCTAACCCTATTTTGGAGATATTTCGGTATAAAAATCACAGAAGAACTGACGTTTATTTTCAAATTTGTCAAGTTTGTGCATTGGAGATTGAGGAGTAATATTTGTCAAAAAGTTGAGTCATGCCAGTGTTCCACAATGTAATTGCTGACTCACTGCTACTGAACAACAACACATCAAATTGTAAAAGATATACGACGTGCTACGGTCAGTCAAAAAGTTATTTATTGTCCCTTTATAAGAAGAAATGCAGCTCAAAGGAAAACGTTGAATACTAGGAATGACCTGAGCAGAGGGAAGCAGCGTTCATAACTCCAGCGCGGATTTTGTTCTTGCATCGTAAAGCAGCTGGATGTAAACCATTTGGGTGATTGATGCGTTATTCTGGCATTAGGCCCGTTGGAAGCAGTGCCGCTCAAAGACGTGACATTAAAGCCGAGCCGAGCAGCAGTCCCCTTCGCCGTTATGAAATATTTAACATGGAATGTGCAAACTTGGCGGGAATGTAGAATAGCCAGGCTGTTAATCAGAGAGCAATTAGGGGGTTTATTTTTGTTTTGCGGCTCGGACTCATGGAAAATATCCAGAACCAAAACTATACTGGACACAACTCAGCAAAACAAAAAAGTATGTTTAAAAAGGCTGCCACATTTGCTCACAAACAACTGTGGCACAATCTCAAGAAAAACCTTTTAAGTTTACAGTCAGTAAATTTGAGCTGGAGCAAATGAAATATTTGTGATGATTGCCATAAATAAATGACAGACATATTCCCTTATAAAAAATATGTTCATGTAATGTAAATCCGAGTCACAAAAACAGCTGAGTATTTTGCAAACTGATCAAAACAAACAGCTTCTCCTATTGTCTTCTGGTGTGGTTATTTACTGAACAAAGTAAATTAACAAATTTGCATTCCTTACAGTGACTTTATAATCGGTTGAAGTTGATATTATGGCTAGGATAAACTTTATGAAGATAGAATCTTATTTATTTAAGACTTTATTAAATGATTAGAACACCACATAAAAAAATAAAAAGCATATTAAACGTGTGAAATGTAAAGTTTTGACGGTATTCACCCCTTTTGCAAGTCGGAATCTTTAGTAAATGTGTTGTGTAAATCATAGTGTTTTATTTAATTACTCTTTTCAAGAGTTTTATGTCGGGAAATGGGAACTCCTCCAAATATATAGGCACTGAGAGCAGTTAAAAATCTCCTCTGTCTATGCCATTCCTGCACTGTGGTCTTTTAGTAAATCGACACCTTAGTAAATCAGACCCTAAATTAGTTCATTCTATTTCAATTAAGTGCCATGGCTTCATATGATTGACCAAACTTTCTTAATAGTATAAAAACACATACTTATAGTTGTCCAGTTTTAAACTACACAGAGACGGAATATTCCCCATGTTTTAAAACCCCATCGTAGCTAATTTAAATTGAAAGCCACTCTCACAATTTTCTTTTTTTTATAATCCAAGAGGTCATTATGCCCTTCGAGATGGATCACAGGGACATTTTTGCAAACACCCCCACCGAGTGCTAACGTACTGACAGCTACTGTGCACTCCATGTCCGGTAAACATCATCTCTCCTCTCCCTCCTCCTCCTCCCCAGAGTCCCACAGTGCAACAGAAGTTTGTCGCTCCACAATAATAACAATCATCATCTGGTTTTATCAAATTGTTTGATGCATCTATTTTTTCAGTTCCTTAGCTGCTCAGGTATCACACAGTTGCACATCAATCACCTGACTACATTGTCGACATTGTTTGCGGGTTGACGCTATTCCCCCGCAGTAATGGCAGCCCGGCAACGAGGAGGGGGAGGAAATCAGTCGGCGAAAGATCCCAGTTGTCAATTACATCAGGAAATCACCACTGTAAAAGCAGCGTTAATGCTCTGTTGCGCTGGTTGATTCCTGACGACTGGTGACAGCCCTTCGTTTGCCGTGATAGAAGTGTGGCGCACTCAAGGTAAACGGCTTCGGGATTCGTTGACGCGAGAAAGACAAAATTGCACTTGTGACAAAGTGTAGGGAAATGCATGAAAGGGCAAGTTTGTAAGACGTTGTTTTGATTTGATAGAGTTATGGCTAAATGGTTTTCTTTGGTTTTATTTCCCAATTGGCCATATCAAATTTAAGATTTGTCTAAGGCTGTCCCATGAAATGTCTGGTTGCTGCTGTCCATTACGACAAGTAGAAATCATACAGATCCACTAGAGTAGGATGATAAATTATGAATAAGGGGAATCAATAAAGGCTGCAGCTTGGAACTGCTGCTAGTTGCAAATGTAGAGCAGTTAGTTACAATTTACTAATTTGTTTGTTTATTATTTTCCATTAAAACAACTGAAGTGCTGATTTTTGTATATTGTTTGATATTATATTACTATTTTACAGACAGAGTTATAGTCTTACCGATCATGTGATCTTGACATGCAGTGTCTATAATGTGCCTTTCTTCACTTTCAACGTTTGTGTTGATCTTCTGCGTCATGATCAGAATCTGAAATTGCCAGAAATAGAAAATATAACTTTTATGGTAAATGTAGACAGACAAAATTCTATGGCATGGTAATTAACAGGTAATATAATAATACTGTAAAAATTATTGTTACTAAACATACAATCACCATACAGCATGTTATAAGCATATATTGGGAGTTGGGAATTCAACCATTCTTTGGGGAAAAAGTTGTATTTTCAAAACTAGGTCCTGTCTGTGTTTAGACAATTTTAAACAAACTTTTTTAGTGTCAGTTTTTAATAATAAAACTTTGTTTTCCATGTCAGCTTTTTGTGTATATGTGTTTGTGATTATGTATTTTTTAATCTTACATTAAAGAAATGTAAGAAAAGATTAAATTGTACCAAAATGCATCACCATGTTTTTGATTAAAAAAAACTACTTTTCATCTTTTATATTTAGTGCTTTAGAACTTCCATAAATGCCCTCTCAAACTTACATTTTTCTATAAGTGTTATCCCACTTTTGTCCTTACCTACATGTTTTATTCTGAAACGTAATTGCAGTCTTCACTGCTAATTGGGTTGATTTGATAAAAAGTGGTGCTGCAATAAGTAGCCAGTAGGTCAAACAATGCCTCTCTTTTGTTGTATTTCTTTTGGGAGAAGGGAAGTCTGAGAGGACGGTATTAAATGGCTGCTTTGTCAAATTGAGTGGTTGCGATAAGGGGCTCCTCCATGTTATCAAACCCCTATCGTTTGGATTAAATTTCCAGCATTATGCAGCAAGACTCTTTTTTTTTTTCCATTCCCTTTAGTAACTTTTTATAGCCCTCTTTTCACTGCCTTTCCATCATTTTTTGACGGACTAAATAAACTCACAAGGTCATATTTTTCTTGTCTTTCCAAAGATTTCAAGACACAAGGCTAATATAAGTTACATAAATGGCTGCCACTATGTGAGATATAGCTGTTGAATCGGCAGCACAGCAGGGGCACATAATAAAAAAGTAGGCAATGAATTGTAGGCAGACTTGGAACACAATCGATAATGTGCCTTCAGGGGGATTGATGTTGAAAAGGCGGCGGTGTTGACGTGTTTGTGAACATGTACTGTACCAAACCTGTGGGGATTTGCATGAATTCAAACATGAGTTCAAACCTCTGCAAACAGCGGAGTCATTCTTGTTCTATTATGCTCTCGTCACTTACAGGAGTATCTGCACAGATATCGGCGTCGGCCTTTGTTTCGCTGTGTTTCATGGGCGTGGAGATCCCAAGTGGCGCGGCCAAAGAGCTGCCCTTCACTGCAGTCCTATGAGAAAAAGTGATTTGATCTGTGTTATTCCTGTTCACTCAATTCCCCTTTTATCAACCTGACCTGAAGTAGAAAGTGCTGTTAAATAGCACTGAATCTTGTTTTTTGCCTTAAATGTAGAAGAGAAATGCAGTGTTCTCTTTCTCTTTAAGCAGATAAGCTGTGGTTTGAAGTGGCAAATCAATAATATGTAAAGTTTTCTTGTAGTGAAAAGTGTGCTGACTGCTTTGGGATGCTGCGTCCGAGAAATGCTTATGCTCACTGGAGTGGACTCATAACTCAAATGGACAGCTGCTGTTAGTGCCGTTTGTCATGTTATCAGAACACACACTTAATGCAATGTTTATTTAGTTAGACAAACAACTCATTGGAAAGACTCTTCAGAGCTTTTCTGACAAGTACTAATGAGCAAGCTAATCAATTCCACATAATTCACTTGTGACTGTTAAGGATAACAAAAAATTTAAAAACTCTACCCACCTGCCAAGAATCTCCTTCACAAAATGGTCTTTGCCAATAAATGCTGTGGTACACTGGATTTGATTTGCAATCTGACCCATCTGATTGTTGCAGTGGTCCATGATGGAGCTCAGCTTGTTGTTCATCTCTGTTAGATTATCTCCCTCCTGTTGGCTATCATTTTTCTTCTTATCCTTTTTCTTGTCCAACTTCATCTGTTTGCCTCCCAGCACTGATCCGATCTTTAGCTCTTTCTTTTCCTCCTTTCCCTTGGGGGAGTCTGCTTTCTTGCCACTCAGAGCCGGCAGTTTGCTCTTGCGGAAGCCAAACCAGTTTGCTAAAGAGGGCCCTGTCTTTTTAGCCTCATTGGCAGCGACCTTCTCTTGTTCTTGACATTTCTGGACATTTTCCTCAATTCCCATCATGACTTTCTCTTCAATAGTGCACGCTGTTGGGCTAATTTTCTTCTCCTGCGTATCTAGAGGGTTGTTTGTCTGGGTTTTGTCTTCCAGACAATACTCTGGCTCATTAATGGTGCTTCCAAAAACCCCTGCACTTTCACACAAAGGGTTTTCCGAGCTATAAACGCAAGTTGATGGCTGAAACTGCAGATAAGAGGCTACTTTTGAAGGTTTTCTGCTATTTTTCAAACCGGTTCTGTCACTATTAGGCAAGCTGCGTGCTTCTTTTTGCAAAGGTGATGTGACTCCTTCCACCTTTACCGTTCCTAGAGAATCCTCGCCTGTGGAACCACATTTTAAAGTTCTCTCCGGGAGAAAATTGTGGCTATTAAACCCGGTCATGCCACCGTAATGGCTGACCCTGCTTCTTGGCGAGTGTATAGAGATTTCCACATGGGGCACATCCAAAGAACTCTGTCTTGACAGTGAGTTCCCCCTTTCCCCTGAGTTTGTAATTATCTGAGTTCGGATTCTTCCAGGTCCATCTGTTGCGTTGATGTTAGGTTTTTCCATGTAGTTGGTGCTGAAACTCTGACTGCGAGCTTTTGCCCCGTTCATCCCCAAGGCCGGCTTCAGGTGGGCTTTGGTAGTGACCGATATGGATCTGGAGAAAAGCTGACTACCCCTTCTCCCATCCCCCTCCTCTGGGTGCGACTCCTCTACTTGTGACCGACTCTGGTCCTCACCTTTAGATTTTGCGACAGTAGCATTGGCTGAATCAGTACCATACACTGGCTGCGAGCTGTCATACTGCGTTGAAGCATTGGAAGTCACTGTTTCCTTAGAAACAGAGTTGATATGATCTTTTTCTTGTTTGCCTGGTATCAAGATGCTACTTTTCTGGCTTGGGGGAGATTTCAAAAATGGTTTGAACCCCATTGGAATGCGAGTTTTAGCATTGGGCGAAGTCACCACTGAGCTAGGTGGGCTTACAATAGTGTTACCATTTGGCAGCTCTGTTTCAGCTTGCGGAGAGTCCTGAATTGATATAGGTAAGCTCACAGAGGTTTTTTGAACCATTTGTTGTTCATTAGTAGACCCTCTCTTAGCTGCAAATGAATTGTGGAAAGAGGACGCTCGAAGAGCACTGTAAGGAGGAGGAACATTCTTGGAAGGTTTTGATTCAGGTTCAGGAGCACACCCTGAGTTTGAGGAAGGGAGGTAGTCTTTTGTGGTCAGCCGTTTTGAAGTGCCTTTTGTCTGCGACATGGCAGGGGACTTTTGAAGGTGCTGACTGGTTTTGTCTACCAGTTTCTGAGGTGCAAGTGCAGTCCCGTAGCCAGCGTCTAAGTCCAAACAGTCTTTGTCTTTAATGGGAAGTGTGGCTTGCATATTTGGTACCATTGAGGGGTGGTAACTCGGCGGAGGGCCTCTCACAGTGGTTGGTGCGGATTGTTGAGCCACCATTGGTTTATGTGCTTGAGGTGACCCTTCGTAATTTGGTCTGATCAGTAAAGAGGTGGTGCGGCCAGGGGGTGGGGGAGGAGAGGGGGACCTGAGTTTGTTTTTGCTAGTTTCACAGTGTTTGTCTCTGGTTGGTTGTTCCCCGTTGTCAGTATACTCCAGGTGCCTCCTCGACAAATGTGGAGAGCTGGGGGAAGTGCCTTTAGTCCATTCAACCCTGCTTGTCAACTTTGAGTTTACTGACTTAGGGCTCTGGGAGCAGTTGACTAGGGTTTTGATGAACCGAGACCCTTTCACTGTAGGGGACAAGGGGGATTTGTCCTGAGCAGAAGGTCCTGAGTTTCCAGTTGGTTCAGCAGTGGAGCCCTTAGACAATCTCAGTGGAGAAGCTGTGGGTTTGTTCCGGCCTGGTATCTTTGAGCCACCAGTCTTTGGAACTGCAGACTCACTCATTGGGGGTATGGAAAGTCCTTTACTAACCCTGCTGTTTGGAGGTTTAATAAGCTTTCTTTGTGGCGTCACTTGGATCGTCAACCTCTCTTCGCTAGCCTCTCTGCTGATGCTTGGCTTTCTGATCCTGCCCTGGTATTCTGAAGGCTTCTCCGGAGATTCAAGAACAGAATAATTCCTTGCGTTTGCTGATTTCTGCCGAGTTGGTCTCTCCCGGGGCACAAGTTCTGCGTAATTAGGAACTACTTTTGCAGCCTCATGTTGTGGCCTGACACTGGCTCCTGTGAACTTCTGAGTACAGAGTTCAATCGGTTCACCTTCTGCATCAAATATTGCTAAGATACTCTCCTCAGACTGAGTATGCTTTGCTGCTTTGGGCTCTTTTATGAGGCTAAAAGGCTGCGGTCGCCCATCTGCAGACTGGGTGCGACCCTGGTCTTTTCTCAAGTGCTGGTTAGGAAAAAGCTTGGCGGAATCTCGAGAAAGTCTTTTGAAGTCTCTATTTACATGTTCTGCCAGACGGTGAAAGGGCAATTGGATGTCACTAGACTCAGAGATGAGTTCCTCTGTATCGTCCATGTCAGAGAGATGATTTGGACCTTCTGAATCTGGTGGGTCCATGCGCAACTTGCACGGTTTAGAAAAAGCCGATGTCCGCCCTACCTCAGGAAGAAAACTGTTAATAAAACTCATGAGTTTCTCTGGTTGCTCTTTTGAATCGTAACTGGGAGGGCGCTTGGCAGCAATGGGATCTGAGCAACCAGTACCAGCAGTTGAACTGTCCTGTAGCCCCTCCCAGCTACACAAACTATCTGAGATACTACGAGACAGCTTTTTACAGTAAAACCAGCCCTCTTTGGTGGGAATGTTATGTCCACGATTTGAATGTGCCAGTTCATCATCCGCATCGTCAGAATCGTAAGAGAAACTTTTACTCCCAGCTGCTCTGCTCACATGTCCAGGCTTGGACACTCCTTTGCCATTACCCTTGAAGCCCAGCGAGTAGATGCCCTCATTGGAGTTCATGCAGTCCTTGTCTTTGCCAGACTTGGAGACCCGGGATGCGGAGGCACTCCTGTGTCTCCTCCGTTGCAGTTTGCGTAGGCCTTCCAGAATGTGGCACTCCTTGCGTCTGGTGGGAAGATGCTCCTCCGTGGGGGTACAGATGTTACTGGGAGCTGAAGAGCCCAGATTTAACCTCTTCTCCCAGGTCAAGGGTGCCTGCAGAATGAAAAGAGAGAGATGGTAAACATTTGCTACTGTTATTTAATGGAGATTTTGGGCCCATAATGCTGGCACATTGAGGCAGTTATGTGCCTCAATATAGCAACATAACTGTAGGCATATAGGCACATAACAATATACCTAGTTATGTGCTGCTGTACTGCTAAAGACACCCCTTTATCCATTTAACACCTAAATGTAAAGTGCTGCTGGCCATTTGGGCTAATGTTAGCTTTACAAATGTATTAGCAATGGCCTGTGTAGGAATACCATATGCAAGTTATTATAGGCAACAACTGTTTTAATTGTTTATGACTAATGTACATACTCAACATGTTCAAAATATTTTGTCTACATGATATAAGGTATGCTTTCACATAAGACCATTTGGAGGCAACAAATGATACACCCAATCCTGATGAAGGTGAAATTGTAAATAAAGGCAGGGTATATAGCTTTATCATTTTAGCAGCATCTTGTGGTGAACAGATATGGAGGCCCTGCAGGGACATTCTAGTCTAGTCACCGTAATCTATTCACAAATGTCCAAAGCCTTCATTTAAAATGTGTGCTTACTTCTCTCTGGGAAGTTGTAAATCTATTGGGTTCCAAGTTAGTACAATGTTTTTTTGTTTCTATAGGCAAGGGTATACATACTGTATGTTAGAACTTTGGCAAAATGCTTTTGGACTGATGTCCAAGCACTGACAGACAGTAATGGGTAAACTGAGTTTTCTCTAAATGACTGTCAACGTTCCTGTAGTAGTTACCATTTTCCCACCGGCGCGTCCATCATTCCAGGTACAAGACCCACTAGAGAATTCACTGCATGCACTCGACAGGGACAGCTCACTACTGCTACAGCTGCTGCGAGGGTAGACGGGCGCTGGCACAGTCAGGCTCAGCTGGCTCAGACACTTGGTCACAAGGAAACCGGCCTTTCCATTTACCTGGACCTCCTACAAAACAGACTTTTAGGATTCATACAAAGGGTAATGACACATTTACAACTTCCAAAGTTCCTTTCATCTTGATAGTAGGATGGTTTATTTTAAAGAATTGGTAAGGGGAGTAAAAAACTAAGATTGACATGGCTCAATCTTAGTAATTCAAGTCACTGTTTTTATTTGACAAACTCATCTAAGTGCCTATTATGTATATCACTTACGCATCCCATTTAAGAAGGTGAGATTTTCTTGCACATTTTTGTAACACAATCATTTGCAGATCATATCTTGGCCATTATCATTACTCCTCCTTTTTCTGCTCTCACTGCAGATATTAGAGTTTATCAGGTGGCATTCTCAGAGGAATAAAGGAATGGGCCAACTCATTTTCAGCTCTTAATGCATAATACATAAGATGACTAATGTACCACGCTGTCCTATGGCGTCGTTTTTACCAAAGACAATGCTCAATCAATGGGTTTCTGGAAATATGACAAGGATTTTTTCCTTTTAGCTGCGAGTGATACTACCAGCCCTTCCTGCGGAGAGCCAAGAAGGGGTTGTGACATCAGATAGTCACATTGGTATTTTAATATCTTGTAACGATTGCTTTAAGGGGTGGGGACTGGGGTTATGCTACTTGGCCTGTTCATGTAGCAAAACATGAAATTGACTGCATTTATATTTCTATTTTTTTTACTTACATTAGATGGAGAGTCGTAGTTCTGGAAAGCAGGAAAGCTTTGCTCCTCTCTGGCTCCAGAAGCAAATCGGCCGCAGAAAGATCCATGATTCGAGAATGGAGTTTCTGAAAGAGAGAACACAGCATTGTGAATTTTGATGGGTAATTCAAATATGACTTGCTGCACAGGGAATTATCCTCATATAATACAATAATTTACACACTTCAGTAAACTTCAATAAATCTTTAAATGCTTTTTAATAGTTAAATCAAAATCCCCAAATAAAATCATAATTCAAATGTTTAATAAAAATTTGAGTGGGAAAAAAAGTAGAATTATGCTCAAAAGCCATGAGTCTTTTTTTTTTTGGCAGCATTTCTTCCATACATCACTGTAAAAAAAATGTCTGTGGGCTCGCATTAAAAGAAACAGAAGCTATTTCCCTTCTGATGTTGGTGTCGAATGTTGCAGAGGGAGAAATGTAGGATGTGATGTTTTGGCCAGAGGCAGAGTCATGCAGTTTGTTTGCTCTTAAGAGACAAAAGAAGCACTCGCTACCATTATGAGCTGTTTTTATATTTATTTATTTATCTGCCCGAAACATGAGGAAAATTTCATAAGCCTACTTTCAGCATTGACAATATGAAATGTAAGCAGAATATAAGTTTTGAAAAAGAAAGAATTGTTTTTTAATGGTTCCATTTGCAAGAGGGTGACTTTCACTTGAAATGGATTCTGCCGCTGCGACATGTGGCATTTTATTTCCAAGAAGACATAAAGCGAGCACTGGATTTACCCTTGGAAAGTAGTGCGGTGTCGAATCCAGCATATTCCCACTTTGGTTCATTCGAGCGGAGGGTGCCCAGTGTAATTAAGTTGTGAGATTAATATGTGGAAATGTATTTGCTTCTGTATCCGTCCCTCTTAAGCGTATGAGTTAAATAAGACCAGCATTGGGGGGAAAAAGAATCAAAGGGATCCCTTACTCCCTGATGCAATTATTTTCGATACGCATTAGTTTATTCTCTGGCTGATGACATTAATGACTTTGAGCAAAGAGTTGGAGTCAAGCTCCAGTGGAGAGAGTTGGATTTGGAAGAAATAATATTACCGTCTCTTCAACAAAGGCCCACAATGAAATAGTAATAAATAAATAAATAAATAAATAAATAAAAAACACACATATAAACACACACTATATAAGAATCAATTTCAAGTTAAAAATAAACACTTCTTTTGAATGTACGTAAAAGGCACAAAATTTCCTAAAAACAATTTTCCAGCTCAATATCTTTAGTTTGAAAATTAAAAAAAAATTAAATAATTACTTGTGATTATTAATTAAGTGATTTGTTAAACACCAGAAACTAAAACCAGGTTTTAGCTGGATTATAAGATTGAAGAATATTGTTATGAATGTTATGTATAAATGTATATTGCCAGAATTGTTTTTCATTTCACTTAATGTGAAATGGAAATGTGCACAAAACAGCTTAAATGAACTAGAATTATATCAACATATAGAGTGAATTTTGTTAATTTCATTTGTCCATTGTATAATGACTTGAGAATGTCTATGTTCGAGAGAATCCCTTGATTTAATTTGGTTGTCTGTTGGTGAAATGTTCAGTTGGGTCTTTTTAAATTTGATTATTATTTTGACAAGTTTTATAGAGAGGGCATGGGTAATCAGACAAGGATCCCTTTACATTCTTTATTATGATTTATTTTGTTGAGTTAAACAACTTGTGGAATTTATGTATTTGTTTATCATTCATTCATACTTATTTATTGCAATAATCAAGAATTCTGACAAAATTTTGTGAACATACATTTCCAATAAAAAAATCTGTTCATGGAGGAATTATTAATTAGAACTATTAATGATATACTTATTTTGACACCAGTCCTATTAAGAATTATTAAGTAAAACTAAGAAAGGCTAAAAAAATAAAACCAATACAAAAGAGGAAAGAAATCAAACTAATCTGAAGCATACAGCAGTATATGATTAATTTCCAAAATTTGGTTTTAAAAACTAAACTAAATTGGAATATGGGTGATTAAATAATTTAATATGACACATTTCACTTTTTTTCCTCTTTTCTATTAGTTTTTATATAACAAATACTGTATAAACTAGACGGTTTCTTGGATTTATACTTTCACTTTTTTAACATATAAATTGAGGTATATGAAGCTCTTGAGCAGCCTCGGACTCGTCCCGTCGCTCCACTCTGGATGGGAGTGTCTGGGGTTGTGCAGCAGGAGGTTGATCTTATCGTTAGGGTGCAGGATTTCACCTCCTCAGCATCCTCATCAAGCATTCAGTCAATAGTGTCACAGGGTCAGGGTGGGAGACAGTGAAAGGCGAAGCTAAATGACAAGGCCTCATGTTTAACCTTCCCCAGGTTCAAGGCCGGGATCAAAGTCACAAAAAAAAAGGGGTCGCTAATGCACGCTGACTGGAATATATCATGCTAATAGTGGCCTCTTATTGATGACAGGGAATGCAGTAGAAATAAGTGTACTACTACTATTTTTGCCATTTGGTTTCAACTCGAAATTTTTGTGAAAATGAAAATATGCACCATTATAACAGGACAAAAACTTTACTGTCCGATTAATTGTATTTTTAAAAACCTTTTAAACTCAAGGTCTGTTTTCACTGTCACAAATACAATTTAAAAAACCTTTGAGCACAAACAATCCTTGGTGATGAGTTCAAAGTTTAGTATTCAGTTATTTATTTTTTGTAAAAATGCTTAACAAGCTTAGTGTAATCAATACTACAGTGATGGGCAACAGTAGCTTATTTACCTTTAAAAATGAAAAGCAAAAAGGCAACGACTACAAATCTAACCTACTAAGCTAACATCCATATGTTAATGCTAATATCCCATGCAGCCAGAAAATGAATTATTACAACAAGTCTGTGTCTTTGAGAACTGAATTAGCTAACCATAATTTGCCGTGTCCATGTTTCCTGATAATTAATAGGCAGCTTCCAAAAATATTTTGGTATTGGCACCAGCTGTCAAAATGTCACCAGTTTAGCTCATACAAATAAACAAGCTCAATTACGGTAGCTCATCATGAAGGTTATTTTTAAACATTTAAACACAGGAAAACAATCGACTAAATAGGATTTCATAAAATCCAAAAATGTCTATGAATTTGTTGATGTGATTATAAAGAAAATGGTTGGTCAAAGCAGCGGCACAGTGCAGTGCTAACAAGGTCACACTGTTAAGGGCCTTGAGGTAACTATGGCAACACTATACATTTGTGTTATAATAAGCTGCTCAGCTGCCACTTGCCCGTCATTTTAGCAGCAGCAGTAAATAAGAATGCACAATTCCAAAAATTGTTTTGTGCTAATTTATTTTGTTGGGGGTGCTGGGGATTGGACTAAGTGAGCCATGAACAGATGTGTAGTTAGCATCAAACGCACTCCAGTACTTTATCTGAGAAACTCAAGATGCCCGTGGGGCGGAAGGGAACGTTTAATTACCGATAAGCAAAAAGGTCCAGACTGGAAATGTACACTCGGATTTGTAACAAAGTCTTTCCCTGCTCCAGGCTCGAGCTGGAATGACAATCCCGCATGGATATTTGAGACAATTTCTCTCTGCTCTGAATCCTTATTGCTATTAAGATGAGAGTATTTTATTGAGAGAGTCTTGAGTAGAGATGCTGAAAGTTGCTGGTAGCATGCAAGCGTCATGCAGAACAGTTAAATATAGATGTTTTTTACAGCTCCTACTCGGCTCACAATAGATGAACCTCTGGAACAATGTGATTAACAATGTGATTAATGTTCCATTGAATCCTCAGATGTCATGAAATAAATAAATAGATATAATTTTCCACTGACACATTCTTTCAAATTGCAAGCTGTTGCTCTATTGTTAAAGTGTAAAGAAGGTTGTGGAAGCAGGGTGGGTTTAACTCGAACATGTACAGTACTGGAATTAATAGGATATATGGAGTAGACATTCAGTTATATACTCTATATATAAATGGATAAAGAGACAGTTTTACAAATGTAAAGTCTCACTGTCATGGTTGCCTCTATTGGCTGGTTGCAGTATAGACCATTAACTACTGCTTATTAAATGCAACCAGCAAGTTTAGGACACATCAGTGAGCTGTACACATTAATCAAAGCTATTGTCAACACTGATTATTGTTAGTCAACACAACATATACAGTACTTGGATGTTTAAATCCATTTATAACTGCATAGTGGAACCAAACAAAGTGTTGTAATTTAACTACAAAGCTGCTCCATTTACTGTAGCGCTAGCATCCATAATGTTACATGGTTCAGGTAAACAGGGTTTTGTAATGATGCTTACTAAACTAGCGCTATGTTAGTTATGTGAACTAACACACGCAAGTGTAACAAGATTGTGATCAACAAAAAAATCTATTATAAGTTGGTTTACAAATGTCAGGTCTAAGTGGCAGGATTTCTATGAACATTTGTATATGTTTAATATGTAAAAGAGTTACTTTTGAAAAGTATGACAAAATAATCAAAGAAATGGGATGGTGGCTGAGTGGTTAGCACTCCTGCCTCACAGCAAAAAGGGTTCAATTCCCATCCAGGGCAGGGTCTTTCTCCCCATGTCTGTGTAGGTTTCCTCCAGGTACTCCAGTTTCACCTACCACTAAAGACATGTACAATAGTCCCTCCTCTACACACACATGGGGCCAGCACTCCCCTGCAAAAGAGATTTGTACTCTCAGTGGGACTACCCTGGATAAATAAAGGCAAAAAAAAAAAAAAAGATTCTAAATAAATTAGTTGCAACAACAAAGTCTTTATGACATCTATGTTCACAATGAAAGCTCTGACCAGAACCAAAAAATTACATTTAATACTTGAATTCACACTGCAGATCAAATTTATTCAACTGCCATCAATATTCCTCCTCCAGTTTTATTGCACTTTTACTTGACAATGTCCCGGCCCATCCAATAACGACGCTGGCGGCAGAGCTAAATCTGACAAGCAACTTTACAACGCACCAACGGCCAACTATTTCTCTGTCTCACTTCATTTCTTCATTTCCACTCCTCTATATTTAAGTCTCCACTTCTTCTTGATAGATGGACATTTACAATCTTCTTTTCTCGTTCCTTTGTATAGACACCAACTAGCTCTGAAGCAGTCGTCAGGACAATTATGCAAAATCATACTTAACCATCCGTATTGTATGGCCATATCATATCACAGCTGACAATAAGTGGGCGAAACATACAGTGGCAGGTCCATCTGTTTCATAATTACATTTTTAAAATCCAGTGAAAATTGCTCACAGTCATTTTAGAATAAATTGATTTGTACAGATAAACTGAAGCAGTTTTCAGCAACTTTCAGATGAGAGAATGAATGTGGATATACGGAAAACATATATACTCACTTTGATGTCTTTAGCAACAGTGTGCAAAACTGGACTGTTATTTGCTTAAACATTATATATGCTAACAAGTACAACACAGTATTTGTAAAGTGTGTGGGAACATTTACTGTAGCCACAAATTCTTACCAAACAAAAGAACTCTGTAATATAATTTGATAGCTTTGTTTGATTGTTAACTTTCTATTGACATTTTTTTTTATTGTGAGAAAATGTGTTGACTCTAGTAAGTTAGCGTTAGCTATGTGAGTGTCTGAAAGACATGAGAGTTATTAAACAGTGATAAGTTTAAATGGTTGTGTTTTATAGTGGCTCCAGATAAAAAAATGTATACATTTTTTTACATATTTTATATGTAAAACATTTTAATACTAGGATAAATAAAATAAAAGCTCAAAAGGGAAAATGAATGACAAAAGCAAGTGCTAGGATTGACAAGCATTGGACTTGTGGTCTGTTGAAAAGGGACATACTATAAATACTGTAAATAAATTCTGCAATATTTGTGTTTGCAGTAGACATTAGAGATATGTAGCGGGAGATCGGTGGCTTTTATATTAAATGGAGAGAGAATTAGAGCTTTAGACTGTGATATTATTGTTGGATCTTTTTGTGTGGCCTTTCAAAAGCTTTTCCTAATGGCTGTTTTCATTTTGCGGATGGACTTTACGTAGCTTTAAGTGCATGGTCCTTGAACTTTAAAAACTGAAAAATGTTTTTTCTTTATGTTTTTAAAGCACCTCAAGGCTGTAAGAACATTTTATTTAGTTATCTTTGCAGCATCAGGTCTGTGCCTGAGCCCTTAGAGCATTTTAATATATGCTGGGATGTGGGCTTTTATGTCTGACAGTGGACTTATACCTGGAGAAGCAGGTCAGAGGCGGGCTTGATCTTCTGCTGGAAACAGAACGCCCAGGGCTCTGTTTTGCTGCTCCAAGTCAAAGACTCTTGTCCGCAGTTTCAGACACTCCTCCCGAAGATCCTAAAAGAAAAGAGACAATAAACAGTTTTCATATTTATTATAATGCCACGGTTGTGTTTTTTTCTTATATATATTTATATATATATTTGGTGGTGTTTCCATAGTAACGTGAGACAAACCTTCTGAGTGAGGAGCGCCTGGACAACTTGATTGGCCACCTACAAAACAAGATAAACAACATGTCAGGTTTGTGTGGGCAATTTACAAGGATTTTAATATAAAAACTGTCTTACACAAAGAAACAATGTGTCATTCTTTACACACTTTCTCACTGTGCACCAAGACGGCATTAAACCAGGCCTGAACTGAGGACTAAAGAAGGATAGTATAAACCAGGGATACATACATACATTAACTCCAAAATAAGACGGACCGGCAAAATCAAGCCTAAGACTAAACAATGGTCTAAGCATGGACTGAACTAGATCTAAACCAGGCCTGAAACAAAGGCTAAAAATTAAAATGTGTGTTAATAAGAACAGAAAAGGCCAAGTGTAAACTCAGGATGAAATCTTTGACTAAACTAGTTCTAAAAAATTCTAAATTAAGCCTAATTTAGGACTAAACCCACGATACCAAACCAGGTCTAAACACAAAAATAAACTATGTGAAAAAATGTTAGCAAGTAAATGTTCAACTTTTTCTAATGTGGTCATGGGAACAGAAATCTTTTGGGGTTTCTTCTGCTAATTAACAAAATGTCCAAGTCCTTATTGACACTAAGACAAGACCAGGTTTAAACATAACTCTTCTTCCACACTGAAGCCATGTTTTACATATCGCTTGTGTTTCTCTCGACACTTGGGAGCGGCTACAGTGGCAGAGGCGTTTCCCAGCTCTAAGTGCTGTTGTGCTTGGTCTCGGTCTCATGGTGGCTCACAAACACTCCACACTCCAGACCGCAACGCCAACCAAGAGCCTGCTCAGGTTACAGCCCATTGATTGCTCATTATTACAGTGTGAAGCCACATGAGTTGTTCCGAGTGCACTCACAATCGTTTATTGGATGAGGCGTGATGGGAGTAAATATGGTTAAATGAGCCCTGAATGGAGCACACATCATGGATCTGCCTCTAGGAACAGCCTCGAGGGCAAAGTACACCTCACCAGTATGGACTGATAATGCCGTATACTATATATATATGCACTACAATGCTGGCTATATTACAAACATGTTGTTTTATGATCCAAAATGTATTGTATTATAAAACAATATGGGCCATATATGGGCAATATATAGAATATATAGGTTGTTGACTATACAGTATATAAAAATGGACACGGAGACATCTCCTCAAATATGAAGCCAACGCATCAGTGTTGCCATCTGGTGGACAGACAACAATCCACTCTCACATTCATGCACTAGGGATACTTTAGAGTTGCCAATTGACCTGTACCTGCATGTCTTTGGGCGGTGGGAGGAAGCAAAGAAATCTACATCAAAATGGCTGACAAAACCAAAGAATCAAGGCATTGGGATAGTAAGTCAAGTCCTCAAACCAATTTAAAAAATGCAGTAGTGGGACCTTAAGAGACCTGTGCATTACTGAATTGAGTATTTTCTTACCCATAAAGATTCTGGTCTAAAATGATGGATCATTTCCCATCTATTATTGAGCTAAGTTACATTTTCCTCTGTTGCTATGGTTATATTGACATCGGTTCATTACAATAAGTTTGATTCTACAAGAGTGGAGACATTTTGGTAAGGGTAAAGAAGGGCACTCGGTTTACCTAATATGTTTTCTTATACATGTTTAGAGTCTGAGGGTTCCAGGACAAATAGTGCAACCTGTCTCTGTCGGTTATACTTTTCCTGTAGCAGTGTTCTTGCTTGACTTTCTCCTTCCCTGTTGGTGTTATTCAGCGAGCAGCACTGCCATGAGCAGGGCCTGGTTTATTCCTCTCCTGAGGCTTCCCAAACAGTACTTATCAAGCTCTCACAAAGAACCAGAGGGCAAAGAATTGCCATTGTTATGTAAATCACAGCTTGGGCAACACCAGTTCACATCAGGTGCAGGCTATTAAACGGCTGGCTTTATTGCAAAATTAATATTCTTTGTGAGCGTTTATGTGTGATACAAAAAAAGGCCAGGATTCACCAATTAAAAAGCCATTAAAAGTATATCTCACTTAAATCAGACTACAGGGAGAAAATAATAGCGCTTACTTTAGCCAAGTTTTGAAATGAATTCTTATTACAAACAATTAAGCTTGTCTTCTTTAGAGTTGTGAAATATTGACCACCTGTTGTATTTCCCTTTAGTCTTACAGCTTGTTTTCCCCACATTAAGTCAGCTTGGACAATTACACCTAGACCGTGCAATTTTAGGTTTATAATAAGTAACACCACTTAAAGAGGTTTTTTCCAGATTATTGTCAAGCTTTTGAGTAGCACAAACGCTTATAGCAAATTCATTGAGTGAAGCTTGAAAAGTCATTGTTCAAGCAGAGGAATTATGATGGTCACAAAATTAGCTGTAGCTAGCTAGTAATTAGTGGTAAGGTAGAAATAATGGGCTCCAGTGCATGATTTCATTATGGGCCTTTCAAAAAGCATATGTGGGACTTTCCCTTAAGTGCATAACATAGCTTAATCATAGCTTAAACATAACTTAAGTGCATAACATAGCTTAATCTATGTTATGTACATCATCTGTACATCATTCGCCAGTAATCTGCTGTGTTCTTGTTCTTGTTGGTGGTAAATAACTTTGTGAATTAACTTAATAGGTGGATGTACAAAGGTAAAAACATGAGAGAAAGACAAAATCTTCAATGGGATGATGTACAATGAGGTCTAAACTGAACACTACCAACATAAACGTATAGATACCTGCATGGCTAGTAATGCTAACGGACAAGAAAGTTGCACAGGATTTGTTGCATAACAAATACATACAACAGAAAGTGACCATATTTCCAAACATCAAAACAGGGATACTTTTTTTTTTCAATCAACATATTCTTTCCATACAATGGAATTAACATGACGGGATTTGCAATGGGGCATCTGAACTACTTAGCTACCTAAACAGCTCCTTGACTTTGACAGGTGTAATATGCTCATTATAGACACAATGTAATAAGTGGATATAATGTAATTGCCATTTACTGTTTCAAAAGTAATGACAAAAGTCAATGAAGTTAGCTGTATGCTTAGTATGGTGTTCTTTACAAGGAGCTTGAAATTGTGATAGACCCAATTGGCCCAATTCTTTATCTGTATGGCTTTGATATAAAAGTGACTCCTTAAGTGGCCACCTCCATAAAGTGGGGGCAAAGATTTCTTCTGAATAGCTCTTTACTAGGACCTACTCCTAAACAGGGTCAGTTTTCTCTTATCACCCAGGCTAGTCACGGATAACCTGACCTACTCTGTTTTATGCTTAAAGTGTAAATACTTTTGTGCAGTCATTGTCAGTTGTAACATCAGATCTCAACTGCACTCCACATGGTACTTTTTCAAACATGAAGCATTGTTTGTGTTGTACTGGATTCATTATCCCACTGCATCAAGTGGCCTTTAGAGAAACAAGATAAACACTCACTTCGTCAAGACAGCGCTCGTACTGTTCCCTCTGGTTCTCATTCTGCGAAGCCAGGACAGAATTCTCCTCCTGTAAATGGTAACAAAACTTTGCGTCAACACAACACTCCTAGAAAAGAGAGGTGATGGTAGAAGTTGCAATCAAGCCGAGCTAAGAGGTGCTTCAAAAAGGTCAGATGTCGACGCAGGATCAGAGCGGCTAATAAAAAATGTATACAGCAAAAGGTTAAAGGGAGGGGTGTTTACATTGGTAAACTTTGGGCTGGCAGCTAGCCATTTGGAGAAGGAGCCTAATAAGAATATCTGGTCCAGTTGCCGAGCGATGAGGCAGTGGCCTATTGATCTCAGGGAGAGTTTCCAATTTGTCAGAGGTAGGCGGCGTATTAGAGGCTGTCAGTGGGCTTTGCTTCACTCGCCCTCTGGCCTTTAGTAGAAACGAGCGATCCCCTGATGAAAACATGGCAGACGTAATGACAACCCAAACGTTGCAATTACGCCATGTCGGAAAAAACGTTTTCTAATTACAGCCTCGGAGTCTGGCGATGGCTGCACATGGAATCACTACAACCTGTGGATTTGCTTTGTGAACAGAATCAAATGTAGATGATGCGCTACATTTGAAAAACCTTTGACATCTTGTATCATGTAACATTGAGAAATCTCTAAAACAAAATCATAGTGCAGTTTTTCTCCTGACAGGGACCTCTTATTGGAATTGATTTTACCTTAAAGGCTGATATAAAGTGTATAACCACTTAAAAGTTTCCTGCTTCACAAGGCTTTAAAAAGTTATAATAACAATGAACTCACTCTTATCTTATTCTAAGTTTTATTTGTAAAATAACATTGCAGAATGTGATTGGTCATTTTTTTTCACAGAGACTACTCTGGTTTAGTTTAATTTTGAGAGGAATGACGTTTTCAATGTACCATTAGCATAATAGAATATTCAGTGAGTAGAATCATTTATACTGCTTTGAAGACTGGTCACCAAATATAGGTTCGATTTAGATCTTTCTTCTCTTTCTTTACATAGAATTTTGTAAATTATGTAAAAGAAAATTCTTTACTGCAGTGATTTCCAAATGGTCTCATCCTGGGACAATTTTTTGGGACCCACTTTTTGCAGAACTAAATTTGTAAACAATTTCTTCAAATACTTTTTTGGAATATTTTATTTAAGTAAACAGACTAAACAAATTCAAAGTTCACAGTCCTTTAAACAATCCCTAAACATGTCACTTTTCAATTAATAAGTTAACTGTGACATTTTTTCAATAAAAGCCTCAGATAACATTGACAAACTATTTTTTTTTAACCTTACCTTGCGACCCACGAAGAACTTGTGGGCAACTGTAGTACACAAGTGTCTAGCTTGTACTGAATTGGCAATATGGCTTAACACAATGTTAATATGCATTGGAGCTTTTTTCATACTATTGAACTAGTCATCTCAGTCCATAAATCCTACTTAGTTTTGATTAATTCATGACATATTGTGGATTTTTACCAAAAGGCATAGTCCACCATTTCTTGCTGAATTTATTTAAACTCTGATAAGGTAATACGCTGCAGAAATAAGAGCAGGTCGGTGCTTACTTAATGTCAGTGGAGTTTATGCACATTTAGGGCCGGTGATGTATGGCCTCTGTTTAGTGGCTGCTGCTTTAGATGGCGGTGCATCCATCACGGTACGGCCAAATGGAATAAAATAGCAGATAAGTCTTGATAAAGCCATTTGAATGTAATGTTTGGTAATGTGCCTCATTGGTTGGATCGCAGAGGGTGACCACACTTCCTGCCAGTCTTCAGGAGATAACAAAAGAGATGAATAGAAAAGGCGATTATCTTACAATTTGATGTAATGAAAGTCTGATTTCTTTTATACAAGTGAGATTTTTTTCTTTTGAAGGATTCTTTTTAGATCTTAGTGGAATTGTCCAGTGGCTTTGGTAGCGAACAATCGGTGTGGATACTGTATGTTTGTGCAGCTTGGGGCATTCAGCAGCTTTTCTGAGTGCAGAGCTAAACAAACTCAAGCTGGGGTACAGCCTGAAGACCCTGCTGTGACTCTCTGGAGAATTTGATGAGATGTCATGCCTTTAGAAACAACGGAGTGAGGGGTTTGACAACTGGCGGATGGGCTGGCTGCAACTGATAGCTAGAGGTGTCGGGAAGTGTGGCTGTAGGACGGAGAGGCATAAGTGGGGAGGACAAAAAGTGGGAAGAACAGGAACAAAGGAAAAATGATAATGGGGAAGTGTGTTGAGACGATTCAGTTTGGTAATATGATGACATTTTAAAATGAAGCAGTGTTGGGATTAAAGGTGCAGTGTGTAGTTTTGGCCTCTATCTAGTGGTGAAAAGTGCAGTTCCATATTTTACAGAAGCCTTGCAGGGACATTCTGTTATCTATGAACAAACCCAGTAGAAATGGGTTAGGCTTTTGAGATTACTTTAAAAATTTAGGAACAAAATTAATTTACTTGTGAAATGTTGTCAATAGATGTGAAAAAATAGTGAGCTTCTTTTGCTCAGTTTTTTTTCCCTGTACCCAATATATTCTGTTATCAGCAGTGAAAATGTATCATATCAAAGTGTATGCATATGGTAAATGGTAAATGGTAATGCATTTATATAGCGCATTTTTGCACCCTTTTCGGGCACCCAAAGCGCTTTACATCATGCTTCCACTCACCCCATTCACACACATTCACACCTGGGGCAGACAGAGATGGGGGCTGCCATACAAACGGCGCTCAACCTTCTCCTACCACCACAAAACACACCTCTACAGTCACACACATTCATACACCAGTGCTACGGACACTAGAGGCAAGGTGGGTTAGGTGTCTTGTCCAAGGACACAACGACAGTATGAACTGTGGGGCGAGCGGGAATCGAACCTACTACCTTCCGGTTGAAGGATGGCCGCTCTACTACCGGGGCGGCAGTAGCTCAGTGGTATCAAGGTGAACCGCTTAAAAAAGATGGTTTCCTAAAGCTGCCTACCTCCAAGGCCTTAAGGCGCTCCAGAAGGAGTTTGGTTTTGTCTTCTGCCTGGCTGGCTTCCTCTTCAGCATTCAACGGCAGAGTGAGATCCGGCTCTGTCTCACTCCTCGACAGTGTCGCATCCTCTTCCGAGCCATCATGCTGCTTCTGCACCTTATCGGATAGTTTATCCTGTAAAAACAAGACAGGGTTTTGAGTCGTCAGGTAGCAACTGGAGCAGACGGCAATAGAAGTGTGCAAAAGAAATATTACAAATGTTTATCGAAGATGTGATAAATAGATAGATGGGACGAAACTGAATAAGCTTCGAAAAAAGAGCTCCCTAACATTCCCTAATTCCTAATCAGATATTTTCCTAAGAGTGACACTGACCTTGAGCCCCCCCCCATCTTTGTCTGTAACTGGGTCTGTCTTCCTTTGACAAACTCTCTCTGTCGCTCTGCCAGATATCTTGTTCTTGTTTTTAACTTCCTGGCATGTGTGATAATTAAGCGCTTGTAATAATTAGCTACTAATTAGGCTCTGTCTGATGAGCACTGATCTGCAAACAGAATACAATAAACTGTCTGTCACTTCAAGAGTTCTCTAAATGTATTCAAGGGATAAATATGAATGCGCTGCAGTCTTAAGATCACAGTGGTAAATAAAAGAAAACGTAACTTAGGTTTCTTTAACACACTGTTAAAACAAACTCTGGTGTAATAGCTCAGTCAGAACCTCAGTTTGAGTCAACCTCAAACTTGCACACCAAGATTCCCCGAAAAATGGCTCATTTGCCTCAGTCAACAAGTCCAAGGTGCATCACACCAAGCCAATCATGCTTATGCCAAATTTCTACCAATTCACAAAAACCAAAGCACTGCAGAAATAATAGGACAACCTTCCTTTGAGGAATATTATTTGTAATTAGTATGTCTAGAGTCACCACAGCCAATCTCTGAGCTACTTTGGGCACTCTCAATAGCATTAGTCTCCACAGAGCGTACAACTTTGCAATTAAAGTCGATTTAGTTGATTTTGCAATATACTGTAGCTGTTATTGACATTTTTTAAACTATTTGAATCTATTGTTTTTGTTTTTTCATGGACCCATTTGTGAAGTCTTTATTTAAACCGGTTCCTACATTTAAAGGTTGAAAATGCTGAAATTTTTTGCTGTGGCCAATTGTAACAATGCTCACTCTGCATTAATTTCACGTGTCATTCAAATTCTTCATTTCTCCCAGCTCATCCTCCTCACTGTCCATTAACCTTCCATTACCGCCCTAAAGAATCGTAAAAAACCCTTTCTACCGGGCTGACTTTGACACCAACGAGCTAACGCTTGCTTTTACTTGCTATTCAGATGTTAGAATGTGATATATGAAAGTGCGCTTGCGTTACATTCGTCATTCCCGCCTGTGCGCTGACACATAATTGTCAAACTTGGAGATACCTTCTGGTTAATGTGCTGGACGATGCAGAGGTGAGTGGCTGATAGATGTTAGAGTGCTATTTTTTAACAATTTGAAATGATGTCCTTCAAAGTGCTTAAGTTGATCCAATCTCTGAGCATATATTAGGCTTTCAATATTTGATTCCACCAGACATCATGTGCGTTGGAGGCTATACTTTATGGTTTTGTTTGTGCATTTGCTTTGAGAGGCGGCTCATCAGAGAGAGCGCAGACAGCTCAGATAGAATCTCCGCAGAGAGAGTGTGAGCTGTAGGAGAGGGGAGGAAACCTTGTCCCTCGTGCTGCCCTTTCAAGTTATTGAGTTTGTCTATTGAGTTTGCCGACGAGCGCTCACTAAGACAGCTGCTGGGAGTAATAACCTCCGAGTTGCTTTGCTTTGATAATGGCTATCCAATATAAAACAAAAGAAACAATTTATTGATTAAAAATACATAACTACTACTGACAGCTACCACTGGTGATGCCCATTCAGTACAGCTAGTTTGTCAAGTGGTGACATTTTTCAGTAATTTTACAGTGTTTACTAGTGCATAATTCCACAAACATTTTCTTTACACTAGACTGTCATTTCTCATTAAAGCATTGACACCTTTGTACAACTTAATATAGCAGCATTAAAGCTGCTTACTTCCTGAACTTATAGCCTTTTCAACCTTCCCTCAGGGCATTCTGCTTTCTGATCATTCACGTGCTTAAATTCAAGGGTGATATAAAAAAATAAAAAAGAATTGTTTCCAGCAATAGACATAAATCCTCTGCATATATCCATCACAGACTTCAGAATGAGCAAGCCACACACAGTAAATTAAAGTGCTCGGTTGATACACCGAAGTGACATCTCAGTGCAGTAATGTCAGTAAACATTCAAACAGTGACCCCACATGGTGACCCACCGCGCTTCGAAAATATTACTGATTCTTTCTGCTTCTCAGCTCAGTCCAAGGAGTGTTTTCTCTGGCAGAACGAGTTTGGCAGGGGGTGCTCTCACCTCGGACCAGTCTGGGTTTATTTAAGACTGGGCAACTGGCAGCTGAGGCGTTGGATAAGTGAATCTAAGATAACTATGTTTTTCATATCAGAATAATATTTGGGAACTGACAGCAAAAAGAGCAAGTGTGTGCTTTAGTAAATCAGGGCAATCTATACTTGAGTTCTTTCATCATATTTGACATAGAGGGTACAAAATAATGGACCAATGGAATGTCACCCATATAAACTGAAGGCGCAAAAGTGGGCTAACTAAGTATAATGAACCAGAAAATGCTATCATATATTTATTTGCCACCCCTTGAAGAGTGTAATGCTAAACGTCAGATAAATACTGTAGATAACTGATAATAAGGAGTTCTGTAATTAGTAACAAAGACTGTATAGATTAATGGACTAATAAACTGTGATGTTATCCACATAAACCTTACAATATACCTGAGAAGGCACAAAAGTGAGCAGACTAAGTATATGCAAGAGGGATGTCATTTTAACATATTTAATAAAAAGTTTGGAAGCAAGAAGAATAGCTCCCACACAGATACCAGTAGAAATACTGCTAACTCTACAACATAAAGAACTTGTGCGGTTTTTCCCTTAAATATGATTGTTTTTATTCAAACAGCATATGTTATATTTTATTAAACATCCTTCCTGACAGAGTTAGCATTGCGGAGTTGCTGTTCTGGTTATCTTGTCTGAACATTAATTTCTCTGTGTAAAATGTGTGGGCACTGAGGTGTATTTACAACACCTGGAATGATGTGGTTATGAAAAGGATGCCTGAGGAGGTAAAGACAGAGGGAGACAGACTTCAAACAGCGGCATTAGAAAAGCAGAAAGTGAGCACGTCGCTATGGCAACAATTATTTCTAATGAGTGAACAGCAGTTTGTGAGTTGTTTAAATATCTTAAGGGGCGCAGTGGCTCAGTGGTAGAGCGGTCGTGCTTAAACCGGAAGGTAGGTGGTTCGATTCCCACTCTCCCCACAGTTCATACTGTCGTTGTGTCCTTGGGCAAGACATTTAACCCACCTTGCCTTCAGTGGTGTTCCAGCTGTAACACTGGTGAATGAAACCTCAATGTAAGTCGCGTTGGATAAAAGCGTCAGCTAAATGACTAAATGTAAGTTCAACACAAAAGTTTAGTATTTTGTTTTACCCATTATCAGCACTAGATATATTTCCTCAAACCCCAGCATGACAACACATCCCGTACTATAAAACACCACATACATTTTGCAGAAAAAGGAAAAAAAAACCTAGGACTAAAACAGGAACTCAACCATAATACCAAAATAAACTAGAACTACAACAAGGACGGAAACAAGGACTAAACCAGGACTAAAAACAAAACTGGACTAGGGTAAAACTAAAGCCAGGACCAAATCTTGAGCTAACACAGGACTGAACCCTAAAACTAAATTGCTTAAGAAGGACTACACACCTAAACAATCATTTTAACATCTAATGCATGTTGCGTTATTTACTAATCTTAAAATTCCATTTGTTGAGGACCAGTCATATTAACATTAAAACTTGAATAAATTTGTATAATTAGGGCTCGGTGTTGTGTGTTTTGTTGGCAACAGATAAATCCAACCTTGTTATGTGTTCAGTGGCCAACCTTCTTTGTTGCAACCTTCTTTCAATCATTAGTTAAACATAGTCTTCACTCTGTACCAAATTTCCAAATGTGCATTGCATTGAATTTATTTGCTTACTTTGAGGGGGATAAGATGAGTTCATGAAGTGTGTTCACAAGGGGATTTGCTCAATTGAAAAAAATATATAGTATGTCTGCCAGGCCAGTAGGTGTGCTGTGAAACCTGCTGTGTATTAGACAACCACTGCCATCCTCTCTTCTACAAACTGGCTATTGCACTGAATTGTGTTTGCATGACAGTAGTCAAATTCAAATAGCCTTAGTTTGACAAAACCACATTTAAAATTCAAAAACATCTCAGTACGACTTAACTTATTTGCACTAATTTAAATTAGCAATCGCGCAACACACCTTAATAATGTGACTCTTAGTCCAGATAGTGCTGCATATATACAACGTAGTCAGACTGGAGTTGGACAAAGTTTGCCGGTATGATAAAGACAACTGTGGAATACACATAGGTTACCATATTGTTACTGAAAATTATATTGGCAACACTAGATATACCAAATGAGTCCTCTCACATTAAAAAAAACTGAATATCAAACATATATTAACATGACTGCTGCATCATTGACCTACTGGGCATTAATAGGCTACTCACACTGTTATAGCAAGACAACAAGTGGGAAATGGTGATAAAATTAAGTACACTTTGTATTACAGATGGTTTTTTTTGGGGGGTTTGGACATGTTTTTACCTTGTAGGCCTTCATTAGGTCTACTGTGTCCATGGCAGTCTGCTCCAGGACGCCCTGATTCTGCAGCAGCGACCGCACCGTCTCTTCCATCCTGCAAACACAACAACAAACCCATTCAATAAACCCATATCATTTGTACCAAACGTTCAGTCGACAAGTTACAAGCGCAGCCATTTCTAACAAATATTATGGAACTTAATCGGATCATTTTATGCATAACACAATAATACATTCAATTAGCCTTGAATGTTTTGCTCAAGCATTTGGATAATCAATCAGACTTTCCAGATTATGGCCTCAAAAGCAGCCTTTGTTTTCGAACATTGCCGTGTTGTAAGACAAACATGCTCCAAGGGGTAATAAACTGTTATCAAGGTCCAAACTGAGTTTTAATTGGCAAAAAACAGAACGACTGCCTGAGGACAACAAGGTTATATTGAATATAAATATTTGAAATAATGTGATGTCAAAATTCAAAGTTTTGAGTAGACTCAAAGGACCAGAAACTGAAGCTGTGTTGTGTTTTAAATGGATAGCAAATGGATAGAACCTCCACTTGCAAATTTTCTCACTTTTCATTTCAACTGTATAAACAACAATAATGAATTGGCAGAAGCACAAGATGGATGTGTGGTGTTCTCTTCTTGGACCTATTCCCGAAGTCGGCTCCATTCAAATATGCTATATAACACTTCTAAATGACTAAATTGCATAGAAAATGTGCAAACGTGGGATTCATTGTCTGGGATTTTGTAAGTGTGTGTGTGTGTGTGTGTGGAGGCATGAGCGCTTGGTTAAAGCTTGAATTAAGTGCAATCACAGCAGCAAACACCAAGCAAGTGACCTTGACCTTCAAGGCTTGGTGTTCCCCCAAACAATCTGCGCTTCTATTTTACGCCGGGAAAACAGTGCAGGCTGCATGCAAAACAGGTGAGTGCCTCTGCGTTATTTCCACTGAAAACCACTCGCCATTTTGCCATTCTATTGTTATATTCCAAAGCACCAGATAAGCTACTGAACATTAGATGATCTTGCATTTGGAAGAACTGAAAAAGAAAAAGATATGAAGTGACAGCCAGCCTTTGTTAAAAAAGAAAGGTTTTGACATTGTCAGTGAAGTGTTATCTGAAATATATGACATTCTTTTGCTTTGGTTCACGGATATGTCAAACAGAGAAAGGAAAGTGCTCAGATAAAGTTGAAATAAGATTTTAACTTCTCTAAAGTGCAAACCATCACCAGCCCTTGAAATGTTGTTCTCCCAAAAATAGTCTTCTGACAGTAAAATAGTCTTCTTGCAGTTCAACAATAACTACAAGTCCCTGGGAGCTAAGATGGAGGCGGAGATAAGGAGGAAGGGGTGTATTATTATATATATATAGGTATTATTTATATTAATACTTACATCACTAAAGTGTTGTTGTTTTTGTTTTTTACTGAAGTCTATTATCAGCAGAGTTTTTTAACATGTACGCCAGAGTTACGTGACTAATGGCGTCAGAAAAACCGCTGTGTAAGTTTCTGAAACCATTCACTAATTGAGTGGGTTAGAGACTAGGGAGTGCATTCAGACACAGCCTTACTCTATTTAAGACATGACTAACACAGCTAATTGCTGATTCTAACATTGTACTGGACAATTTGTACAAGACAGTTTTTCCTTTATAGTTCCTAATTTCAATATAAATCTTTCTTTTATTTTTATTTTTTGGAAAGCACTGCAGACTGTTAACCCTTAGCTTTGTTGAGAATGTGTGTGGTCAGGGCAGGGCATGGGAGAAGTGTGCTAGCTTCGCCATCTGTCCAGGCTGAGCCACAAAGCCGGCTGTAATCAGGCCACTCGCTGCTGCTTGAACAGTCCGAGAGGCGGGAGCGAGGGACTGGTGGCATATAGCTCCGGTTTCTCCTTCTGTACACTGGCCTTAATCAGCACAAACCTACAGAGGGAAGAGGACGGCTTGAGTCATGCTAAACTAAGGTCAAGATCCAAAGCGCAGAGGTCAGGATTTGTCAGGCGTTGTCAGCATGGCAAGTTAAAAAATGTACCCTAGATTTTCTATTTTTGAGAAGACTTTCCAGGCCACACCGATACACCTGACAATCATTTCTGAATATATGGTAACAACTAGCTAATATAACTGACATAGATGCTATTCTAGCTTTAAAAGACAGGCTTCAGTTGACCAAATATTACAGTAAAATAAACTGTGATGTCTGTATTGTAGGTGGTGATTGACATGAGTTTGACTGACTCCTGGTGGCCTGCTGAGTTTTGGAGCACTTCAGTGTTATTTTCTAATTAGCAATCTGTGTTAGAACCAAGTAATCAGAGTGGATTCAACCCTTCTGAACTTGCAATCTCATCTCCAAACTTTCCGCAAATATGTTCACTTCTAGCTACAATATATATACTTATAATAATATCCACTAGTTTCAGGAAGTACAGTGACAGGTTGAACAAGTTAAGACACTTTTAATAGTACAAGGACTTTGTTTAGACACTTTCGGAATTTTAATGCTAATCCACACCGGCAAAACAATGATTCACCTTGTACCCTTATTCTGTGTATTAGCTGAGGCTTAAATCTGACTAAGACTATGTGGGAAATCAACCTGCTTTTTTTTTGGACTATCAAGGTATATAGGTGTACAGTCCTCGGTGTAATTTGTCGCTCATGTTCATGTCCTTTTGGCTGTCTCTTCCGAATGGAAAAAGGTTGCTCAGACATACAGTACACTGACAGGCAACCACTCCACTATTCAAACACAATGGGTAATTTAGAATCACCAATTCAACTACGCATGCATGTTCTTGGACAGAGGAAGGAAGCCGGATTGCTTGATGAGAACTTCAGAAGCACAGGAAGCTGCATCTCCTATCGTATTATGTTATTATGGAAGCCAACAGATGGAGTTTAAAAACACATTACTAAACAGCAGAGCGGTAGGGAAAGCTGTGATGGCCAAACCTGTCTGCTTCCTTGTTGCTGGAAAACGAGCCTGGGGGGATATAAACCAGTTATGTCGAGGGAGTTTGGGTGTTTGGAGAGCTGTCCGTGACATTCCCGCACACCTGAAAGAGCCTCTTTGTCTCCTGAGACCGAACTTTGAAGCCGTGCCCCCTGCTTCTCCGTCTTACCTTTTCCATTTCAAAGTGGCCGGCGCAGATGTGTGCCATCTCGTTGGACAGACTTTGGGGCTTTTGATGGCAGGGAGGGACAGAGCGGCTTTGAAGTTTTAGCAGAGGTGCTGAGGGGCCGAGATTACTTAATGCACAGGAAAAAAAAGAGTAAGTCCATTTGAGAAGATTTATTCTGAGTGGCAGAACATGAGGGAGAATATAATTCAGACTTTATGGAATGGATTTGGTGTTTTTGTAGCCTATTTGGATAAAGAATTTAAGTGTGTCACGTAATGCATGTCAACAAAACATTTGCTCTCGGATTATTTGTTCTTTTGTTCTTAAAATTCCGCTACACTTTATAATCTTCTTTTGATTGGCCTAAAATACATCGCTCTATTGAACTATACAACAATTTCCTTGGCGGAACTATTTTTTATGCTTAGTCTACAACAGTATAACATATTCCTAGCTTGCGTGGTCTACTACTATATTGTGTATATAGAGCAGTTCAATACAAACCACTCACTAATGCTCTCTACCCACTCACTGACAGCACACACACGTAGTAAAGTAACAGTTTGCAAAATTTTCTTGCAGGGATTTTTGATGGCTAGCTGCATAACTTCCAAGTTAGAGTTTACAAAATGCAGGGTTTGCTAAAAGTACAACTTAGGCAAAGAAACAGAGGCCTGTGCAAGTCGTTTCCTGGGGTTAAAGGCAAATGCTGACTTGGTTGACCTTGCGTGGCCCGAGCTGAATTTCAAATGCACCATTCGACAGCGGTCCAGGAAATACAATTAAGGTTCCAATCAATTTTAAGCCCGAGGTCTGACAATCTTGCCAGAAGCACCTGTATCCATGCAAAATGCAACCACATTCCCAGACGGCCGAGAGTTTTGATGAAAGGTGGACCAAAGTTAGTTCATACACACAAGCCTATTCATGCTTACAGTATAAAAATCTCCAAACAAAAAGGAATAGTTTTAAGTAGAATTGTCAATAGTTACAATGGCTTCAAAGCTCCAACTATTCAAAGTGTAACCTTTACACAAAGCTCCAACCTTAAGTGACAAATTCCTTCACAGAGCTAAAAAATGATCAAAGGAACATCAAACCTTTCTCTAAAGCTGACAATGTTAAACTGAACTTACCCCATTTTGAATTTTTCTCCACTTTTCCCACTTCCATGTTTCCGGAAAAAATCCCAAAACACTGTACAGAAATCCCTGAGCTCCATATGCAGCGACATCTGAACACTGCTGCAAAAGTGACCCAGACACAAGTGTGGCTATGTGGGTCTCTGGGATAAAATAGGCCATGCAGTCATCATATAAGCCTGAGTGCTTTCCGCTCAATCGACAGACGAGAGCGTGGTCAGTGCAGTTGCCGGGTTAGCGAGTCAGCCTTACAGCAGATCTAAACCGCTCCTGTTCTCCTTTTCGACTTGCCGTGTCTCCAGCGTGTCATTATCCGACACTAGTCCCATCCAAAGACAGCAATCTGGCAGGCAAAGACTTTTCCATATGTCCCGTGTTAAGCCCTTTCCAGAGGAGAAGGGCCCCTGCTGCGAGGCATGCAGGCCGGTAGTCTGGGATCAGACGGGGATCTGAAATGGGCTAGGAGGGATGAAGTACGACTAGGGTTAGGGATCCCTTCTGTCTTGTCAGCCAGTGTGTGTACTTACATTTTGTGGAAGTAGTGATTAAGCGGCTTTGGATTGACTAAAATCAACACTTTCTGTGCAAAAACTGAAAAGCTCAGAGCTGGGGCACTTGCTGCACATTAGACAGGACTACACTTCTTTACAAATGCATCCCCTCAGGATCTGATGTGACTAAAATTTCCACAGTTAATGAGCTATATGTCATAAAACGTAATAGAATCCATGTCCCTGACCCTAATCCTGCACCTGGCAAATGTTTAGTAAAAGAGCAGAGATTGATCTCATCCCAAATCCATAGCACCTAACTATTGGTAATGCCACTTTACCATGTACCACCCTGAGAGTTACCTTGATCTTCTAGTGTCCTAGAGCTCTGTTGTCTTAAATGTGCCTCTTTCCAAGATTTTAGCAACATGATAAAATGTTCTTTTTCAACATCTCTATGCTAGGTTTAGAGTCCACTGCACAACAGCACATTATTCATAATTCCACAAAAGACAAAGCATGAATTGTGCTATATAAATAAAATTGCCTTGCCTTGCCTTGCCTATGTTTGATGCAAAAAGTGTATAATACTCCATGCACTGCATTGCCATGCACTTTTTGGTTTAAATTTTGCTGCTCACATTTCACTTTTTACTCCTTTCCATAACTATATAAAGACCTTATAGTGACTAGAAAGTCTCTGAAATGTCTACAGCGCATTAAACACCAGTCAGCTCTTGTTCTTGAAAGTAGATAAAAACTCACACTGGTTTGTACTTTACTTCTGACTAACTGTGACAAAGATAGAGAGCTGTTGGTGGGACATATTACTGGAAGCGAAGTGCTTGATGTGGGTCTTCAAACTTTTAGGAACTTATGCACGGCCAAAAAAACACTGTCAATATGACAGTTAATATAACAGTGAGAAGACAGATTGAAATGCAAGGTCTCGGGGTGGTTTGATTATTTTCAGCAGGACTTTTTTGCCAATGACTGTTTGAATCTTTGCAGTCTTCGCAGCACTGATCAGAAAGCCCCCTGTAGTGTGTGGGTCTTCCCACTGCCAGAAATGTTCTGGCTGACACACAAGCCAGATTTCAGTTATATCTAATGTTGTCAATCCCTTTACAGTAATTAATAAATTTCTACTCAAACAATGCACCAGACACAGAATAATAATAATAATAGATTGGATTTATATTGCGCTTTTCTCCCAAGGGACCAAGGGATGGTAATGGTAAGCTACAACTGTAGCCACAGATGCCCTCGGGCAGACTGACAGAGACATGGCAACCATTTTGCGCCTACGGCCTCTCCGACCATCACCACATACATTCACTAAACATTCTTACACATTCATACGAGGCAAAGGGGGTTAAGTGTCTTGCCCAAGGATACAGCGACAGTATGAACTGTGGGGAGAGCGGCAATCAAACCGCCTACCTTCCGATTGAAAGACGACTGCTGAACCACTGAGCCACTGCCGCCCCAGAACAATATATATAAACATTCAAGTTTAAATCAGTCAACATATTTTATGTTGGCACACTCTCACTTGATGGGAGCTGTCAGGGGGTACAGTTGACCAAGACTTTGTAATCAGATTTGACTGAAAATCCTAAAGCTGCAAGAATGACAGGACGAACAATCACCTGGTTGTGCGGCTGAATCAAGGTCATTGGGGTCCCTCGTGTGACCGCAGCATCAACACTGCCAATCGCTTTATTTGACCTCAGCAAACTCTGGTAAAAAAATAAAATAATCCACTTTTGCTCAAGAATCTTTCATTCTTCTTCCCAGAATTGTTTTACATATGTACGCCCACTGAGAGATTGGCTGGCTTTATCCAATACTAAGCCGCTGTTATCCTCTTAGCGCTGTTTTGCAGAAAATATCCAGGGAGACCCTTTCTTACAAGTGACCTACATAGAGTGACGTCTTTGGTGAGAGGAGTTTAGTTTGGAGGCAAGCGCCGGACGATCTGAAGCTGTAAAATTCATGCACATCCGTCATGCGTGTCACATAAGGGTAACGTTACAAAGGTTTCCAACCTTAAGACCGCTGACTCTTGTGAGTGACCTTTGACCTCAACAACAAGACACACATGCCAGAGAGAGCGACCAGGGGGCAAAAGCATTTGGTATGACCTGACAGTCATATTTCAGAGATAAGTCAATTTAACTATGTTTTCTTTTGCATATTTCATTGGTGTTTTGCCATTTGAGACACGGCAAGTTATAATGGACTTTTTAAGAGCAGAGGAAAGAAAAAGTTTGAACCATTTCACAAATAATACAGTTTTGAAGTCATATAATTGCTAATGTTGCCAATTTACAAACCCAAATTACAGGTAGGATTTGTAAATTTGGGCCTTTTTGGTTGGAACAGGGAGTAATAGAACTGTAATGGAGGTTTATTTTTCTTTTCTTTATCTTGCTGATGTGTTGCATATACATTTCACACAATGCTTCAAAATTACATCAGAATTTCAAGATGTCTTGGGAATCCTGAAAACTATTCAACCGAAAGCTTGATGCCAATACGGTCAAGTCCATAAACAGAGTCAATTTTGAAACATATGACGAGAACTGGATTGAAGACGCCTCTCCTCTCATCCCTCCAGCAATCTCTTTGCATTTGGAAGAATTTAGAGTGAATTTACCCCACATGTTCACCTCTGGCCAAAAGGTAGCTGTTACAAGGAAGTTGTCAGTCCTCGAAAGCATCTAGACGGAGAATTTATTTTCCCTGGCAGGTTACGTGGGATAGGTGCGTTCCACATGTGAGACTCGGAAAGACTTTTGCAATAGGAAACCTTAGTCGTGATGACAGTGGGGTGTCCATTAGTGACACAAGTAGTCCTTCAAGGTGGATTACAGAATTGGGTGATGTTGATAAAACACATGCATTTAGTGGATTTGACAAGTTAACTTAAAGGGTGACCAACCATGAACCTAACATTATCCATGGATATTTGTCACAAGGATCCATTTATCATTATATCTTTAATGTAATAACTAGGATAGTACATTTTTCTTGGCACCCTATTGGTCTTTTGAGTGTTATGACGCATACATATTGGCTATGGAAGTTAAGCAGACCTATGTGTGTCAGTGAACGGGTAGAGAACATTTGTCACTGCCTTGATATTTAGCTGCTTCATTTAGACAAGTATTTAAGCTACACAGGCTAAAGGTTACAAGATGCTTAGGACCATGTTATGCTGGACTTGTTTAAAACACTACATGGGGTTGCCAGATGTTTTTTGGACATGTGCTTCCTCATCAAAGACTGTGAAACTGAGTTCTGCATACACCTTGTTAAAGCTGCAAAACCTACATTATTGTCATAGACTTTGCAAAGACACATGAAGACTATAGTTTCTTAGCATTCTTGCTTTTTCTGTTAATGATAATCAACACAGCAGTCTCTAAAGTGTCTAATTTAGTGATTTAAACTTCTTCTGTTACAACATGCAGTCTATAAATTTATTATTATTACTAAATAATTACTAAAAAGAAATGCAACATTTTTAATACATGGACAAAAGTGGCAGAAATTGTCATCAAGAGCACCATATATGGCCTGCACAACACAACACAGAATTTCCAGCTAACTTTTACGTTTGAACAAACACATTGCGTTTTTATTCTGTGAGCTATGATTAGCTAAAGGGCAGACACCTAAAAAAAAAAAAAAAAATACTTGCACATGTAAACAATGGAGAAAATGCAAAGGAGAGGAATGTGTGTTTACAGATGTACACACGTGGACAAAATTGTTGGTACCCTGTTCCATGAGTTTATTTTTTTAAATAATTCCGTTGAAGCATGGTTGAAAAGCAATGTCTGACTTTCATTGGTTAACATTCATAGAATTTTTATTTATTATTACTTTTGTCAGAATAAAGTTTTTTCTGTGACCATTGTGAGTTTTTCTTTCATTGACCGAAGGGTACCAACAATTTTGTCCACGTGTGTATTTAGATTCAAATTGTTCAAGTGGTTCATGATAGATAAAATAGTAGGAATAGGAATAAAATAGATTCCTAGAGGTTTGGGTTATTTAGAATTTGAATACAAGTTCTACCTAGTCTACCTCTAAGTATATAAGATCTATGGCTTTGCGGCATAGGTTTTGCAAAACTAGTCTGTTCAAGAAAAACATCAAATCCAATTGGGTTTTAAAATGACTGTGAGTCAACCTAGAACATCTGCCCCACAAACCAATCTATACAGCCACCATGAGGTCATAGTGAACTCCATGTTGTTTCACTTCAGGCTACATTTAGCGGGTACCAGCTTCACGGACCACACAGAACAGGCCAGAAAGAGATGGCCTACTTCTACAAAAGATGTAATCTGACCTCTTTCGTCAGATTTCCTACAAACATCATAACGAGCGCGTTTAATCCGAGGCGGAAGTTACGAGGGCTTGTGATTGTCTGACACAGTTACAGACACAGTTACATGGTGCAAGTGAGTCTGACACACTTATAAAGCACGGGTCGCTCTATTAAAGCTGTTAAATTAGTAGGTGCGAGTGAACAGATTAACCCAAATTAAGCTCAATCAGACATAATGTAAGTGAATTTAAAAAAGAGGCACCAACAAATCCTCTAAAATATGGAGGTGCTCCCAAAATAGTCCAGACACTTATTATCTATTTAACAGCCCTGGTCCCCATTGAGTAAGTGACTTCAAAAGAACCCCCCCCCCTTTGGTTAATGACCCCAGATGTGTCGCCCGGAACAGAGAGCTGATTCATCTGAACAAATCTGGCGGCCCTCACAGCGCATGGGGGGCACTGAAAATGAAAACACTTGGGCCAGGCGTGGTGGCTGGATGCTTGGATGATTAGAGGAGAGGGCATTGATCTGCAAACAGGGCTCAATCACGCCACCCTCCAGAGCCAGCTGCGCGGGACGGAGCAGCGGTAATGAGAGTGGACGCATGCATGTGCGCGCAACTTCACTACGCAGCGCGGAGGGAGCGCAACTTGAGCGTGACTGTCCAAACTACTGTTTCCCCAAAGTTGTTGTTGAGGCTCCGAGACGTCCATTTCAGAATACCTAATCAATAGCACTGTGAATTTATTTATTCATGCGTTCTATTAATAGTCCCAACTTGTGAGTTACTTTGGTGTTATGATCATTAAAATAAAACACTGACTTTGCAAAATGATGTTTCTGTTCAGACTGACTTAATAATTAAGACTTAATGCTAATAAATACTCAAGAGTTTTTAGAATTTCGACCACTTCAAATACAGCCACATGTGTATTCAGTCCAGTAACTTTAAAACAAGTCACTGTTAAAACATCTAAAAGAAATGTAGTACATGGCTTTGTGTAGAATTCATAATAAAAAATAAACCCTAGTATCTGTGTTTAGTATAGGCCAGTATTACTTGAAGTAATCCATTATGGAAAAAGTGATACTAGAACAGCTTAACTATTGACAATCTCATAGTATGAATTGCATTTCAGCAGAGTTGATGTGCAATATACTGTATGAATAAAAAGCATTCAAAGTTAAGTTGATGTTGTGGAGAAACAGGGCGGACGCTATACTTAACCACATGGACCATCCTCTGCACTTGGCTTTTGAACAAAAGAGCGGCCAGTGGACGTCTGAGATCAGTGAAGTTTTAAACTGCAAGAAAAAGTGTTATAGATACAATAAGGTTACTGATTCAAAAGGACCAAATTGAATGTGTTTGTGCTGCATACACTGACATGAACAAATCTGATCTAAATTTAGCCAATAAAAAAAAAACTTTTATTTGCAGTCATTGAACATTAGGAACAAAATTTTGAGTGACAATTAAGTGTTCATCTGCGGGTTGAGAAAGATTTCTCAATGAGCCTGACACTAAAAGTCCCAACCCGTTTTTGAGAAACACCCCTTAAAAAAGTGCTGCCCTTCCTGCCTGTTAACATCATCAGTCGACCTGCACCAGTTGACCCACATGGGACACCGTGCAGAAAGAACCCTCCGCTGGGTTGTAAATCTGCACACACCCGTCATAGTCTGCTGTTGTTGTTAGCTTTCGCCATAAGTCTCCCATATCCTGTCCCAAACAGGGCTCTTTCAAGACGGACATGATTCAAAGTCGAGTGGCCCACTCGTAAAAACGGCGCAGACTTGTCGACCGGCGCACATGTGTTCTGGGTGACAACAGGCAGTAATCCAGCTGCGGCTTAATGTTGAATTTATTTCCACCAGACAGAGTTATCCAAAACCAGACTCGGGATATGTGAGTGGACTTGAGAGCCTGGCTTTTTGCTTTCTGTAAGGTCTTAATCTCTACAACAGGCAAGTCTTAAAGAATAAAGATAAGCAAACAAAATGCAATGGCGTGAAACTCAATGACAAAACGCTGAAAGACAAAATTAAATTACAGTTCTCTTCTTTACCTGCAAATTCAACCCTCATCTTGAATGAAGGGCCAATTGAAGTGGCCTCGGTGTCCCTGTCTGCTCCCTGGTCATCCTGTCTGGACCGTCCTTGCAGAGTAGATTTCCAAATGGATTATTCTCTAAATTTATTAAGTCACTTTTAATTTCTGTTCTCATTTACCGAAGGACAATAGGTTTGTCCTTTTAGTCTCGGTACCATCCTTCTTCATCCGCTGTCCTGTTCCTTTCTAAATGTCTTAGCCATATGGACCTGGTAGTGGGACGTCCAGGGTGGGCTTGTGCTGGAGCTAATCCATCGGAGTGTAATGACCACAGGCCGCTCAGTTTGTGGGGACGCCTTAGTTGTGGGGAAAAGGGGAGGGGGGGTCGACATAAGTCAGCAGGGGTCGGGCATGTGACCCGTGCCGGTCTGGGGGGAGGAGTGGATATAGGTGCCGACGTCTGGGGCAAAGTGGTCTGGCACTAGAGGAATGCACACATTTGATCTGGGCAAACGGTAAATGTTTGGGTGGCTTTACACATTTTATTCAACTGATGCCAAATAAAAGCATTCAGTGTTTAACCTGGAACTTCTTCAAACCTGAATTGCATTTTTGGCTTGTTTATTGAACATTGTCTATGTTGTAGCCTGTCAAAAATAGCGTAACTTCATGTAAGCCTACTTGTTTGACTTATGATACTGCTATTGAGCTACTTTGCTCACTACAGTGCGGGTCTTCATTTCCATTGTTTTTCTCAAAAGGTAGAACAAACAGCAACTGATGCTCTGTTCAAGTCAAGAGTTTAAGATTGTTTCAAGTAATAAAAAACCTCTCAAAATTGAGCATGCCTATAAAATTGGTGTGAAGTATAGATGATGAATATTAGGAACATTTGGTGAGTACTTAGTTTTAAGAAGTTACACTTTTTCTCCAAAAAGTTGGGCAACCCCTTATCCAAAACTGCATATGATTTTTTTTTTTTTTACACTACCAGACTACCGTATCTTAGGGCTGCACTTTATAGAAGACACAATGGTGAACATGCTCATAAACTGCACCTATAACTATATTTTGGATTTATTTGGCACAAACTCACCACTCTGACCTTGCATCTTGTCTTTCTTTAAATATAATCTACCACAGTGTTTGCTCTCCACCTGCTTGTAATTATCACAGAATGCTGAATCGGAGAAGTCAAAGGATTGGCCTGTGTCGGTGTGAACGTAGCTCTGGCTACAAACACAAAAAGATAGACAGAAGCGACGGTTCCCTGGAGTTTGTCTGGCTCCAGCAGCGAACCTCTGATCATTTTATCTGCGTGTGATACGGTTACACCAACAGGCAGCTCATTAATTCAGCCTTACACCCCTGTCTCACCAAATCCAAACTGGCTGTATGCTGCGCCTGGCAAGGTTTGAATAATCAGCTTCTTAGTGTACCATTTGATATTTTTTTAACTGGCTTCAGTGCAGAGTCCCTTTATTTCTCTTTTGAAGCAACAATCGCAATTAATTAGCTGTAGGCAAATCAATTGTTGCCTGAGGTCAAAGAGATCCCGGTCTATTTAAAAGATTGGACGTCCACTTAACATGATTTGCGGGTGTTATCTCCAAAGGCACATTGATGAACTGAGGTTTCTATTCCCCTAATGCGCAACAAATAACAAGCTGGAATCAATCAGGAGACAGAGATGAAGGTCTGGCTGACAACAGCTGGGAGTCTAATAAATGTCATCTTTTGGCTCTCAGAATCAGGAACACAAAGCGGCAACAAGGTGTCTTTGTTTGGAAGGAGAAAATGTTCTATTTACAAGCAAGGCAAAAAGGCCACAAAAACAAAGTCAGAGTCAGCCCTCACCTTGACTGATTAATAAGAGGTTAGTAGAGCCAAGTTCTCGCAACATAAACTTGAAATATTAACCAGAGCTTTTTGTGATCGGGAGCGCTTATACCGGTTCACTACTGAGGAGATCTACACAAACATTTAACACATCCCAAACCCTGACTTTCGTCTCTGAAAACATTATTTTCAGGTCATTTGGGTCCTGAAAATAGTGTTGCCAGAAGTTACAAGGGACGTAGTGTTACCCTTACAATAAAGAAGTGTTGGAAAATGGACAAAATGATTGCTAGCAATGGGTCCACATGACCCACTGAGTCAGCAAGAATTGTTGTCTGTGGAGTTTACACAAGGAGATTTTCATTCCCAAATTAATGCCAACTCACATCAGAGGAGCCAGCTAGAACCATGTTGTTTACATTTGTAACAGTTAAACAGCCACTACATCTTCAAACCTAAACCTTTGTAAAGTCACACATTTTGCAAGAATCCAGCTGCAAGGTTAGGTTTGGTCAGGAACCACTAACATTCTAACCTGACTCTGCCAGATAGAACTGCTCTCAGAACATAGTCCGTTTCACAGAACCATTTGGAAAGGCTCCTTTTGAAAGCGTTTGCAAAATGAAGGCGCCTTTAGTCGGAAACTTGTCAAGGTGATTGGATGAAGCCACGTGATTTTTTTGGCCAATCATATGTGTAATCATATCATTATCATATCAATAATTTATATTGTAACCAGAGTGTGGCTGAAACAACAAATCGCTGTAACAGTAACAGTTTTTGCAAAGTAAATCAGCAAATAAAAGGAACCTTAATTAACACTAAACTGGTAATTAAACAAGGACATTGGACCGATGAAAAGAGCGTGTGTGAAAGATGAGATTTAGGATATGCCAAAGCCAGTAGGAAGAAGAGCACAGACATATTTTCCTTCCAGAAAATCTTTTAGTGCCACATTTTTTAGCATTAGCAAAATATGTTAGCATCACCGCTAGTGTCTTTCAGCGAAGCCATGTTGATAACAAAGAGGGAATGCTTGTTACATTTGTCAAATAAAAACCCACCTCTTCCTATTTGTGCTGCCACATCATGGGTCACAAGAGGCCGGTGAGCCCATGGTTCAACTCAAGCGGTTGGCTTGGCGTGATAAAAGATGGATTTACTCGTGTTTGGAAACTCCCAAATATCCTGAGAATCCAGCTGCAGCACAAGGTTACTAGAATTCTTTGCTAACCTTAAAATTGGGGTTAAAATTGTGTAGTAAAAAAGTTGTTCAACTCATAGATACATGGACCATGACAAGAAAAAATAAAAATTTGTACTATGGCTCCACTGTCAACCCAACAGGAGGTCTGCCATCTTGGATGGAAGTTTGGACTCATCCTCGAGCATTGGACAGAATGCACTCAAATTTGCTGAGCATTATCTACAGAAGTAGCTTCTTACAGTTTTGTGTGTGGCAAGAATCAATGCTTTACCAAACAACATTGACCATCCTCCTATATGTTGTAATAAGGCAATTCTGTGGAGCACTTTCCCCCAGTATGCATTTTGCCAACAAAGATCATCTTACCTTCCCAAAACAAGTTTTGGCAAAGGTTCATAGGAGACATGTAGTAACCTAGTGACCGAGATTTGTTTTCTGTTGGCTCGTAAGTCGCTAATTAAAGTGACCACACTGACAAACCATCTGGCACCGCGGCGCAGTGCCACAGTAAGCACGTTAATCCACTAAAACTCCAGCTATCACTGAACACACACACATTGGCGGTACGCTCATTGACATTCAGATAAACACTCTTAAACAAAGATTTGACAGCGGGACTGAAATCCCGTTTGTGTGCGAACAGAGCCGGATATTTTTATGGAAGGGGAAAGCGGCTGAACTTGCTGCTCCCCGAGGAGTGGTATTGAATGGTAGCGCGCAAGGAAATTACAGCAATCCAGCATGATGACAATGAGCTCCGCTGCCGGAATGAGAACGGCTGAGTGAGGTAGCAAGGTTGGCTGAACATCCACCTTCGATAAGCGCTTTTTAAGGACATAATGGAATCGGTGTCTATATTGCAGAGCGGTCGAGGCGTTATACCGGTAGCTGTCTGGGCAGCCAATGAAAGTCATCCGTCTTGGCGACCCCTGTTGTGGCCACAAATTCATCAGTCTCCCGTGGGACCTGTGCGGCACCCCATCATGGGTCTGCTTTATATTTCTGTCTTAACATAATTACAGCACTTTCTCTTACTCCGACCGAGAGACATTAACTTTTAACTAAACAAATTACAGATCCTTCTAAATGTGCTGCGTTAAACATTTGGATCAAAGTTCATATCCATTGGTCTGTAACGGACAAAGAAAACATTTACATAAAAAAGGTACTATAAGCACTTTAAGAACAACACTACTTAGCAGATCTAGGAATATGTAAGATCATGTTGCAAAAGAATCCATGATCAAATCTGCCATTATGTTGATAAGCTGTTGCTAAAAAGCATGCATAACATTTGAGAGTTTAAAAGATTCCAGGTCACTGGAGGTCCACTTTTTGGAATATGAGGTTTGTATTTTGTTACTTGTTATAAAATGACTTTTAGCACCGTTCAAACTGCCATGTCATGACTTGATGTACACTCCACACTCAAGAATCATGCTTCCACTCAAAGTATGTAGTTTTGTTTGTTTCAACTGGTGGAAAGTTAACGCACAGCTATCCCCTTTTCTAAAAACCTCAGGCATGTCAAATCTGTCAGTCCCTACAAAAGCAGCCCAAGGCATTATGGGTGGCTGTGCACCCCCCTAAAGCCTCTGCATTTCTCTGCAAGAGCTGGAGGAAGTGTCCGGGGAGGGGAAAGTCTGTACATCTCTGCTTAAACGGCTGCTACTGCCACGACCCAGTCCCAGATAAGCTGAAGAAGATGGACAAATTATGCCATAGAGTTTTTGCCATTTTGAAACTATTCCATCCATACAACTGTTTTGTAAGCATGGTCTTGATGTGATGGGGTCTTGAGGATGGTCTGCCCCGCAAATCAACAGTTGTTTATGACTAAGGTTTTATTTTCTCTAAGAAATAATCATATTCCTTAAAGTTAATAATAAAACAGTGTTGCTATATCACCTATTGGTCATTAATAAATACAATTGTATCTTATTAAAAAGTATTCAATTTAGTCTTCCTTGGGCAAGTGAAGTCAGCTGGGAAACTACTTAGCAAAGTCCCTATAGAAAACTTGAACAGGTGCAGCCAGCAATGTTAGAAATATAAAATTGGTTGAGACAGGTTTATATGGAGTTTATGTTGATTTATACGTCCCTACTTCGGCAGAAAAGTCATGTCAGACCGAGTGGAAACTGCCTATAACCTTATGTATAGACTGACTTACTGCGGGGAAAATTCTGTTAAAAGACCCTTAAATCTTTGCTACTGAACGATCTAAAGTCTCATGTGCTGTGCTAACCAAACACCAGAATGTGAGAAAGCCTGCCAAGCTTAATTCAGCGGCACAAATGGAACATTTTTAATACGCGATAAATCTCAGCAATGGCTTTTAAATATTTGATTCCTCCCTCAACGGTGACTCTGGATTTTTTAATGAGAAGATAAGCAGTTGATGTGAAATCCTATGGACTTTTTTTTCTCCTTTGCACAAGTGAAGAACTGAATTCCTATCGCCTAATTACGGCATCAGCTCTTCCCCCTGGCTCTTTTGGTTCCGCTCCGTCACACACCAGCAGCTCTGAGGTGGAGGACAAGTGCTGAAAATGGAGGTTACTCAAGTTGTGACAAGAGCGTTATTACAGCACATTGAAGGTTCAGAGTTGAGGTAATGTATCAGGCCGCGTTGATGATGACGAGAGAGAAATATTAGTAGAACAAAGATGTGAAGAAATGGAAAGAGCGGGACTATGGTATTGATCGGTTGAGGTTGTAAAGTCAAAGTGCTGATTGTGGGGAAATTGCTGCCAAAAATGAAGGTTTTTTACTCCGTGGAGTTGATGGCATTTGGGTTTCAGAAGTACTCAGCTGTCATATACTCTTCTATTGTCTATTGATTTGAACTGTGTTTTACCAGAAGGTGCACTGTTTTAAGTGTTTCAGTATGTTAGAATTTGAGTACATTAGAACTACATAGGGCAAGTCATAAGAACAAAGAACAAAACCAACAACAAATCACAAAATGCAAAAAATACACAACTCAAAAAAAGGCAAAATGCAAAAACAAAACACAGAAAGCAAAAACATAATGCAAAAAGCTAAAACAAAAAACACTTGAAAGCTAAAACAAAGCAAAACACTAAAACAAAACGCAAACAAATCACAAAATGCAAAAACTAAACAAAAAAGCAAAATGCAAAAACAAAACACAGAATGCAAAAACATAACGCAAAGAGCTAAACACAAAAACAAAAAACACTTAAAAGCTAAAACAAAGCAAAAAAAAAAAAGCAAGCATAAAAACAGAAAAGTTAAAACAAAGAATACAGAAAGACTAAGGCCTTACTGTTTTAAGTAACACTGCACAAAAACACTTTTAGCTAGTAGCATCACGCAACTTTAAAGTCCAAAGATTTGTAGACACGATTGGTAGATTACCTATTTTACTGACACAGTACCCTCAGCTGGACAGAACAACATTGATATAAATGATATATAATTCCACACCACCGGGACTCGCAAACCTCTCCTGAGAGACACGCTCAGCAGCTCAAACACAGGGAGCAGAAATAGGCCAAAATTGTGTTTTATTTGTACAAAATGCACTAAATGATCCTACCGTTTCAGAAGACATTTTTATTATTTTTTCCAAACTTGGCAGTTTTGGATAGTTTCCTCTCGAAAACAAACAAGGACAGTCTGTAGAGGGTTCTGCGCCCTTAGTGGCTAAAAGTTACGTAGTGTCGCTTTAATTGTAATTGGACAGAACAGAACCATTTTCTGATGACAAGAATAAGCTATTACTTCTCCATTCCTGTTTAAGTTGATGACCAAATACAATCAATGAAAAAGATGGACTGACACTTTAACAATTACAGTAATCCATTGCAAATTGGAATTTGAGCATTGTCCCTTGTTAAAATTCTATAAAAAAAAACTTGCTCTTCAGTGCTTTAGATTAAGAAGTTCCTGGCTTCTAGCTTGCAGTTTATCAGTGTTCTATTTTTCATTTTGGACAAAAGATATGTCTGTCTGTCTGTATGTTCCAGCTTAGGCCATTGGATTTGGCATTATAGTTTTTGTTTGCTTTGCAGTCAATGAAAGAGCAAAATTAAGTATGAATTGTTAAATTATGACTAAAGTTGCATCACAATGTCAAAATGTTTTTTGTGTTTGTAGAAGAGCCTTTCTACAGAACACAAAATAACAAGCTAGTGCACTCCCTTGTTACTGAAAGGTCACAAATAAATCCCATGTTTTCAAGTAACACCAGTGCTTTATATCTACACAGAGATGCAGACTTGTCTCTACAAAGGAAAGTGATGGTTTAATGTTTGAATTTATGTAATCTTATATGGGTCACATCGTTTCAAGAACAAAATTCCTTACACGTTTCAAAGTTGCATAGTGGCATATAGTAAGAAGAAAAGTAAAGGGAATTCTTCTTCTACTAATAAAGGCTTTTGAAAGAGTGTCCTTGATTATCTTCTGAGACATGTTGCACCATTTGCACCAGCTTTATATCAAAAGAAATGGGTTTTTTCTATTCAATTATGAAACTTTACCGCTTTAATATAAATCCTTTAACAAATTTTACATAAAGTATGGCAATATAAGTAATGTGGAAAACGTTATGACAGATGACGCTGTTACTGAAAGAAAATTACTCAAAATTGAGCACAAATTCTTCAAGAAGTTCAGTAAATATTGCAGTAAATATTATATATATATATTTTTTGTGTGTGTGAAAGGGAAAGTGTTTGATCAGACACAGCATGTCCCTGCAGGGCTACCATAGATCTTTACATGCCCCATCTCTAACTCTGTTGTTGGTATAAATTAATTGTGAAGACATGATTCCTGTTGCCAAAAAGCACATTTATGATTTGACAATATCGCCTGTAAAAGTGTAAAGCGGTAAACTAGTCCTGGCTTGTACCTGGAGAATTGCTGCTGCAGTGAGACCATCTGCTCCTGTCCCAGCTCGGACTCCTCGGTCACTTCCCGCAGACGCTTCTCGCTCTCCAGTCGCAGGCGTCGCTCTTCCTCTAGCTCGTGGATCAGCTTTTCACGCTGCAAACACAAAGAAGGACAGGAGTTAACTTTCAGTTCACGGGGTTAAAAGCTCGCCCCTGTCAACCTTAAGGTCAAATGACAACTTTATGGTCCATGGAACTCTACAAGAGACTTAGGGAAGTGCCTATGCCTCAACTTTTTGACCTCAGAGAAAGAACAGAAACAGGACGTTACAAATCCAAAGTTTTTTTTAACCAACACAGATCCTTTGTTATCGAGCTGCGAGTATACAGTATAATAGAAGAAAAGGGCATGATGGCATTTAAATAGCTAGAGTGGCATTACTTTCACAGGTTTGTTGATTCTTTGATATTAGTAATGAACATCTTTTGCTTCTGTTGCTATGACACAAAAGTTCACACTAAATGTCATCACCATGGCTGGTCCTCCGCACCTCAATCTCTTGCTATCTCATCTCATTTTGCTTTTCTGTGAGTACTCAAAGAAGAATCCAAGGCCTTGATCTATTGTACTTTCAAGTTCTCTGACAGATAGCCACTCAACTAGAGCTGCTGGTTAGCTCTAACTGTTAGCATGGCATACTTGTAAACTGGGATGTATTGCTGTATGTATGCTATAATAATGATAATAGCGCAAACTCACACAAAACAAGGTGGGTGATGTGTCTTGCCCAAGAACACAACAACACTACAAACTGGGATTGAACCACTGTTCATTGGTACTGTAACCACAATAATGACATACCAGCACACTACACTACATTTACTTAAATTAACCAAAAGTCATAAAATATCATGATCACTAATCAGTTTTTTTAAATTTACTTAAACCTTTTCCTAAATCTCCACGTTAAAGCCAAGTCCCAGCCGACCATTTTATCTGTCCTTCACCAGAGACAAACCCAAAACAAAGCCTCTATTTCCAGCCTTTAATTGGATTCATCCCTGTCGAATGACTTTCAAAAGGAGACCCATCCTGCCTCCAACCCCAGCTTCAAACACTCAGATCGTTGCGCTGGCACACTCTCTCCTGGAGTTCTGGCAATGTGAAAGAGTTCTTTACTGACAGACTCATGGAAAAGGCTGAGAATTTTAGCTGACAGTGCGTGAGGGATGATTGTCGAAAGTGTGCTAGTGGTGAAGACAGTTTTGACAAAGCAGTATTTTCTTACCGTAGATTGAGAGATTCTTAAACATGAGGAGTGTCAAAGATTGTTGGAGGTGTAAAGAAATGTAAGATGAAATCGTGATTGAAATGTTGTCGTTCCAAAGCGAACCCAACTTTTAGTCCAATATTTAAGGTGTTTAAAAGCAAAGTGCTAATGATAATGATCATTGGTGCAAGTGTGGAAGGTTTAAAAAAAAAAAAAGTGGGCTGTCAAATCAACCAGTAATTCATTACAACATTAATACTGATGGACAAAATGGCTTCTACCTTTAAAAAAGACGTAGAGCAACTGCCAATCACTCACATCTAAATATATGTTTGAAAATTAAACTTCAATGTTGTTATAGATAGTCAATTTAAAAGCCAAACATTTCAGTAAGAAAGGGTGTCAGCAACTAAACAACTCTCTAAACTGCAATTGCGTTTGATTGCTGCCTGGGCTGTACTTTTCATAACATTAAATATGCCTTTCTGTCTTTATAACAATGTAATGAAGATTTATTTTTCTTTACTGTACAAAGAATTAGTCTGGCCTTTGTAGATTTCAGGTTTTCCAAGGATAGTACCAATGTACACGTTATAAACTGCCTCTGGATGCAATCTGATTGACATACAACCAATTTTGAGAAACAAAAGGATTACATTTTAAGGTTAGCAGTTATGGTTGGTCTAACAGGTTTAGCTGTAGCAAGCTGTAAAAGGAAGAGATACCAGACACATTTAACTGAGAGAATTGATGAGAGTCAGAAAATACAAGTCAATTTGTGCATGGTTTAAAACAAGCATGTCAACAATGGTCAAACAGGGGACCGCATGAATCCCATTTTGGCAATTTTTCCCATCTTATTCAGTAAGAAATATAACTGCATATTCTTTATGTACAGAAAGTAGGTTCAGTAATGACACTAAGCTTTTTTTCAAAGTTAAAGAAGTCTTAGATGCTGAAAATGGCGTTGCCTTGAATGTGAATGCCTGTCTGTGTCGGATCTCACATAACTCTCATCTTCTGTTAATCATGATGTCACCACTCAGTGAGGCCCTCTGCTTCCACACAAAAGCTTGATAGGGACATCTAGTGGAGCAAAGCAATAATGGCCCCAGCTTCACATGGCGTTTTGGACATAAATACTCCCCTGCTTTGTGTGTCTGCCAAACCTTTAAAGTCTGTCTTCAACTGGGACAGATTTATTGCAGTACCATAAACCAAAAGAAAAGAAAACACCAATAAAAAACGTCAAAACAGCTCCAAAGAATGCTTGTGAATTGCCAAAATTGCCCCTTTTTTTTACGGTGACCATACTGACTCGAATGTAACCCATAAACAAGCATCTTTCACTGCGTTGTTACTTGGCTGGAATCCTGTCACAAAAGCGGGAGCATATTAAACCCGAGTTACCATTAAAACTAGTTCTGGTCGTGGCTGCGGTCGTAAATCCATGGCTACTATGCCAGAGCGGCTCTTTTACACAACGGGGAGGCTCTGCGTGTCAGGGGTAATGGCTGCTGTAAATCTGCTTCATAGAGGAACATTAAGTAGCATGTCAACTTGCCAATAGCTCAACCTATATTTCTGAGCTCAAGCCTGTGATTTTTCTGGCTTGTCTTTGAAGGAAAATAGGTCATAGGGATGGAAACAGGGGCAGCGTGGAAAGGAGGCTAGTCACCCCTGGAGCAGGATGAATGCTTATTACCAATATTTACTTTTACAAGGATTACACTAATCATACAAAAGGGGCACTTAAGGGTTGTTAATTGTTCTCCTTCAGCCGTGCACATGAGCACAAAGGCCTTTTCTTGCAGCTGTATGAATGTGTACAGTATTATTCCGCAACTTGGCCTGGATTCTCCACAAAAGAACAGCAGTTTAAGGCCTGATTCTGGGTCTAACAAACCACCCAGGGATGTTTGTCTGCTGACAAGAGCACTGCCAGAAAGTGCAGAAAGAGTAAGGTCAAACCAAACGGATCAAGACAATATATGAACATTTAAAAGATGTGTAAGAAATATGTTATCATGCGTGTAAGTGCTTCAAATTGAGTGTCTTTTTTATTATTAGGTAACTTACAGCAAAGTTCTGCTACATTTTAGCAAAGTGTTGTTGCATACAGCAACATTCCTGTTACTTAAGCATTATTTTGTGACTTTACCATTGTTTTAAAAAAACTTGTTTAAGGATATTTACTTACCTTTTCCTATTGTTTTGTTACCTTTTAAGTATTGTTTATTACATTTTTAGCAACATTTTGTAACATTTTAAATTTGTTGTATGTTTTTTTATTGAAACATTTAAAAAATATGATCCTTGATTTAAATCAACTTTTGTGAACTTTTACACATTGTTTTTCCTACTAGCATTGTTGTTTGTAGCAGTGTTTAGCTACATTTAGCCTTTGATTCACTTTTGTACAATATTATGATTATTTTAAAGCATTTGCTTCTGTTATTACTTTGTCTTTCTATATTTTCATACAACTTATTTGTATCACCAGTTTATTAGACAGAACATCACATATGCATTCAGAGTTTATGTATTTGTTTACTGGGTAAAATTATACCACGTGTCAGATAAAACAATGCAATAAGATAATTTACAGCACAGGTCACAGTAAAGCCTTTAATTACTTTGGTTTAATATATAATTTCAGTGTTTTAAATCAACATGTTTATGTGTCCATAATACATTGTACAACCCATTCTCTTGCTGTGGTATGCTAATTGAAAGCACTCCCTAATAATAATACTGTAGCAATGGCCTGGGAAGATTCCTTTAAGTCAGCTCTGGCATGTGATGAAATCATACTTGGCAACTTTCTGTGTGAACATTTACTTAGCTAATCCATTGACTCACAGGACATAATCCTGTCTGTCAGTGGGGTGGTTTCACTTTCCTCCTTTCTCCTCTAGAGGGAGACCTTTCTCTGGAATATGAGTGCCAACAAAGCCAGGCTCTATCAAACAATGCAGTGTGTGGAAAATCAAATGGAACAGGACATGTGATCTATAAAATGGGTTTTATACCGGAGCCATATATCTGGGGATTAGACCTGACCCCTGGCTGTATTAACTTCCTGCTTTGTAAAACATGTTTCCATTGAGATATGACCAAATTCTCTACATATGCGGCTGATTCTGTTTGGAGACTGGATGTATTGATTTCAGTAGTGGAGATGTATATATGGAATAGTAAACAATACAAGATCTCTATTTCATTTTTTGCAGGCTAGACAATATTGTTCTCGTATGACACACATGACAAACTCAAGGCTTGCGGTCATATTCAGTAGGTGGAACACAAAGTGACTTTGCAGATTATATATGTTAGTACAAAAACGGTACAGCCTATAACACATTGCCAACATGAGATAAACTGCAATTTTTTTATTTCTAAAAAGATTATAACATCTTTAATAAAAAAATCAAAGAAAGAGGACCGACATCCATCTAAAAATAATTCACTTTTGGAGAAACAGTAAAACAAAAGCAACTGCATTTGAAAGTATCTCCTGTTTTAGTGAGATCCCAAACCACAGAGTCAAATTTGTAATTTTAGCCAAATGATATTTTCCAAAGTGTTAATTTGTAATTGCCAGAATCAACACTTATTGCATATTACATTTTTTTTTCTAATATTGGTTACCCCTATAGCCTGTTTGCACTTGTCATCTGGTGGAAGACATGGTGTGAAATTAAGATCATGGGGAGGTAGAGATTCTACTGAAGAAGTTTAAATTTGAACATGCCAATGTTTAGCGGTTGCTCCAACCAATCAAAAGAGAGTTGTGGGTCGAGTTGTGGGTTTTGTGGTTGGGTGCAGTTGACTCTGAAAATGCTTTGTCAAAAGTAACTCCACTTTGTTGGATTTTTAAAACGCAACAACATGTAAGAATAGATTAGATAACATTTGAAAAAACTGTGAAAACAAAACAGTTTGAACCAAAACTTTCACCCATAAACGTCTGTAGGCTTTAATGGGTTATTTAGTGTAGAAGCATGTCTTATACAGTATCTACTGCCGCAACAGCAAGTAAATCCTTTATTTTATTTGAAAAGTGCTGTTTATCATTAAATAAAGATCACATCCAACAATTTGTAATATGTGGTATATATTGGTGTATATGTACTATAAAGTTTTAGACTCAAAATCTGTCCATCAAGATTTGAATGAGGTCACAGGCAATCTTTAAAAGGGCCAGGTAGCTGGGAGTCTACACTAAAAAACGAATTCTTCTGGCTGCTCACTGGTTTACCTTAGATACCGCTGCTCTAAACTATATTAGATATAGCAATAGAGCCTGCAACTGTAATTGGGCTGCATTAGATGGTAATGCTATTCATCCGAGCTGAATTACTACAAGACTGGAAGCCCGCTGATACCCTTGAAGATCCACAAAAGAGCTCCAAATTAATTCTCCTTGTGCTTCCATAAAAAGCCAAGGCTGCACTTCAGGTTATCAGGTTAAGTGCATTTGAGTCTGCCTGTATACTGTACCGAATGTATGTCCATGCTTTGGGATACTCTCCTTTTTGGTGGCACTCAATAATCTCTTCATTACACCAAGCCCTACCCCCCCTTGCGACCGTCTCTCAGTTGGAGCTCTTTGCCTAATCAAAGGGCCCGGAGCGGATCCTCGGCTGGCTGCTAAAGCAAACATCGGGGACACAATGCAGTGGCGCAGGTTCCCTCATTCATAAATAAAACATGCCACTGGGCTGTTTGTCAGCAAGAGCCCATTCAAATGAAAGTGTAACACGAGCAGAGCCGGGACGCCTGGCACCCATTATGCCAGATCATGTGCCGCAGTCAAGACAAAAAAGTGGTGCTTTATGGAGAGACAGCGACAGGAGAAGCCAGCAGGATAAATGTTGCACTTTAGACAACACTTCTGCAATTCATTATTTATTCAGCAATGTGGGGTAAACAGTACGTGCCTTTGTATGAGTCGACTGAAAGCTAAAACAGATGCTCATATGAGGCATTCCCTACAATGGAGTTTATTCAGACGAGCAGCATTTTTATGGTCTTTGTTTTTGCCTGAGTGAGGATTCTCTGTCAACCAATCAGCAGACTACAAGTATTAATCTCACTTTACTGTTCCATTCTTCGAGACTGTCTTTTCGAACCATTCTATTACTTTCTAATCATGTCATTAGTTACATTTCTGTTACATATTTAGCAATGTTTTGCTACTTACAGCAACATTTGGTTAGCTTTTAGGATTGCTTTGTTTCTTATACAGTAGTAACATTTATTTGCCCTTTCATATTGCTTTGTTACTTAAAAGCAATGTTATTTCATTTGTTACTCATATCTTTGATTTGGAGGTTTGGGAAGGGAAGGATAAAGTTTGTACCCAGCAATTTTTCCTACTCAGTCAGTTGCTCTTTTTGCCAGTTGGTAGTTAATACATACTATTTATTTTACATGATAGAATAAATTGTTTTTGGTGTGTAGTTTGGAGGCATGCTATTCCTTGATTAATGTGCCACAGTACAGATAAATGAGGCGTTATTGCAAAGACAAAGCGCTTTTGAGTATGAAAGATAACAAAGACTATTCAAATAAATGTCAATCAAAACATTCTCCATTCAAAAGAGATAACTGCCATTGTTCGAGGCCAGACAAAGAACATAATAGGTAAATAAAAGAGAGTAAAAATGAACAAAATGTAAGGTAGGAATGTTATGTGAGATAATCAAGGACTAGCAAAGTAAGATTAATTTTAAAAAAAGTGTGTCCTGTGTCCTCTTGGGGCTCTATCAATTCAATTATTGTGAGGAGCCACTACATTAGAGAGCACCACTTCATCGTTGGACAGCCGCGGGCCCGAAAGCAATAATACACGCGCCCCAGGAATATGCAAAATCATGAGTGGCCCATTTATCATTGCCAAGGGAGATTCCCCCTGCCCCACCCACGCAGCGAGCCCTCACTCATTCAGCCCCACTCATCCAGCACCGCTGTGTGGAGATGTGATTTGGTCCCGGCTGTCAGCGGTTCATCACCGGGTCAATGTGGTCGCGGGACCCCCTGTCCACGGCAGATAAGGCTGATCCGGAGCTACAACACCTGAGTCCCGCGACACTGTCACATGTGCCCGATACAGCTGTCACAAACACTCGAGGAGGGTGCCTCAGCAAGACGTCGAGAGTCTTTCACTGTCACACAAAGATGAGGGGCCCACAAAACTGTCTTTATCTGCCCAAAACAGTCTCCAAGGAGACATTCAAATACTATCAGCCACAGTTGACCAAGACCAACACTGACCAATACCAACCTGGATGATAGTTCCTAATAGAAATCTACTTTTTAAAGTAGTAGCTTTTATAACTTAACTTAAAAACTTTACTTTTACCAAAATTAAATTATATTAAAACAGTGTTGTTATCTTTCATTGATAGTGAATGACAATACCACTTTTCAGGTAATTCATATTCACAGATTTCAGGGAAATGTTTTCAAATATTTTGCCCCGCATTGTGCCTCCTAACTTAACAGAGCATTTTATTTCTAGATTCATCATATTAAATTGTGTAAGATTGGACAAAATCTTACACCCATAGGACAGTATCGGAGGAGTTAAACAAAGTACAAAAGGCTCTGATAGAAGTGATAGTGATGCAATAGATGTTTCCATTGGTCCAAAAGGATAAGGTTGATTCCATTACAATATTCTGCTAACTGTCAATCCACTTGTTGAATCATTTGAATGTGCTCAAACTTACATGCAGGGAATATATTGTTCCAACATGGTAGCAACCATCTTAAGCTTTTAATATTATTCTCATATACCAGTACAAAAATTAGAGTGGATTCATACTCTTTTAAAACTTTGTTGAAATAAACAAATATTCGGAATAATATGAGCCAAATGTTTTCATAAATTTAATTGCTAGGTTTTTGGTAACATCACACTAGTCCGCTTTCAGAAATATAGAGCTAAACACTGCAGTCTATAGATTGGACGACAGAGACTTCTTAGGAGAAGCAAAATGACACAAAATGTTACCTCAAATAATGCTTGTCTTGTTCTTCTGACATATTCCAAGGTATCACATTTTAAAAATCATTCATCTACACTAGCAATAGTGTATAGAATATTTTAATCAGAAGACTTCAAAACTAAACGCCTCTTGTAAAAAAGGTAAAATGGTTTCCCATACGTCCAATATAGCTTTATGTGAAGCAGTCATTGAGCTCCCCTCTATTTATAACCGCTGATGAATATTAATTAATGGGATCTCTAACTCTCCGGAGAAGTACATCCTCTGCTCTACTCTTGCAGACAGTAGCATATCACAAGTATGTTTTATGATCAGAAAAAGGCAGATTCGTTGCTTGGCCGCGGGGCCCACTTCACCCCACTGTGCCAGCCACTTCTCACTTTCTATTCACACTGGCAGCAGCTTCTTATCTCCGCTTCATTTTCCACATAAAATACACCAGAGAAATCAGATTTGAAATACAATTAGGCCAGGCTGAAGGGTCGCTTTTTTATCAAGCGGTATGATCTATGTGTAAAGCTTGAGTTTCAGAGCCAAAATAAAGTGAGTGGGTTTATTTTCTCTGTGTTGTTTAGACAGCCGTTTCCAGCAGTCAGAAGCTTACCTAACAGTTTAAATGCCCTTTTAATGGAGCGCCCAACCCCCTTGGCAGCTTTACAAGCCCACATGTGTGCTGCTGACAGGAAAACCAGCTTCCTGACACACTTCAAGAGAGTGGCATCAATGAAAGACGGACAGACAGACAGACAGCAGCCCTGCCCTTGTCACCACGCCTTTGGGTTTTTTAGAGTGTGTAGAATTCCAGGGTAAAAAACCTACAGCAGTGATCTGAGTCAGACAGGGCAGGCTTGGCTGGATAAACCGTGACCTGCGCTCTGTCGAAAACGCCAAACGGGAAATCTACTGTTTGGCTTGTAAGCATTTGAAAGGTTGCAGTCGGCAGAGCAAGGCCAAAAGCACCGCAATGAATAGCTAAGCAACTAACATGTGGATAAGACTACTCTGATTCGACTTGTGTGGCCTTATTTTAATTTTATCACACCCTAATTCAAAACAATCATTATCCGCCAAATTGTGTTTGACGCTTCTTTTTCCGTGAGCCATTACAAAAACACCACAAGCTTTTGCCTGAGTAAACTTGAGTAATTGTACCTTAAGTTAACCGCTGTCATACAATCCCAATACTTTTGGGGCAAAAAATATGTTTCTAATCAAGTTTTACATATATCAACATTACAGTGTTTAACCACACGTGGCACATTTTTACATTCGTACAAAACCACACAAATGGAAAGTTCTGAGGGAAAGTACTAGTGCTGCCTTATGTATCCAGATTGTAGAAAGTAGAACTGCACAATATGATGCAAATGTATCACAATATGGACAGTTGTAAATATCATACTGCAAAGAACTGCTTGAATTGCAAGAATGTGTGAGACCAGTGGAAGTTGCTCATAGGCTATGGACTATGCTTTGGAGGACAGCTATCTCAGGTCATATGACCATCGTATTATTCAAAAACATAGTTATTGCACATTGCTTTTGATACTATTGTACAGCCCTAGTTGATAATAATCAAAGAAATTAGCAACTGCACTAGGGATGCCTCAAATTTTTATTATTATTATTACAATTTTAGTTTATGTACAGTCATTACTAGGAAATGTTCATACTTTGGTTGAAATTCAATTACACTGACTAACGACGGTGGCCTCAAAGGGTCAAAACTCACAGAGTTTAAAGTAGGGCACACAAGTAATGTTGCTTCATTAATCTAAAGCTAGTCTGACTTTCAAGCGAAATGTAAAAGGCTGAAATACAGGTAAATTTCTAAATCTTAAAATTGCTAATTTTCATCAATTTTCAGTTTCACAACTTCACAGACATCTTATTTTTCTGGTTACTACTAGCCGGCATCCCAATTTCTTATTAAAATCAACTTGTTTTAATTTAATTACAATTCAAATGAATCATTTCAATACTAGACCAATAATTGCTTATAGTACTTCAACTGTAGCTGCCTTGTCTTTTATTCCATTAAGGGCCAAAACATGAAGGCCCTTTCTGCTCCACAATTCTTTTGTGAACACTTCTATAAGCTACTCAGCTAACCCTAATTACAAAATGGCAGAGGAGAACTAACATGATTGCGGATGATTCGGGCCTAATGAATTTGTGGTTCAATGATCAGTTGAGTAGCAACAGGTCCAAAGTACACTGCCAGCTGTCAATCAAGGTCACTGCAAGTTTATCAAAGCGAGAACAGGAAATTTAATCACTAATTCAATGCTGCAGTTTCTGAAGTAGCACTAGATACCAAGACTTTTTTGTAGTTTGTCGATATGTTTATTTCAATTAGTCAATTAGTTTGAGTTCTATGTGACCTTTTCTTGTTTATTGTCAGTCTAAAAGGTTCCTTCTTCGAATTCTAGCTTTGTTTATCCCAGCCACATAAACATCATCTTGTAAAAATAGCTACCATTATGTGCAAGAACTATAATGTTAATTGCAGTTTACTTTAAAGCCACCAGAGGGTTTGGAAAATCTGTCCTATCCCTTTAAATGCCAATTTTTTAATCCAACCAAAGCCCTTTATTTGTCTAAACATTATCAAAACATAAACTACATCCTGGATTTGGCAGATCCCGTCCACTGCGCTTTGACGAGAACTCACACCCAGGTTATGAGTGTCTGTGGTTTGCGTAAATGCTTATATTTTGTTGCAGCCAGTAGCAGCGCAACAGGAGTCCCATTTAAAACACACAGTCCCTAGTAAACAAAGCTGTTTAATTTATGCTTATTTACCAGAGCAGGCCAGACTTGAGGCGGACAATTGTGCCAGGGTGTTTTAGCGCATTTACACCGTCGTAAAGGTGCTTTCACTTTCTTCTTCTCTAAACTCCTGACACCTAGGATAAAAAAAAGTGTTCTAATTTAGATTTTTCTCAAGTTAAATGACCACATTTTACCTATTTACTACACAAATTACTATTGATGCAAAATAAAATAAAAATGGCATAATTTTGTGTTGACAACCTCTTGTCATTTCTACATCAGATGTTTCATCCTCTTAAAAGTTGTTTAAGATGAAAAATATTTTCAACAATTTTGTCGTGTCCTATATGGGGACCCATTTTGCGCTGTTTCTCTGTTTAACCAGGTGTAATTAGTGCTGGATTAGACACTATGTTCAACAACCAATGGGACTTGAGACTTGTCACTATGCAAGCACTTGATTGGCCAACGCTTCCATGCTTATCTATTTAAATCTTTTATGGTAAAACCTACATAACATCTCAAGTCTTGTTTCTTTTTATTCCCAGATGATTCTTTTTACAATAACGCAATTAGGTGAATAGTTTTCCTCAAATAATTCGATACCTTTGGTGCTACTTGTCCGCTTACAGCCAAAACATCATAAAAACATCTCAGAGGACAAAAAGGAATTGCTCTGACTGAGAAGAATACACATTGAAGTAGTAATGGTGTGGCGTAACACATCCCTGTAGAAATAGAAACAAGCTGTGGAACTGTATTGCTCCGATACATAAGAGACACTAATGGATGTAGCAAGTTGAAAAGTCCTTGTGAATGTGTCTTTGGCTTGGTCCCTTGGCATCAGCAAAATGGGGGTGGGCATGTAAGTGGGTATAGAATGGGGGTCTTTAGGGCAGTGCTTCTTAACTTTGCACTGCTGGCACTTTTCTTTTCGACTACTATCTCTTTGATGCAGCAGTCTCTTTGCTCGTCTCTCTTGCCGAAGCTCTGAAGCCTCCCAGGAATGCCAGCAAGAGTGCAAGGGGGGACTCCGATGGGGGATAATCCCAATTTCAAATGGAGCTTAGTGATATCCCCCTCCTTCTTTTATTCGTACGTAACACCCCCCTTGCCCATCCTCCTGTCTGGCACAGATAACTCATCCTTCTCTCACAAGTCTGTGCATGCGCATGGGCTTATACGCTGACATTCACACAAAGTAATAATTGGCACGTCATCCGCCAGTGGGAGTCGGGGCTACGGCAAATGGTGTTTTTCTAGAGCCGTGCTGAGGTCAGAGGTTAGTGTTACAGGATGAGGCGATGACAGGCTGAGATGTAGCCTTCATGTGGCGAGACATAAATTCAATTAAGTCATATATACAGCTGATGTATGGAAGGAAAGCGCAGACGGACCGCAAAACAAAGTTGTTTTTACAAATATTCAAAGTAATGTGGTGAAGGGAAAACAGACATCTGCAGAAACTGTTGCCCACGTGGAAGTAAGTGAAGATTTAGCACTGGAGGTATTAGGATGCTAACTCACTAATAATTATTGGCTTATAAATTGGTCTCTAAAACAGAAATAGCCGAGTTTGGCTTTCGCAAAATCAGGTTTCAATGTGCATTCATGCTTTAGGGATTTTTATTTTCCTGATCCCATAAAATTATAATGCCAATGTTTTTGAAAATGTGACTAAGATCTCAAACGCTGTCTCTAAAAAAGAACAACTCGGCTGATAAAGTTAATCCAATAATAAGACCAATAAACCTTTAATAAAACTAGCTAACACGTTTTAAAACCATCATAGTAGTACTACCCCAAAAACAAGTAACAAAACAGCTAACTACCTTGTACAATAAAGAACCAAATGAGCAAATATGCAAATAAAACATCAGCCACCATGCTAATACACGAATTAGCCAAGACACAAAATGGTTAATTTGTAAATAAAACTGGCTAGCGCATTCAGTTCAAGCTAGCTAGTCTGCTTAGCCCAACTATTTGTGCATCAAAAAAGCTAAATAAAACAAACTAGTAAACACATTGTGGTCTAATAAGAAGAATCAGAATGCTAATAAAACCAACAAACCCAGTAATAAGACAGGTAAACTGCTATTAGAATTAACTAGCAGGACCACAAGACAAAACAGCTAACGTGCTAATAAAACTCCATAGCATTAGCCTGGACAGCCTAACTATTGGTGCATCAGAAAAGGTAAATAAATAAAAAACTTCATCTAAATTTGAGAACTCTAACAGGAAATAATAAGTGAGTTAAAGAGAACATACCAGCAGCCTTTTAATAGCTAAGCAGTAGCATTAGCCCTTATGATCTTCCTGTTAAACTATCTTCTCCAAATCCTTTCTCCAAATCCAAATTTTTTTTTTATCTAAACTCAATAAATCTGCTGCTAATAACGGCTCAAGGAGACTTCTCAAGTGCAAGAGGTTAGCCAATGAACTGCCCGTGACCGAGACCAATTCAGCAAATAAGCCAAACAGGATTACTATAATGTTAGCCTACAGTATATAGAGTCATTGATTTACTAAATAAATAAATGAAGGCTCTCTAGCAAGGACCTACTGTAATGCACTCTTCTTCATGAAACTCTGTGTGGGGAATTTATTACTTTTCTAACAATTTAAAAGGTTTATTTAAGCATCTACAGCATTTATAGTACTTTAAATAGGCTGCAGTTTGAAACACACAGCGTGGTTTCTTGTTTATCCAAAGCTAGCGTATGAAAGCACATTAAACTGATGTTATGCAGCGATATGTGTTTTTTTCCAGAGGTTGCACGCATTCCATTCTTCTTTATATGTAGTGTGAAAATTGGGCCTCAGGAGCAGAAGATTGTGGCTGATTAGGGCCCCAAGTGGGAAAAATTAGTTAGACATGTCTACAGTATTTCTAGAAGGGGGAATTCTAGGATGTTAATAATATATTGTAAGGTAAAGAATTCTATATACTATATCTTTCTTTGTATTCCATTGCCATTTCCAGATTCAGCAAATTGGCTGTCTGCATGTTTTTGACTCAGCAGTAGTTGTATATTAGCAACTCTAACAGGAAGTTAGCCAAAATATATTTTATTGTCTTGCACCATAATAGAAAACCAATCCAATATGTGAAAACAATATTGAATAGAACATCACCTGAGAGTAAAAAATGCAATGATAACAAATTTGCAATATATTAAGGGATTGACCTATTAACACATGACATTTAGTCATTTAGAAGACGCTTTTATCCAAAGCGTTAAACTCGGTGAACTCAATAATGCTCAATAAAAACACATTTCTTTTGCATATAGTTTAAAGTTTGAACTATAGGCAATATGTGCAATTAACACTGTATATTCAACGCCAGAGTCATAGCTGCACCTCCTCAGTTTCAAATCCACTCTACATTTTGTTCTAAAACCAGTGACTCTGGAGCATGTTTGAGAAGGAAAATGGGAAAATATATGCCATGTTTAATTATCAATAAATTATTAGTAAATGCTTGGTGGGCCGGATTTAACAGTCCAACAGGCCTTAGTTTGCCCACCACTTTTTTTTAACAGATACTAGCCAACAGTAACCACAAGTAGGATGTGTCAGGAATCTATTATTGTTTCCATTGTAGTCTAATAAGAACTACAGTACTCATGAAACCAACAAACCCAGTAATCAAACTGACTAAACTATCAAAATGAACTAGCAAGTTTTAAGAGCATAGGACAAGTCTAATAAAACTACCTTGCATTAGCATGTCTAGCCAGGCTCATTAACTTTTTCAGCAAAGTGGGTCTGCAACCTCTCCCATTGGTCCCAATTTCCACCTCAATACGACCAGACAGTTTATATAACAATCAATCAATCAATATTTATTTATATAGCGCCTTCCAACAACCACAGATTGAACCAAGGTGCTTAACAACATTAGTAAAAAATAAACATATTTACAAATAGGTTTAAAACATATTTACACAATAAAAACAGAGCAGTGTCACAGAGCCATTTAGTGCAAAAAGCCATTTTAAATAAATAGGTTTTAAGTTTGGCTTTAAACAGAGGCCGGTCAGGGATGGAATGTAACTCAATGGGCAACGAGTTCCAGAGTTTAGGACCGGCCACTGCAAAAGAACGATCGCCCCACTGTTTGAACCGGGACCGGGGCACCTTCAGCAGATGTTGCCCAGCAGAACGTAGAGCTCTGCTGGGTTTGTGAGGGGTCAGAATCTCACACAAATAGGAAGGTGCAAGGCCCGTGAGTGCATTAAAAAAAAACATTAAGATTTTAAAATTAATTCTAAACTGGACAGGGAGCCAGTGCAGGGAGTACAGGACAGGTGTTATGTGCTCGTGTTTACGACTGTTAGTTAGCAGTCGGGCAGCAGCGTTTTGCACAAGCTGCAAACGGTGAAGTCCAGTTTGGTTAACTCCCACATAGAGCGCATTGCAGTAGTCTATGCGGGAGCTAATAAAAGCATGGATGGCTTTCTCCAGGTCAGCACGACTTAAAAAGGGTTTAACACAGTTCAACTAAAATGAGACGGGCCACGGAGTGGCTCAGTGGTAGAGCAGTTGTCCTATAACCAGAAGGTTGGCGGTTCGATTCCCGCTCTGCCCTGTTCATACTGTCGTTGTGTCCTTGGGCAAGACACTTAACCCACCTTGCCTCCAGTGTCCGTAGCACTGGTGTATGAATGTGTGTGACTGTAGAGGTGTGTTTGGTGGTGGTAGGAGAAGGTTGATAGCCGTGTGTATTAGTGATGCGCGGGTCGTCTCGTAACCCGCGGACCCCGCGGGTACCCGCGGGTCGGGTTGGGGCGGGTAAAGAAATTGACACTTTATTTGCGGGGCGGGTTGGGGCGGGTTGGGGCGAGTCATTAAAAACAAAATGTAAAATCCATGTATGTTGCGTGCAATTTACAGCCTATATTAAATATTTGGGAATATCTATTTACATATTTTATTAGTTTTTTTGTAAGGTTACCCGACGCTTGCGTGATGTCTCCAAACATTTGGCGTCACATGACACAAGCGGCGCGCCAAGCAGCTCCCGCCGCCGCTGCCTGCCAGTCACAACAAAAGCGGAGAAGATGGAAGACGAGGTGCGGGAGAAATTAGGGTCGGGAATGTACATAATAATTAAAAAAAAGGTCAGGCTGCTAAGTCTAATGTTTGGGACTGGTTCTCAGAAATAGTTGCAGCAGGAGACAACCGCAGTATTGGCTACGTGAAGTGCAACTCGTGTGAAAAAATATACAAACATGAGAGCCACAAAACGGGCACTTCCAGCCAGTTTACAGAGCGATGTTTCCAAACACTTTCAGACTGAAGGCTGTTTTCATTTACATTACAATGCCTAATAGGCTATGTCTATTTAATGGTCGCGGGTGCGGGGCGGGGCGGGTTATAAAAATAGATACAGTGGTGCGGGGCGGGCTGGGGCGGGCCAATAATTTCATAAAAGCGGGACCCGCGGGTTGGAAAAAAAGCCGACCCGCGCATCACTAGTGTGTATGGCAGCCCCCATCTCTGTCTGCCCCAGGTGTGAATGTGTGTGAATGGGGTGAGTGGAAGCACGATGTAAAGCGCTTTGGGTGCCCGAGAAGGGTGCAAAAAAGCGCTATATAAATGCATGCCATTTACCATTTACCATTTAAGTGATGCTCTGTTAAATACAATGCTTTGATTGGTTGAATATCTTTTTATTTGCGTAGGTCCAGAAGCAGTTTATTATGTGCATGTTGGTACTTGTCCCTGAATTCTGATTGGTTGTACTGTTGCATTTTAATTTTAAGTTTAATCTGTGTTCATTTAATCTCCCCCTGGATATCCAACTAGAATCCACAGGGACCAGATTCTCAGAAAGAATTAGGATGATGGTCAAGCCAATCTTGCATAATAGGACCAGACAGTTACATGCACTTACTAGGTAATTGTGATACATTGCACAGTTCTAGTCTGTGTGATTGAAAAATTGAGAAATACTGGCTCCAGTCTCGTTTCAGTTCAACAATGTTCAGCTACTGTCAGGATTCAACTCAAGCCTCAATTACATCAAGGAGCTGTTTCTAACCCCTCTTAGGCAAACCACGTCCTGCCCAGCTCCTGGGGCGCTACTATCCATCTGACCCTAAGCCTTGACCTTCTCCAATGTGGGGAAATAAGAAAAATAAGCATTCCACCTTTAGGGATCAATAAAGAATCACACAGTACACTGTGGAAATATCGAAGTATGAGCCCTGCCTAGCATAATTGCTTTAGGCCCACTGCCATCCAGAGACATGCAAGATGAACGGGGTGCAGTCGAACAGCTGGGACTGCGGTCTGAGGCTCTGAGGCTACAATCAGCTGCTTCATCACATGGTTTACTCTGTGACCTCGCTCACACAAGCAACACGTGCACCTGATGTGAGTGTGCCTTTCCCTACCAGATAAAAAAAACACAGAGGCAAAACCTCAGTAGGTTTAAAATAATCAGTCTCATGTGAGGATATACAACATTCAAATCACATTTAACAACAACATTACTGCTAAAGGCCGTGAAAGGCAATATTACTGCTGGTGCATGACCAAAAATAAATGAAGTCATCCAGTACATTACCAGTGAATTGTAATTTGAGTTATATCAAAGGCAATGTAGAACGCTGTAGAACACAACCATAGTGGCTGACTTCAATTTTGTGATTTTATATAGAAGCTAGAATATGTGGGGTATATTCAACAATAATGCATTTTCATGTAGCAACCACACTCTTCCGCAAGGATAGGAAGAGAGATGAGAGAGATAATGAGAAAAAAGTAATCATTCCCTATAATGTTGTTAAAATTTTCTAAAAGAGACAAAAATATGATTTTAATCTTTGGTCAAATCTAGCACAACCAAGTGAGAAGCAATTTTTAAAATGGCTGTAATTTATATCTTTTATTAATTTATATCTTAGCATCTTTAGCAGCAGATATAGTGTGATTGGTGCTGTAAGTGGCATTCACAAAGTGTGCAAGCCTCATACTGGCTGCGGCTTCTTTTTACATCACGTTCCACTGTAGAGATAGGTTGTGTACATGTTCTAATACATATAGTATTGATAATAGCACCTTGAAAGTTACGTGTTATACTCCACTCCCACATGCTTTAGTCATCACTCATTGCTCAGTTAAACAGCTGGACAATCTTCTGACATGGGCGCAAACAGACTTTTTCCAGACTTTGGTGGATGTGTGAACTCAGGAGGTCAGAAAACAGTTCTAGGCAATTCTCCAGAAATCTACCAGAGACAATTGTGAAAAGAGCTTTAGAAACCTAGGGCATCAACATAAACACCTTTAACCATCAACTGTGGAAAAGATGAGCTAATGACCCAACAATGCTATAAAACCAAGGTTTTATAGCATTGTTGGGTTGCTTATAGCAATGCTAAACACCTTGGAATGAGATCACTTAACATTATAAAATGCTCTGCACCTGACACATTGCAAGTGCATCAAGATTGTTTTTGTTATTATCCAGTAATTAATGAAAGTATGCATTTTAGAAGCAGGACTCTCACACAATTTCAGTACTGTGGTCTGACAATGTTGCGATTCATCCCTGGGTTTCCAGCTTCTACCCTGTCTTCTAACTGAGTGTTGCAACAATAACGTTTGTCTTGTGCCAAGTAAGCGGTTGACCAGGCGTGACTAAGTGTGTGACTGTGGCTTTTGGGGCCTGTGCGCAGATGACAGGCTGAGCAGCTCCACTGTACTTTACCATTGTTCCTTCGCTCTTGCTCCGTGCGACTTCCCTCTGCAGGCGAGCCACGGCCAGCTTTTCCCTGCACAAAGAAAACAAAAAAAAAAACAAGTGAGTCAACATGTGAGCAGTTAAGTGTCAGTAAGGGCTTTGCCAAGAATCCAAACTGAGATAGGATCGTCCCCCTAAAACACAGCTTGCAGATCTGACCGGATAAAAATAGCGCATAGAAAAGCAGGGCATCCTTGCTCCAGACGCACACTCAGAACACACTCACAAAGGCCTCAACAAAGAGTGTGCAATCAGATTCCCACGTGAGGGCATTCCAGCCTTTAAATGGGATAAATCTTGGCACACAGGCATGGATCAAAAAGAACTGTAGTTCACGTGGTCTCCCGAGGTACTACTACAACTAGAACACAACAACTCTTACAGACAAGCAAGAAAAATTATTCCCAAATGGACATCCACTTAAAAAAAAATAAAAAAATTCAGACCTAACATACTAGACGTCCGTTCAATTTCCTGAAATAACTCATGACTAACCTCTTAAATGACAAGACATCATTGTTTCTTCGCGGCTTACCTGTCGGCTAGAAAGCCCCTGTGATTAAGCGACAGCTGAGGGGGATGTACGGCTAATGGATGCCTCGACTGTCTGGACTCAGAAGACTTTGCTGAGCTTGAGCTGTCTGGTTCATTCCGCTGTTTAGTGAATTAAAAGTGGAACCTTGAATATTGATTGTGAAAGTAGCTGCAGTGCTGTTGGTGGTGAGAAATCCGGGAGGAAGTGGTGCTGTGGAGGTGTGTTAGGGTGTGGGTGGACATTTGTGAACAGGTAATTTGTTCTTACAGTGAGGTGTGGGCACTTGCATTCATAAAGGTGTTGTTTGCCAATAAAAAAATAAAAAAACTGTGTGTGAGTAAGTCTGACTAAAGGCCTTTTTACACAGCCCAGGAATACTTCAGTGATTACGCATTATGGTGGTGTTGCAATAAAAAACAACAATTGCATTAGTAACAAGCTGTGTTTGTATTAACTATGCATTGATGCATGCAAATAATCCATGTCCTATTAGGCCAGATTTGCAAAGGTTTAACATTTATCCCTTATGCCCCTGAATGTACAGTACATATATCAAAATTCTATGTAACAAATTCATTATTTCAGAGTCCAATGCAAATTTAAAAACGAGCAAACTACATGACATAATCATAGAGTGGCTCATCACACAAAGCCCAGCCCATATTATGTCTGGTTTTAATAACCTGGCTCTGCCAGATAGTCTGTGTCTGTGACAGTGTACCATCACCATTTGCAGAGGCCTGGTACTTTAAATGAAAACCTGGTGTAACAGCCAGTATAACTGTTGTAACTACTGCTGTACTTTACAGCCGCACTTTATGGCACCGCCTTTTTTTGTGAATGTACTGATGATGTGTAGTGTTACTATGCCGTCTGTACACGTATGGATGTGCTCTACCCATAGATTGTAAATAAACATGGATGTCGTCTGCCCATTGCTCCTCCATTCACTGTTATTGGTCTTACCAAAGTAAAACAATAGTTTTCAGTTTGCATCTTCATTGGCTACCAGTGAAATTTAGAATGCACTTTAAAATTTTGGTTCTAACTTTTAGAGCCTTACAAGGACAGGTGCATCTCTGACCTGATACAGCTGCGTACGTCCTCACGTAGTCTGAGATCAACAGGCCAGAGATTTTTAGTTGCCCCCCTTACACATTTTAAAACTAGAGGGGACCGTTCGTTTCAAGCTGTGGCACCTTGGTTGTGGAACGCTTTGCCTCCTTCCATACGCTGCTTGGATTGTATGGAAAATTGAAAACTCTTCTTTTTAAAGAGGCTTTTAACTAGACTGTAGGGTGGCCTTATGTGTACTTCTGTTTATCTTGATTATGTGTTGTAATGTATTTATAAATGTTGTTTATTCTAACTATTGTTGTGAAGCACTTTGTGATTTTTATCTGTGAAATGTGCTATACAAATAAATTTTACTTACTTACTTACTTACTTACTAAACAGACATATTAATCAAAAAATAATCCCCCCCAGAGTTGTCATGTACTAAAAACTTAGCTCTAGAGACCAGAGCCATCTTTTGTACCAGGCTGTACACATGATTGTTACACTTGTAAAGGCGCCATTGGATTTTTCCTTATATTTCTGATTTTGGAGCCTGCCCTCTGGTGGACGGAGGTATATTGCTGTATGGTGGTGCCCTTACTCCAGGACCTTTTTAGGGGTTCACTTGAGAGAGGCTTGGCTCTACACAAGTAACGAGTGGTAAAGAATATACAGACTATACTCTACATGTTCATTTATGAATAACAGACTTAGCACTGTAGAGACCTGGCTTTGTATGGTTTCTCAGTTTGTAATAAAGTACCTAACCGTGGAACTCCTAAGTGGTCTCACTTCTCAGCTATCCTTGAGCACATGATAATGGCTATAGCTAGCGCTCTCCACCTATATTGCCACGTACTCACATTACACTGGTCGGTGATTGGATTTATCACCTGTGAGTAACCGGAATATATATATATATATATATATATATATATATATATATATATATATATATATATATATATATGTATGTAAAATGACATCTCGGTCCAGAAAAGTGCAGTACTAGGAACAGCAAAGATACTGCGCAGAACCCTCAAGCTCCCAGACCCGAGCTCGAAGGATGAGATCACCCTCGTAGGATGAAGGACAAAGTTTTTTTAAGATTATCAAAGTATGTGGTATGCGTTCTACCAGGTGAGCCATCGAGGTGCCACTGTAAACGTGTTTTGTTAGTAACATAAAATTGGTCACTACTACTGGTCAGTACTGCCACAACATTTGTATTTGTGTTTATTTATTTGTTGAGGGACAATACATATGAATGGACATTTATGTATAAATATGTGAGATTGTAGCCTATATAGCTAATACAGCTGTCCCTGGGCAGGTTGATATTATATAAAGGACAGGGAAGACCACATTTTGCACAGAAACACCAAGTGCATTTAAGCATACACAATATATAGTACAAAAAAGAACTTCATAGTAATAAAATTCAGGAACTAGACACTACACTCATTTTATACTTTAGCCTCCAAGCAGTCATTGCACAAACAACAGCCAGTTGAGAAGCTTGGATGCTTTGCTTGGGGCAGATGGATTTTTGTGAGTTTGTGAACAGAATCTCACTCTAGACCACCTTTTTGCTGTCTTATTCTCCGCTATCTAACCAAGATAGGCAGACCAGTTACTACAGTATATTGGCAGGCATTAGTACAAACATGTCAGAATCTCTGTGTAAAACCATCTAAATACAGCACACTGGCATTACACAACACATCGCTTCCCATTGCCACATGTTGCAGGAGTAAAAAAAGCCTCCTGGTTGTTCTCAGAGCAGTTATTGTTTTGTTAAAGGGGACTAGCCTGGCATTCCTCCAGTCTGTGTTATGGCTGAGCGTCAGCCCTGTAAGGGGTTAAGTTTCAGGCCACTTACACACAGGCATGTTCCAGGAGCCAACAAGCATGAGCCAACAGCGCCTTGTGAAAAATCATCACCAAATATAGAGCAATTTGACATTGTGTGTTAAACATAATTATAGTAATTGACAAAAGCGGTAGTCGAAGCCTGCAAAACGCTCACCGATGACATCCAGTCACCGAGGAGTGATATCATATTTGAACGGCATTCAAGCACACATGAAAGCAATCACGAATACAAGCCTGATTTTCATTTGTCATTCCAATCAATGTGAGCCAATCATTAGCGCCGTAAACCTCTCCCAGCTGTGTAAACCAGCAAAATAAAATAACCAGATGCTGTTAAGTCAAAGTTTATCTCCAGCCATTTCTTGTAAAGCTGCAGTTGAATATGTAAATGCATACAGCAGAACATTTATGATGATGTTTTCAAATGTTGGTTTGCTGAGGGCAACAAAGGAGGTCAGTGTAATCCAAATTAGAGTTGGAGTTCTTTAAATGGGAGGCTAATTATGCTTCATTAAAACTTGGCTTTTATTGTTATTCTCAATCAGATAACAGTTTGGTTATTTATATTTTCCAAAAAGATTTCAAATGATCTATTGTTATATGAACTTCCAAACTGGGGGAATGTTTGAAAAGTGTCTGCTTCCATATAGATCTTTAAAGTGTTGAAAATGTAATCTACAGAAGAATAGCAAAGTTTGCATAAAGAAGATTACTTTGGCAAAATACTCACTGACAATGTGTGTGTGCTGTCAGTGAGTAAATACAGAACATAGTAAGTAACTTAGAATTTAGCTGCTAACATTTTATTTTGATTGCTTGATGCCTTCATCATCATATCAGGTGTTAGTTTGGAGACTCTGGTTGAAGTAGCAGAGCAAAAGACACACAACAGGATGGATGCAGACCATCCCCTGCGTTCGGCTTTTAAACAACAGAGAGCAGCAGGACGGAACACTACACAACCTCCTTCTTCGGGATTGCAATAATAATGTAAAATCAATCAGTCTATGGTGGAATATATGGAACCTAATGCTTGACTTGTAAGTAAAAAAGGAGGACCTAATATTATACAAACATGGTTTTAGAATCTGTGCTTCCTCACCAAAGACTGTTAAACTGAGATCTGACTAAAGCACTAAAGCAGCAAAGCCAAATGACTTTAACCAATTATAAAGTCAAATACATAAGGTAAAGTAATAGAAAGTGAAGAAATACATGAAGGCTAAAACCTCTTAAGGTACGTTCACACCAAACGCGACTTGCATGAATAAATCGCACAAGTCGCGTTTGGTGTGAACGTACCTTAAGAGGTTTTAGCCTTCATACTAAAACCTGTTTTTAGTAGTACTGTTTTTGTTTTTTTCCCACCACCTCTTAAGTGTCTAATTTAGTGATTTCATATAAATGAATAGAAAATACTGCTGCTTTTGTTGCCAATATCAATATTTTTGGTTTAAAAAGCTAACGCTGATGGAAAATATTGGTTAAAAATCAATCATGTTCCAAAAAATATCAAAATTTAGGTTTATTATTTCTACATTCTGAGTGAAAATACTCTAGTGGAAGGAAAATAGTATTGCTGGATTAAACAAATGTGCTTATGCTTGAAATGAAACTGCGGTGAAATAGAGGTTAGAAATAACCTCCTAGTTGAAGAAAATCCTCGACTGAGAGGCATTTTGAGTCCATCACACTTTACATTTCACACTAGAGCGTGACCAAACAGAAATGATTTCAGTCTGCAGACCTTTTACTGAAGGTGTAGGGATGTGGAGTGTCTAACGTAGGCTTCTATACCAATATTTCATATACCATATACCAATGTTTAACTAGCAGCTTATCTAATCTTCTACTGTTGTGTCTCATTTAACTCAAGATGTTATGGCAATTCTTAATGCCGCGTGTTTTGTTGTCACTTTTTAATGGTAGAATTGACGTCTTAAATATGTATTCATTTTATTCATGGGTCAATGCTTCTTGACAACATTGTTTTAATTCATTGAGGTTTTTTGAGCGCTCACCTGTGCACATCTCTCTTAAGGTCTTTCCACAGCATAAAACCCTATTAGAAGCATGTGAAGTTTAGCAGGTCAAGTAGGAAGTGAGATTAAATCCAATGTAAACTGACAGTTGTCAATGTGTATTTTGAAAGTAGGTGAACCTACACTTTATAGGTTTGTGCCAGCTCTAATCAGGTTTAGCACATTAGATGAAACCTAAAGCAGACACAACAGACCATCCCTTATTCCTGTGTATCCGTTGCGTGTATTTGTTGTTGCCGGTCCAAACTGTAAACCCCACGCTTCGCCTCAGACAGCGCGTCTCCTCTGGCAGCATGCAAAGACACGATCTGTCAGGGCTGAGGGAGGATCAATCACAGCCAAGGCGTTTGCCAACTTGAGCCGGCATGTTGCGCCCGCAAGCTTTGAAGTGCCTTGTGGGAGGTATATCCGTGTTTTCATGACGGTTCCTGCAAACTGGGGCCTTAATCCATTGTACATTGTTTTATGTAATGTTATGGCTTCTTGACAGCATGTCCTCATTACTGATACCAAAACAAGCATCAAGATCGAATATCGAACACTTGGAATTTACAGAGCTAAACAACACAATCCCTCTAAACCGGAGTGGCCCTGAGGGATGCAACATGTTTGGATGAGCGCAGGGCTGCCATGCATTTATGTATTAGAGTCTGCACTCTTACTGGGTTAAGAACTCCCGTATACACACAATCCCACGTATTGTAGGCCAGAATATTCAAAAAGCCAGTCTAGCCCGCCCCGGACTGGTCATTCCCATCCCTAAACCTCCTAGAGCTCTGTTATGTAATCTCCTGAGCCAGCCTAAATTATCAGCATGCATGTCGCCCTTATCTGTGACAATAGGCCTGTTGAGGCATTTGGAAATTTCAAACATCCATCCCAGCAGCATATGAAAACAGTCTTTAGTTACATCCAACAGGCTAGAGTCAACATGAAGGAAATGTTTTTTTGAATGGCCTGCGGCAAAGACTACAACTTTGCTCTACCATTGTTGCAATTTGGAATGGGTGTGCAAATCTGCAATGTCACAAAGAGAGATCACATAATAAAATAGAAAAAGAACAAATTGAAATCTTAAAAGAAATCAATAAAGAAAGACTTTTTCATAATCCACATGTACATTGGTGACTTTAAAAGGAGTTATAAATGGAATATCTGATCAAAATTGGATATTTATTATTGCAAAGTTGTTTGGTTTGCTTTATTAATGCAATTTTGGCAAAGATGTCACAGAATTGTGTCTGTGGGTGTAAATCACAAGATCAACATTTGTTGTGATACAATGTTATATTGTAGTGTCTGTTCAGTATAGGTAATTAAAAGCATGGTAAGACAGTGGCAAGCATTGCATCTGACTTATTATAATGGCCTATCACCCCTTGTTGCACCACTTGTTTTGTCAATGGATCAATGATGCTAATTGTGAGACAGCAGAGGGATGTCTTATCTATGTTTTAAATTATGCATCAGTGCAGTGGGTCATTAAACCAATCAATCTATCAATAGAGCTCCGGACACCATGTGACTAAATGCGTTCTATCGTCCGTAATTGTAGGAAAAAGCACCTCAAACAAACAGACTTAATTTATCAACCAGTTATTCAAACAAGTTAAACTTCATTAAATCTATATCCCAACCCTTTTCCTGCAGCAGGCGAGCATTTATTAAAAAAGTCTAATCTAGTCACATAAACCTACAACACACAGGCTTTATTAGCGGTAGCTACAGTAATATGGGCCTACCAGTCACAACCAGGACAGACAACATTCTTGACAACATAGCACGTTTGCAAAGCATCTAGCCTACCAGCAAATAATACCCAGACCCACGTAAATGAAAAGCACATTAACACTAAAAAATAAATCACTAGCACTCATTACATTGACACCAATGTAATTGTCCTGTCGTTCACTGCCTGAAAATACTGTAGAAATCTGCTGTAGTCCCTTGGCTGATTCGCAATTTAGTCTCTTCTTATAATAGTCTAAGTCTTCTTATAAAATCCTCACAAACTTCATCAATGTCTTTTTACATCCACCACTAGCATCAATTTCAACCAAACATACTTACTAGCTAACGCTATCTACATTTACCGCCATGTCCTTTTAAATGTTTAGCTCCTGCACCCGCTATTGTCACTGTAAAGCCTACGTACACTAGGCTACTGTACGTGCTCTGTTATTTGCCAAAATCCAGGACTCTGGTTGCTGACACCAAGGGGGCGGGCCTTACACCTGTCAATCATTACAAAGTTGAACAATGTTTGGTTCTTGGGCTAGAAAAAAAATTGCTTTCCCATTTCTTTGTGGTTTAAAGGATTATTTGAATACAAAAAAATGAAACATCGTGTTCAATGTTTATATATATATATATATATATATATATATATATATATATATTCCATTCAGCAGTTTCACAGCTGGAACACCACTGGAGGCCAGGTGGGTTAAGTGTCTTGCCCAAGGACACGACAGTATGAGCGAGAGAGATATTAAAACTTAAACTTAATAATAATTAATTAAACTTGATTTTTATTGAAAATGGCAGGTAGGGCTTAGCCCACCTAGCCCACTAATACCAGCCGCCCCTGCATTATGCAAATACTCATAATCATACTTGCTCTGAAAAAGAAGTACAACATTTCTCTGGTATGTTCACAAGATAAATATTTGAGTATGGGTATTGTTGAAATACTCCACTTAAGATCAAGTTACCCAAGTTCTAACAGGATGCTACTAACTTCTTCAACATCTAAAAACTATTGAGTTGCTTTAGTGTTTTAGAATTAGATGAGGCTGCCTGTGGACCATGGCTATTTCCACTTTTCTGGGTAAGATTGACCATGTTTAAGCAATTCAAAACCCAATGGCCTTTAAGATGGTGACCTTTTTATGCTTAAAGTTGTAGTTGATTGAAAACTAATTCCAACACACTATTGGCTATATCAAGTTCAAACCTTTACTTGGCTTAAGTAATGACTACGTGTCCATCAACTGTTGCAATCATCCAATTACATCCACACATGACTGACTGTGATTGGTGGAAGTATTGGCAAATCAGCTCGCCACATTCTTCATCGGCCACAGGTCACTGCTTTCACTGAACTCTGGATCTGCAATAATGAAATAATTTTTCACATCGCTTTGTCACGTCAATCCCAGTATTGATCTCAACAGTTTGCGTGACTTTATTAAAGAATAAAGCACCAGAATGAGCCGTTTGTAAACACTCTCATTAGTTTAAGGCATCTCAGGGGCGGGCCGTTCACATCTGCGACCGCTCAATTGGTCTCAATGCATTAACCAGCTCAAATCAATCAAGGAGAAGTCTGGTCAAGGATGCAGAGCAACTCCTGTGACCAGCCCTTGTTCCCAGAGCCTTACCCACAGCTGGTTCCTGACCCCCGCCCCCACACACCTTACGTCTCCCACCGTGGACCCCATCTGCATCGGAGGGCAGCCGCCCAAAACACAGGAGCCACATGTCAGCACCTCGCACACCCAGACCCACTTCCCCCCCACCCAGCCATTCAGAGAGCGCCTTACCTCACCAAGGCAGACCATCAATTATTGACGAAGTGAAATGTGATGAGGTTAGACGGCGCACACAAAGAACACACGCCTCTCCATCCAGACAACATTCTTATCAAATCTGAACTTCACCAAATGCACCAATTCAAAATCACTATATTGAATAGTTCCAATGGATTTTCCGCTTGCCATTCTTCATTACTCCTCTCACTTTGAACAGCACCACAAAAAGTTCTAATATGTATCAAGACGTCATAGAAGTCAGAGATAAGGATATTATGGCTTCATATTATATGGTAAAAATAAAAGCTGGGCAGTCTTTAAGCGTGATAAATTTGAAGGCCACAGGGGAATTTAGATGGAAAAATTCTTCCTTGGAAAATGGGTTTTACACAATGGTCAGTCTTAATTCACATTTTGACAGGAGGAACTAACATTTCCTTGCAGCACATGACTGATAGGAAGGCCTCATACAGTAGCTTAATGAATGGTCACTGCTTTATATTATTCTTATGCCACATAGAAGGTGTCCGGAATCCTATCACCACAATTTAGTCGAAGAATACTTAGATAAGTCAGTCCTATCAGATGTAATTTAATTAAATCAAATACTGTATATTAGACATTACACTAACCTTATGTCATGTAATCATGTGAAAAAAAATAAAATTACAAAATTTAAAAAATACAAAATGATGTTGTCCATCTAGTGTTGATGCAAAATATATGCATTAATGTTTTAGTATTTCAGAGTCCAGATGCTTTTGCTTTAACCTTTTCTTCAAGATGATATGGATGACTGAAAACTTTACAAGTAATGTGTCAGTATGTCCATTAACTTTCTGTAACTGAATGACTTTTCACAATTTTAGCTATCACTACAGAGAGAAGAACACAGTAAAATGCACTAAATTAACCATAACTAAATCTTTGTTTGAACAATTTTGGATGATTCTGACAGAAAGTACAAGTCATATTTATTTGAAGAGTAGAGCATTATTGCAGTACAAGTCATTCTTTGTGATAAAAATAATATTGCGATAACAATACATTTGCAATATACTGTATTGTGCAGCCCTAGTATTAAGTTGTTCTGTAAACTAAGACATCACATCATCCGCATCTCCAAATCCATAAAAATCAAACATAAAGAATCCTCCAGATCTCTTCGGAATGCACTAACCAATTGTGGATTACCCCTGCCTGCCTGTCTGTCTCCTTAAATGTTTTTTTATTCTCCGAGAATGGCCTGACCTCGATTGTTTCCAAGCCACAGACAAATTCCAGTCCAGATGAAACATTACTGAACACATGTGCTTTATAAAATGACCGACTCAAGTCCGCTTGTCTGACGATGACATGAGGAATGAAGAATGAGGATAAGGCTAGACACGGGCACACAAGGGGCATTCATAAACACAGATGATCTCATACATGCAAACACATCATTTGCGAAGATATGCCCAGACAAGCGTATACACTTGTTTTTAATCTTTAATGTCGGACGGCGACATTAAAAAGACATTTGACTGAATCTTGGCAAACACGACAAACTGTTTTGAGATATCATCCAACGTTTTGATTGCAACAGGTTATAATCTAGTGTTTATGCGTCTCCAGTGATTGCTATCTAGGTTGTCTGCAGACTCTAGCATCGAAACTGACTGCAATTACATCATGATTTAGGAGTTTACCTGTCTATGGTACACTGCTTGTTTTCATTCTTCTGACTTGCTTTAGCAGGTTTGAGCAAAGAAAGGTTTAGGGTAATAGTAAACTTCAGTGGAACTAAACCGGGCTGAACAGTATCATAGAGTATAGCAATAAGAGATAAATGTTTGTTTGACAGACAGGAAATCAATTGCTTGAAAGATGTTTTAATGTTAACAGATACAGCAAAATGGAGAGGATATTGCTTGGTAAAATATTTTTGAGTATTGAAATGGTCCAAGGGCATGTCTAGATAGCAACTGCCATTGTTAGCAAATGCCAATTCAGGCAATCTTAAATCACTTAAGGTTTTATTGCTTACAGTAAGGATCTTACCCTTGTCCAAACAAGCAAATGTAACTTAAAACTGTAGCTTTTTGGTTTTATTAAAGAGACCCTTTGTTACCCTAACCCTAGCTAGCAACAGCTAACACTAGCAACATGGCTAACATCAAGATAACTCATATTGGTTTTAACAAATAGAACCTAGAAATGCTTACTTTTTTGCTGTTATTTGGAAACTAACTTACAAGAGACCCTGTGTGTTTTTGGATTGCAATCAACTGCTAACTTGCAATCATGGCTAACTTCTGACAACTGTAATATAACATACTTTCTACCATTGGTCAACTAACTTACCTTTAGACAGTTATGTTAACTTTTACACCAACAAAAAAACACAAATTTACTTTGAATATTGTAGTTACAATAGTCTAACACAACATTAACCCAAGGTCAGACGGTACAGTAAGGGTGGCGTGCCAGTTCTTAGCTTGCCTTTATCCTGTAGTGCTATAAAATTCTGTAGAAAGTGCTGAAGGCAAGCTCTTATTATCACTCTTCCGCTTCTCAATAACAAAACCGTTGCTCCAGCATGTAGCTCACCACAATAAACAAATACAACAAACTTGGCCTATTTTCTATATGCTGTGCCATACTAGCCTAAAACCTTGCCAGAAGCATAACTGCGAGCAGTTTCCACAGCAGCCTTCCACCATTCAATAAACCATTCAAAACAGCTATTGTATTTACAGTCACACATTGTTTATTATTGCAAACACTGCATGCCCCGGGCTAAAGTAGCTGGGGAATGGGGTAGTCGCGTTCACTGCTGTACCATGATACCAGAAGCTTCTGCTGACTCATGGAGACTGTGAAAAGGCTACTGGGAGTTTTACCACCTGCTGTCAACACATCGTTTTCAGAGAGCTGGGCAAACAGTAGGCCTTTGCACGGCCTGACAAATGGATGGTGGGCCTATTATGGAAACAAAAGTATGGTAAACAACTAGCGCTCTCAAGCTAAAGGTGTATCGTTCCCCAACCCCACCCAGACAAGGTTCCTATAGTCTTTCAATTGTGGTCTTTTTATAAACTATAAAACGGAGAATCAAGTGAAGTCAAGGTTGCTAAATTAATTCAGTAACTTTCATTGATCTTGATGATTATGTAAGTGTGAAAGGAAAGACGCATCCAGAATACCTTGCTGTTACATGTGGTTTTCCATCAACAACCAATTAGAGAAGACATGCAGGCCATGAACACTGACATATTAGTTCAGCCATTCAACATTTCCATAATGTACTTTTTGTAACGGTACACAACTCAAGCAACACTACCATTTCTTTTCAGATAGAGTCATCTTACACTGCTTTTGCGGTCCACATCGCATGAAACATGAATAAAACTTTAACATGATGTTCCAAGTGAGTCCTTAAAATGCAGGTAACCGGTGCATCTCCCTCAGTTCAAAGTTTTGAATTCGGATTTACTCAATTCTTTATTCTATTTTAGAGCAACGCACCAACATTTTAAATGCCAATTGTTTGACTTTTCTGTCCTGTACAAACCAAATCCTCTTCAGGAACCAAACTGTACCACACTGATCCAAACCATGTCACTGAACTATAAGGGTAAAAACAAGGTCAAATTTGGAATTAATGTTGAGATAATTGGTTTGAGGTCATTTCAGCTAACTGAAAGTAAAGGTTGTGAATAAATACTCCAATCTTTTTTTTTACTTTACATGCCTGTTGCCTTGGCATTCACAATCCGTCCCTGTGGCATGCTAGCAATCAAGTAATCAGGGCCCATTCAAGCCATTACAGCTCACCAAATGGCTCATCAATAGAGCGCCAACACACCAGGCTAGGTGTTTGGTGAAGAGTTTTACAGCTCCGGGTTGAGCTCCTCTTCTCCGGCGGCCCTCTTCCCACTTCCTCTCCAGCTGCACCAACACCTCCGGCCGCTGCACGAGATCCCGCATGTTTCTCCAGCCCATTATCCCCCTGATTTACAACCAAGATAGTGGGGAGCTGAAGTCTGTTGACATTCCCCGCCCTGCGCAACCTCTATTGCAACGCCAAGCCCCCTTCTTTTAATGTCAGAAAGTGGTGTGACGTGGAAGAAGTATGAAACAAGCGAGTGTTTGCAAAGTGGACCACTTTATTGTCAAACTTTAGAGCAGCTCGAGGAAAGTGTTGTTTGAGGGAAGCCAGTAAACAAGGACAGTAGTATATTATCTTCTAAGTGTCGGTTTACAAAACTGTGACCTACAAAACTAAAACACTTGTGGCTTCTTCACGGCGTGCATATAAAATATCAACAAAAGCCTTTTATAAACAAGTTTGCGAGCCAAGACTGCTGTGTTAAACAAAGACAAATTATTTTTTTCTTGTGTGGAAAGCAGGCAGTTTAAGTGCAAAAACAGCCCAGGAAATTTTGCACCTTGGTGAACTCACATGGAGCGGGGTCCGTCCATTTAGAAACCGCAAAAATGCTCCAGCTCTAATGACATCACTTAACAGTCAGAGAGGGTGTCTGGGCAAAGTTTTGTCTCCAGGCAAAACAGTCAGCGCATGCAGTAAGCCATTGATAGCAGGCAAATAAAAGACTTTTATAGGCGAGAAATAGTGTCGGACCATTAAACTTTATGCTTTTCCTGACTGACATTAAGTTAAGCTAAGAGACAGAGAAAAGTCAACTCAAATATCTTGTTTTCAGACTTCTTCACATTGAAAGAGAAGTCATGAATACATTCATACATACAGTATATCTAAATATTTTAAAATTTTCCTCAATTGTCCTTATGCCAACTGTATTTTCTTCTTGCCCCAAAACGTATTTTTAATGCGAAGACCAACTTAAAAAACTCATGATGGACCTCATTCACAAATATATTTTATGAATCTTTAAGATAAAAAAAAAAACTTTGCAAAGATTTAAAAAACAGGGATTTTTCTGACTTACGTGATGAACCATGAACAATACATCATTCAGCCAACTGGAGCACTAGTGCTTTTTGGGAATTGTTTCAGAAGAACTTTTTTCCAGTTAAGAAAAAAAAATAGTCAATATATCTTTGCAAGTACGGCTTAAAAAAAGGTTTAAAAGGGCTTAAGAGAGCAGTTTCATGAATGAGGTCCAATGTTGTGCGACTAATGCTGCTGAATGCCTGCTCATGTTCCAAAAAAGAACTCAAAAAATGTGGGTAACAATCTGTGCCTGAGATTTGGACTTCAGGTCAGATGCATCATCAACAAAGGAGATAAGAAGTTGTTTTATAGCTTTGGCATTGCACGTCTACTTTTTGCCTAAATACTAGCGTATAATAACAGATTTACATTAGCATCAGTTTTCACCTACAAAACATGAGCTACAATTACCGTGAGTATGGCACTAAATGGCCAATTAATGGTGCATTTGCTAAAGCTGTATTTAGATATAGATTCTGTCTAATTTTTAAATTATATCATGCTTTTTCAAGGAGTGAGCACGCAACAAAGTAAAGAAAAAATCAATTAACTCAAAAAGTGTGACCATCCATTAAGCACTTGAAAAGAGCATATTTGCGAATAAGCAGCTGAACTACTTGTGTATCATTAGACAATGTCTTCTGGCTTTTGGCAAAACAAATACATACCCTAATGAGATGTCAAAATCCTTTAATGATCTCTTTACCATTAAAAAAAACAAAAAAACAAGTTCATACCAGTCTTTCTGCTGCACCCAGAGTGTTTTTAAAGTTCCCACGTGCTGTTGGTGGGAGGAAAATAAATGTGGAGCAGGCCGAGGGGAGGAATGCATTGAAAAGAAGACTTAATTGAGCTGGATGGCCTGCAGTCACAGCAGCACAGAGTCTCAACAAGGCTTGGGCTGGTGCGGTCCTGAGATGTGCCTCACATGTACACATCATTAAACCGCTGCTTTGGCTCAGGGGTTCCACTCGCAAAGACACTGGGAATTAGACGGGAAAGTTGTCTGGAAAGAGCGAGTAGCCCCCCCACACTTCAAAAATGAAAGTCCTCTGGCTGTCAATGAAGAGAGAAGTGCTCCCATGCTGAGGCCCACTAGACCGGGCCATTGAACAGGAGAACATTCCACAGTAATTCACTTTGACCTGGTCCCAATATGCAGCTGGGGGTCAAAGAATATGGGGCACCACATACAGGAAGAGATGAGGAAGTTTGGAAAAGCGGATGTAGAGGAGTTAAGATGTCAAAGTGCAACCCTATCAATCAAATTTGTGTAACCTTTCCAGAAGATTAGGTAATGTTTAAGGGGAAAATCTGTATTATGGTTATTTTACTTTCCTCTTCTTACATTAATAAAAAAGACTTAACTAACTTAGTTACTTACCGTCAGCAACATTTTAAGAAATTCAGAAAATTTTTAATTTTTTCTGCCGCTCATTGATTCAGCCTATTTTAATTTATTTTAGTTTAATTTAAGCTTTCCGTTCACAAGACTTCTCAAGTACTGAGTAACTGTTGATCTACTGTTTCTTAAGTACATTTTTTTCCGAAAAGTAAATTTAATTCAGTAATTGTAACTTGTGCAAAGTAACAGTCATCATTTTACATCACTATAGTTAAATAGTGCAAGATATTTTCCAGGCATTGGTTTATACTGGCAACTGCTGCTCTATCTTGAACATTTACTTCTCTGCTAGCCCATAGAATCACAGGACTTACAAGAAGAGTCCATTTGAATCTCCTGCCAACTCTGACCAACACACTCAACAAGTACATCTCTCTTGTAACTTTTAAATCAACACAGTCTAAATGTAGGACATAACATGTGACAACATTGCAGCTAGAGGTTTGCAGGGTGCAATGCATGAGATGAAGAGAATTACAGTTTTAATTCTATAAAATCAAATCCCCGCACTTGGCAATCCTCTTATTCTGTAATCCCCAGGTAGGTTTCAGAGGGCAGTGGGCTCAAACTGTCCAGTCCAGAAACACATCTGCCCTAGTGGCTGCATGATATCACCAGCTGCTGCGTTGCTCCCAATAAAGGTTTTAAATGGACACAGCTGAAAGTGGACCAACTGGATAAACATGTCATCCAAAAACATGGCACTTGTTATAAATATTTTATTGACGTCTGCCCTGGTTGGATGGTATCCATGCGACAGAAGGCTATACAGTAAGAGTACTAACTGGAAATGAAAATGCTTAAAATGAGCGTTTAGCTTCAGTGTTGTGATGTGTGTAGAGAGGAATGCCCCTGAGGTCAGGTTCTCAAGTAGTGGGAAGTCACAGCTAGTCACATGTTTGTTGTTGATGACAAGTGTTTAGGGCTTTGACCTTGTGAAAGAGTAATGTTGGGACACTAATGATCTGTTTGTGTGTCAAACAATACATTTCTCCTTACATGTCCAAGCACTTACACAAAAAAAGTAGATGAATAAACATGAACTGATTTAATCCACATTTTGAAATCAGTAAAATACAAAACGGTGGAAAGTGCCTTTTCTTTTTTCTGTTAAGCACTTGAACATGGAATTGAATACTTCTGATTATAAATGGACTTTAGCTACTAAATGCTTTAAGAACTTCCTTTTTGGTCACTTCTCTGACCCCCTAAATAGACTGATGCTAAAAAGAAACTGTAAAGAATCTGGGGCCGCACATTACTTACTACGTACTACCCACAAAATAATTGATATGTAATGTCACTCAACAGCTTTATAAAACACCGAAATGAAAAAGTTACCACTAGTGTGACCCTACTTTACTTTAATTTCAATTCAAAAACTACTCCTATGCCAATGGGGAATTTCCAATATCATAATTGATATCATCCTTGCAAGACTCAACAAAGATAACTCATATCACGTGTTTTCCTATAATCAGGCCGCCCTAAAGGAAACAATTAAGACTCCCAAGATTAACTGCTCGTGGTGCAACTTGAACATAGCAATTGACTAGATTGGAAGTGTATTTTTCATCACCAACCTCCGCTGGCAATTCCAATCATAAAGCATTCTCGCCCTGGCACTTGCTATTTTTGACGCATCTTGGGAAACTCAAAAGAAAGTCGTCACAAACTAGACAGGATGCCATTCCATTTTGGACGTTACGAGAGAATGATGCTACCTCCCATACTCTCCCATGCTTCCACTTGTGTGTTCCTTGAACTTCTTTTTTTAGAATCAACAAATACAGCTAAAAATATAAAGCTGGTGTCCACATTCCAACATTTGCCATCCATGTTGTGGTTTATCTAAGTTTTCCTGCTTTCTTATGTTTTTTTATGAGACTATTAGGAAAGCCCTTCGACCTGTAGTGACATATGGATAGTTGCAATTCATCACATTCCATTTTTAAAAAAACAAAAAAAACATTGGGGCTGGCGGGTCCCTATCTTTGTAATCCATATTCTCCAGCACTTAGCTCTATCCACACCCAGTTCTATTCCAGTCATTTTAGTATGGGATTAGTGGGCTGGATAGAAAAATATTAATCTGCCTGAGAGTGTATGAAAAGAAGGAAGGAGAAAAAGACATACCGGCACTTACAAATCCACTTTGCCGGATTGTTTTACCTCTGCTTAACTGACAGGTATACATTTCCCTTTTGAGTACTAATAGAAATGTAAGAGGTTTACGCAATAGTCCCGTCTCATGCTGTTGCCACTAGCAACGGAAAAAGCGACGCAAGTCCCTTTAAACTGGTTAATCAAGCTCTGAGGAGAACATAGTATGGACATGGGTGCATTGCTGCTGCACAGAATATAAGGTAAGGCTGAGGAGGGAGGGAGATCTGTGACAAATGCACTACACTGCCTTGGTTTAGATGGCATTGTTAAGATACACCACAAATGCTTTTTCACAAGCTAATCAAGCTCAGAGGAGCACCTGCTATGGGCACAATAACACTTGACAAAGTAGTGAGGTATATCTTTGACAACATCACCTTACTTTCTAGAATTAGATGGCATTTTCAAGTTACACCATAAGTCCCTTTGAAGAGGCTAATTTAAGATCATTGGCGAGTATAATATATGTATTCAAAACACATCAGCATGAAATACTTTGCCTTAAAGCAAGGAGTAGTAAGGTCCATCTTTGACAAAATCATAATGCTTTCTTGGATTAGGTGACATGTGCAAGGTCCCTTTGGAGAGGATAATACATGTTTACAATGATTCTACATGGAATACTCTGCCTTAACGCAGAGCTAAGTAAACTACATCTTTGACAGAATCATTATATCTTCTTGAATGAGGTGGCATTCACAAAGCAATCCCCAAGCAACAGCAAGGATGTACAGCAATCAAGGACAGGAGCCATAGACGTGACACAGCTTGTCATGTATCTAGCAATCTTCCGGTGCTCTTACCCTTGTGGAGATGCAGCATCCTGGTGTATTCAGAGGACACACATGGTAATCCACCGGTCGGCTTTGCTCTGCAGCTACTACCCACTGATACGGCAGATGATAAAGTTTATATCCACAATGCCGCACCGCTGCCTGGATCTTGTTTCAACTGTACTCTCTCCTCTGACTAGACTAGAATCCTTCCTTGCGTCTACCCTCGCTGTCTCTCTTGATCTGGCAACGTGCTTTGACTTTTCTCTCTCAACATCTCTCCTCCGCTCTGCCACATACACTCTCCCTCTGCTGCTCTCACTACCACTACTGCTCCGAGGCTGCTCTGCTTTGCTGTGTGCCTTTTCCCCCGCCCACCCCGCCTCCTGGCTTGATCTCTCTCCTCGGAGTATTTCTCTCCTCAGTCTGTCTCTCTCGTTTGGTCTTTCTACTCCGGCTGCTGCGTCCCTCCTGAGCTTGCGGGACGTTAAACATGTGTTGGTGAGGAGAGAGCTCTGGAGGTGGCTCTTTCCTCAGGGGAAGAGGACTGGGGTCGGATTGGGGGGTTTGTCCTTAGGGGAGGAGTTTTTTTCTTTCTTTTTTGGAAGGGGGGGACAACAGTGGTATAAGAAGGGGGGTGAGCACATACAAACAAGCAACTGTGGGCTTGTGAGGTTCTACTAACAGGGCTCTTAGGGCAAAGGATAGGTGGCAAAAAGGAAAAAAAGGACCTTTAAATACCCAAAAGGAAGAAGTCTGTTCACACCAAACGGCTCTAATTACAGGTTAACCGTACTAAAGATAGTGTTTATGGCTGCAGTGGAAGCTTCCCTGCAAAAAACAGTTAAGCAATCCAAAATAGCACGCTGTTTACCAGCTTTATTGGCAGTTCCAATTGTGAAACGTCTGTGACATGGCACTAGTCATTTTGCTGACACCGAGGGAGTTTCTTGCAACTACACAAGGCAAAGCAAGGAAGAATACTTTCATCTTTCTTGACAAGACAAAAGGAAACTGGCAAGACAACAATGAATTCGACAAATAGATATAATTAGGCCAAAAGCCGTCTTTTCAGATAGTGTCAAGAATTTGAAGCAGACTATTGTCTCATAAAAGAAATGAGGCTACATCACAGATTCTTTTTGTTCTACGTAGGAAACAGTTGGGAAAATCATGTCTGAATGTTATTGGAAAAGGTCTGATTTGCTTCTACAAAAAGCTATGGCTTTAGGCACAGTTGGTTGCATTTTGCTGCTCTGTAACGTATTGATATGTTGCTCCTATACAAATCAAAGCAGTGCCAACTTAGAGAAGAATACAGAACTTGCATGAAATGATTTAGTAGGCAGATTTTGGCCACATTGTAAGGTGTTAAACTCTGCAATGCAAATAGAAATCCTGTTCCAATTCGGGAACTTTTGTGTGTCGGCAAGCTGTGTTTTTTTCAAAATTTCCCTTTACACAGTTGTTGGTATGTTCTGCAAGCTTTAATAGACCCTACCCCAAAGAGTTTTGACACATTCTTAGTGCTAGGTGCAAGCTTTTCGCAAGAACTCAGTGACAGAATGAGAAAGCTCTGGCAATAAAGCGGTACGGACAACCAAGAAAGCGCTCAAGAGCAAACGAAAGGACACGAAGTAAGAGCCAGGGGGGTAAATAAATGCTGAGAAAGAAAAGAAGCCAGAAGTGCTTGGTTCCTGGTTCCTGGTCCGCCGAGCCACCCGACCAGGCTCCAGCCCATCTGCCGCAATCACAATCAGTCTCAGCTGAATGCCTGTGACAAACTGCAGCTCAGAGCTCGCGGGACGCCAGTGCGGGCCCAGAGACATGAGGAACGGGGGATGGTGGTGGTGGGGGTGCACCCTATTGTCTGCGTCCCAATAGGACCAGCGCGAGAGGGGGTGGGTTTCCGAGGGGTGAAAGGGAGAATTAAAAGGGTCCCAGTGACAGGAGTGTTCAGTTAAAAAGGGAAATGAAAAGACAAGGCTGACTTAGAGCCTTCGCTGCCACTTTGCCCCTGCTTTCACTGTCACTAATGTCCTAAATGAACAATGACACTAACCATGTGAGAAAATTAGTTTGCTGGGGAAGGAGTGCAGGAAGGAAGAGGGGGTTGGATAACTTTAGGAATAGGGAAGTGGAAGCGGAGGTAAACAAGCAGAGACGGGTTGTCACAAGCGACATTTGGAGGCCGATTATGATTTCATGGTTGAATATCTGGCATCACCCGAGAGCCATGTCACGTCATTGTTATCAGATACTCGCTAAAGCTGACAACCCAGCTTCCATTTATCATCTGGGAAAGATTCATGATGCCCGATGATTGGGTATATTACAGAAATGACACGCAGAGAGGTAATTGTGTTTATCATATCCGCAGCTGTCTGGCAGGCCAATCTGAATACAGAGCCGGCGTGATTCGATTCAACGAGCAGGTGGTCGGCAATTACACACCATTGCCCCATGTAGGGTTAAAAAAGACAAATGGATGACTGAGTCAGCACTAATACATACATGTGCACCGTAATCAAGAAATATTAGAGTGTGTTTAGGTCTAATTTGATCAAGAGCAAGGGGCGAAATGTTAAGCGATGGCGTGTGGCTTGACGGATGGTTTGGTGGCGCCACAAAGACTGTAAAAAAAAAGTCTTATTATGAAGACGCATGCAGTTTTTATAATGGAATATGTTAAAGGGTTGTACTTCTCATGCAATTTACATTTAGCAGACGCTTTTATCCAAAGCGACTTACATGTGAGGAAAACAATGGAAGCAATTATAACAACACAAGGTAGCAAAATGCATAAGTGCACAAAAGACTAGTCAGAATCCAGCTATTGACGGAAGAGATGTGTTTTAAGGTGTTTGTTTTTTTTAAAGACGGCTACAGAATCTGCTAATTTTGTCGGAGCAGGTAGATCATCCCACCAATGTGGAACAGATCCAGAGAATGTACGCAAGAGTACATTTTCAGGGAGTACAATTAGCATTTGTCATTTTGGAACTGCCCAGCAATGATGAGCAAAAAAGACTACTGTCCATAGCACTGAAGGAAAAGTGGTCAGGCTAGCTCACAGGATCTTAAATGACCCCTGACAAATTCTATTCGCTGAGTATAAGCAGCTTCGGTCAGGTCAACGCTACAGACCTTACAGATGTAAAAAAACAACAATCCAAATACTCTGCTCAACAAAAGGTCATTGATTAAAATTGGATTTTTTTTTATTAGCATTTGTTGCACATTTTATATTGTTCCTAGTTTATTTTTTTAGATACACATGAGGATTTTTTTCTGGTTTTACTTTAGTGTTCTTCCCACATTCTCTTGGCTCAGGCTAGGTGCAATAATCAACTTTTTTTAAATGCTGTACTTTGCTCTTTAGTGTGATAGTACAGTACTGTCACTGTAATTATATGGGTAATCGTAGATATCGGTACTTTTTCTCTGTTTTCTTGTTTGTCTGTACTGTTCTGTAGCTGCTCAGCACTTTGCCCAAATATGGACTTATTTGTTAAGTACAAAATATCCGGATGGACGTCATAGCAAGACTTGCTATTCAAGCTAAATACACCAGCAATGATGGCTACTTAGAAAACAATATAGGAATTAAGTCACAATATCTACTGCCTATAATCCAACTTAATGTACTACCAATGAATTATGGTCATCAAAGTTCTTTTCAACAAGAACAACTCTAATCAGTCATTGTTATTACTGCATTTAGCGCTTCAGAGCACATCCAAACACTTCTTGTTGTTGTTTGAAGTAAATGTTGGTACATGCATGTGTGTGGTAAAGGTGAGTGATCCCATTCCACAAACCTCAAACTCTAGACTAAATGTGCAGCGTTTTTGGCACGTTTCGTCTACAAAAACTACGCTGTGGGCCAGTTTATTAGCACACCGATAGCAACACCAGAATGCAGACGCAAGACTGTTAACATCCATACAAAACCTTGCAATACCCGACACCACCATCTTTGCCCACTAAATATACAGTACAGGTGAAAAAGTGGCAGGACGTACAAGCAAAGAAAACAGGAATGAAATGAGATATGTATTTATATGTGTGCACATAGAAGTATACAAGTGCCATTAGGTGCAATTACCGTATTTTTCGGACCATAAGACCATAAGACGCACCTGGTTTTTAGAGGAGAAAAATAGGAAAAAAAATATTCTGAACCAAATAGTGTAATAAAATATTTAATAAAGTATAACAGAATAATATTTGAATTATATGACTGGAGTGAAGGGCATGCGCACTGCTGTGTACTTTAACACCGCCTACTACATGCTATCCTCCAATAGCATACGGCGGTGACCAGAGTATGTGAACGGAGCTGAGCGGGAAGAATTTGCGCTCCACGCTCAAAGTATTTCATAATTACTCCGCTCAAGCTCCGCTCTGGGTGTACTGTTTTCCGCTCCTCGCTCCCTCCCCCACTCCGTCCTTTTACGTCTCGCTCCGTTTCCGCTTCAGGGTATTTTTATTTTTATTTTTATTTTTTAATAACACCAGTGTCTGATCAGAAGATGCATGTAGTGTAAAACGAATACGCTGTACTTTATATAAATGTTTGTGAAAGTACTAAAAAAACAATACAAATGCAAACAAATGCAAAATATGATTAGAAACATTTTGTGCTGCCACTCTGCAACTCGGACCATAAGACAAGTTGCAGCGGGTCCTCCCTCACCCGCTGCCGCTCTGCAACTCGTCTTATGGTCTTCTATTCGTACCATAAGACGCAGGCACTTTTCCTCCCACTATTTGGTGAAGAAAAAGTGCGTCTTGTGGTCCGAAAAATACGGTAAACTGTGCTATAGAAATTATTGCCTTAGTTTAATGGTAATTGATTTTCAACTGATAACCTTGGGTTAGGGTAAGATGGAAATGTCTTGGAATTGCAGTATTTCAAAGTTCTCTTGAACCTTTATAATGCATTTTGTAGCCATACAATTGGTGGAAGGGCAGACTGAGCACTCTGAGTTTTAGTGCTTGACACATTTTTAGAACAGCACTTTGCTCATGTGCTTTTAACTTGTTTTAAAGTGTTACTCAGGTTTATCCTCCTTTTGACTCAGTAGTTTGATTCTATCCTCTGCATGTAAACTCAGATTAGAACCATAGTCCAGTTAAATTAGCCTGACATAGTTGTGCAAGTATGTTCTGCATAATTATACAGTTCTGTATGTAATGTTCTGATATTTATTGTCATGACCCTTTGTAAATGCTTTACTGCAATGAAACTTATCCTCATCTGTCTAAACTGAAACGGCCTGGACTAGTGATCATTTGCATTTAACTGAACAAAATTATATACAAAAATGCAATATTTCAAACTTCCTGACATTATTTCTTGCTTAATGCTTTATTCTTGTAGCGTAGTAATAGCCCATTGTGTTATGAACACACACTTGCTCTGCTGTGAGAGTGTGTGGCGGCCCTATGTGCTGAGTGATCTGCTGAGCTCATTAAGGCCGTGCTTATTGCTCTGCCAGGGGTGTCAGTGACAGATTCCACTGTTTGGAAACACTCGGCCGCCCACACAGCCAGCCTGGCTCCACCACTGCCACACATACACACACACAGGTTAGCATTCCACATTGAGGAGAGGAGGGGGTCTGGATGGTTCTGGGACAGTGGCTGAAGGGACAGCGGGTCGATATGTGTTTGGGATGAGGTGCAGGGTGGTCTCACAGGAAGAGATGATGGTGGTTGGTGCGTGCAGACAGCCAATGTGTCATCATATGTGCATAAAGTTCATAGAGCTGGTACAGTTCACTGCTCAGGCACTTAAAGTAGAAAATATGTGAGCATTAGGTCAGTCAAAAACAACACCAAGACTCCAGAGAAGGGCTCTAATTGGCTTGTTCACATTGACTTAAAGAGAGGGTCTGTGACAATAAGTTAAGAGATGGCCACACTGCCACATGTTGAATGAAAATACAAAAAAAAATATATGTCTTTGTGTCATTGCTAGGAGAAATTCCTAGTGCTCTGAGTGCTTTTGAATGCTGAAAATAATCAGTAGAAAATCTATAGTTTCATCAATTCAATATCTGTTTTTGAGTTAGATTAAATAGGCCAAGCTTTTGTGCATGCAGAGACAGCCACACTTCCCCTCACTACCATTGATCCCCTGCAGCATGATCACAGACAAGTGACCAGAAAGGTCTACGGGGGGGTCTGTAATGCATCACTTGAGCTGATTACTGAGACCAGTCAATGCCGTAGTCTAGGTGTGTGTTCCCGAAACTGACATTAATCACACAAGACAACAACGACGGAGAAGAAGAAGCGCTTTGTTGCCTTCCCCCGACAATTAGCTCCAACACGGGGCTTAAGCTCAGACATGCTCCTGAGAACAATGTCTGCTAATACCACTGAAAAGTATGGGGTGTAAAAACCTTTTGGAGAGACATCAGAGGTGCGATGGGCGGTTCCGTGTGCAAGGAGGAGATGTTTAGGAGAGGGAACGGGGGATGGGTGGTTTCTTGTCTTGAGACGAGTGAAAAAAAGGAAATGCCAAGATGTAGACAAGGCTGCCCTGTTTGTTTACCCAACACAAACACACTGAAGGATCTAAAATCCAGACAAATCACATGATGGGTCACGCTGAGAAAGAAGATAAATAAAAGCCCCTTTGGAGACAGTGTGCGGTTGTGATTTAACTTGAAGATGAAGTGTGTAATACAATAAAGGCCGTGATACACCTCCGTCATGTTCCATTAGGCAGAGGGATGGGGGCGGAACGCTGGGCCGGATGGTGGTCCGCAGAGACATCATTGCCGAGCGAGTTTTTTTTTTTCCTCCAGGAAGTATTTCGAGTCGACGAGGCAAGAATGAGAGGGATTAACAGTGATGAAGTTAATCTTTAATTAATCCTGTGTCAATTGGAAAAAATGGGTTTCAGCCTGGTGCATGTAATTTAACCAAACAAACAGGGCTATTAGAGACTGAGAACTGCTGTATTGTATGAGTATTTTCTCAAAAAAAAAAAGCCTTGCGTAACAAAATCTTATTGTTCTAGGCAGACGGATTGCTTTGGGGATTTTCCATTTCACTACAATTTGGGGAAAAAGTGTCACATCTACAAAAAAGCTCAATACAATAAAATGAAGGAAATGTCAGTATGTTATACCTATACTGTCTTAGTCGGTACATATTTCTTTGTTTGCAAAACCAATCCAAAGCAAAATATGAGGAAATATGTAAAGTTGAATTGCATTATATAAAGAAATAGCTTCGGCATGGACTTAAAACTTATGTATGTTTTTTAGAAAACTTTTGGCATGATCACTGGTAAAAGTGTGAACACTCGGAAAGTCTAGCTTGGTAATAGCCTTGCGTTTAAATGACAAATAAATAATCAAAATTGTTGATAAGTTATAGACTTTTAAATTGGTTTCCATGGCAACTGTGTGATTGATATTCAGACAAGTTACAGATAAAAGATTTGCAATCATTGCTACATATTCCTTTTTCAAGATGTCTGTGATGGTTCTCAGTCATCCAGGACATCTCGAAAAAACGGTTGAAGTACAAGCATCTGGATTCAGTTTTCAAGGTGAAGACGTTTATAATTCCAAGAGACTTTATCAATTCTGAGATCAACTGGTAAGAGAGATGAGCTTATAGAGGGAGGAGTTTCCCCTGAAACCAAACCTGATGGTGTTTTGAAACCTAAAACAAAAGAGTTGCACCCTTGAACAACAAACACAGCACCTGAATGGGGAAGCAGAACTTATAGACATTATAGTCACGGTTAAATACATTGCCATCCACCACATGTTATACAGAACAGAACCAGCCATTTGTCTCCCAAATTTAATGTTACGCAGACGCCTTCTGATGTTGAATTCTTGGTCCAGTTGGAAGGTTGCATATTAAAATTGAGTCCATTCAAACTTTCCATTAAACATCTTCATCTGTTCTGCCATCACTCCAGCTGTTTTAGTAAGATGTCAGCCCATACTTCACCGTTATCGATTGCTCTGGGTAAGAGACCACATCTGTCAAATCAGCAGGTAGTCCGAGTCATTTCATTGGGGAACACAGATCTATGAAGAGCTTTACGACTAACTGCAAGTGTATTACCAAAGACAGACGACACATAATATATATCAAACTAGACTAGTCTAAATCGGTACATCAATACAGCAATTGCTTATTGATGTTTAAAATACAATACCTTTAACAAGAGTGACCTAAAACCTCTAAGGTGGGATGAAATCAATCCTTTTACAGATGCCATCCAAGGATTTTCTTTAATTGAATGTAACTGTTGACAACCATGACAGTGCACTCTTCAGATTTAGCCAAAATATTATTAGCATCTCATTGCTAAAGATAACTTTAATTAACCGCGGACTTGTCTTTGGTCTCAATTTGGCAAATTTTCCAGGTTTCCTTTTAGAGATAAGGGACAGTTTTTTAAAGAGCCCTGAGCTGGGGGTACATAGCACGGATGCAACCACTGTGGCATAAAAAAAAACACAGGATCTATTCAACAGTTTGGAGCAGATAGGATCAACGGCTGTCCTTATCTTCACCACAAAGGAAGCCACACAGGTGTTCCCCAAAATAGGGAAGGCTTTTATGAAAGGCGCTGGAGTTCATCGTTCCAAAGCTGATCTTGATAAAGAAGAAGAAAATAATTATAAACTGTCTGGGAACTCCAACAAGCAGGAATTACGCAAGACCCCATCGGAAAAAGACTCTTAAGCTTTTAAATGCGGCTAATTGCGTTCAGGAATGCAGATAATTTTAATTGTAATCCAAGCAAACGTGTAACAAGTCTCATAAATGTTGTGAAACCGCTTGCACCCCAGTTTGTTTATTGCAAGTAAAAGTGAAGTCTATTTCGCTAAGTAGCTCCTTTTGCCTTAACCTTGAATGCACTGCAGGAGAGAATGGGGGTTGGCATATCGCTGCAACCCGAAGAAGTGACCACCGATGGAACGACCTTGGGGAAGCATCAATAAAAAGCTTCATTAACTCATTCTATTAACCTCGTTTCTCTCATAAGCGCCATAAAACGGCTGCAAGCTTGGACTTTGACCATGAATCTGAGCGTTTTTTTACAAGTCTAGGGAGGCTAAAGGAGTCCCAGGCCACTGAGCCGATATATGCTGGCAGATAGACTAGTAGCAAGTGTCGACTGGCATCATATGGCAGTGGCACTGTCACCCGCTCGACTTAATTGCTTTCGGGGATTTCATTACTGCGTTGGCGCTAAAGTCTCCACTGAGTGACAAATGGAATGGGGATCAACTGTGAGCCGCTGCGACATGATAACAACCAGACTTTACTAGGGCACTACAGTCAACAAGACAACTGCCGAGGGAAATACCGCCATAACATCATTTTAAAATCTGGGGCAGTTCTCATTCCTTATTTGTTTTTGATATTGAAACTGTCTATGGTATATTCATTTTAAAGCATATGTTAATTGTGAGTAAACGGTGGTGGGTAAATACAGAGCCATACAAACATCAAATAACGTAATCTATACAGTACATTGTGTTTCTAAACCTGACCAATAGGTTTTTCCCGTTTACTTCCTCCATTCACTCTTCTTTGTGTGTTTAATTGGGACTTCCTGCATTTGGTCCTTAAAGTCCAAACTATCAGCAAACCTGCTTTCACTCTAAAAACAAACCATTTTCTAACCTCTTTTTGCCGGACCAAAGAGCAGCAGTTTGGGCCAAATCATGGTTCATCAGAGCTTTCACACCTGAAGATTTGGTTCAAACAAAAACAGGGAAAGTCCGGACCAAACAGTACAGGTGTGAAAGCACCCTAGAACGACTTTAATGGAGTGTTTTGGATGTTCATGTATGAAGTATACATTTATGGCTACTAGAACTGCAGCCACGGTGAGAGGGAGATGTGATGAACATTTGTAATTAACATTTTAGTGCCTTTATACTCTTGTATTATTATTATTACTTATTTATCTTTTAGCAATGCACTTGACACTTTTATATCTTTGTGATATGTGTATGTGTGCAACAGACTGCCACACAATTTCCCTCGGGATTAATAAAGTATCTATCTATCTACAAAATACAGTTAAGAATAGAAGAAATTAACTATACTCTATAGCTTACTTTTTTAAATGATACATTCATATACAGTAGGTTTATTAAAAAGGACAGTAGTATTATGCTTCAAGTACTCAAATTAAGCTACGTATGCTAACAGACTTGTGACTTGACTTGGATTCGCAAAAAAAGACTTGTGTACATCTCTGGTTTAGCCCCAGATCCTGTGCAGTTTTTTTTTAATGTGCTGCTAAGTATGCCACTCACGGCCACACAACTACAAATTAGCGCCACATGCAAATTGGCACAGAAAGTCAGGCCCCTAAACTCTAAATTACAATTCAATGATGTAATCAAATGTATTGACTTTGTAATTAGGCACATTTTCTAAAACTATTTACAACAATCTTTATTATTCATGTGTAGACAACCCTCAACCCCACTGACACAGTCCTGTTTAATATGTTTTTGCTAAATTGTATTCACTATGCCAGAGGTAAAATGAGAAGTTACTATTTAAACAGAAAATAGATGAATAGATTTTGTTAGAGAAAACAAAAGTTTGTTGTTCTAACTCAGAAATGAAGCCTCCAACTGCAATAAATCTCGTTTTTTTTTTTCACAACCCCCAAAATGTGGAAATCTCTAAGAGTGCTTACCTTCAGATAGCATACATGAAAGGGCAGGACATAGTTTGTACTCCTTTTATGGACTTCAGTCTGGCTTATTTGAATGTAAAAACACAAAGGAATCATGAGGGAAGTATTTCAAAGACCTGTACAGCACATTCCGCCAGTGGCTCAAACCTCTGATGAAGGGATTGATTTCCTTGCCCACTGAATGTTCTTTAAGATATTCCGCAGTCTGGACTCCCGGATTGTAAGTGACCTCTAATGGATGGATTAGGCCGAGTCGTTTACTTCAGAGGGCTCACAAATATACTCCGGGTGCGTATTAGATCCCCTTGGAAGCATAGTATGATCAAATTATTGCATTAGACTGTTCAACTTATCCAATTAAAGTTGTAAAAAGACATGGCTCTAGACCAGGCCAGACGGCAGATCCTTGGGGCGTTGGGCTGAACCCTATCCACTTCCTGATCAACGGAGCGGCCCGGGCCACATACTTCAGCTGAGGATTACGGTCTTTCATCTACAGAGACCGCTGCCAGCACACAGGCGTCTTTGAGGCCTCAGATGCCTTGTAGTAACATCGGCGCAGCACACATTTGCAAAACGCTTTCCCAGCTTTGCACTTTCAAATACAAGTAGAAAGGTTGTGTGTGTACTAAAGTCAGGCATTTGCATATAGGGTTGGCCAAAATGAGCAAAACTCAATTTCATTAAATGGATAGTCCAGGGTCTATGAGATGCATTGGGACGACTAGTGTTTTTAGCTATTTTTGTACAGCTGCCTCATAAACACTTTTTCCAATCTGGCGTTCCATGGTTACTATTCAGAAATGAACATGTTTGCACACTCAAAATAATACCTCTGAGTTTTGAGCAGCACATAACCATAAAGGTTTTATATAACTGCTACATACTACTTTTCAACACGCCTTTTCCATGAACCGTTAAAATGTGTCTGTATGTGAGACATTAGCAGATGCCTAAAAATACAACATTTTGACGTTTCCAAAGTCCACCATCAAATGCTCCAGCGGCTTAAGGAATAAAAGTGCTCAATTTTCAATTTCACCCACAGGCAGATTCACTTCCACAAAGAAAGCCCCATTACCTATAATCCCTCGGCTAAAGCTCACATCTGATCTGACCTCTGCTTTCTCTCGTCTCTCCGAGACGCCGCTTTTGCTTTATGAACATGACAAATAGTTTATTGATCAGCAGATGTCATCGCTAATGTCCTTTTTGCTTTTGGCCGCAGCTGCACTCACAACCTGGCCTTAGTGCCGTTGCACTCCAGCTGAGGCTGCGGGACTTTGAGTGGGTCCCCCCCCCCCTCTGCCTGTTGGTCATTCCTTCTTGCCTCTGTAAGGTGTAGAAGGGGTCAGACACACACCATCTGCTCAACCAAACAAAAAAAAAGTGGCAGGTGAGGCTTTGGGGGCATGGTTGAAGCTGCTTGACACGCGAGATAACAAAGTCAAAGTTAAGTAAAAGATAGCAAAGTGATGAGTCAGGATTGTGATTGTAGCTGGAGGAAAAGCAACACTGTGTCAGACAATTTTGAGTATGTTTCATTTACTGTGTTCTCTGAAATTTAGAACATTTGAAAATATGGAATATAGGAGGATGGGTATTTGAAGCTATAATCAGTATAAGGTTGAAAGACACGTTTTCAATGGCATAGAAACTTTCCTACTGGTAACCCCAATTAGTGTCCTAAGACAAAGTCCATAATCAATAAAGCCAATTCTTTTGAATGTTTTTATATTGATATTAGCGAAATGGGACATGCTTTATTGTATTGAATTTATTTTTACAATGCACAAATCTGTTCAAGCACTTCAAAAGAAACTTTCAAAAAATTTCCTGCCTTTTCAATTCTGAATCTGTCTATATTTGTGCAGAAACACTACAAACTATGAACAGCCGTCTTTAGTCTTCATTTTAAGGCACTTTGATTTTCCATTTTCCTAATATAAGAACTTAATTTCAAGCACCTGTATGGTAACCTGGCTGGTGTAATGATCTATTACACTGAACATTTTGGGAAGTTTTCTATAGAAAACGTTTTCAAAGAGCAGGTTATAATTTCTAATTGATCACCAAATTAACACCTGTAATTAACCACAATTTTATCCAATCAGAGCAACTGTAAAACCATTTTAAAAGAATAACTGTCAGTGCTGTTACACAATTGGTTTGAAATTTGATGAACCTGACTTGGAAATAGTAAATCTAATAAGTCAAATAAACATGGAGGCTCTGTTCACCATACTGTATAGTTACACTATGTCATCTATTCCCCCCCGATATGTTGCTATAATTTGAGGTTTAAAGAAAAAAAACTAAAACAAATCTCATCTCTATTGTTTTAATCCACGCAGCAGATTACAGAGTCACGCTACTTTGACGTAGCAGCTTGTCAAAAAGAGGTCAGCTCGTCCCCTCCCGTCACGCTCTTTACCACTGCCAAGCCTCCATATGTCCCTCCAGAAGTGTCACTCAGCACAAGTCTCACCAGCGCACCAGTTCTGCTAATCATATGTAAGCTTCTCTATTTGTTCCGAGTTAATGGGGAGCCCACTGCAAACAACTGCCAAATTACCGCCACCCCCTGGGGCAGGCCCGACTGTACTGTACAGCCTCAGTGTTTCCACATTTGGGTCTGCTCCATCTGATGTTGACACTGCGCCGCAGAGCTTTTGTTTCCGTCTGTCAAGGACGTGCTAACGTTGAATAGGAGAAGCAGGAAAGCCCGGCCTGCGTCCCACTGGGGTTTTGTGCCTCGTCGGGCAGCGATGCAGAGGCTGAGTGGAAGAGACGGGGACCGTGTGATGAGCTTTTAAATTTGGTTTTGCAGCACATGCATATGACATATAATACAAATACATCACTGGGGAAATGGAAAGCTTAGATCGAGGCAAGATTCTATGTTGAGGTGTCTGGTAGGACTGAAAACCCGACTAAAGAAAGTAAGTAAACAAGGCATTACAACAAGCCAAACTTACCTTAAAGTAGCTCTTAGTTCAGTGTCAGACTGGTGCCATCCCAAACTTATCTTGTTAAACATCACATAAATTGCCACAAGCCTAGATTAGGGTCTGTTTTATCACAGATCATTCCAATTAGAACATGTTATTTGATGATAAAACTGTTTTTCTCAAACGCAAGAAAACAAAATTTCATACTGCACATTTTAAATTTCACAAATTCCCAATATATCCATGCCATTCAAGCATAGAAAATAAAAAATAATGGCTCATGGGTTGCAAGTAAGGGATGGCTTTAGAAAGATTCTCTCTCCCAATCTTTTCCATTCAATCCCCTAAAGTTCTGGTTCCATTATCTTACTCTTTATTTATTTGTCTTAATCCTTATTCTAGAGTTCTATTTGTAGATTATTAGACATCCTTCCCAAGCCTGTGTGTTCTTCTAATGCTTTATTAAGTTCAACAAAGACTCACTTTCCAATCTTGACCCTCAGGCTTCCCATTTCTGAAACCTTTCAATTATGGGCAACTCTACTTTTTAAAAGATTGTTATCCTACACCAAATCTTTGATGAAAAAACATCTTTTTTCACAACTTTTCGGCCTCAAGGAAAACATTGACAAAATGTACCACACAATTTAAAGTATGCGATTTGGGAATGCTAATCTACATTGTCGCAAATTCTTTCAACAAGAGATAATAATTGTCCAATCTGTGTACTGGTGCGCTGTGAAACTACCTAATAATAGGTAACAATGAAGGACATGAATGCAGAGGGTCAGTGGGTCACCAAGTAGTGATGCAGAGAAGCAAAGGAATGTGTGGACTAGTTTTTCGCCTCCTGACGGATTGATAGGCTCCATATTCTGGGGGGCGGGGAGCGGGGAGACAGCCACTGTGTCGGGAGATACTGCCTAATAAGGGGAAGGAGGAGTTGATATATTTTTTTTGGTTCCTTTTTGACTTGCGGTCTGTGTTTTAGCGGAACAAAGGCCTTTGTGAAGTCATTTATCACTGTCGGGAACTGAAGAGTGCTCGAAAAGAATTGTCTGGTGGGATGTTGTTTTTAAAAAATATGTGCATCAAAGACATGGGGGATTTCTGAGCACTGTCTGGATCTGCTCTGTTTACAGTGTCTAGTGTTTGTGTGATACCACTTTTTTGGCTGACTAACACCAAATACACATTTTTTTGTATTTGCAGACTTTTTATAATTTAGACAAAGATGATATCCTCGGCTAAACTTGAACCACTAACTCGACTCAGCAACGTCCCAACAGCTAACTCAGTAACTTTAGAATGTAAAAGTTTACCATGCCAGGTTTTGAGAAATTATAAGGTTTTAAGGTTTATGTCATTCAGTTTTACTGATGCAAAACCATGTCTTTTTGTAAATTTCTTAGCTTGTAACCTATTAGCATTTTAGGCTAGACTGAGGTCATGAGTCATAGCAAAAATGTTTGGAAGTTGCACAACCAATCTCACACTCGTAAGATCAAAAATTAGGAAAATTAGGTAGATAGCTACCACAAATATCAGTTATCAGTATTGAAATTTTCCTAAAGTTCACGTTGCAACATTCGCTTAAGTTTTGTGCTTTTCTAAACCACAAACTTGTTCATTTCTTCTTTTATTTTTACTATTTTATGACCACATACTCTGACTAATGAAACCTAGCTCACTGCCTCACAGGCATCTCTCATTAACATGCTTCTGTTTGTCAATTTGAGTTCCACAGTGTGACTTGTGACTCATTTAGCAAGCTCCACTTTATTACGTCAACTTTTATCATCCACATTCCATTAAAATCACACTTAGTATGCCCACAGCAATGCATGAAAACTCCATGTTACCTTGTGCTATTGGGCCAGCATTCAGCAAAACGTCATTAAAAACACATCTTTTTTTGAATCTATGCAGTAGCACTTAATCTGGTCCATTGAAATTATACAGTTGTCAGCCCAAGGGTGGATAAACTGTATTCATTAGAACCAAAAAAAGGGGTTGGTGCCATTAACTCTAAAAACGTTCCTATATTTCAAAGATTGGATATACTTATCCAAAAGAGACATATTAGGTGTCTACTACTTTGTTTTGACCTCGTCACAAGTTCACAGCTTTCAACTCACTTGGGACCACTATACCATGTCCTATGTCTATTCTCCACAAAGACCACTTGGTTCTAAGAGGTCGCTCCGGGTATCAACTAAAGATGACTTCCATCTTCTAAAGAGGGAGGAGATGACTTAGTCTGGAGGGTCATTCCTTTACACACCATTTTCCTTTGTAAAGAGCCTGGCAGGCCTAGTAAAAGGGATGGTCAGTGGTCATCCATTCCCTGAGCCACCCACCCTGAGACCCCAAATCCCCCTGTGTCATAAACCCCCCGCTGCCCACTCGGGGGGAAAATTACTTCAAACTGAGGGAATACACCTCCATTGAAACGCGGAGAGGGCTGTGGGCTACAAAAGGGGCTGGAGTTTAAAAAATTGTCTCTTTTCTGCGAAGGGTGGACGCCCTGCAATGATCGGTGTATGGAGGGGGCAAGGTCATTAGATTGGCATCTCCATAAGCTCTTCATTCCCATTGTCTGGACAAATCCAATTCGAAAGACCTCCATGAGAAATACCCCTTTTGTCTGCTACTTTTGAGTTCAAAAAAAGCATTTCTCAACAGTACAAAGCTTGTCTTGCGCAGCCAAAAAGTAAACATTGTTCTGCTGCCTCTGCATGGGGAAATAGATTGCGGACAGCTGTTGATGTCCTCGAGCCATAAAACATCTGCTTCTTAGAGTCTTGTCTTACCTTCTGACATTGCGGCGCTCCTCCTCGAGCTGTTTGAGTAGCTCGTCGATGCATTTGTTGGCTTCCATGTACTCCTGCCAAGAACAAACAAAGAAAACCAAAAGTAAATATCAAAGCCAATGTGCAAACAATAGGGCTGATTAGAAAAAGGGGCAAATCTTAAGCTAATTCGACAATCTAAACATCACCCAATAGTCACATTGGCTTAAGCATTGTTTCTATTAATGTGCAAACAATAGCAAACCCGAACAGAATTACTGTTTTAAAAGGTGCGATTAATCAGTTTGGTTTATGTCTCCGGCCCTTACAGTGTAACTCCAGGAGCACCTCTGGAGTGCTTCTAAGAGCTGGCCCGAGAAGCAGCTGTGTAATGTCAGCTGGGAATGGGCCACACTCACAAAACGTGTGCTACTGGCTTACAGCACGGACCAAATGAGCTAAGAGTGAGAGCAGAATGGAAAAAACAGATGCCTTGGCTTTGGTCTAATGTTTGCCTCGGAGTGGTGGAAGAGTAAGAAGCAGACGGGTTGCTACCAGAAAAATAGGCCAAGTATCAGCAAGCTTCTGAGAATCATTAATGTGTTTTTGGTGTTCCCCAGGATGTGGAATAATGAGCACAAGATTATGTCGGATATGTTTTTAGAATTCCACAAGACATGGTATCATATGCAAAAAGTGACGTTTTTTTTGTTTGTTTAGGAGGATTAAACCAAAAACCAATTAAAATCCCACCAAAAACCCAGTTTTCCATATAATAGCACAGTCAGTACCCCTTAATGACATTTTCTTAATGATTTATCAGTAACATACATGTCCCACCGTACGATCAGAGAAGCTGAGTGCGTCGTAGACTACGATTTATTTATGCGCAACAACATGCAGCGTCAACTTGAGTGGTGTTTATGTGCATAGAAAACAGACAAAAGAGGAGACAGGACACATGTGTTACACAAATACCCTTTAAATGATTACAGACCCCTTTGTCCCGAATGCCAACAACGTCATTACATTTGACATTATTACTATTCAAAACTATTTTTCCTTTTGTGTGTTTCCGGAATGTGAATATACAGAACATATGCGTTTTAACCACAAGAACATGACCTACTTATCCCATTTTTGGAAGAGGTAACTGTTCATTTGATGTGGGAGATACTGTTGGACATACTTCAAACTCACAGTCGTTTGGGTCTGGCTCTAACACTTATTAATTAGACGTTGACTTGACAGCTCATGACACATCTCTTGGGTAAACGGTTATCTCCATGGGACAGATGCTCTCCATTGATTTCTCGACACCGTGGTCATGTGCAAGCGCAGGGTAATTGAATAACGGGGGATTCCCATGAAGAGTTCACAAGGCCAGGATTCTCTCTTGTCTGAGAGATCGCACTATCCCGAGCCTGAGCTGAATATTTCTGTGAACTCGGCTTAGCCCATACATCATGCAGAATAAATAAAGTCTGAAATTAACTCCCGCAGTCCCCGAGTATCTGTTGCTACTCGTGAAAAAAACATGGTATTTCTGGTATTTTCAAATGTGCATACCCCACATACTTTTGTGAAACATTATTCTAGGTCTTGAGGGAAGATTTTATATTAGACCGGCCACCTCCGAACACCCACCCTTGAGTCCCGACCAGACTAAGTGCTACAACTATCACCGTTTTTGGCCTCAACTGCAAACTCCAGACCAACTGCTTGGTGCGACACTGTGTCTGGCCTGTAAGTGCCCAACTGTTGCTGCCGAAGCAATTAGCACCCTTATAATCTCACACTTGAGACGGCCACTCGAGCACACCCCTCAGCACCAGCTCACTGCCAAATCTAAAATGGCACAGGCACAGTCGTCCCGCGGAGTCACCAGTCAAGGGCACACTGGGTGACCGTTAAGCAAAAAGCTAAACCACAAAAACAAATCGATTCTTCCCACTGTGGTGCCATATTGTTGGATTTTGTCATGCTTCTATTTTTTTTGTCTCAATTCCTACGTTTCTATCATCCCTTTTATTATTTTTGTTGTATAAAATCTGGCAAATGTTTCATGGAGTGCTGCCAATTACAGTCCAAACAAAAGTGCCCCAAAGCCAAAGTGGCACAGCGTGTTGCCGCAACGCCACTCACACCAAAGCTGAAAAGCCATTAGCACTCAGCCAGGAACCTAAAGTGAAATTTACTGTTGGTTCAAATAGCAGTAGATCAATGGCTGAGAAAAAAATATAGTAAATTCATGCTGCTATTTGGAATTTTGTTGATTAATTTTGTCGTGTTGGCACATAAAGCATATTGCCCAAAAAGATATGAAGATTCCAAAATGTTAACTTACAAAAAGGTGGCGCTAAACACTATAATCTATTGATTGCACCCAATATACAGTACCCAACTGTCCAGTTGGTCTTTATCTGGAGGGCTTACACAGAAAGTGTTTGCTAAGAGAAGGTACTTTAGATAAATACTTGGATGTGATTGCGTGAAAAATCTGCCAGTAACCACCAATTACCACATAATTTTATCCAAACAGAACAAAAACATGTTGTAACCGTAAAACAGACATTTCATTGTCAAAATATGCCCTTAACTGTCATAACTGCCTCATTATTGGTCCAAAGAAGCAGCAATTAAATATAAATTGCATCGTCTTGCTAAGAATGAGAATCCAGTTGTTGCACAAAGTAACCTGAAGGCCCGTTCACACCGGGACGAATTTCGCGCGCAATATTCGCCGACGTTTAATGCCTCGTGACTAAACAAAGGGCGCCAATGTGAGTGTGCACACCGACGCGAAAAACGACACGCGTAAAAGCGTTGGTTTTTTTAAAATGCCTCGGGTTCGTTTTTTGCTTTGACGCGCCGCGTCAAAAACTATACGACCAATGAGATTGGCACTTTTGGTCACGTGTTTGGAGCTTCTGAAGTTACAGTAAAACACAATTTGGGGGCGCTCAAACACAAAACGGTCTTGCCGAGCACACATACGTAACGGCGAAGAAGATATACGCCAAGTAGCGTCTTGCAAGGCAAGATGAATGTAGAGCTGCTGGTCTCGGTACACAAAGAACTATATGACAAACGCGACAGCGATTACAAAAATCTTGATAAAAGAGAACTATTATGGAGTAGTATTGCACAGCAAATGGGTGTATTTCTGTTTTACATTAAGCGCCATCTAATGTCAGGGAATGAATTTGCATGTTCACTCGGCTCATCGTCAGCGAAAATCGCTTGGGTGTGAACACAAAAAACGTGTTGAAAAATGCTGGCGAATAACGCGAGCCGATATTCGTCCCGGTGTGTACGAGCCTTAAGTTGGGCGAAAATTTAAATGGCAAAATGCACAATGCTGTCACTTAAGCATCTTGAATCAGCAGCTGTATCTAGAAAGTCCACCTAACTAACTACATAGAGACACAACCCAAAAATAAGCCTCTAGATCAAAATTATAGCGTCCCACCCTCTCTCTATAAAGTATGTCTATCAAAGTGCCAGGCTAAACATGGCAGAAAATACAAGTAACAATGTCAAAAAGATTAGGATTAGAAAGCTCTAGATTTGTCCTTTTGGAGTTTAGAAAGCTGTAAAACCACCAACAACAACTCTGGCAAAATACAGCTACATCTTAATTTCAAATCAAAATTTTAAATGCTTGTATTATATCATTGTTTAAGTAGCTGACCGTGCTATTCTACACAACGCAGTGAAAATTAAATACTCATACAAAACCATGCTTCACAAAATCAACTGGTTAGCTCCATGAAAAACAAGCAAAAATCAACAAACATTTTTGTTTTAGAAGTATCAACTAACCAGGAAGTTTGCTCAGTTACCTTGTTTTTGTATGGAATCTTTTATTGTCACTCTAAGGTTTTCAATAAATCGTGTGACTTCTTCCTGTCTTGGCTAAAACGTCTGTCTGCAAAACACTATTAGCAACACGATCCCATAATGTTTACTGCACAAAGCGGGAACCTACTTTGTGAAAGCCCCATGACAGGGAGGAAATATTTACAGGCCACATCAAACGCAGAGTAAAGCCGCTCAAGTCGGCGTTGTCATCGCGCAGACCTCTCCTAATGACAGGGCACGGGAATAATCCTCAGCACATGCAGGAATGCTGGGAATGTGGCGTTCTTGTTGTCATGTATAACGGCAGGGTATTTTAAAAAAGCGTGACTGGGTGGATGTAGCGCCCTTCAGACAGGAATGATGTCCTGACGGTTTTAGAGCGTGTTGAAAAAGCTGCAGTGCTCCCAAGAGGCCTAGATACTCACGTGTGCATAAAAAAAAACAATGACCTGGGACTTTTATCATGGAAGTATTTCTCATGGTCACAGTGAACGACAGCAGTTTGTTATGGTCCTTAAAATGTCCACAGAGTTGTAAGCCAATTATCACCTCAAACGTAAAGATACTAAATCACAAAGACAGTTAAATGATCAAGTGTTTGTGACGGCAAGAAGGTACAATATGTTTTGACCATTTTTGGTTGGATTCCATTACTGGCATGTTAACGCTTGTTGAAAGTTTGATACTGAAAAGCCTACGGAGATAAGTCAGTGAAAGTATTTGAACAGATGAAAAATGGTATAGAATTCCAGTTTAAACTCTAACAGCATATTGCTAGGAGTCTATAAATGGTCTGTTCATATCTCCTATATTGAAATGTGTAGAAAAAACAATGTGTTTAAACCTTTACATTTTTTATTTTCTGCCAGGCTGCAAGTGTGAGTTGAGGTATCAGTAATTGCATGGCTAATTTACAAAAAGAAAAACAAAGCCAAGACTTAGCAACTGTCTTTAAGCCCCACTTTGACAAAAATAAATAGTGTTTAGGATTAACATGCACAAAAGCATTTTGTACAAATTGTGTTTATTTGTTGCGCTGCGTGATGTCACGAGATAATTAACCTCAAGTAGGAATATGATGAGCTACTAACACTGTCAGGCGTTATGTTTCTTTTTGTTATGTAAATTCCTTTGAGGCTCCATATTCAAATAATTTAAAGATTAGTCTGTAGCAAGCAACTTCAAATGAACTTACAGGCCTTTTGAACCAGCATACATCTTCTAATTCTGTAAATTCAAACTTTGAATCAACACACAATCACACAAAAAATAAATAGTTAGTTCTTACTGGGACCATATCCTCCTGACCTATGTAAAGTTTACCTTGATCTGGTGGTAAGCTAATTCCCCAAAGATCACTCTAAGGTTGTGTCTCCAGAATCCAAACTGTCTGATTGCACATTGCCTATTTTATATACTTTCGGACTCAAGAAATGGTTTCAACGACATATGTTTGAAAGGTGATTTTGAAGAGAATGTCACCCTTCAAGCTTACGTCCACATGCCTTAGTTCAAACCTTTTCTTGAATATGTCCTGAACTTCAACAGACAGGCTTTGGGACTACAGTAACCTTTAACTCTGTATCTTACAAGAATAGACAAATTTCTAAATTTGTCTATTGACTACAAAAGGTATCCATTAGCATATCTGTGTTTATCCCTTAGCAAATCAAAAACTATGTAGCACATATCATTTTAAAACACAACAGTTATGGTTGTCCCTTCTGCTAATAGGTTTCCTGATATGCCTGCTCAGTGACTGCAGGTTCTCAGCAGATTATCAGGTCATGTTTGCTCATGTGTGTGAGAGCGTTTGATAAGGACACACTCGGTCGCTCCGGAGGGTAAAAACCTCCCCGCCTCGTGCCTGGTTAAAATCCCACATTCACTCCACTCCAACTGCTCATGCCTCCTGCTTTATGAAAATTTAAAAACACGCCAGCCACCCCCTACCAATTCGGCACTGAGCATATGGAACGAGGGGGAAAAAATGGGAAATGGACTTCTGTCAAAAGCATGAAGGTTTAGTTGGAGCTCACAGTTGGAGTTATTTGCCTCAGCCAACCCGTCAAATACAAAGATATTAAAACAGCTGTACTGTACAAATTGGGAAAGGTCAAGAAGGGCAAAGAAAGGGCAAAAAAAATAGCGTAAAATGTGAATTGTTACTGCACAACTTATTTCTAGCAGTGCACTGATTAATAATCCACTTTCAATTCCACATTTTTAATGGTAATTCATAGAAACCTGTGCTCAACTGAAAAAAAGTTTATTGTTGAATTGTTTGAATATACATACAGTATATACAAATTTTGGCACTTGCACCAAAAAGGGTTGGTAGGGTTTCTCAATTACAGATTTTGACAGCTAACTTGCTACATTCAGCCATTCATGTTATATTACCTCTGGTGGAGTGAGTGGTCAACGTTTTGGTTTGAACTCCCTTGATTTGGTCAGCAACTCATCGAGAACATACCAATTTATTTTGAAGTGCTTTGGTTAACCTACCGGAGTGAACAGAAAGATGGAAAGCTTTTGTAATAGCGACCATTGAGATGCAACCTTTCCTAAGCAGGAGTGACTTATCACAACCATCCAATCATATGATACCGATCATTAGGGTCCAGATTTTCTAAACTGAACAACTTTGTGACACTTCATTTGCGATTGTGTGGTAGCGAGTGGCCATTTACAAAGTCTGCTCAAGTTTAGAGGATCAGCTGAAAGCCAGGTCATTTTAATACTGGTAGGTCATGCAGCGTAAAACAGCGCTGTGTTTTTAAGCACATATGTAAAGAACTGACAGAATGAATGTTAACACTAAACATATGTGCAACTATATATTATAAATATAATATTCAACAGTGGTCTATGTCATTTTTCATTCATTTAACATTTTCTGCTATGTCTGTGAAGGTTCTCAGTCATCCAGGTCATCTTGAAGAAAATGTTAAAGCAAAGAATCTGGACTTTGTTTTCAAGATGAAGACGTTTTGTCTCTTTTCCAATTTTCCGCTTTTTATTTAAAAAATTTTAAACTACACAGCTTCTATGAAATTGATGTGTGCAATATTAATGTATACATGTTAAAGATATTTTAAAAAAATCAGGGGGATGACGAGTATAGGGCAACGCAAACTGGCACACCCCCTGTCCAATCTGTTTAAAATTAATGGACTAAATCAGTTCCCAGATTGCATATGCATTATTTATATCTACGTGAGCTCATTCACAAATTCTTTAAGATTAGGAGTGTCTGAGAAGTGCCTTGGTTCCTATTTAGGCTTCTTTGAGTTAACTGGAAAGGATAAAGAAACGGTAAGCTAGATGAAACTCTGACCTAGTTGCTTTTGGAGGTCAGTGTGAGGTTCTCAAAGTCGCGACTGTGATGAATTCCCATCACCTTCACGTGTCCAGGTTTAGACTGTCATTACAGATAAGACACCTCGCCAAGACCAGCAGGGCCTGCGCCGTATTCTGGGAATTAGACCTCAAAAAACAAGGTCATGACCTCGAACCCCTTTCATCCAAGCTGCCACGGACCATCTCGGGGGTTTTGTGCAGACTGATAACATGCCTGAGTTGCAGTGGGACCGTGCAAAGCCGAAGCAGACAGACAGAGAGTGGAGCTCCCGTGTGCACTGCTGCGAGTCAGAGGTGATGCCAATAGAATGTAAAATGTCTTTATGGGTGTAGTTTTATGGCAGAGTCAAGGGTGAATTATGACACTGTCATTTTGAAAACTGTATTTGATATGGTTGCTATTCTTGGGTTTCTTCCAGAGACAGAGACAGAATACAAAAATTTAAAAATACAAGGAAAAAAGACAAAAATATAAAGGCAACATTTTCATCTTGCTTCTAAAGTTTAAGAAAGGTTCCACAAATTTAACACAATATGAATTGGTCAGGAACTTGACCTTTGCTTAAAATATCCAACCTCCTCCAATTTCAAATCAAGGTGTCTTATACTCGTCACAAAAACCATGTCAATTTGAACCCTTCTCCCTTGGTGCACACTTCTAGTTAGGATAGTTTGATCCTTATCTGTTTAGATATATGAAATGTTGTTATTTTTAGTAATCTGAATACTGTTGGCTGCTAAAGAAAACACTTGCTCTGTTAACACTTTGCCCAGAGAAGCTGAAGGAAGTGTCTTAGAAGAGGGCCTGGCCTGCCATACCCCTTTACTTATTCCAGTTAGCGGGGTATTCTCCATCGTCTACCTGGCCCAAACACCGGAGTGTCGACAAATATGAATTACTCAGAAGACCTAATCTTCAACTTGTACCAAGCCCAAACAAAAGGAGGTCTCAACATCTCTGCTCAGACTGTTTTAACTGTGCTACTATACTGTACAGTATAAGCTATAGAAGATATAGAAGATATAAGATAAAGTTCGACTTTGGGGCTCAAGCAGTTGCCCAGTATACACATCTTAATGCAACGCCTCTGATCTAAGCTCATGCTCCAGATTACTTCCAGCCTGACACTAAACAGACCGCAGTATCCAACATAAAAAATGACACGTATTAACCTGAGTAGCTGGCCTTTTCACTGATAAAGGCCAGGCTATCTGCAGAGCAATCAGAGTCTAAGGATATGAGAGGCCGATGGTTGAGCCGATATTATGACAGCAGGTCGTTGGGAGGTGAGTAATGGAGATCATCAGCACACCGCCCTAAAACATGCTGATAAGACTAATGAATTTACCAAGACAGGGCTGATATGGAGAGACAGGCTGTAATCCCGCTTACCAAGGCTATTACTCATTCTAATTATTGCATCTCCCAACATTGGCAGGAGGTTCTGGTAATGTCTCTATGTACACATCTAGTTACTCTTTTAGTTTAATTGAACAAAGATAGGAATTTTCATTTTCACTCAGCTGGAAACTAAAGTACAGTATGAAGCTGAAGTAAGTGTGGTGTTGTGAATTTCCCACAGTGGCTTCATTGAGTTGAGAATTTTTTTGTGTAACAAATGCATCCAGTGAGCTGGATATTCTTCATCTTCTACCTGCCCCAAACTCGGGGAGTGTCGATGAATATGGATTACTTGAGATACAAAAGAGCTGCTGTTCCATCTTCTCGTCTGAGTTTCAGAATTTGGGTTATCTGATGTTCCTCCCGCAGCAGCACATACAGCCCCGCCCAGCCCAAACATCAACACCTTGCTCCTGTCAGGAATCCAAATCCCGGCAGATTATCTTTCCAAACATTCAGATATGTCCGATGCTCAAATAACCCTGCGTGTGTTTGGGCTCCTCTTTGGCTTCCTGACAGAGTGACCCATTCATGCCTGTGGGGAACAGTGGCTAAGTTGTTCCCAGCGCAAATCTCACAGGGGTAAAGCTGAAAATGTAGCAGTGGAGTGAAACGCATCGGATCTGACATGGCCATTTGATCACTTCCACAGAGCGACCTGTGTGGACGGTAGTGCAGCTCTGACACTGGCTGTGTGGTTGCGTCCGTTTGCTTTCACACAGGTCTGAGTCAGGAAATGTCTGAGAAGCTAAAATAACTACAGTATACAACCATTTACTATATTTACTACTTAACAAAACGCTACGGGGAACACTTTTTGTGTGACCGGTTGGTGAAGCACTAGTGTCAAACAAAGTGATCACCCACACCTGCGTGTGAGAGCACCTGTGTGTGCGCACATCTGGAGGTTATAAATACACGTGACACAGAAATGTTTCCAGCTTTCTTTGTCTGAAAGGATGTCCAGACACGCCCACAGTGCGGCATTGAAGCGCAGCATCTCCCGCTTTTTTAGGGAACAGGGTTACAGTCAAGTAACTTTCCCTTTCAAAAGCTACACTTGATGTGTCATAGAAATACGCTATGGGGAACAAGAAAACAAATGCCGCCGCACTGGAAGTGGCTGGACCCCCCCTTCCCCAAGTGTAGTGTGCTCACAAAAACATCAACGAGGTCTCAGACATGACTCCCTGATGTCAGCCCAAAGACACGAGAGCCCGGATTGAACGGACATCCAAGCTATAAAATGTAATAAAAGTGTAGTGTCAAAGACAGGTCCCACGACAGGACTGTGACTCTAGTGGAAGGCCTCAGCTGCTAGTTCCTCAAATGAAGCAGGCCACTAGGGAGTGTCTCCCCATCAGTCACAGCATGACAAAACATCAAAATAGAGGCCACATAGGCTATGGTTTACCCCGCAGAAACTCCAGCACGCACTGAAACAATCTGGCAGTGAACCGGGTCTGCACAGTGTGCAATAAACCAGGCCTCAAAAACTATTCCAGTAGAGGAAGCCCTATCACCCGCTGAAAGCCCAGCATTTCTCAATTGGTCCCCCACAGGGACCAAACATGAAGGTTCCAGAGCTACGGCCTGGGATGAAACCCCAGCGCCTGAGAAAGATGGGCGAGACTCCTGTTAACGGACCCTTGCCAGAACTCCAGGGAGCAGGGCAATTGGGGGAAAAGCATTGAGACACAGTTAGGGCTACGCATGGGCCATCGCATTTAGACCCAGGGGGGCTGGGGTTCAACTACAGATGCCTCTTTGTGGCAGCCATAGTCCGAAAACCCTTCCCCATCAGCGACGATGTAGCATGGCTTGGTGGAGAGAGTAGGCTTCTTCAAAGAGGTTTCTTCAAACCGCCGCTGCGGCCCCTCCATCCGGCTACACAACAAAACCCTGTTGTCAAGTTTGGAGTGTTCAGGGGGGCCAGCTCCAGTCAACGCACCTTGTGCAGTTCTTCAAACGCCATATGTGTTCCTCTCCAAAACCGCTTTTGCCTTCAGAACTGCCTTAATTCTTCATGGCAGCGATTCAACAAGGTGTTAGAAACATTCATGGATGTGCAGCCAATTTTTTGGCTGCACATGCACATCTGCAAATCTCCTGTTCCACCACACCCCAAAGGTGCTCTATTGGATTGAGATCTGGTGACTGTGGAGGCCATTTGAGTAAAGTGAACTCATTGTCATGTTCAAGAAACCAGTCAGACAATTTGAGCTTTATGACATGGTGCATTATTCTGCTGAAAGTTGCCATCAGAAGATGGGTTCACTGTAATAAAGGGATGGACATGGTCAGCAACAATGCTCAGGTAGGCTGTACCGTTTAAACAATGCTCAATTGGTACTAAGGGGCCCAAAGTGTGCCAAGAAAATATCCCCTACACCATTACATCATTACACCACCAGCCTAAACCGTTAAGACAAGGCAGCGGATCCATGCTTTCATGTTCTCTACCATCTGAATGTTGGAGCAGTAATTGAGACTCACCAGACCAAAGTTTTTTCAATCTTCTATTGTCCAATTATGGTTAGCCTGTGTGAATTGTAGCCTCTATTTTCTGTTCTTAGCTGACTTCTGCTGCTGCAGCCCATCGGCTTCAGGGTTTGATGTGTTGTGCGTTTAGAGATGATATTTTGCAGACCTTAGTTGTAACGAGTGGTTATTTGAGTTACTGTTGCCTTTCTATAACCTCTAACCAGTCTGCCCATTCTCTGTCACTGGCAACTGCCGCTCACTGGGTATTTTCTCTTTTTCAGCCTATTCTCTGTAAACCCTAGAGATGGTTGTGTGTAAAAATCCCAGAAGATAAGCATTTTTGAAATACTCAAACCAGCCAGTCTTGAACCAACAACCATTCCACATTCAAAGTAACTTAAATCCCCTTTCTTCCCCATTCTGATACTTAAATGCCTAAATGCATTGAGTTGCTGCTATGTGATTGGCTAATTAGAAATTTGTTTTACCAAGCAATTGAACGGGTGTTACTAATAAAGTGGCCGGTGATTGTATATGTACATACTATGTATAGAGCTTTTTCTTGGGTAAGTGTTGGAGCAACTTCACTTTTCTGCTTTCTTGTTTTATTTCTCTTTCTTTCTGAAAGGCTAAGGTCTGTCACACACACAGACAATGCGGTCCTGAAAGAAAAAAAACCTGAAGGCGTTTCTGTGTCACGTGTATTTATAACCTTCAGGTGCACTCACACGCAGATGCGGGTGATCAAGCTGAGTCACCAACAGAGATTATTTAGGCCAATACTTGTACATGCACATATTTAATCAGTTGTGACCCAGGTGGAGTCTATTGTGAACCACATATCAGTATAAACACACTGATTGTCAAAGGGCACCATCAGCTTCAGTAGAGTCCAAGATGGGTCATTACACTCTTAGATAGTCTTACACTTTCACACAAAAACACTTTTCAGTGAAATGAACAATATTTTGTTACATTTTGGTCATTTATTTACACAAGGACTTGATGTTGTCAGTTTTGTCTAGTTTTAGATGACTATAATCCAAACAGGTTTATGTAAAAAGATAAGGACTTAAAACTATTCTTATGCCAAATAATATGCCAAATACAAGATTGTAATTTGTAGTAAAAATAATGAAAAGTAAAATTGAAATGTGATTTTTATAACAGGTTGCTTCTTAATGATCCTGAAGTTGTGAAATGTTCTTGCCGCCTTGATCAAAACCAGACCAAATCTTTATCAGTGTTGCTAAGTGGCATTAAAAAGGACCAACACAAGATGCAAGAAAGATCAGGTCCTCCAAGCCTTCAAATTCCAGTCTCTAACATTACGTTACTAGTTCATTTAGGTTGTATCCTGGCAGTTATTAAAAATGCACATATTTTCAAAATATTTTCTAGTGTAAAGTGATTGTTCTGTCAGCTAAACCTTGACTGAAACAACTTTACACCAGCAATGTACTGTCGCCACTGCACTGCCCAATAAAACGACACAAACGACTTTCTAGATACGTTTAGGGATTGAGCTATAAAGTGCAGACAAAGCCAAACGCATCCTCTCGAGGGCTTTTTGGTTCAATCTATACTGTGGTTAATTTCCCGTGAATGCCAAAGTCTCTGCTGCAGTGTGACTTGGCGAGCTGAGCTCTCCTGTCTGTCAAAACCAAACAGAAGCCCCAACTTACCCCGGTGAAAATTGACCAACATCTGTTTAACATCAGCTCTGCGCTCATGAAAGGCCACTGAGTCACTTTGGCTCTCCTCGTGCTCCCTGCTCAAATTAATATTTACCAAAGATAATGCGAGACACAGGTGAAGTAAATGTGACCATATGGCGAAGGCTTTCTAAGATGAACGATATATTGATGATGGCTGTTGAGGTGAATAAAACTGAATGATAAAGGGTGCCATCTTTAGTAGAGGTTAAGTTGTGTGTTTTCATAGCCACTAAGGTAACTGAAGACGGATATTAATAATTGTTCGCAGCAGGGTTCTTTATAACTGTACTGAATGTCTTAAACTGTCAGATATCGTAGGCAATGTTCACTTGTACAACTGTGAGATCTGTCATCTTTGATCCTGTCAACCACTAATTTAAAACCACAACAAGAAATGTTGCAGTGACAGTACAGTGCACCCAGACCAAAACAAAAGACATTAGGGACTGCTATCTTGGCCAGTCTTGCTTAAACATTCATAGTGCTATAGTTATGTCAAGACTAATGCGTTTCAATTTCAAAATGCACAGCTTTGGCAAGGAACACTACTTCAAACAATCATGACCTTGCTTTAGACTGAAAAAGCCAGCTCTGCTTTGTTGTGTGGGTGGACAAAAAGAAGACAAAGAAAAGATTATGATAGAGCCTGCTCTTGATTGAGTGGTTGTTATAACAAACATTACTGTATTCTATTATGGATAAAGACTGTATTCGGAATTGCTTTTATTCTACAACATATTAAACTTAAAATGCATTTGTGTGGGTGTAGCATAAGTTTCTGAGATTGTAATCTGTCAGTAGAAATGAGACTGAGAATCTTTAATAAATGGTGTTAAGACTGGTCTCGGGTGCCAAACACTGTTGCCTTCCAGGTAGTTTAGCAGTGACATAAAGAGGTCAAAGGAATAGTTATAGTGAAGCTTTATTATCTTCTTTTTTCCCTACTGTTGGCAGTCTCCGCTGTTTTCCCTGCGCTCTGTTGGGCAGTCAGCCCCAGGTTTCCTTTTCACTCCTGTCATCACCCTTCCCCCTACCGCTCTACAACTACACCTGGCTGGATATTGCCCTCCAGATGACGATAAAACCCAGCCACCCCCCCTTTCCCTCGGGCCTTTTAAATCTTGCTGCATAGAGCCGTGCCATAGACCAACTGCCCCCTGTGCGTTTCCTCGATTCCCATCCTGTCTGGAAACATTGGTACCTGCCTGGACACACAGTCCTGTTTGTTTTTATTTGAAGGAAAGTTGCATTCCATGCCCACTCCTCCCATAATGTGTGTTTTTGCAGAAAGACAACTGAGGCGCAGAGCAACAAAGACAAACAGAGTCATGGCATGTCTCGCCTAAAGAACTGAATTAAAAAGCTTTAGGCATTTGATAAAATAATCAAATGATAGGAAGCTAGATATTTCACCATTTATGCTCGACCAAGTCATAAAAATATTCACTGTTTGGGTCACAAAGCAAACTATGGGGTATAAAAGCCTTTATCCTTTTGAACACATGTCCCATAAACCTGTTTGCTGCATAAGCTCTGTACAACTCGTGTATCCAGTCAAAACAGAATAGCTACATAGCAGCCACACTGTTTAGCAGAACTAACATGCTATGCTGTTTCTGTTACTAAACAGGGATGTCACCAAAATGCAGAAATAGTGGAAGAATTTATATATTTATCATATAAAATATGTACAAATTCAAAATGTTGGAAGAAATTGGCAACATGTATTTTGTGGGTAATTATGACGATTGGCCAGTGCAGCATCCAATAACTCAACTGCATCAAATATTTAAATAGACTTTTGAGAGGTTGATTTTACAGTCCTCCTTTTCTTGAGTAGAAAACTTAACAAACGAGACCAAAAATACAGCTCAAGACCATTTATGATTGATCAGAAGAGATCCTAGGGAACAGTTTTTCAATCCAAATAGAAGTCCAAACTTTGTATGTTCCTTTACAGTGCATAAATCAGGGATTTTGTTCTTTTTGAAGCCATTGGATACTTCTTTAAAAGTCATTTGATTTTGTTCTCTCATGCTCAACTCAACAGTCCAGGCTACAAGCCTTCAATTGCTCTAAAGCAGCTGTCGTGTTTTCAATGCCTGAAGTTACACCCCTGCTGTACATTACGTCAAAGAGGCTTTCTTCTTTAATTCCTCGCTGCTGCTTTCCCAGAAAACCATTTCAAGATTTATGATCCTACCAAGACATCCCGGCATACCTTGAATAACCCAGTTCTGTAACCCTAAGTGGTAAAAGCTCCAGTCTTAGCTAAGCTAAAAGTCCATTTGTGGAAGGCAAGTGAGAATAACAATTCAGGTACCAAATCAGGCAAATATGGGAAAGTCCTCCTGACCACCATACACATGTTTTTCAAGATATTTGTCCGTCCGGGACACTCCATCATATTTCTTTGGCATTCCACCTGCATTAGCTACGGCATTAAGGCTTTATTGCGGCTCGTCTGTTTAATCTTGGGCTTGATTTATTGACAGGGGCCTGTCGGTGTGACCCAGGTGCGGGGCAGATGTGGAAAAGGCAAAGCATTAACATCAGCGCCTCGAGCTGGGAATGCATGGAACCATAACCTGGGATATGCTAATGCAACAAGAGAACAGCCCTTGCTTGTTGCTGTCATCTGCAACCCCACCTGTGCCACTCAACCATATCCCGACCATATTCCATGTCATTCCAGATCAAGATACAGCATTCCTTTTAAAAAAAAAAAATGGAGGATGGAATGTGTAGTCAAAGAATGGTAATGGGAAAATATGAAAAGAGATGGCTTGTGGTGACTTTTGACCTTTACCGCAAGACTCGGCATGGTGATTATTCTCATGAATTATTTTAGAAAGGGGTTGATTGTTTTGTTTCTTGTTGGTGGATCTTCCGAGACAGACACTGTGGGGGTTTAGCCTTAGCCTCGGGGATGAGCAAAACAAGCATGGGCCAAAAAAATGCAGCTAGTTTAAATCGGAAAAACATTGACAATTTGCATGGGGAATAGAAACAGAACCCAGCTGACCAGAGTCTGACCATCTATAGCTGCAGCCCTGAAGAAAAAAGTCTGTAGCGTGGGTGGTATAAATCTAGGTAACACTCAGCCTCCAGGCTTTGCTGTAAATAACAATGTCCTTAGTGAACTTTCCTTGTTAAATAATAGTATAGCTTGAATTGCACTGCTAATCTTGGAATTTCAGCTCCAGGACCAGTCTGTGCCAGTTGGCTGTAGTGGGGGTCTGTCGCTAATCCAGGAAAAAAAGATGTTTCTCCAGAGCGTATTTAAGGAATTGTAATGGTTAGAACAGGTAATTGTGGTTGTCTCTTGAATAATTTCAAGGGTTGTTTAAAAATTGTCACTACAAAAACAACTTGGTCTTCTTACAGTATATTATATACATACAGCTTTGTTTCAGTCAAACCACACTTGAATGGGACATACCAACATGAAATTCAACATTAAAAAGGGTGCCAAATTGCAACATAAACTTTGTTTGTGCTGGAACTCAGATATCAGAATCATCTTTCTCACGCTGATAATATTAAAAAATAGGGTGTGCTCATAAGTTTACTGCGACTTGGAGCCATTGAACCAGTAGCTATATTAGGCGTTCTATTTCCTTTTTCCAATAAAATAAAATAATAGCAGTACATTGTGACTAACCAGAATAAGCCAGGTTTTTAGTATATTTTGTATTGCTAAATGGCAAACAAGTTACCAGTAGGTGCAGTAGATTCTCAGAAAACAAACAAGACCCAGCATTCATGGGGCGGCAGTGAGTGGTAGAGCGGTCGTCCTTCAACCGGAAGGTAGGCGATTCGATTCCCACTCTCCCCAAGGTTCATACTGACGTTATGTCCTTGGGCAAGACACTTAACCCACCTTGCCTCCAGTGGTGTTCCAGCTGTAACACTGGTGAATGGAACCTTAATGTAAGTCGCTTTAAAATGAAAGCGTCAACTAAAAATGTAAAATGTAACACTGTTTGAATGTAAGTCGCTTTGGATAAAAGCATCTGCTAAATGACTTAAATGTCATGATATGCACGCTCTTAAGGTTGTGCAGTTGGGCAATTAGTTGAAAGGGGTGTGTTAAAAAAAATAGCAGTGTGGCATTTAATCACTGAGGTCATTCAATTTTGTGAAAAAACAGGTCTAAATCAGGTGTCCCCATTTAAGGATGCGGAAAATGGGTTGTTTAAGACATTGTTCAGAAGAACAGTGTACTTTGATTAAAAAGTTGATTGGAGAGGGGGAAACCTATAAAGAGGTGTAAAAAATTATAGGCTGTTCAGCTAAAATGATCTCCAATGCTATAAAATGGAGAGCAAAACCAGAGGCGTGGAAGAAAACGAAAGGCAACCATCAAAATGGATCGAAGAATAACCAGAATGGCAAAGTTTCAGCCAATGATCAGCTCCAGAATGATCAAAGACAGTCTGGAGTTACCTGTAAGTACTGTGACAGTTAGAAGACGTCTGTGTGAAGCTAATCTATTTTCAGAAATCCATGTACAGAAGAGGATACAATTTGCCTAAGAACACATCAACTGGCCTAAAGAGAAATGGAGGAACATTTTGTGACTGATGAGAGTAAAATTGTTTTGGGTCCAAGGGCCACAGACAGTTTGTGTGACGACCCCCAAACTTTAAATTCAAGCCACAGTTCACAGTGAAGACAGTGAAGCAAGCATCATGATATGGGCATGTTTCTCCTACTATGGGGTTGGGCCTATTTATCGCATACCAGGGATCATGGATCAGTTTGCATTTGTCAAAATACTTGAAGGTCATGTTGCCTTGTGCTGAAGAGGACATGCCCTTGAAATGTTTGTTTCAACAATGACCCCAAACACGAGTAAACAAGCAAAGTCTTAGTTCCAAACCAACAAAATTAATGTTATGGAGTGGCAGGCCCAGTCCCTGGATCTTAATCCAATCGAGAACTTGTGGGGTAATATCAAAAATACAAAAATGTTTCTGAAGAAATGTAAATGAATTGTGGAGTGGATCCAGTGAGTGTTCTGTAACACTGGTAAATAGCTTAATGTATGTAAAGCACTTTGAGTGCCTACTTCAGTAGGTGGAAAAGCACTATATAAAAATTATTATTATTATTATAACAGCTGAGAGGTGCCACAAGTTGACAAGCATTTTTAAAAAAACTGTCAAACAACTAAATATTAGATTAGTGATTCACAGGACTGCTAAATCCTAGAAACAAAAACGTTTGTACAAAATAGTTTTGAGTTTGTACAGTCAACGACAGACACTGATATTTTTTTAAACACCCCTTTCAACTAATTTCCCAATTGCACAGCCTTAAGAGCGTGCATATCATGACATTAAGTCATTTAGCAGATGCTTTTATCCAAAGCGACTTACATTCAAACAGTGTTACATTTTACATTTTTAGTTGACGCTTTCATTTTAAAGCAACTTACATTAAGGTTCCATTCACCAGTGTTCACCAGTCATGAATGCTGGGTCTTGTTTGTTTTCTGAGAATCTACTGCACCTACTGATAACTTGTTTGCCACTTAGCAATAAAACATATACTAAAAACCTGGATTATTTTGGTTAGTCACATTGTAAATGAAATGAAAATGAATACCCTTAAAGTAGTCTCATTATATGACGATATGCCTGACATCCCTCTTACAAATATTAAGTTGCTTTTGTATCTAGGCCAGCAACCCCTGATTTAAGCTTATAAATGATTTTGCAAGTCTTTTTTAAACTGATTACAATTTGAGTCAGTTTTTAATATTTTAAGTAACGATTAGTGCCGCTTTAAATGTTGAAGTAATGCTGAGTGCACTGTGTCCAGAAAATGGAAGCAACACTTTGTCATCGTCAAATGATTTCAGGGCTGTTAAGCAAAACTAATTTTACATGCTGTTTGTTTGTTTGCTTATATAACAATGGGGTCACCAAAATGCAAAAAAAAAGTGGAAGAATGTGGACCGTAATCATTAAAAAGGGCTGTAATATGTATTGTGTGTGTTAATATGAAGATTGTCCAGTGCAGTGTTGAATAACTCAACTGCATCAAAGACTTCTGAGAGGTCGATTTTACAGTCCTGAAGAATCCTGAAGTGAATGTGGGGCCAACCGCACACTGTATTTACAAAGATAATGGCACTAAATCCTTGTTATCATCTTGAATGGAGTCTTATTTTTAGTAGCCATATTTGTTTTATATCTTCCAGATGGGAGCTGGGAAAGAATTTGACATGGAGCGCTGGTTCTTATTAAGCTCCGCAGACGCGATGACATCAGTAGACTTAAATACACTCAGCAAGAATATCTGCACCGGATTCCAAGGAGGTTTTGTATGCACTTTACATTATAAAGAAACAATTTCACACAATACTGTTTAGAATTTGTATTTAAAAAATATTACTTCGAAATAATTAATAATTGTTTGCCTTTATTGAATAAAGACAGTACAGGGACCAGAATAAGAAAGCGGGGATTGACACTGTATTTGGCAAGTAGAGTTGTGATAAAAATATAGTATCTGTAAAAATAATTGGAATTCAAATTTTGGCCATAGTTAAGCAGCCCTACTTTTCTTTTTTATTAATTAATTAAACACAAGAAAGTGCAAATAACTATGCAAAACTCCAAATGTCCTTGTTCCTAGGCAAATGCTAAATCTTGAGTCTCAGAAATTACATAAAGCTTATTTACGTCATAGCACTTTACTTTTTGGTTCAGGTTGCAATTTTTACATTAAATCTGTTTTACACTTTTCTTGTACTCAACATTTGAGGTCATTAGTTTAAGTAAAAAGTCAAAGTATGACCTGCTAAGTCAATGTTTCCGGATATTTATTCATCAGTCTGGTAATAAACAGTTTCTATGTTTCAGAGCTACCTCCAAAGTGTTATCTAAATAAACCTCAGTATTCATTTTAAACTATTTATTTAAAAAGCTAATGGTGATAATTATGCTACTGTGGGAAAATATGTCAGTTCAAGGACTTAAATTTCCTCTGCTAAGTTTGACTCTCACAATAATAACACTGTCCTATGCTTCTGTATTTGTTTACTCAGCTTTTTATCTGGGGCACATTCCCTGAACCCTCTGGAAGCCATTTCTGGAACCGTGCCGATTGAAGCAAGGTATACCATTTTATTAGAAAAAGGGGGTTTACAAAAGCTCGGCCGTCAGATGCCCCCGACCCTCTCAAAGCATTATGAGCGGGTGGTATTGTACAGAACACGCGAGAGGCTTCGGCATTGTTGCACTTGTAGGTCAGAAGCTGCACTGGCAACAGCACTGGATTATTTATGGAGGTCGAGGGACAATATCAATTCCACTGCAGGCTTCGGAGCATGAAACAGATCTGTGTGTACCCATTGACTTTGGCATTTTTTTCAGCTTTAACTTTGGTTCACAATGGACGTCAAACATGTTATATACTGGTTGGAATCAATACAGTCAGTCCTTACTGACCTCAATTTGTAAGTGTAACTCTTCAAATTTACAGTACAGCAGCACTCACCACCTCAGTCATTTGGATTAGTGTGTGTTATGGTGCCTAATATATACAAAACTAAAGAAAGAAAGTATAGTCTCTTTATATACACAAGAGTGATATTTTTAAACCGCAGCTTCAGTCTGGGCTGCAGTTAAATGGTGCGGGCAGATGTGAAAAAAGTACATTAGTTAATCATTCAGTTGGGCATCACCCTCATCTTTCTTCTTGTATTCATTGATTGTTACTCACACATTTGCAGAGAAGAAAAAGACAAGCCAGCACCGGTTTGCTGGGGAGGTGTAGCATTGACTAAAAATTTAGCTTATCAAGACTTTCTCTGGCAAATAAAAGTAAAAATATTGCTTGGTTCATTTTGAGACTATGGCGGGGCAAATTAGACTGTGGCGGGCGACCAAAGTCTCTTTAATGGATGAAAACCCTAAAATACTGTGATTTTTCTTTTTTTTGCAGCAGTATACTGCCAACTTATTTTAATTTAGTCAAAAGAACGCACTCTTTTTAAAAATTCACTTCTAACACAGTTCATATTTCATTAAAGGTAATTTCTCAAGTCATTGTTGCTACTGCACACAAAGTATTCCAGTGTGCTGAACTGGCCCAGATCAAAAACATTATGATTCCCAAATGTAGCACCCCCTTTTTACCCCAAACATAATATGCTGTAAATCCATATTTGCATTCCCTTGCATGTCAGAACTCTAATGACTAATGATTGCTTTTTGAGATCTATTGACCTCTGAAACCAAGCTGAATTGAAGCTTGATGAGAAAATGAGCTGCTTTCATCGACGCCTCATTTCAGTGTGCACTCCAAGAACCTGCTGCACATAAGGGGTCCATTTAGAGTATCTCGGGACCGCTCCGATGTGTGGACTCGGCTCTGGAGTCAAGCCATGCGAGCAGCGGCAGCAGTGAGGGAGGGGAAATGGGTTAGAGGAGAAAAGCCTAATAATGCACTAATTCAGCCGTCTCAAAAGCCTTCTGAATGCTCCGGTTCAGGAAGGAATGAGACAGAGGAAGGGTGGAGAAGACAGAGTGACCGACCTGGAAATGCCTTCAGAACGATGGGGGAGGGACACAGAGATGGCATTTACAACAAAGAGTAAACACGCTGCAGTGTTTGATGGGAAACAAACTGTCTCTACCACTAACATTAATTATCCATATCCTACAGTTTCCCAGAGAATTACATGAAGTCTACTGGGATACTTGTTCACTTTGACACAAGACTTTTTTAATTGGAGCCCTAGATGCAACATTATAAATTATTGATAAGTTGGTGAGACTGGGGTGGTACCAATTAGATAATGGTGGGTCATTGATGCAAAAAAAAAAAAATAAACTTTGGTTTACAAATGTAGTTATGGTTTGGAATTATTCACCATGGACTGGCCTCAATATATATATTTTGCAGACTTTTTGTCTAAAGAGTCTGCATGTCCTCCACGTGTTACCGTGGGTTCTCTCCAGGTACTCCGGCTTCCTCCCACCGTCCAAACACATGCATGTATAGGTTAATTGGCAACTCTAAAGTGTCCCTAGTGAATGAATGTGAGAGTGAATGGTTGTCTGTCACTGTCTATGTCTAAATCTCAGCCCTGCGACTAACTGGCCACTGTCCAGGGTGTACCCCGCCTCAGGCCCAATGCTGCTGGGATAGGCTCCAGTCACCTGTGACCCCTAACGAGAGTAAGCTGTAAAAAATGAATAATTACATGAATGATATTAAAAGTCCATCAAATACAGTGCCAGAATATGTTAATGCTAGTATTTCAACCTTTTCACTTCAATAGACCTAGACAAGCAGAAGATGATGGATCGGGGACTCCAACTGTTGGAGTCTGGGTTGAATCTGCTCCACTACAGGCCTCCAGTTTTTACTGTGCACAAAAATTCCTCATAGTGACCCACTAATGCCTTAATTCTAAATCTGTATCACACGTCTAGGTTTGCTGAAATGCCAACGATTCTTTGAATAAATAATAATAATTCTCAGATATTACATTTTGCCTATTTTGTAACAACCAAGATTTAATTGCTTACAATTAAAATTACTTTTAAAGATTGAAAAACAAACCTCCACTGCTGAAATATAGCTTGCTACCATTGCCTCTGACCTATATCCTCCAATTTATTGCCAATAATCCTGATGAGATGACTGTAATAAAATAATCATACGCCGCTTGTTTTGTTTTGTATGAAACTCTTCATCTGCTGCGCCAGATGGATGTTAGCTGTTCCCCACGGGTCTCCGCAATAGCTTCTCAGTGACCGCGCACAAAGCCAGTTGTTGACCACTGACACCACACACAATCAAGACCGAAGGGTCAAACCTTTTGACTGCGCATCCTCATTCAACAGCCGTCACCTGAGGCTTCGGTCCGCCTCATAAAACCTCAATCACTGCTCTCATGTCTGGATCTGGGTAAAATTATTCAGTGGCACAGGCGCATCACCATAAAGTTGAGTTATGGAGCAGTGAAAGGCGTCCAGATCATATAATCGACTTTCGAAAGTGACTGGGTAATGCGGACGGCTCCAGCTTGCCGGATGACTCACGGACTAACGTTAGGACATGCAGATATTGATTTGTCTCAAGTGGAACAGCTTGGCTTTTAATGACAGAGGTCCAAGAGTGAAAGCATCTAAATTACTTAAACTGAGGCATTGGTTATTGGTCTTCAGTGAGAACTGGAAACGCATTGTAACAATACACATCAAAGCAACTTGGACTCTGAGAACTTCTTCGACCTGGCACCTGGAAGAAAAAAAAAAAAAAAGCATTGATCCATCCATTACTCAGAAAATCTTTTGAGAATATCCATATCTGCTTCCACAAAGGAACAATCACTAGAAAACTAGATTGATATAATTTCCTTCCATTTGTAATTAGGAGCTGTGTGTGGAATAAGTACTAGAATTGTAGCTGGTTGGCAGGATGAAACCAAAGTCTTGACGGTGCATAATTATAACGTCAGAAAGGGGCAATCTTCTGGCCGCTGACTTTTTATAATGGCCTACAATCACAACCCTTCCAGCGTTCATTTCCTTCCAATCATAACAATGGCTCTGCTTATTGATACTTGGCATTTGGGATAATGTGACAGCAGTGACCATGGCATAATGAGTTTGCAGATAACACCCGTTTGAATGCCATCCAGTAAAAAAAAGGGAAATGAGCTTGGATTGGAACATGCATTCTGATTAAAAACATGGTCTATATTAAGGCTGACAGCAACCAACTTCTAAATATAGTGTTAGGTGCATGAAGGTCAGTGCTTCCCGCGCGGTCTAAGTGTAGCCAGCAGGCGGTTATGGTGACTCGCCAACTTTTTCACAGAGCACGGACAAGGCTAGCATCAGCCGCAAACACTTCTGACAGAGCGCATTATCCACGTCAGAGAAAATCAGGTTCCTTCCATAGGCCTCATTACAACACAACGTTCTGAAGCAAGGCAGATCCCTCAGCTTCTACAACCTCTGCTTTTTTTGTTGCCCTGTTTGCTGTAGAAATGTTTCACAGAACTGCTCTGTTAAAGTAACCAAAGGCCGTATTTTTGCAACATGTCAGACACAATTAAAGCCAGTTAACTTCGATCTACAACACTTCATTCTTCCGTTATCGAATCATATGCTAGACATAAACACCAGCGTCCAAATTTCCAACAAAAGACATGTTAGAAACTTCCACACAAGGCTGCAGGCTTCCCCCGAGGGCTCCCACCACGTGACGCGCACACAGCCAGGCAGGTGATCTTTTGTTGGGGAGAGACAGGACGATGAAACATGCACACATTGCCTTTCAGCGCTTCAAAGAGACAAGAGAATGGCAAACAGATGAGTTTAAAACAAAGAGGAAAAAAATAAGAGAAAAAAGACAACCGCGCTACAGGCCTTCTCCCTAGAGTATAGGCACATATACAGGAGTGCTATTGTGTTGTCTGGTTGCTGTGAGGAGCTGACAGGTCCTTTAAAACGTCAGACATGTCTGTCCTCAGTGGGGAAGCAAAGGGGACAGAGGGGACGGGCGGTCAGGGCCAGGGCACAGCAGCTGGGGCACCTGGTGCGTGCACTCAACAGTGAGCAGCGCTTGAAGTTAGTATTTTGACAGAAAGAGTAAAGTCAGACATAACAGTAGTTCTTTCTAACCATGAGTTCCATAATAATGAAAGGTTATTTTGCTTTAAAATGACTGATGAGATATTGGTATGATTGGAATGAATAGAGGTTTGCACAGTTAGCAGTGATTTACAAGCATGAACTGTTTTAGTCCCAAAAACTTGTCAAAACGCTTAACAGAAGTCCAAAATGTCCAGTTCCTCAAAAGCAAGTCAAATGTGAAAGCGTCTAAAACCTGACTCAACTACATTCTTTCTACACAGAGTCATATTCCAAATGCAAATATTTAAAACTGCGACATACCTCAGATCACAGGATAGGCCTTTGCTCATGCTTTCTTGCATTTTACCCAACATCTTTTTTCACATGTTGATGTTTATTAGTCAACGCTTAGACAATTTTCATTCATTATCTGACAATCTTGAACATTATGTGACCTGTCACAAAGCTGTAAGCAGTTTTCTAATATATCTATAATTGTTCTACATAAAACCTGTGCACTGTACATGAGATTGTTCCTGTAATCATGTTCTTTGGTAAGAACCAGCAAATCGGTAGATCAAAGAAGTATCAAAAGTTAAACCAGGTACTGGGCCCATGGTGGAGACAATCTTCCACCCAGAATAGAACGACATGGTGGTTTAAGTACAATTTATGTCTAATACACAATGTGTATAGTAGGGATGGGCATTTTCCACAAATATTATATTCAAGTATATAAGCTAAAATTCAAATAATATTTAAATATGTATTTAAATGAAGTTTAATAGGAGAGGCATTAATTAATGAAACATATTTCTGAACATAATTTCTGAACAAGCGTATTGGGGTTTATAAATTCAGAAACATACTGTGTTTTGTGTTAAAAATTAAACAGTGTTTGCTATTGTAATAACTTAGTTTCAGATGACACATCTTGCACACAACGAGCTGATTATTTTGTTCAAAGTAATTCCAAACATGGCTGTGTTTAGAGGAGAACGCCATAAAGTTCACGAACAAACCAAATCTATTGAACAGCTCTTTAATGAAGGGAATGGAGTCGCAGTTTGGACTTATTTTACTGCAATTAACCAAAACACAGCCAGTTGTGATCTGTGTAAAAAAGACAGTTTGCTCATTTTAGATTTATTTCATTAATGGCCAGCAAAAAAAAATGTAAATAATAATAAATTAAAATATTTAGCAAAATCAAATAGTTTTTAAATTTTTTGACTATATATTGCAGATTGAATATTAAAATAGTATAATATGTGTGCCCACCCATAGTGTATAAACCAATCACAAGAGTCTATGAGACCTGTCATATACAGTACAGTCAAACAAACAGACCATATCTTTACTTGGAACAAGTATTCTGCAAGGGGTCACATAGCCTTACCAGTGAGATATGACATTTGACCCCAGAGTTCTACTTTAAGCATACGCATATGTCTACTGTACACTTGACCTTGGAGTCACAGCAGAGCAAGCAAGAAAGAGTGAGACAACAGTGTACATTAATACAGTCGTACGAGACAAATAATATGACAAGAATACATATTAACAGTTCTGAATGAATAGTTAGTGTCACTTGATATCTAATATTTGGCTATGCATTACAGGCTAGTCATTATGATGAATTATGTTTCACTGGACTGTATATTCGATAGTGTTTGGTGGGATATGATGCGCAGACACCAGTGTTTGAGGTTAATTAAACAAAGGCCAATAGAGTTATGGTCAAAGCAGTCACAGATGTTACAGTTGTTTTTGGTGGTTAGCATAAGGCAAACCAAATACCGACCACTGGCAGTTGCAGGGTTCCTGGATCAAATGACCTGGCATATGCATTCCCATTACCAACAAAAGCCAAATGCTTTGTTGAATGTGCAACATGGTCAAGCTTCTGTAAAATGGTGTTCATTATCAGCTTCCATATGGCACTCTGTAGCGTACTAACATTTAGAACTGACTCATTCATTGTATTTTTATCCTCATTACAGTTTATACATTACGTAATTGAAACAAATTCGACTTGACAGCTCGAGATAGAACAGGCAGGCGCTCATCACCCTTCTGCATACCGTATTGCGTAAACACACAAGTCAAAAAGCAGGCTAATTATTTCCCTGTGCATAATTATACCCACAAGAGTTGTACAAGAGGAAACTGCAATGTGACAGTTCTCTGTAGATTTATGCACTCCTTGAAATAAGCCATACGTGAATGCTAATCTCTCACCTGCCCATCATTAAAGCAACCACTCCAATGACCTTTCTATCCTCGGTAAATGTGTCAGCAGAAAGTTGCCCGCTAGAGGAGGTTTTTTTTTACTCATTAACCGAACATTCAACAAAGCTGACACCTCTGCTGAGCTGTACTGCCCAGAAACCAATGTTGCGCACTCACCGTAGCATGAGTAACGGCCTGACCTCGATATTTCGGAAGTGCGTTTGTGTATTTTGTTGGTGTCGGTGGTGGGCGGATAATGTATGCAAAGCTTCTGAAGCTGAATTTTGTCGAAAGCCAATAAGACGGTATCAAAACGAGGGCACTGTTAATTAATCATCGCGGCTTCCTTTTCACAGGCCTCCCTCCGTGACTGTCCCGAGGGCTTGTGTGGTGTGTGCGAGGAAGACAGCAGGGTGGTGCAGGTTGCAGCTGGGGGATATTTGCATAAAGTTGTGTGAGCCAGCAGACTGCTCAGTTCTGAGTTTGAAAAAAATAAAAAATAAAAAATAAATAAACAGAAATGACTTACTTGCCTTTTTTGCTGCCCATTGTCAGAAAAAGTCCATTTTAAAGATGCTCCAAGAACTAAAGTCTCGTCAACAGGCATAATTAGCTCTCCTCTACACGGCTGTGAGAGACTTCTAGTGTACGCCGTTCTGATGTTTGGTGTACTATTTTTGTTTTCCATCTTTGCAAACTTTTTGACTTCCTATTTGAATATTCCATTTTTCATGTGTTTTTGAGACAGCATTATATTAAGAACATACTGGAACTACACTGGGAATGCTGGGATTTCACTCTCTTGGGATTAAATTACCATCTGTTTATTTTATTTCAAAATTGTAACCGTTGTTTTTGAGCAAACCATATATTTATTTTTAATTGGGCCAAGGTGCCTATATTAAAGGGACACTGTCACTTGCCCTCTAGTGGACAGTTGCAGTATAAATCGTAAATGAAAACATGTTAGCCTAAAGATGCCTATATGTAACATAATACAAACAAGTCAAGTTAAACCTTAGCTGTCCTTTTCTCTTTTTTTAACATTGGCTCATTCCTAATGCTTCAACCTGAGCACAATTCTCCTCTGTACATGTAAGCTCAGATAAAGACAGTCGTCCAGTAAAAAGGTCTAAATAAGCTAGGAGCATGTAAACCTAGGCTGTGTCCAAATCAACACACTAATAACTATACAGTGCACTATATAGTTATTACTAATACTATATAGTGGTGTCCAAATGTCTGGTGACTGGAATGTAGTGCACTTAAAGTTTTCCACAATGCATTAGTAAGAGTAGTGAGCAGCGATGGTTGCTAGATGGTCAAAATAGACCATAATGCTTTGCGAATTGTCAGAGGAGAGCAATACTATTGTGACATATCTTTAAACTGAACACAACAGGTTTGAATGAAACGAGTTAGAGGCACAAGTTTGACTTTTTGTGGAAACGTAATCCATCATAAATTGTCATCAATAAACCATTACAATGTAAAATCACTGATGTTAGCTTCCCTTAAATCATACAGACGGACATATGAGAGATTCCCTCTTGAGGCATAAACGAGTTGCAATAATTTACGCCAGAAAAGAAACATCAACAAACATTTAGTCATTCAAATTACCGAACAACAGAAGCCAGTGTCTCTTTGTCCATCTTTATATACAGTGTACAATTCATGTGACATAAAAGAATAATCAAATATGATTAAATGACTTCCACATTTATGTGTAGGTTACATTAATGAAAATCAATGGAGATGTTGCTGCAAATCAATCCACAGTCCTACACGACAGCACTTGAAGCCACTCTAAACATTTGCTTTATTACGACCAAAGATGCTGACCAAGACTTTAAGTGGCCTTTTTTCCAACTGTTCCCTCTGGCAGACTTTGAACAGAAATGGATTTTAAGGTGTCTAGCTAGCCCAATTTGACATGGAAAATAAAAATTTTAAAGCAATGTAAGCAAGGAAGAACCTATTGAGGTCTCGACAATGCTTGATACTAGCTTTGAGTGCAGTGGAAACAAAAATATGATGAACAATTTGTGCATTTGCTGTAAAGACAAGAGTCATGCAACAAAGCTTCATTGCAAAAGATGACTTGCGGAGCGCAGGGAAGCTTTAAATAGAGCACTGGGAGCAATCTGGGCACAAGGAAGAGCGAAAGATTGAAATAGGATGGAAAAATGCAATCATGCAACCCCGGGCCTCTTGGCTGCTCGTCATGTGGTCCCCCCGAGCGGCCCCTCCTTCTCCTCCACGAGCCATTAGTCACTATCCAGCTCCTGTTAATGTAATTAGATAAAGAATATATGGAGTCTCGGAGCTCGGCAGAGACATTTGTCTGCATAATCGCGTCCAGTTGGCGGTAGGGGCTAACAACCCCTGGGTTTCCACCAAACACCTCTGGCGCAATGATTCAAAAAGTACAGTGAAGGACTGAGAGAGGGTGATTTTTTTTTTTTATGTTTTCCAGACAAGCATAAATTCTTTGCAGCCAGTCCAATCACACATCGGATCATTCAACAACTGATATTTTTAGATCAGACTGTAGAATTCCCCCAAACCGAGCTACTGTCAAAAACTAGAATCAACAACAATCTGAGGTGAGTGCACATGGTCTCCCCGATTCGGTTTGGATTTGGGAGCAAGCTCATGGGCTCGTGTAATTAGCAGTAGTGGCAGCTTGTCGGCTACTGACCTACATATGGAATGTGGTGAGATCGCACACGCTCAGGCGCTGAGACGCACCACACACAGGCAGAGTAGAAAAAAACAAGATGTGCCACACAGATGGTCTGAGAATGATATGTCAAGTCATGGTTCTCATGGGCGCGTCAAAAAGTTGGGTTCTGTATAGAAGCTGTATAGGCATCTGATGGAATATTTCTTCTAAAATGGAGCCAAAAGTCAAATAAATTGATTAGTTATGCGTAATTTATTGCAGGTAATTTGAACTGGTGGAAAGCATACGAACCTTGACTAAAAAGAGCAAACAATATGGCATATTAGGATACTGCATTAATTGCATTATACAATGGGAAAAAACTTAAATCCTAAAAGCAAAGTCACATAAGTTATTGACAGCAAGATTTGAAAAACTAACATGATAAACTGATGATGTGACTCTGTCAGTCCCACCATTCTTTGTCGCTTTTATCAGTATTGAAAGTGTGTTTTTCTTTTATTTGTTAGTTTAATAACCTTACACTCAAATACAACAGTCTTAATAATATAGTTTAAATCTGTTCTAAAATCACAGGAGTGCAGCCGAGAAACTTCACCTCCTTTTTGTAACAGATTCTCCAGAAGGACAATTCGTTCCTCATCTGGACTAAAAAATATGAATTTTCTTTGTTGCCTTCGGAACGTTGCTATGTTTGACCAGATTATAAAACAAAATCTTTCCAAAATCTTTTATACTAACAGCTATTTGTGTTTTAAATTTTCAGTAGTCTTACTTGTCTTACTTGCTGCTCAAACTAATTCCCCCAAGAAGGATTAATAAAGTTGTCTGAATATGAATTTGGTTGATCAATTTGGAAAAGTTCTAGTATTTCTACAAAAAAACAGTAAAATAATTGAATTTAGCTTAACTAAAAATAGCTGAAAAAGCCTAAAATGGGTTTTCAAAGTAGCTGAATTTGACTTGAGATTACATTGGGAGCCATGAGCTCAAGTAAGAGCCAGCATTATAGTGAGGATATTAAACGGCAAAATCACAAAGTGTATTATATAATGGTGAAATTTAAAATCAAGTCATGAATTTGATTTGGACTGAATTAAAATCACACTAGTTATGCATGACATGAACAAACTGATGTACATGATTCATCAGTTCAGAATAATTGGGTCATGAACATAATGCTACTGTTTTCACTAAAGAAGAGAACACTATACAAATTTACCAAAGTCTGACAGCTTTTTGAATCTGCCCCAAATTCACCAAAACACAAGAGAACAAAATCAATCAATCACTTCTCAGTTGACTAAAAAAAACAAGCACACAACACTGACTTCCACCTGCATCCTGATTAATTACCTCCCCCAGCCCAGACCCCTAACCCAGGGCGATTCCTGTCTCCTGTCTGGGGCACTCTTGCTGTAGTTTGGCGTGTTTAAATTTATTTATTTATTTTTTTGGACAGACTGGAAGGCAGGATGTTAACCTGATTACAAACCACTGAGACCTACTTTCAGCCCTAAACAGTCTGCCCCGCCCTAGATACATCTGCCCTAGACCCGCCGAGCACTCACCGCCAGCAGCTCCAGGAAGGGAACGCTCCGGAATCTACCGCACACCGATACAACGTCCACAAACTGGCTCATCCTGCGTCCGTTCAGTTGTACGGCTGTAGTCTTCTTCCGCTTGGTTCCACACTTCTGCCCTGGCTCGCCGTGATGCTGAGTCTCAGCTGCTGCCTGCCACTGGCTGTATTACGCGCGCTGTGTGTGTTGGAATGATGATGCAGCAGGCAGCCGTGCATCCTCGGCAGCAAAGTGCTTCATCTGAATTCTCCTCAGCAAGGCCAGATCAGCCCTTGTCAATATTTAACCAGCAAGTCTGCTTGGATTAAATCACCTGGGCGCTGCCGTCTGGTGCTTCGACCAATGTCTTTAGAGCTTTATAAAGTGACTTTTTTGTTCCCGTAATTTGTCCACTCTACAATTACTTATGTACAATTCTGGGATATTCTGTTTAGCCCTTTCTACAAAGAGAAAGAGACTACATTGGAGAAAACAGTAATTAACCTCCCAAATAAGAAATTGGGAGGTAATTATGAAATTTAAGTAAAACATTTAGGACAAAAAAAAAATGAGAAAAAGTATAGTGATTACACCACTCGGCCTTTGTGCACCCATTTATTCACTTTCTAAATTTTGGAATTAGTTGCATCATGGTGCGTCATATGCTGAGCAGCGTTAACATGCGTCAGTTCACATTGGATGTAGCTTGTCAAGACACGACCAAAGTATATGCGTATGTTTGTTAATAACCTGATGAAATGCAAGAACTGGCTATAGGGCGGGTTGTGCAACATGTTTTTCAATTCATATCAGTCTTTGAGACTAGAACCGCAGTTGAGCAGCTGTTGTAAACTGCTCTGTTGTTTCGCAGTTGCAGATTGTGCTTCACTGCACAGTATTTACATGTGACTCTATTTGGAATGAAACAGAGAATGGCCACATACTTCCTTTGTATTACACTTCAAAATAAGACAGTAGCATAGAGTGACGCTGACTGACCTCACAGTTGTACAACCAAAAACTGACTGCAACAAATGTCAAACTATCACTGATTTTGGACGATTGTAGAAAATCCTGTTACGACCACAGTATAAAGGTTAACTACAAAAACAAACATAAGCTAATGACTTACCCCATGTTCTTGACCCAATGGTCCTCTTATTCAAATTCTACCACTCTTTAGATTTCTTTGAACACCAGTTGAGTCGATGCTGACTGTAGTTTAAATGTAGCCTCCGATGTGCTTTTCTCATCTCACACTGTGACATCCATCATACTGTTGGTTGCAGCTGATTTAATTAGTGTGACACATAATATATATAAAAGATTGCAATTCAAGTTTACCTTTTTTAAAGAAGCTCACAATGAATCACCTATTTTGCTGTCTTCCTCTTGTGCATAAGTATGCCACAGGGCAGTAAGAAAATAAATAATTGTGGGACAAATTACTGTAAAAAATTCCAGAAAGGGCCTTGTGTTTATGTACGAAGCAGTGAATACCCAGTATTTGTGCATGCCTGTAAAGCCATAAAACATTAACATGACAGCGGTGAAGTCTGACTCTGGCTTGGCCGTTATTTTCCTTCACTTTACGCCTCCAGGTTGTGTCCAAATCTCACACTCACTTACCATGTTGCTTCTGAATGCTGGCTTTACTAACGCGGCCACTAGGGAAGGATCTAAAGACCAACTTGGCAGTGTAAAAATGTATGTGTTTTTTGAAAGTGACTGGCAGATAGACAGCAAAGTCACATAGTCAATAAAAAGACTCCTTGACGTTTGCCTTTGGAGTAGTTTCCCCGGTCTCAGTGGGAGTTCAGCGCCTTGGTTTTTCATCTAATATGCTGTATGGCTTGTTAGCTCTGGCACTGAAAGAAAGGAAAGTGATACAACCTATTTGCACTGATCTCCATGGTAGAGTTTTAACTGTAAAGAGGAGTCGACAGTTGAAGGAAGTGGAGTTCTAGCCTTAATAAAACCAGAGCTGTCTTGCTTGGCACACAAAGCAAAATACTCATTAACAATGCAAATGTTTGGGACAAGTCATCTTCACTGACTTGTCAACCAAAATAAGCCAAATTTGAAAGCTGGGTTATGTTGGCAAATGATAAGACTTTGGAATAGTCAAATTAATACTTATTATTAAGAAGGAAAAGCTACATCTATAGTCAGTTCCTCATGGAGAGTTAAAGCCCAAAATTTGGGATTTTTCCAAAATTGTAAAAGGGCAGATTCCCAGTTTACAAAAAATAAGGAAGGTTGAAATATTAACATCTGATTTTTGTAAACTCCCTTTTGAGAAATTTCTTTCTTTTTTGTGAACTGGGATGTGGCACCATTTTAGAAAATGTTATCTATTTCTTGTTTGTGGAGACTTAATCATAGATTTGTGATGAATGGATTTGCAAGAATGCTAAGAAGCTATATGGTGCAATCATGTGGTCCTCGGAATCTCAGGAAAACTTGTTTTGCGAGCTAAAAAAATGCACATGAACGCCTGCTTAAGGCTTAAGGTCCCATGAGTCGAGGTTGACCAAGATTTCATGTTTGCATAATCAACACGTCAAACGTTTTGTCAATGGTAAGATATTCAAAAAATATGTCATTTCAAAATATTTCATTCCTGCTCATTTGCACGTTAACTTTGACAGTACGACTAGTTTATTTTAGGGTTATTTAGACACCTGATGAATTTCCAGTGCTTCTCCTCAACTTTCAACTCAATTTTTTTTGTGATAAATGTCTGTATTATAGTGTGCAAAATTTGGAGCTGGTATCTTTTGTAGTTTGTAAAATATTTATGTTTTCAAAAAAGATTTGAGGTGACCAGAATAAGGGCTTCTGTAAAAATATTCTGATAGATAGATTAGAGAACATAGCTTGGTCCAACAAATTCCCATTTATAATGCAATATTATCCAGAATCAGAGACATTTATACTCGTTTGGACTCTCCGATACCGCCATGTGGGTAAACTACTACAATTACAAGTATTTAATTAATACTTTACTGCTGTTTTCTCAACACCTTTTCATGTTTTTTAAAAAAAAAAGCCAATTGTAAAGTCTGCTAAACAAAGATCACTGATAAAACAAAGAAAAAGAATAAACTGCCTGTTCTCGAAAAATTACAAAAGTTACTGGGACGTTCCTAGTGATATTTCCTCAGGCAAACAGAACTGATATTATCAGAGGGTGAACAATGTGGCACTTTTGAACTGACAATAAAGGAACAATTGAAACCTTATGAATCAAAAAACATTCCCATAAATACTTGGCTGCCACAAACCAATTCCATGCCATTTTTCCGCAGTAACTTTTCATCACACAATGTTCCAATAATAAGTGTCAACAATTCAACATTTTTTTACAAGCCACAAGGAAATTGCATGACCTTTTCTTTTTCTTGAAGGCTTACCTGATGCTTTACACCTGACTCATTCATACAATGACGCACTTTTTCTTCATTTTCTGGTAATTGCTGTAATTGTTTTTCTACAAGTAAAGGCTTGAAAAGAATTTTGAAGATGCTTCCATGTCATCTGTTGATTTTAGGTTTTAGAATGTCAAAACATGATCATAAATCGTCTAGTGCAAGAACTATGAGAACTCTTCACTAATTCCCGTCACAATGGGAATACAAAATAACTGATATCACATGGTTTGGTCATATCATTTAAACTGCTCGATTGACCCTTCAACCAACAAGATCCTCAAAAGCATGCACACTAGCTATGACAGCAAAGGTCTCTCCCATTCAGGTTTAGGATTGAGCAAGTTCACTTAATTAGACACTTGTGGTCTCAGGTGTGTGTAACAGATTTAGTATTTAATTAACAGACTTCATTTTGACTAAAGTATGTTGACTTCTATATTAGCAAATAGAACAAGAATGGATAAAAAAAGCTATAGCCTTTACGTACTTTTGCATAGACCTTAAGCCGTACGAGTGTGTTACTTGACGTAATATGTGTATGTATCATGTCTACATTAACAACAATGACACTATTGAAACTGGGACAAAGGGCAGAGAATCCTACATCCTACAAGAAGCCCAGCTTTTGTTGGAAAAGATCACACAGACCCACTTCATTGTGGATAACCTCAAGAATAAGCTAGAGCACTCACAGGATTAACTGTCTTCTACAGTTACAAAGGGAAGTCCTCTAAGAGACTTCATACAGCAGGCACGACTTGTGCAGCACAAGAGTAAGAAACACCAGATCCCAAATTTCAAAACATGGTCCTACAGTAAATTTTAGCTGGTGTAGCCTTAATACTTACTGAAAAAAAGAAGCTAAAGTTCTGACCACTTGGTAATGTTCTCTACCCACTCACTGACAACTCACACACAGTTAGTTGGAACTCTTTTAAACAGAATTTGAGATTTTTGGTGGCTCTCTTGTCTCTTGAGAGCTAGAAAAGTGGCTATTGTTTGGTTACAAACACCAAAAAGTTATTCCGATTTGCCTGTACTGTTTCTACTCACAATCTTTACCTTTGACCTTTTGATTGCACTTTTCAATCATGGACATGGACGTAGAAAAAGATTTTTGTACAAACGTCTATTAGCACCATTTTCCAGACTTTCTTTGGTCGTGCTTACCGTTAATCGCACATCTTAAAAAAAGTGACAGTTTCATTTGACGGAACCAGACTCCTGTTGACCTCAACCCTTAACTGATTTCTTCTTCCATCACAGTGAGTGACGTTGGCTGAGCTCTGGCTGCTCCAGCGCAGATAACAAACTCATCATTCAGCAGACACCTGGGTGAGCCTCGCTCTGGAATTTATGACATCAGTCCGGTGGAGCTTCGTGCAGTTGCGTTGTGTGAAGCGTGCCAGGATGCTGCAGGTGTCAAACCAACGCCCCACACGCACATTCCACTGCTGAGTAATTGTTTTTACATCAAAGCAGGTTCCTCCAAGTCATAAAATCTTTATTGGCTCCATTTCACTATCTGATGTGATGATCAACTGGGCTGAAAATGGGCCCATTCCAACTAATGTCGCAACTCACATTAAGCAATCAGCTACACTGAAATAACACTCCGTTACTGGAATGAGCGTCCAAATTAGAAAGATGGAGATTTTAATAATGTATCCTTTGGCAATTTGAATCATTTATCAGTGAGTCTTAATGACACTAATAACCTTTAATGATTTGATCGGACAATTAAATCGGGGTTGGAATGATGGACCAGCTTTGTTTGCATGTCAACAAGATCAATGATTCATTTCTTGGATTATTGGCAAAATACTACAAACAGGTGTGCAGTAGAAGGTGTAAAAAAAAGGAACAAAGAACACCTCGATGATTTAGCAAGATTTAAGTTCACTGGAAGAGGTGCGTAACCAAGCCTCTCCCATGGAACCTCTAAAATGGTCGTCGTGTAAGGGCGCCGCCATACGGTGATTTTACAGCGGAATACAGCGATATACCTCCGTCCACCAGAGGGCAGGCTCCAAAAGCGGAAATATAAGGAGAAACCCAATGGCGACTTTACAAGTGTAGAAATCATGTTTACAGCCTGGTAAAAAAGATGGCTCCGGTCTCTAGAGCTAAGTTTTTACTACATCACAACTCTGGGGGGGGTGAATTTTTGATTAATATGTTTGTTTATGCTATCTAAAAACTATTGTTTTACTATGGAAAAAGCCCGGATGTAACGGCCATTTTATTGCCCATTCGTAATGACAATATTGGTGAATAGGGGACCAATGGGCAGATATCATCCATATTTATACTATCTATGTGCGTAACCCGATACTGAAGTGTGTCATAGTTAAGGCCCCTAATGGAAATGTGGATTGGCCGAGGACCCCCACAACTAGCTGCCTCACTGTTAAATTAACTTTGTACACATTGATGGATACAATTCTTCCTCATTATCTGTTCATACAAATTGGACAAACTACATTAAAAAATAATAGTTTTAAGACACTGTTGGATACTTTGTAAAAGTGTTTTGGGGGAAATACCTACACATCTGACACTTGTTATCTTCTCCAGCTAAAGCCTCAATGACAGTTATCTATGAGACCTAATGCACTCCCTATTTTCTAACATGCATAACCTTCCAAAACACCTGTATCTCTTTAAATTCCAACACATTCCAGAATGTAGGAATGCACTTGCTGTCCACAAGTAAAACCAGGCCCTAACCTCTTCCCCCCTGAGGTGACCAGGTGCCAGGAAATTCCCTAAACCCCTGGTTGGAACTGGCTTTACAAGACAGACCAGCTCCATTAAAGACTCCCAAAAACCCGCTCTTGAGTAACATCCACGGATTCATGCAAACATTCAGTCAGCCACCCTCAGTCGTGTTCTATCACAACAAACATGAGACGCCTTGAGTTTTTCCAAAAATTAAGTGGTGAAGAGGTTCCTGTGTATGTATTTACACAGTGGTCATAGTTAATGTGGAAACATACAAATATTTCCCTGGAAGTGATTTAAAAGATCTTTATGGCATTTATGGCAGACCACCAACCAACACTTTACAACAACAGGGAAGTGCGGAATGATTCTTGAGAAGTCCTCTGAAAGAAAGAGTGGTTAAACTGGATAAATAGAGCCAGCTTATCAATAGAAAAACATTTGGTAGTCATGAGATGCAGGATGGTTGCTATTCTTCATTCATTTTCCAAGAGATCTGTCGGTATAAGAGACAAAACATTTTCACCTTTAAAACCTAATCCAGATGCTTTTGCTTTAACCTTTTTCTACACAGAGATAATCATTTCAGCATTTCAGATAAACATTTACATGTATGGGCAAAAGCAAGTGTTCCATTTGGCAAAGAAAAAGGGATAGCTGGATATAAAATTGTTAGAAAGGACCAGCTCAATAATGGGTTGCACGGTGGATGCTATATGCTTATAATGGATAAACTTGACCCCTTTCACCAACCCAACCTGCACCTCAAGAAAATCCATATAAATCACAAGATCTAAATAAAAAAAACATTACAAAAATTTATTTTTATAATAATATAACATATTTTGGGGCAAAAAGGACGCTGCATTCCACAGAAGTGAGTGACCCTGGATCAAACCCAACTCGGGTCTGTTGGCTCTTTGTCATTTAATACTGGGTCGTGAAAACTTGATGAATGAAGAAAGAAAAAAAAAAAAATAAGGAAACTCCATTTAGCACATATGCTAACTAGCTGACAAGGTGAATGTGTCATGGTTCAAAAACAGTGATTCCTAATAACCTAGATGAGATGGACTGGGTGGAAGATTTACTGACATTTCTCTTGATTGATGTGGCATGTGTCCTTCTAACCCAGCCAAGCCTCTGTGAGGATTTGGCTCGGTGCCTGATGAGGAGGATGTGCTCTCAGGATGGCCTCTGTGTGCAAGAATACACAAAAGACAGAGATGGCACACCCACAGTCTGTCCGGCCCCTGTCCAGCTGCGAGAGGGGCACCCTAATCTGCACGTCCAATCCTGTTAGATCCACCCTGCCAGTCCCAAATCTGAAACAAAGGCCGTGTGGATGGAACTCATCTGCATATGATAACCTTGCATCCCCAGAGATAGTGTCCCGTGCCATGTGGATGGGGTTAACACCAAAGATAAGCTCCACTGATGGACTGACCAGCATGGATTGCTTTCATGTGCGTTATAGATTCACTTTTAATTGGAGAAAAGGTGTGCTCTAGTTGTTTTCCCCTCCAGACAGCCAGCTTCACACATGTCCTGCCCCGTTATGAATTTATGATGTGATTCTGAGAAGTCAGGTGCAGCTTCTGATGCCCTGATGACAATAGTTCATGGGAGACAGCAATGTATGGAATGTCACATCAACTTAGCGACTGTGTAATTGACAGAATCATACACAGTGACCAATAGAACAGACATGATTTTATGTGGTGTACTTCCAAACAATCGCAAGCTTTTACACCTGAGACAAGTGTTTTTTTTTAACACCAAGTTGATTTTATTTACCTCTATTTATTATTTATATCTTATTTGTTAGTTTTGGAGGTATGACGGACATGGGTCGACTCAGGTTTATTGTGTAGTGTGCCAATGACTTTTGTTGGAATCGTGTATTCAAAATTTGGCTATAATTGTACTGGTTTAAAACAACAGTTTCTGTTTAATTTAAGGGAAAAAAAAGTTTTATGTACTATTCTTTCAGTCTTAAGCTTGTTAAGACTTCTTTCTTAAAAGATCTCTAAGAAAAGACTACATGCGTTTAAGTCTTTGTTCAGTGTAGCATTAAGATAGTAATTAACAAAAAACGCAACGCTGCCCATAATGCCCATATATGGACATAAGTCTGGTTTTATAAAATGTTAGTTATAGGACTGTTGGGGTGTAGGACTGACTGTTCCTTTTCTTCTTCCAGAAGAACTTTTGTAGTGGAAGGGCTTCCACAGAAAGTGTTAAAACAGACTTGACTTGAATGAATACCTGGTATGATTGGGTAAACCACCTGGTTATCACAGTGTAATTTAGAAATTTACAAAAGAAGCGGCAATGGTCACTTTGTTGTCAAACATAAAAAAAAGCAAATAAAAAACAAAGCTGTCACTACTGCCCATCCATTGGCCAGAACCAGTTGGAGTTTGCTGGAAATCACAGAGCAGGATGGATTAATGTGGGATTGTAAACTCACAAATCTTGCAAGAATCCAGATGCAGCACAAACTTAAGCCAGTTCAGAACAAAAAACCTGAATGTCAAATATCTTCAAAACTGGGACTTTAAAATAAATTTCAGTGTACGAATCAGAGGTCGCATTAACCGAATATTTCCCGTCATTGATGGGGTTTTTTTAGCAGGGACGGAAAAATCTGAATGCCATCCGTCATTTTGACGAATTATTCTGAGGGTGATCTATTGTAATTCCTACTCCTGACCAGTTGGTGGCGAATGTACATATATCAATCAGTAATTATCTTGAATCGTGTTGTCTTTGTCACGCTGAATTCAGATGAAAAAATGTCACGGCAGCTGAGTGCGAGTAGTTTTTTCAAACCGCCAAAAAGTTCTGATATTGTAAATAAAAGTGAAAAAAGAGGACATGATGCAGTGGAGGGTGAACACTGAGCAGTCACCAATGCTGTTACGGGACAATTAAGCAGCAAAAAGGAGGTGAAGAAGAGGGAGTGTCGTGTTCAGTGAGAACAGGAGTTTACGTGGCTGAGGTTGGAAGGAGGAAAAACGTTCTGCAACATCTGTAGAAAAGCTAACACAAGTAACGGACTTGTCAGGGGGGCACAACAACAGCGATTGACAACAACATCAGTTCATTTTTGTCGGAATCATATTGTGTAATATAATGCGTGCTCTAGAGTTTAATCACAAAATATCCTTTTACTTTTTGTGTAATTAACGTTATCTGTTGTACTTAAATAAAACAAATAATCTGTCCTCTAGGCTCGTCTTGAAATTTCTTGAAACGTGAGTAAAACAAAAAGCCATTATAAGTATTATTATTATTAAGTATGAAAATTGAAAATGACAGATAATAATAGACCAGGACGGAAATTTGTGAGAAAGTCTAGCGCGACCTTTGGTAAGAATCTTCATGAATGAGGCTTTCTTGTACTGATTATTCTAACCTACACCATAAAAAGGATACCTTTTAGAATGTCCAAAGTGAATTGGATTAAAGAACAATCAAAAGCTTCTTTATATTAAAAAGCAGGGTGGTTATGGTTTAACGTAGATCTAATAAAGCTGAACAACAACAAATTTTGTCTTATATGACTAACTGTGTAATCTGCCTGGCCCTGGGTGAATGTGAGGACACAGAATACTCCTAAGTGTTTGATGCTGTGGGGAGATAATGCTGGAGAATAGAAGACAGTCTTCTTCTGCTCCATCAATGGCAGCTCTGTTTTACTCAGCCACTGGGAAACCACGGGCTGAATAGAGATGGGTGTGAGCGCTAATGTTTGGGGAACAACGCATGTGACTTTGACCGCACACGGCCCCCGAATCCTCTTTGATCTGCGTTGTGACCAGGAGGAGACAGCTCATAATTGGCCCGTTGAGAGCAGGCACAAAAGATGGTCTCATTGGACGAAGGCGAAAATGGACGTCCCAATTATAGGAGCTGGCGTAGGGCCCTGGGCGAGAGAGAACACACACACGGGGCAGAAACTGGCTGAAGAAAAAAAAAAGGTTGGAACAGACCCAAGTGCTTTTATTTGCAGACTGATAATTAAAGTCTTTGATAGAGCGGCAAGCAATCAACCCCAGAGATAACGCTGTTCATGTCGCTGACCTTTGCTCCGACGCCATTCTTTAGCATTTCCCATGATCCTGCAGCCTGGTAACACACATGCAACTCCAGATATGGGTCAAAGAATTTAGCACACATTAGCGCGCGTATGCTTCACAGGCTGAGAATGAGCAGTGCGGTAAATGAGCTGCTTGAGCCACACATGCATTTTAAAGCAACATAGAAAGCAAGGTTACAGTTTTTTTATCACAGTTTTGATTTGATTAACTGTTTGATGCCTTTACAACTCATGGATATTGGATCAAGTTGTAAACAAAGAAGAGGAACCGAAAGTTGTTCAGTAACTTTATGGCAAAGGGGGTAGAACTGTCGCCTCAGCAACAAGAACCTGAGTTTCACCATTAGGGCTGGACTTGACCTGTGTGGAGTTACGATGTTCTCCCTGTGCTTGAGTGGGTTTTCTTTATGTGCTCCGGTTTCCCTCCACCGACATCAAAAAACATGCTTTAGTCTCTGGTTAGATCATTTCTGAAAGTCTGAATTGTGTCAATGCTACATCAAAAGCAAGGTAACAAGTTATGTATTTTAAAATCAAATGTATGACTGTGAATATGGCCACACAGATTGTTCTATGTATGGTATAAAACTCAATTGTTGTGGGACAGTCTCCAGTCTAAGTGTGGGGTAAATGCATGTATACTTGCACCAACATTATGGGCCAAACCCATCAGCTTAGCCCATTTCATCTCACAAAACTATTTCATTAATGTTAACTGGCTTCCTTGAGACTCTGCCAGATTCTCTGCTATTGTTTTTCAGCATTTTTGCATTAGTGGATTTCTAAACCTACACCACAGCAAGAAACACCTGCAGTTTCTTTACCAGGTGTTAATTGGGACCTCCTGGACTATTACACTTTTTAAAGTCGGTCGACCAGGAGAGGATATTAAAGCTGGGTAAATGTTGATGTATTTACGAGAAATAATCACAGTTAACTAGTGATAATAAAAGACATGAGTGTATGGAATGTCATTGTCTATAAACGTGGAATTCATAATGTAATCCTAATGGGATTCCATTTAAGCTAATGCTAGCTTTATCGGATAAAAGTACAATATTTTGTATGTGCCCTGTTTGAATTTCTTTGTTTAACAAAAATGAGTGGTAATCTATTAAAAAGAAATTCAGTTTTTACTTTTGCTTTTTTCTTGAATGATGCTTATCTATTGTCCAATCAGCTGATTTCCGTGCTGAACTGGGCCGTGCTGAACTGGGCCGTGCTGAACTGGGCGGCAGTAGCTCAGTGGTAGAGCGGTCGTCTTTCAACCGGAAGGTAGGCGGTTTGATTCCCGCTCTCCCCACAGTTCATTACTGTCGTTGTGTCCTTGGGCAAGACACTTAACCCACCTTGCCTCCAGTGACTGTAACACTGGTAATTACATTAGAACAATGTAAGTCACTTTGGATAAAAGCGTCAGCTAAATGAATAAATGTAAATGTAACTATGCTCATATGCTCCACAAAGCCGTACGCTTGTCACAGTTTTTGGGGACACTTCGGACCCCTTTTGGTGATGGAAATGTGCCAGACCGAAATCGCACTGATACCGTTCCAGCAAAAAAAAGAAAAAATTTAAAAGATTTACTTTTATAAATCATTCTTCCAGCTAAAAAAAATAACTTTTCACAAATATTTACTTTTATATTTATTTCATGAAAGTCCCACTGAAATTACAAACCTCTTTTGCAGGGAGAGTCCTGGCCCCCATGTTTGTGGAAGGTGGTGGACAGGAACGAAGTAAATGTAATTCCTTACTGTACTTAAGTAGTTTTTTCCAGTATCTGTATTTCTATACTTTTTACTTTAACTTCACTACATTTCAAACTCAAATATCTCACTTTTTACTCAATTACATTTTGCAAAAGTTCCTTTTTATTTATGAGTGGATAGAAAAAAACTGAAGAGGGCAATCACACGGCTTGCCACCAATCAGGAAACAGCGCGCGCTCTGTTTTGAACTTGGTCTGGTAACTCTGGTTACCGCTTATTTAGTGCGTCAGTGCAACAGCATATCATTCTGAGAGTGCCGATTGTCTTCACTCTTCATTAGGATGGAACACAAACCCCCTGATTCTAAAGTGCCAGTGCCTCAACATCCGTGGCTTTATTTGCGGTTTGTTATTTTTAAGTCGTTGAAAAGAAAAACGAGTCCTTCATTTTCAACTGCCTTTTTGCCTGCTTCGGAACTGTAAAATTTCTTTGTACTGGAATTCTCCTTCCAATCTTAGGAAACACATTGAAGTAAGCTATTTTCATTCTGGTGGTCATTTTTTATTGAGTAATCTAACAGTAGCTCGCACCATTGTGTTTAAGTTAACGTTAGTTCGCTGTTTCACCAACGTTTGTAGTATTTATTTCAAACTGAGTGATTCGATTTGTGAAATGACAGTCGATTGATGTTAACACTTTTGGTAGAATATAAATTAAATTTTGACTAGTTATATATGCAGCTTATGATGCTAAACAGTTGAAAGGTGGAGTGGAGTGCTGCTTATAAACCGAGATTGTTCTTTTCAAAAGTTCAGCTTCCAAAGACTGTGATGTACAGAGCCCTGCACATGGCATGCAAGAAAAAAAATATTGTGCACGATTTAACATTACTGTGTTTTCCCCCAGACTGATTTACTAAAATGTGCGAACAATTTACTATTTGGCTTTCACGATTTATAAATAATGTGCATGATTTTGAAACTTGAGGGAACGAATTAGTAAATAGTGCGCACGATTTAGCTTATTTCTTTCCTGCATGTCATGTCTGAGGCTCCGTAGTGATCTCCTTTAAGAATAATTTTTAAATATATCACTAGATTTATTGAAATCAATTGATATACTATGACATGCAAAAAGCATGATAATTATTTTAAGCAAGAGACTGACAAAAATGATAAGGGCATTATAGCCATAATAAATGATAGTACTTATATACTTAAGTACATTTGAAGGCAAATACTTTTGTACTTTTACTCAAGTGAAAGTTAAAAGGGAGTACTTTGGATTTTACTGAAGTAATATTTTACCTAGTGTATCTGTACTTTAACTCAAGTACTTGGTTTGTGTACTTCGTCCACCACTGTTTGTGGAGGGACGGGGACTACTGTACATGTTTTCAGTGGTGGGGGAAACCTCAGCACCCAGAGGAAACCGGTACACAGACACGTGGAGGACATGCAAACTCCACACAGGACATTCTTGCTGTGAGGCAGGAGTGCTAACCACTGCGCTGCCCGTATCTAAGTATATATTAGATATAATCGCCCGGGGGAGGTATTACGGGCACGTCCCACCTGGAGGAGGCCCGGGGGATGACCTAGGACAGGAGGGACTATGTTTCTCGGCTGGCCTGGGAACGCCTCGGTATTATCCCGGAAGCGCTGGAGGAAGTGTCTAGAGAGAGGGATGTCTGGGTGTCTCTGCTTAGACTACTGTTCCCACAACCAGGCCAACGGATAAACAGAAGAAAATGGATGGATGGATATCTGCATCACGATAATGTATATGAATGTATCACGGATGGATGCATTACAATATTAAACATTGACAGTATATGGTCCTTTGCTAGTCTTTTGTCTTGTTTCTATTTACACCAGATGCCATTTCCACAACTGCAGAGAAGATTTTGACTTATAATTTCTCAGAATTTTTTTTTTGTCTTTCCTTGACACTTGGTCTAGCTGAAAAAGTATTATATTTTTAACTTTTCAAACTTCACTCCCAAACTTACCACACACATAATGTTTTGTCTTCAGAAAAAGCTTAGACTTTATAAGCTTCATAAACATGCAGGCAGTTTACCTCACATGATAAACTTCCATTTCTGCTAAACGTCTTATGATTTTGAAAAAAAAGCCATCCAATTACATTGCGCCTGATGCCGAGAGCCATAAAATATTATATAATTAGTCTTATAAAAGCACAGGGTAGGTATTATGTTTTGACACGCTGCCAAAGCTTGTTACTAGAGGATGGAAAATCCGACGAGTGCCTTGTATCAAAACAGCCTCAACAATTATTAAAGAGATTTTACAAGAAAAAGGGAGGCGGCTTAGTCTAATCTGCAGCGTGTGGTGGGAAGTGAGGGAAGCCTTTGGGGGACTGACCAGACTCCAGGGAAAAAGCTGCAATCCCAGCTCATGATAGAAAAAACTGCCACCTCCTCTGATTGATGTTTGTGGACCATTTTAGCCCTAATCTTTTGCTTTTATCCATAGTACATTTACATGCGAAGGGTTAGCACATTGTGGCTCTAAGCTAGAATAGATGAAAATTTTCCTTTTGGACTTTGTATCTAAAAAGAGACCCAAAACCACAGACCAACAAGTGGCTAACGATGCAGACTAGTTTTGGTCTCCTTGCTTTCAAAAACTATTTTTTTCTTTATATGTGTTAAACTTCCATCTATATTGATCTTTCTAATGTTTTGTGACTACCTGGGCAAAGCCAGGGGCCAATGATAGATAACTATTGCTAAATAAAGATTTTTGAAAATTATTAAAAGTTTAGAATTAATGCAGAATTAATGCAGATCCAAATGAAAGTTGTTGAGGTTGCAAGAATGCTGTGGTTTAAAAGAAAAGGGGAAGTTAAACATTCAAACAAAAATTTTATCTGATAAGTATTAAATGTGTCCCAGTGTGGTGGTGGCCCCTTTAATTCTGTTGGGTTTCCAGTGGTTACCCGTACAGTGCCCAGGTATGTGTGGTATGTCACCTGCGCACAGAGGGAGCCGTCAGCCCCAGAACAGCCTCATAAACCCTGCTGAGAGCCTCATTTAAACTCCAGGAGAGTGTGGGAGAGTCCAGTTTGTTATGTAACTGGCTCTGGGCCCAAATGATACAATAAAGGGCCCTACTGATTCCTCAAGATTTATTCATTCATTTTCTACAGCTTAGTCTCGTTAGGGGTCTTCTTCCTGTGAGGCGGGAATGCTAACCACCACATGCAACCAATTCTTTAAGATTCAAATCACAAATAAATGTCTATACACAATAGTTTTGATTCGATTGGGGATGGGGATTTCAATATTTCTATATTCTTAACAACAGGACACATCTTAACCCAAAAAGATATGAACAAAACAAAAGGATATACATAACGTGACCCTACACATAACAGATCACGTTATGATGTACGCCAATTTGAGCAGCCAATTGTCCCATTACTTTTGGTCCCTTTAAAAAGTGGGAGGCACATATACAAACTGTTATAACTCCTACACTGTTCACCTGATTTGGATGTAAATACAATCAAATTAAAGGTAAAAGTCTGCAGTTAAAGCACATCTTGTTCGTTTCATTTCAAATCCATTGTGGTGGTGTATAGAGCCATTCAGATTATTATTGTGTCCATGTCCCAATATTTATGGACCTGACTGTATATGGATTAGTGCTTATTGCAGATATGACATAAAACAGGTAGACGAGATTAGACACAGACTGTATGTCCTGGCACAATATAAAAAGCACCATAGCTATTTGGGCTGATTTGAGCAAGTGACAAGTGTTGCATGTCCAGAACAAGGCAAAACAAGTGAAGCACTCTGTAAAATTTAGGATCAAAATGTGACATCAAAATGTACGGGAAAATGCATTTACACAGAACACTGACTGGTTTTCTTCTTGTTCAGATTGTTTCACAATGAGGAACTTGGGTTGTAAATGTAGTAACAATTGTGGCCCATACAACTCACAGTAGTATGTATCTGCCAAAGAATATATATAGTGTCTGGGAATTGTGCTGATGTGACACGTTTTGATGAAACTCAAATTTACATATGGTTTATATAAAAAATACATTATGGTGTAATAAAATCCAGTGGTCAAACTGAAAGCAATTAGAATGTTTCAAACAGATCACAGATAAGTTTGACCTAACACAAATAGTCTGTGGACCAACCAGAATAACTAAGACCACCAGGACACAAATTGACCTCATATTTACCAATAGAGCAGAAGGAATTGTGAAATCTTATAATATGTTGAGAGGTTAATCAGATCATAATCTTACTCTTATGGCAAGAAAATTCACCAAGAAACGCTTCCACCCAATTTATAAAGAAAAATGAAACCACTGGAATTCCTAAGAATGAATATCAAAACTTTGTAGATGCAGCTCACCAAATTCAATGGGATAAAATATTGCCTACAACTGACTGTGAAAAGAACAGCCAAACATTTCACAAAACATTAGAAATGACAATAAGAAAATTCATCAAGAAAATTAAACACAAACAGCATAAAAACTCTGTCCCTTGGGTAAATTCAGATATCTTTAAACTCATGAAAGAACGAGACCATGCTGTAAAAATAACTTTGAAAACAAATTACACACATGCACGATTACAATACACAGTGTTAAGAAATAAAGTAGTAAGATCCATAAGGAAAGCAAAAGCTGCTTTTTTTCTCTCTAATTGATAAATCAAATGGAAACTCTAAAACTATATGGAACCAGCTGAAGAAAATGACAGGCAATTACCCTAAAGAACAAGCAGTGTTAGAAATCAAAATAAACGACCAACTAACAAATAATTCTCCAGTCATAGATGAAGCCTTCAATAGTTACTTCATCCACTCTGTAGCCAAAATAGCAAAAGGTTTTACACCAGTAACTACAAGTAGACCTTTCTGCTCGGTTGATACCAGCGCACCAGGTTTCAGTCTAATAAGTGTGACCGAACCCCCGACGCAAAGACATCTTTGGTCTGGATGCAGTTATGCTCAAGGAGCTTAGCACATCCATTACACCCCCCCATTAGTAAAATAATATATTTATCCTTCCACAAAGCATGTTCACCAGCCTCTGAAAATCATTTGTTGTAGTCCCAATTTTCAAAAGTGGAGATCCTCAGTCCCTGGCAAACTACAGACCTATTATCTGTATATCTAAATCTATGGAAAAACTCGTGGCAAATCAAATAACTAATCATATAAACACCACACCCTATGTTCTCCATCAAATGCAATTTGGCTTTAGAGCCAATTACTCAACAGAGACAGCGACCTGCTCTCTCGTTGAAAACATCAGAGCACTGCTGGACCGAAGTGGGGTTGTTGGTGCTGTATTTTTAGATTTAAAAAAAGCCTTTGACACAGTAAATCACAAAATCTTGCTCTCCAAGTTATGCACTTTTAATTTCACTCCCGATGCACTTAAATGGATCAAATCCTATCTGGTTAATCGCTCCCAACATGTCAGTGTCCAATCCTATCAATCTACTGCCCTCAGTCTGTCCACCGGCCTTCCCCAAGGATCAATTCTCGGGCCTTTACTGTTCTCACTTTACATCAATGACCTTCCTTCTGTTTGCAGCGACGTTTCTGTGCAGATGTACGCAGACCACACTGTAGTCTACGTTCATGGCAGAAGTCTCTCTCGGGTGGCTGAGAAGCTCACAAACTCCACTTGGTTAAAACATTCATGTTTACAGTTAAACACATCTAAAACAGTGGCAATGTTTTTTCCATAAATCCAACAGTTGGTGGGTCAGATGTCCTTGTCTCTGGAGAACGACTGCAGGTTGTATCTGAATACAAATATCTCGGTGTGTTAATTTATTCTAAACTGTTCTAAATTCTAAATCGCATATTACTAAGGCCAGTAATTAAATAAAATTCAACATTAGCAATTTCAGATACACTCGTTCTCAAATGTCCACTCAAGCAGCTAAAATGTCTGGTCACAAGCCAGTTCATTCACACCCGTACAGTCGATCACAGCAGAACCAGAGGAGCAGCGAGAGGAGATTGTATCATACCCTTTAGGAAAAGTACATTTGGTCAATCCACCTTCTCGGTCTCTGCAGCTACTGAATGGAATCACACACCCTCCACCATCCGAAATCTAAACACCTACCACACATTTAAGATACAGGTGAAGAAATGGCTTATTGACGACCAGCGCTGTGAGCACTGGCTCCTGCTGGCCTCTTGATTGTTGTGTATGATGTCTTTGTCTGTGGCGCTTCTGTTGTATATATTGTGTAATACTTTTATAGATTGTGTGCTATTTCTTTGTAATGTTGTGTAACCAAACACTTTTATTCCTTATGTTTTAACATCTGTCATGGGACTACAGATGAAAAATAGCTTACTGGAAGTTCCTTTAGACAGAGCGACTCATTGCTTCTAATCAAACGAGTTAAATCAGTGCTTCCACTTTCACTAGTTTGTTTCTAAAATAAGACCATGTCCTTGATTAAAGAGCAAGCATACCTCTGTCACTTCTGCAGTAGTGGCGTGAGAACTGGGACTTTTCCCAGTTCAAACCATTGTCAGTGCATTTCCACTGTATAATTACGCTCAATTAGTTTGAGCTGTGCAGTAATAACATCAAACCTCTTCATTTGTCAGTTGGGTAATGTGGCAGCCAATCGGATCAGAGTCAGCACTTTCTTGCCAGAATTACCCCCACTGTTTGGTTTTTGTGCTGCAAACAGTTTTAATGGGCTGTCGGAGAGAAGAATAAGACGGAAGTCCGGTGCTGCCAAATGGGCTCCATGCTGACTCCCCATGGAATTCATTGCACTTAAATTTAGAATAAACCAAGCTAATTTGTTTGATTTGGGGCATGTTTTCTGGGACTTTATTGGGTGTCTTTGCCAGAGAAACAAGTCGCAGCCTGATGTATCAGCGTGGCAGTGAATCAGGCTCTAAAAAGGACTTTATAGAAAGAGGCGGTGTGACAAAAGCCAGGGGGATTTCATTAAACCCAAACAGATAAACAGGAAAGCACCGCCACATGCTGTTTATGCAATACAACTCACAAGTATGCAGCCAGCGTTTAATCAGTAATGTGGTGCACTTGATTATTAACTCTCCCCTGCAGAGTGTTTTCAATTTGGGTCTTTTGTTATCAATTATCTCAGAGCATGATTGCACCGCTGCACACATTCTGAACACTGGGTGTGGAGGGGAAAGTGAGGACGCACCAATTTGGGCGTCTTTAGGTTGATGAGGCTGACTGCGGAAATGCGGTACACAGCGGATAAAAGCAAGTGAGGCTCTTTAGTTTAATGGAAATGAGACAGAGGCATTTAGCAGTGAAGGCAGACATAGATCAGCGATAAGGAAGTCTTTTTTTAGCCTCGGTGTGCATTCAGTAGAGGCATGTGACATTGAAGCACATAGGCATGAAGTTCAGCCAACTGTGGATTGTTACATTGGACTACATTCCTGCACATGTAGTCCGAAGCCCAGTGCGCAATAATTCCACTATGTTTCCTACAATTATAAGCGGCACAATATTGATGTTTGGTCACCCATCCTATACTAGTGACCTTTGGCATTCGGTATTGACCTCTCTCTCTTTTGGGTCAGAACCGGGTGCACTGAACAAAAACTGAACAAAATCCCCTTTACATTCTCTATTATCTAACAGTCCAGTAATCCTAAAATTGCCAGTGGGTCATTTAGACCCAAGTATAGTCTATTTACTGAATTAAATATATAATATATTTTTTCAAGGCCAATTAAGTAAACCGTGCTACAATGTTAAATCAATTCGATGGAATAATCAGCAATAAACAATCTAACCTAAGTGACTCTTGATGGGAGAGTCATTCAGGTTCAGGTGAGTCGTTAGTTTCACTGCTCACTTCAGGTGTTGTTGTTGTTCTATTTGTTTTGATTTAAGTTTCAAAACACTGTTGTAAATACTAGGCAACAAGAATCTGAGGCAAACCCCTCTTTTCAGAAAACACTTCCCTTTCATAGTTAACGGCTATGACACCAGAACAGCCTGGTCATCATTAATATGAATAAAGTTACATGCATTTGGCAGTTTGAGTTGTAAATTGCGTGACTGTCACTATTAAAGGTGACCACCCATAGACTTTAATCACTCTCATCCCAGTTACTGACTAAACTTAAATACGTTTTTGAAACAACCAACACCTTGTGTTCATTTAAATAATCAAATACACTTACCTCCACACCCCGAGTTTAAAGGGTGTTTCTGAACATTTCTTTTCAGAACAAGAATCTGAAGCAAACTCTTCTGTTCAGAGAACCCTGCCCTTTCATAGTTAACGACTCATAAGTCACATTTGAGTGGTATGAGTCAGGTCAGCACCACACGTAACCCTTGATGAGGCTCTAGCTCGCTGTTTGTAGGACTGAAACTCCAGCTACAATTTTTCTGCTCAAGAAATAAATTGCATTTGAAACTACAAATGTGGGTGCATTGGTAGTAACAACAATACAAAAGCTAGTAAATGATTATGTGTAACAGAGCAAGAGGCTGAAGGTATACCTATATACTGCAAATACTGCTCCAATAAACTGTAAAAGAAGAAAATAGCTTTTAATTATTCTATTTTTTAAACTTTAATTTGAGAAGGCTGCACCAGTTTTCTACATTGATTCTTTCACAAGTTGTGCTCATGTTTAATAATGCATTAATGCAAAATCAAAGAGTTTCCAAAATGTTTATTACATTTTTCTTTTGAAAATGGAAACATGTCTAAAAGTGTGTTTCACCACCCAGTGTTCTCTCCAGGGAGTGTCTATAGGCCAGACGTTCCTTTTATCTTCTTGCCTTCCTAATATGGTACCAATATTAACTAATCTCTCTTGTCTTATAGAGAATAATTTGACAAATATCTCTGCACTTAATAAAGAGAAAAAGGTCAATCTACCTCTCTAACGCACAACAAAAATGTCATTAATGCCCCCACTCCACTCTCACACAAGCGTCTGAGTGAGGACACTGTGCTTTTCATTGGAACCAAAGCTTAATGAAGTGGAAGCAGACTTAAAGACTGTCTCATGGCATCTAATCACATGCACATTTTCCCACTAAATCATCCAGCCGACAGTCAGCCTCACATCAGCCTCGTTCAGAACTCATCCATTAAAAGACACATATGCTCTTAGCCATTTAATTGTTAGTTATACATTTTCCCAGTTAGAAATTTGATCAATATAAGGGAATATAAGGGAATATAACTGTGACTATTTATAACTATATTGATATCATTTTATAATTTAAAATCTTGTTTTACTTAAAAGTGCAGATGGAATAAAAGCACGTCACTGAAATGAATGTTTGCATTCAATGTACTTCCTTTTCCTACTACAACCAAAAAAATGACATTGTGGATAAGAGCTATGGAAGCCCTAAAGGGACATGCTCTTGTCTATGAGCAAACTAAGTATCTCTGATAAATTGTCCTAATACTGGCTTCTCCTCCAGCAGTTTGTCCTCTTCAGGCAGTAGTAGAAGCAGGGCATAATTCAACCAAAATAGCTTTTTATAAGAAAGTCACAAAAATGCAACACTGTGATTTTTATTCATAAAGCACTTTCAAATAAATTACAGTTTTATCTAGCATCGCTTTTAAACTCAAGAAACTCACACGGTCATACAGTACACGGTCACAACAATTAAGATACTTTACACTGGCTCACTTCATCAACACAGAACTAGGAAGAATTTGTTCAAATTTAAAATATTGTTGAAATTTTTATTGTGTAAATTTTATTCATTATTCATATTTATATCAGTTTCATCATTATTGTATAGGGAACCATTGTAAAAGAGGGCTAGACTTCCAACTGCTTCTTCCAGTCTAAATAAAGGTTATGAATATATTGAGGGACACCACACAGCTTATTTTTAGATAGTAATATTGTGGAGCTCTATATATTTTCACCAAATTTTACTAAATGGTTTATTGCAAACGTCTAATATAAGGTTGTTCAAATCAAATATTTCCCATATAGTATGAACTGTGTTGAACTGTACAGAGCCCCCTGTGACTGAGCATCTGCTGTGACCTACTTAAATCTGGCTGGCAGCAGTTGTAGAGGCATCCATTGGGCTCAGCTCCACGCACATCCCTTCTATGACGAGCCCGGTTTCATCCGCGGGCGCATTTACGGATGATAAAAATAAATATAGGCTCAGAATCAACCCAGCAACATGTCGCCGTTATGTAATACAAACGCTGCCCCACTTCCTCACTCTGGCTTTATAACCTCATTTAGATAACACGCTCTGAACAAACCCATTCCCGATGTAATGAAAGTTTTTTTTAAATGCTCCGAACGCTGACTCACACTTCTATATATTAATGACACTTCGGAAAATTCCCTTTTCCTGAAGGCCTTGGAGTAACATATGCTCGCCCAATGCGTTAAACATATGTGGAGCGATGCTTGCTACTGACATTCAAGCCCTCTATGTTCACCAAATTAGCCATAGACCATGGATAGAGGCTTTTTATGAAGGGAAGCCATGTAATCCATCTAAAGGAGGACAGACATGAATATTTTACCTGCCCTCAGCTGATATATATTGGATATACGTGCCCGTTGAAAAATATCTTAATAAGTGGTGAGACATATGGAATGGTCAAAATGTGTGAACAGACAGAAGAGAGTTCCAAAAGGGAGGGAAAATTCTTGTAAAGAAAAATGGAATTGTGCCAATAAAGTGATTTATGGAGTGACTTTGCAGAAGTGCTACAAGTTATATGTAAAGTACAGGGATTATTTATTTGCACCAATATATGAGTTAGTTATTTAGCAGGCTATCAAATTATATAAAGTATATACAGTATGTCTAAGTAGCAGTTGCAGAAATATGAATAGGCAGAACAAAAACTTTTAAAACAATAAATTTGGGTGAGCACCCCAGGTAAAGTCACACCTTGTTTCCTGTGTATCTGCACTGTCTCTCTGTCAAAAGTGAATGGTAAAAGGCCAAAAAATTTACATTTTTAAACGATAAATGAAACACTTTTTATTTCTAAACCAAACCCCCTGTTTCCTCTTCCCATTCCTTAAAAAACAGTGACCTCACAACCACAGACGTCAAATGTACACTTCTCGGGACACAAACATGGGTCTTAGATAAAATGAGAAATATAAGTCACAAATTTTCTAATGTTGGGTTAAATGTTAGGGCTGCACAAAATTAAAAAGATGTAATGTGTGGCGTGGTTGTTGAGACTTCAAATGTTCATATATTTGCCTTTAAGACCATATTTTAGACCATCTTGGCTTTTGATATAAATAATATATAATTTAGTGAAATTATAGTCAAAACAAATAAGCCCACATTTTGTCAAAAAACACAACCAGAAGCACAAGACTAACCTTTACTGATCACACTTGCTTTTTTATGACTTCAAAACTACTGATTGACCAATTATGATTGTTATCATAATCGTAAGTTCTAACACATTATTCTACACAATAATAATGCACTTCCACTAGGCTTTGCAACACTGCACATATTACAATAAGTGTACATTGCATGCCCTATTTGAAAACAAATATTGGAATATTGAAAACATATAACAAAATGGAAATTTGGGAACAATTTCCATTTATTGTACATCCATAGTTGAGATAAGAACCGCCAAAACACTTTAGCTGGAAAAACACTCTCATGATTCTTCTGTCAAGTCCTAGAAAATAATGTGAAAGTGTCCCGTGCCAAGTGGACTGATAATAAAACTGTCCCACAGGTAACGAACCAAAGCGTCTCAAAGGACCCCTCGTGTTTAGTCACATGCCTGAAATAATAACTGTATCTGCAGCTCATATCCTCACAGGAAAAGTCCTGTTTATGCAACGGGAGGGGGTATCTCTTCCACGGGGGGCCGCAGACATTGCATTCCCCATTAGCAGCGATGGGACCAAGACCTACACTTGACCGGTGACAGACTCGGTGGCCCCAAACCAGCCGTATGTCACTGTCTTAAACGCAACGCTGGAAAAATAAACTGGACACATTCCCAGTCAAGTTTAAATCTATTCTTCTAGAACAACATCAAAGCTTTTATCTATTGTGCATTACTGAGAGCTGATATATTTACTTTGTAGGGCTCTATTCATGTTTATAAGAAAAGAAAAAAAGGATGAATGACTTTGGACATGCGCTGTAATAGGGTGTGACTTTGCACATTTGAAAAGCAAACTCAGTAACCTACTTTTGGTATGTGGTCCTTAGACTAGTGTAGACAGGATCCTGACCCTGAACCTATTGAAGAATGGTCTTATTGGTCCAATACAATATTATGCAAGATCTCAGGAATCCTTCTATGGATAAGCATATATTTGCATTTCACTTTGCTTTCCTTCTCTCTATTTATGTTTTTCATTTTTGTGTCGTTTCTCTGTGTAAGTAGATGTATCCTGCTGAAATAGATACTTTCTCTGTATAATTGGTAGCCTTTACTAACTTGTTGACATCAGTTAACAAGGAAGACCCGTATCATGCGATCATGTGATTTGTGCCAAAACTTCCAGTATGTGCTGAACATTCTTGGTTATTAAAATCCTTGACAAATACTGCCTCTAGCACTCCTAAAGGTCTTGTTTTTTGCTGTTCTCATTTAATATGCTGTGAGATGGTTAAACAAAACAAAATCATGTAGATTTTCTCATCTTCTTTCTGCACCCACCACTCTTTAATCCAGTTCAAAGTTGTACACTGGGCCCACATTTCCAAAGCTAAACTGTCTTCTATGTATTCTCTGTGTCTGATGTAACTCCACTGAGACCTCTTTTTTACACATGTTCTGGGCCTTCCCTGGTCCCACTGCCACACATATTCACAGACCTCCATAATTTTAATTTAACTCACCAGAAGACAACATATTGCATATCATGTATTCTGCATCGTAAAGCCTTTTGACATTGTTTAGCTAGATACAGCCCTCATACAAGGTTAATCATTAGTCCTGAGTAAGCCATGCATGGCAAGGGACTCTTTTAAATCACTGTGCAACACATTCATCGAAAACTGCGTAAAAGCACACTAAGGCCAAGTCAACATATTCAAAAACTCACCAAAATTTGCCCAAAATTTAAGAATGTGCGAAATTTCTTTTTGACATTGCAAATTTTAACAGTGCCCCCTGGAAAAGTGTAAATACATTTCGCCAATAGGACCCAGGCAAACCCCTTTTGTAAAAGAGTCACAAAATTCAAGACACATATTGGTCATAGAAAGACAAAAAATAATATTACAAGGGCGATGTTGCTTGACAAACAGGAAGTCAGCCATCTTGGATCAAAATCCCTCCTAGGGATTTTAACCAACAGAGTACAAAATTGTTCAACATAATCTAGAGAAGTGGGGCATCAAAAGATATCCAAATTCTTTGAAGATGAAAGTTTGTGTACAATTTTGGGAAATTTTACGATCCTTAAATTGTTAGAATTTGCAAATGTAAATTCTGAATTGGCTCAAACACACTTGAATTGAAAAAAATATATTTTACTTGATAGCGCCCACCCCAGGGGAGGACACAAAATCCCTATAGAAGGCCAAAAATTTAGTTTTTAGGTGACTCATTGGTCACACTGATCAAAAAATCCTCTGCCCAATTTTCAATGGTGTTGCTGTAAAATAAATAGAAATAGAAAATTTATTCTGTATATAATATATGGGGGCTTAATTGTGTAAATACAAGTAGGGAGCAGGGCGTAACAGCGCTCTCTATAAAAAACAAAAACTTAATTTGCTTGGTACAAGGGGGCGACAGCGTCCCCTGGAAAGACAAAACTTTGTAAGTTTGGGAACAGGGCACAACAGTGCCCCTTTAAAAACACAACGTTGTAAGTGTCCTGTATTTTCCAAACATTTGGCAGCCTATCTAAGATAGCCTCACCGGTCAACCTCGGCACCAGCACCAGGTAGCGACACTTTAACCTCGGCACCAGCAACGGGTTGCAACTGCGAGGGATGATCATCACCGCTTGCAGCTTTAATTATTGTTACATTTTGACATGTATTCTCAGAACCATTACACATTTTAACAGATAAATGTTCAAATTATTAATATAGGAGACCATTTGAACTCCAGAAAATAGTGTTTGGACTGGCATTACATTTTGACTACATTAGCATATGCCTGCCCAAAAAAGTTCTTGTTCCTGTCTGATTTGTCTTTCAACATCTTGTAAACCTTTTTGTAATGTCATTGTTCCTCTTGTAATCAGGTTATTAAAATGCACATGAACTTAGACACGGTCCACAGAAGGACCCACTAAATGTGAAAGTGATGTTTTATCTTCTACAGTAGCATCGTCCCGTGAATGGAATGAGCACAGTGCTACCAGATCGATGCTGGATGTTTTCCAAAATGCCCTGGGCTTCTTCATGTCCTACTCTAAAACAACCCTTCAGATTATGCTGCTATTACTTTAAACGTCCCAAAGAGCATATAGTCATGAAAAACAAAAGAAATATATGCATGGACAGTCGAGTAGAGTGGACAGAAATGTGAGTGTGTCGGCACGTTAGGCCTGTTTGTAAAAAATGACCTACTTTCTCTTTGAGAGAAAACCAGGTCGCTGTGTCAATTTGAAGCAATTAAAACAATGTATTAATCATAGTTGTGAGTCATCTGATCCGAGATGAATATTGTAGTCCGGCTGTCACAGCCAGCGTTAATAATAAATCACTGGGTATAAAATGTATGAAGCTGTAAGTGTGTCAGGGCGTCTAGATTCAGTCTGGTGTCACAGCTTGACGGAGGAAAGATTGACGCTTTTAGGATTTGGGAAAAGAAATGAAAGGAGGTGTCGTATTTTGTTGTCGTTTGAGCGATTTTGGTTGAAGTATTTTGAAGAACGTTTGGCAGTGAAGTAAACCGAGTAAGAGCTGTATAGACCCGCATAAATGAAAATTCAAACAGACATTCACGTAGGCAATACGACGGATTTAGTAAAAAGAGCAAAATCAAAATCAAAGTTTCAGATGTTCTGCACAAACTGCTTAGCATGTTATAAACACTTAATAATCATTACTTCCTCTAAAGATTTAACAGTCGAACAAAAGAACAATTTTAGCACGCATCCTGTCCTTTTTGTCCCTCTAGCTCTAGTTTTTGGAGTTAGTGAGGTCATGGATGCTTCATTAAGAAAAGGAAGACAACAGAAAATTATGCATCCTTTTCTTTCATTAACTGCTATTTTGGGGTTGATGATTTATTACTTCCTGCGCAGTGACCGCGCTGTTTGAGAGCTGGTCGAGGGTTAAGCTTCTTTTACTACAACACGCCTCTTGCACTTGACATTCCGATGAGGCACTAGCAAAGCAGATTCACCTTCAGTTCACCCCCCAAGCCAAAAAACGAGTTTCCAGTGCTGTGATTTGGCAGACCTCTGCGTCTGAGATAAGCCTGTCAGTCACTGATGCGGCCCCCGGTGGGCGTTTCTCAGTGCGCTTCGCTAACACAGTCATGGGAGCGGGTGTTTCCTCTCTGCTGCCTGACACGTGCATGTGTGTGGACTTTAAATCAAGTCTTAAAGGGAGAGTCTGTGTTTTTAGAAAGGGATTTGTATAGGGCACATTTGGATAGGTCGATTAGACTAAATGTTAGGCTAAAGGCCGAGACAAAGACCAAATGAAAAATTGTGTTTTTGTTATTGTTTCATGCTGCACTAGTCAAAACTATGGACTGTTTTCTAATTAAAAGTACATACCACTCCCCAATCATTTTCAGGTGTGTGTTATTTAACCTAGAATGAATTTAAATAATGTCTGTCTTTTTATTGTGGAGGTGGATTTTGTGCTTTTGAAGAGATGCTTATCTTGTCAGCAGATCTCAACGTAACAGTCTTTGGTGAGAAACCCATCCCTGTGTAACACATGTGGTGTTATATGTTATATTTTTAAAATTTTCGGCATAACCTATTCCTAAGCATCTAGTGATTTTGTAGACTTCAGCTGCTGTAGCCTAAATGTTTATATACTGTATATTGAGGTATTGAATATTGAGCTACTCCCTTTCGTCTTCTCTTCCCACAAGCTTGATAGGGCCACACAAATGCATTGGTCAGAAAGGGTTCATATTTCATTGCATAAAATTTGATTAACACAATGTTTTTATAGCAAAACAGTGCTTGGCCTAGGGTCTTCCTCACCTTTCCTCACCTGGCCTTCAATGTCACCTGCAGACCTACCTCAAATGCACTTCCAGAGGGGAATGGACAATAAAATAAGCTGTCCACAATAACGTATTCTGTGATATCTTATAGTGACGTTTAAAACTAAGGTGGAAATACAGTCTTGAACTGACAGAATGAAATTACGTTTGTGCAATGTCATTTTAAATGTCTAAAATGCAGCAGTATCTATCACATGCGGATAGTTTTTGCTTAGTCTGAACACCTAGAACTAGAGCCCTTTAACATCTAAACCATCCTTAATTATATTTACTTAGATTTGCTTCCATGTTGTTGAAGATGTGGCATGTTCTTTCAGACTACAGTCAGATCTGAGTGCAAAATGGCAATCACTTGTAAACTTCACTTTAATGTTTACGTGAGGCCCTGAACATAAGTAGGTTTTTCCTGTGAAGTAATCACTTAACACAGGAAGTGCAGCATTATCCTAAGCGGAATGTAAAGCAAACCTGCTCAACATCAAACCGCAAAACACTGTGTCACCATAAGGCCATCGCCAGGAAGTGTGCTGCTGTTGCACATGAACTCACCGGCAGGCCGCTGTCCAGGGACAACCTCTTCAAGTGCTCTCGCCGCTCCAGGTGCTTGCTCATTCTGCCTCTCCCCCGCAGCGATCCACACACCTGGAAAGCCCTAGGGTGAAAAGAGGAAGAAGGAGGAGGAGAAAGACAAGGTGAGTCAACATGATCATGTCCGGCGGGCTCTCGTTTCCGTTGTTAAAAAAGCACCTCGACAGGAGATCAGAGTCCGAGTGTGTGGCATATCTGCGAGAAAAGACAAAAGCCGGCAGGAGTTTTAGATCTGGAAGCGTATTCCTCAGCGACACCCATCTATCCCAGCCCAACCCGGCCCAACCCCAAAGCCCAGGCTTTAGCTTTTGTTGTCTTAGGCCTCCAAAAAGCGCGGCATGGGAACCAGTTGGACGGAGCCTGAGAGAGAAAAAGAGAGACTGAAGATAAACACTTCTCTTCACGCATACTACTCCTTTACAGAGAGGCTGTAGTGTGGTTAGAGCGCAGAGTAAGCACGGCCACTTCCTCATTGGGAGATAGGGTCAAAGGTCAGATTGTGGTCGCCCTGGGGTCAGAGTCACTGTCTGCAGAAGGGTTATTTATTACACATTACAGTGACCATGTAAATGTGGCTGGACCAGTTCAGTGGTTGGATAATATTCATTCAAGCTATATTGATATTGATCAGTATTAAACCTAACTATGCAAAATAATATGCAATACATCAAAAAATAACAATACAAATGAATTGCCACCCACACAATGTCACACACAACATTTGATAGGAATGAAAAAGTCAGTGCCCTCCTATTATAAGGGTTAAGGGGCATGGCATAATAATTTTTTTCATTAATATTTATTGTAAGACACTATTTATACACAAAACATAATTTTGTTTGAATTTTAGTGGCCTAACAACGTTTTATAATATAAAATAAATGTTTTAATGACTAATATTATTAAATAAATAATGAATAATAACTTAATTTAAAACAATTGGCAACAAAGTATTAAAATCTATAAATAAAAATAGACAAAGAAATAAATAAACACATTTGTTATACACTTCAAAGTTATTTAGTCGCTTGCAAAACACCTTCATGTCCATCACTCAGAAAACTATTTAGCTAGCTAGCTAGAGATAAATAGTAAGCAGCTGACATATTTACAGCTCATAATGAAATACCAAATGAATGTCATGAGTAAGTTGTGTGTGAAATTTCAGATGTGAAAATGCTCTTACTGAGCAAGCTCATGACTCCATCTAGTGGTACAGAATGGTATAGTCTTTAGTTGATGTCTCATAATATAACATTTATGTGTATGACAAGAGGGTTACTTCTAAACACTGTTTTTTGGATGTATTTAAGGTCAGACATTTTATTATTTTTTACTGACCACTTGCATAGAATACAAGCCCTATTGCCTTGCCTCATAAATCTTGTTATACTAACACACTTCCTGAAGCCTGTAGTGCATGTGCTGCAGTCTCTACTGTTTGTAAAGCCAGTTATCTGAAGCTTCCCTGTCCATGTGTGACTACTCTTGTCAAACAATCCCCCACTTCACCGTGACATGTTCCATCCACTGTTGATCTGTTGCGTCCAAACTCATCCACATGCATACATCACAACACAAGCAGGTTCACATCAGTCCGTCCTCATCCTGGCCTGAGGCCTGACTTATATTTCTAAACAGTTTATGTTTGCCTCATTTCAAATCCCCCCTGGGCAGTGTGGCGCATGAGGAATTGCCTAATCAGAAAAGCAGGAAGTACAATGACATAGAAACATCTTAGTGGCTTAATTGTGTGAGCATGTTGCATCAGATTACTCCATGTTTAGGCTGTGCTCAGATTTCTTTGGGGAGGAAGAAAGATCTACAGCTTCCCTTGGACGGATAGGAAATTGAGAGTAAATTATTCAAGCGGATTAAAGCGGTGTTGGTGATTACACAGGACTGACTTTGAGAAACCTTTCCCTCAGGATATAAGAGTATGGTGAGGAACAATGGATGTATGGGAAAAAATTATAAATAAAAAAAAGGTATACATTAGATTATGCAGGGAGAAAATTAGGAAAGCCTCTAACCTTCACCAGTCATTCAAGAAACTGTGTTTGAATTGGTCTTTGTCTTTCTTATGGTTCACTATAGACAAACCATTACAACTTTTCCACCAGCAGGAAACAGGAAACGAGTGGAGCCAGAGCCTAGTTTCAAACCAGTTATTTCTCTTTCGACTCCAAAAGCACCAGCTACAGTATGAACCAGGAAAAGCAGTTCATAGATAGCACCAAAACATTGCTGGGCTAAAAGGAAGAACCGCTAGCCACAGTGGCTCTGAGCAGGGTTACCATGACTAACAGAGAAACTCATCCATTTGTTGCCAGCCAGCTATGCATTTCTTAGCTGTTTAGTAAGGAATTAATTTGTCTTATCAGGGTTTGAAATATTACTAGCTAACGTTTGCCTGGCTTAACATTTACTAGCTAACGTTTGCCTGGCTTAACATTTACTAGCTAACGTTTGCCTTTGTTAACATTTATTAGCTAACGTTTGCCTTTGTTAACATTTACTAACTAACTTTGCCTGTCTTAACATTTACAAGCTAATATTTGCCTAGCTAACGTTAGCCTGGCTTAACATTTACCAGCTAACGTTTGCCTGGCTTAACATTTACTAGCTAACGTTTGCCTGGCTTAACATTTACTAGCTAACATTTGCCTGGCTTAATATTTACTAGCTAACGTTTGCCTGGCTTAACATTTGCCTGGCTTAACATTTGCCTGGCTTAACATTTACTAGCTAACATTTGCCTGGCTTAACATTTACTAGCTAACATTTGCCTGGCTTAACATTTACTAGCTAACGTTTGCCTGGCTTAACATTTACTAGCTAACGTTTGCCTTTGTTAACATTTACTAACTAACGTTTGCCTGGCTTAACATTTACTAGCTAGCGTTTGCCTTTGTTAACATTTACTAACTAACATTTGCCTGGCTTAACATTTACTAACTAACATTTGCCTGGCTTAACATTTACTAGCTTAAGCTAGCGTTAGCCTGGCCTAATGTATCACAGAACATTGTAGAAAATGTAGTGGACGTTTTTTTTTTTTTAAATCAACATCTTGTTTTTGTTTGTAAAAATATCTGCCATCAAGGACGATGCTGAAAATGTTGAATGCCAATGTAGGTTTGCAACGCCAACATGAATAGAAACGCAACTGCCGCCGTCACAAAATTAAGGTAAATTTAGAAGTATTCGGTGACGTCAGACGTGGCTCTATGGTGGCTCTCTAGTCCATGAGAAAGCAAACCGGTTGTTAATGGGCTCACAAGTTGAATCAGCTCCAAACCAGCACCCGGTTCCTGCTGGTGGAAAGGAAGTACATGAGACTGTTCTAGGACTTGTGACTCTGAAGACTTCTTATGTGCTCATTCACTATTCTTCAAATGTAGCTAAATGTGAATGAAAATGCCATATTTCTCATCCAAGTTTATTTTATGGCAATTGTCTATGTCAGCACATACATACACTTGCTCTCTCAAAACTACCACTACACAACTTAGAATGTCAGATTGTTTGGCAATTGCATTCCACAGATTAACATTACAAAAGGTTGTATTTTGCTGTAAACACCATTTTTATCTTAGTGTTATTGTTATCTGCAACGTCTGCAAACATACATAACACTGACATCATGACTCCCTTATTGACCTCCATTTCAAATGTCCATGGGCTCTCCCAGGCCTCTCTGTGTACATTACCATTTCCTGTTTCTATTCATACTTCTACAGGAACGATTAATGAGCTTTACTTCCATATAACCAACCCAGACAAAAGCAGTCTATTTTCAGTTGCTTTTATAAAAAAAATTGTATATTATTAACAACAGCACACTATAACATGTTCTGAATTGACATTGTGTCCTTGCATCTGTTTCTTTTGTTTACCTGTACATCCCATAATGCACCTGTTTGAGTATTGTTAAACAGGAATATATGTGGATCTTGATTAAACATTCTTAAATGTAAAGGTATTTGTGGTTGGCCATTTGTTTTGAATGAAGATGTGTGGTAATATGCACTGTTAATAAAAAAGTCATTAGAGCTCAATGTTCCATAGGCTTGTTTTCACCATCGGGTCAATAGCATTAGGGTTAACCAGCTCATTACTTTAAAGTCAAACCTGACCCCACTCAATATGAGGGTCCATGAGGGTCACGCTATACTGAACCATTTCATGGATTCTGGGTCTTAATCTCTAGTCGGTGCTCTTTAAACAGAAAACAATCAACATAATGCATGTGATTAATTTTATAGCTTTGCACAGCACAGTGGCACAGTGGTTAGCATTGTCACCTCGCAAAGGTCTAGAGTTTTAATCTGGGGCCGAATAGGGCCTTTCTGGGTAGAGTTTGCATGTTCTCTCCATGCTTGGGTGGGTTTTCTCCAGGTACTCAAGTTTCTCCCGCCAACATCAAAACATGCTATAGTTAGTAACATGACTTGAAAAGTTATAGCAGACAGAACTGTGGAAATCAACCAGAGCCAAGTACAGCGCAATCTCATCCCGGGAATGTTTTATTTATTTTATTCAACATTTATTTAACCAGTTGTTAAAGTCATTAAAAATAGGTTCTTATTTACAATAACAACTTTGCAAGAGACTGTGAGGCTGGAGTTCATTCAGTGCTTCTAAATGAGGTTTTTCTGAAAATAATAATAAAAGTAGACAGCGGTCCATATCCAATACATCTCGGCTTGCCTTGCCATTAACCTCTAACTATGTGAGGCTCTGTGTGGTCACTTCCACAGCAGCCAGCGGTTCAGTCTGGGACTTGTACTCAGCCTGGTGTGCCGGCTGTCTGACTCCAGAGCCACGTGTTAAAATGTGCGCTGTATAGAATAAAATGACTAATTATTAAATACTTGCAAATAATGGATAAAATTACTATTATACCCTGGATAGTTTAAACTATTTAGTGACTGCAATGTAAAATGAATGTGCTGCTGTTATTGTCATGTGTTTTGTGTTGTTGATGTTTTTGTATTTTTATAAAAGGTTGACTGTGTGTTAAATGTTTTGTGTGGACCATTGAAAGTATAGTGGCAGCATGGCTGCAACTAAGGCTATGTCCACACGAAGCCAGTGCATCCCCTATCCGATCTTGAGACGGCGTCGTCTCAAGAAAATATCTGCGTACACACAGCCGGCTGAAAACGATGTAGTATATATGCCAGACCAGTATGGGGCGCTGTAATTATGCCACAGATATACACTATACACGAAGAAGAAGACTTTGAGCATGCGCATAACCTTGCGCGCTGCAGAAGAAGACGAAGACCTAAATATTTATTTTCTAATAAAAACAAGTTCTCAAATTGTTGCAGTCATATATTTAGAGTGTAGTAATTGGTGCCCTCATGTTTGTTGTTTGCTCTTCAAAATACGGACTGAGTTCTGAGTGCTTTGGACATGCGGAAATTCTCTCTCCATTCATTTTCTCCAGGTTGCTCTCCTGGTTCTCTTTCGCGGTGGATCTAAGAGCATGTGGCGTATGGTGTTGTCCATTATCGCTTGTTGCTCACCACAACTGCATAGAAGCAATAGATTTTGCTGTAATAAAGCTAGTAGGCTTAGTAGCTTCTGGGACTTGTACTCAGCCTGGTGTGCGGCTGTCTGTCTCCAGAGCCACGTGTTAAAATGTGCGCTGTATAGAATAAAATGACTAATTATTAAATACTTGCAAATAATGGATAAAATTACTATTATACCCTGGATAGTTTAAACTATTTAGTGACTGCAATGTAAAATGAATGTGCTGCTGTTATTGTCATGTGTTTTGTGTTGTTGATGTTTTTGTATTTTTATAAAAGGTTGACTGTGTGTTAAATGTTTTGTGTGGACCATTGAAAGTATAGTGGCAGCATGGCTGCAACTAAAAGTGGACAAATCTTTCTGCTGTCTGATTGGTTAGTCAACTGGCCAATAAAGGCATCAGTTAAAACAATGGGTGACTTAGAGGTTCATAAATAATACAAGAGGTGCAGTTTTCACTTTTAGTTTGACTTTTATTGGGAAACAGTACAAATGGGGCTTGACAAGGGGAATGTCTAGTTTAGTTTGGGTCTGATAGATGTAAATCTCATGCCAAAATAGAAGTGCAACTGGACATTTTGATGTAATGTTCCTAAACTGTCTACTTTTTTATCTTTTATGTAAATAACTTGACAAATGCCTTTTTTAATGTTCTCCATGTGACAAGTTCAACAGCTCTGCTGACTCCTTCTATGACAAGTGTGTGTCATTTACTTACTGTCATACATTATATATTTCTCGAACCAAGCCTAACTACAATGTTGCACCTGACCTCTACATATAATTCAATTTGAGTTGCCTTTTCTACAAACTGCAGACCTGTTGTCCTGTTACCACTCATTCCATTTGATTTACACCAAAAGCCATTATGGATATGTTAAAGCGCTGTGGACTGACACGCGCCTATGAGTAGTCCCACTCGGGCCCCCAGCCGTCCGTCCAGCGGGGTGGAAAGGATACAATCAAAAGAAGGGCCAGGAGGACGCTGACATCTGGGAGTCTTTGTGCTGTTGGCCTAATTAGATGCCAGCATTTGTGGAAAAGGGACGGAGGGAGTTTTTTTTTTCTTTTTTTAACATCTGCTCCAGGAACGAGGGAGGGACCCAGCTGAGGTTGCACAGAGCCCCAGACAGGCGCAGGGCTAATGTGAGGGGATAACAGCGTAATGATAACACTTAAAGCCATTGAGAGACGGATGAATGGCCAATAATAAGCCCAGATGAATATGGATCGTCATGGCTCTGATTTGATACTGTCCTTTGTCGAAATGGGAATGATTAGGCAGCTGTGAGTTTAATGCAATCATGAGGCACGCCTATCTCCACTTTTTGGACTAATCCTTGTGTAGAGGGCTAAAAAAAAGAAGCACTGTTGCATCACTGACGTGTTTTTGACTTCCCCAAGTGACAATGTTGGCCTTTGTGCCCAATACAGTCACCCATTCAGCCATTGCACGGAAGAAGGCTATCTTGGATAAATAGACTTTCCAAGAGGTGTGGGGGTGACAGATTTTATATGAAAATTGCAGAGGAAGTTATAATCAAAAGACTACAGTGTATGTTGTTAGTGCTACAGTTATGAATGTTTTTCAAAAGGTGAGAATAATAATGTTTACTAAATGTTCTGTAACCAACAAAGAAGAAGATGATCTATATGTTTTAATGTTTTATGGGGAAATTACTTTGATGGTAACCTTTTGGCAAGGCTTGGTTAAGATTGGATAAATGAGCAGAGAATAAAAAAGGCAAGAAGAACAGTGACAAGATTAATTGATGTTTAAACCATAAAAAAATAAATTAAAAAAACCTCGAACCACCTGACTTTTACCATGTTGGGGTCAAATGAAACTTACGTCTTTGAACACTGGTAATGTTTAACAATGGAACAATATTTTCGTTGTATTTCATATTTACAGCTTAAAATAAGACAATTGAACAAGGGAGCACACTTATTGTCCACGCATGAAAATGGTGAGAGTAAATAGTCCGTACATAGTACCTCCACAGAATCAAGAAACACCTCTGAGTTAGAATTGTAGATAAATCTGTTGCTAATATTTCTGAATAATCTGACATTCACAGTAAAAATGAAAGTGGTTGGCTCCATTACCTCTACCGAGTCCCTAACGTGCTTTAAACCTGCTCTAAAAATGCTGGTTTCCTGGCTCCCTGTCCGATCTGTTGCCCAATATCCTGGTGTTCAAGAAAAGGTTTGGAATTTACAGTCCAAGTAAGAGCCAAGTCGTCCAACAGTTATCCAGTTCGGTGCATACTGGCATTGTTTCATTGTTTTTTTTTTGTTTTTGTTTTTTTTTTACAAATAATGCTACAGGTTATTATATGCAGTTGAGGTCAAGATTGTCTGTTGCTATATTCCAACTTGCATCATACTACAGGAATAGCCATACCACATTGTGCATAACTTGTCAATTACGCCTCACATTTATTAACAGTGGTCCTGAAAAGAAAAAGCCTGTGTGATCAATACTGTCCCAGAAAAGAGCAATGCCAGGAAGTGCCAGGGCCTAAAAAAAAAAAAACATACAGAGGGGTGATTAGACATTGATTACAGCCCCCTCTTTTTTGCCCCAGGAACCAATTCATTTGAGTTGAATGAGCCTTAACGGGGTCACTCCAGAAGCCCCCCCCCTCCCCTCCTTTGTGTGATTCACCCGACGACTGGGAAGATTATACACCCGACTTTTAATTTGCCTTCTTCAACCCAAAGAGGGGAGAGGGGGGAAGTGGGGGTCAAGGAGGGGCCGCTATTACTTTCCATTCATTGAGGAGAAAATTGAAGCATGCCAGTGTCTGATGTGGGGTTTTAGAGAGGGCTCCATCTGTATTCAGCGGCACAGATGGTGGAGGAAGAGCAGAGGTTGGGAGTCCCTCTGCTGGATGGCATGTCCTCGTGTTCATGTACCACTGTACTGTTGGAAGTCGTAGTAGATTTTAAAATACCCTTTTTTAACAATGTTCTGCTTTAATTTCAAATATTTATAGATACCTGACCAGCCACTCTAATTCTTTTTTTATCTATACAAATAATAATTTTCAAGTTCAGGACTTCAACAAAGGCATTGATGATTATTCACTTTTAGTTACGGTAGGGTCTGCAGGAGTCTTCACACTGTTCTTGTGTGGATGCACTGTAAAAAAACAGCCTTTTCTGTTCAAATTTCATTGCAAAAATATATTCTGTTTTGCGTTGTATAATTTAATAGCATTCAACTCCCAGGCCATGCCATTAACACCTCACGCCAAAGTGAAGAATTGAAAATCTGAAATTATCTTATGCTAATGTTGGTGTGGAAAGGGTTTAAAAATGACCCCAGACAAAGTGCTAGGGAATGATGATGGTTCTATTGTTAAGAGGGACTAGTTGACGTAACTAAATTCAGTAAATACAACTTTATGTATATTTCCCTAAAGGACACCACCTTAACGCAACTCAAGAAAAGGTCAGGGGATCTTTTTTTGTAAGATAGAATTTATACGGGAAGAAAAGTTACTTAAATGGGTCACACAGAAACACAAAGAAAAGCACCCAGTACTAACAGATTGTCAAACATCCCTGGACCACTGTGCTCCTGTCATGTTCAGGAGTCAGGGGGGACACTGAGTGAATCTTTATGAACCGTCGGAGTTCCTCGTTATTGTTTTCACAGCGGTGAGACATGCTGGAGGGCTGTGAGGCATTTATAAATCATCCGCTGCATGTTTCCAATCACCGCCGAGCAATGTGACACCTCTGCATTTTTAATCAGGCTCATCACGAGGTGCTCCAGTTCTGTCTTGGAGAGTTTTTGAGAATTAAAAAGTAAATGTTCTTTTGTATAGTTGTGAAGTTTCTATATCTATATTGCAATTAGAATTGTTATACTCGATTAGCTTTAAAAACTCCAATTTAACAGGGGCTACGTTCATATTGCCCTAGAAAGTGGCCCCCTCAAAGACACGCATGTACTGTATAGGTCAATTGGCAAATCTAAAGTGTCTCTAGTGAATAAGTGTGATAATGAAGAGTTGTCTGTCAGTAGCCGTTTTGCCAATAAAGATATGCGTAAAAGTTTATTGATGCTATCAAAATGTCAATAAAACACAATTTTGAAATGACGGCGTTTCCATTGTTATGTTGTGCGATAATGTATTTTCTTCTCGCCATAAGTCATTCCAAAAACATTACGACAAGCGTTATAATCGCTTTGAATTATGGTAGATATCTGCATATTGCAGTCACAGCACTAGCTCTAGTTCTCAATAATTAAAGGCGACGTATGAGGCGTTTTTGGGAGATTGCAGTTGGCTTCACAGAGGAACTGTGGATTCAGGATATATGTTGGATTATTGGTAACACCTCTTTCACGAACTAAGACCGAATATATTCAGTCTCTGTCGTATTCTTCTTCGCCTCCACTGCAGGAAGTTCCCCGTTCTGAGGATCATGTGACTCTTTTAATGTGAAAAAATTGTTTCATTTATTCATTTCTATTTTGGGAATTATATCTTTTTTGATATGCCTGAAATACCACTTTATGTAAGCGTAAAGACTTTTTATCAAAAAATGGGAGTTTTTTCAAAAGTGGCGTGTTTTCCATCCATCCATCCATCCATCTTCTACCGCTTATTCGGGGCCGGGTCGCAGGGGCAGCAGTCTAAGCAGAGACGCCCAGACTTCCCTCTCCCCAGACACTTCCTCTAGCTCTTCGGGGATACCGGCGTTCCCAGGCCAGCCGAGAGACATAGTCCCTCCAGCGTGTCCTAGGTCTTCCCGGGGTCTCCCGGTGGGACATGCCCGAAACACCTCCCTAGGGAGGCGTCCAGGAGGCATCCGAAACAGATGCCCGAGCCACCTCAGCTGGCTCCTCTCGATGTGGAGGAGCAGCGGTTCTACTTTGAGCTCCTCCCGAGTGACCGAGCTCCTCACCTTATCTCTAAGGGAGCGCCCCGCCACCCTGCGGAGAAAGCCCATTTCGGCCGCTTGTATCCGGGATCTTGTTCTTTCGGTCATGACCCAAAGCTCATGACCATAGTCCTATGGTCATGGTGGCGTGTTTTCATTAGATATATTTCTATTTGCAATTTCAATTTGCGCATGCTGAAGGTTAATGGAAATGCAGCTAATGTCTATAAGTGTAAGCCATGTGACTAACTGGACACTGTCCAGGGTGTAAGGCCCAAAGTTGCTAGTACAGGCTCCAGTTATTATTATTATAGAGCTGACTTTCATGAAATAATTAGCAATATCTGTCAAAACCAACTGTCTCATTCACGCTGATTAAACTGCTGCAAATGTAATCTTAATTGAAAAGCAGGGTCTGAAAGGGGTCTAAGATCTCATTTTGGCCATCTTTGCATCCAGTGTGAATGCAGCCATGGATTTGCACTCGTTATGAGGTTCTATCTTTATGAGAGATCATTTACAAAGTGGGTTAAGTTTACTGCTTGAAGGTAAGTCTTGAGAATCAATGTTTGACTTCAACAAATCTTGTCAAACAAAATTATGTTACGACACAACACCAAAAACGGTTATTCTACAAAAAGCGATGTAAGTACTTCCAAACTGAAGTTATGTCAAACAGAAAACAAATAATTCACTGAGAAAAAAAAATATTTTTAGTCTCGAAGACTGTGCCAAAACGTGTCGGAGCAGCTTCAGATCTTGTTTAGTGAGCAGCCAGCGACTTTATTGTGGGTTTTTTTAAACATTATGGAGGGCTATGAGGGTCCGGTGGGAAATGGCAGAGTCAATGCAATGTCGTCATCCTGTTCATAAGGGGAGTCCCTGCAATTCCCCCCTCAGCTTATCCCGACAGATGCGGGGGATGCTTTAATACACATCCTGGAAAATAGAATCAGGCATGCTTCCTGTCGAGGGAGCCCGCGTCTGGACTCAGTGTGACTCCGGGCTGAACTCTCTCATGACAGAGCTTCAGGTAAAGAAAATAAAAGCAAAAAAAACATGGAACAAAGACACGACAGGGAGAAAGCTGAGGAATTTTCCAGGTCTTATCGAACTACACGAGCCACTCTGGTATGTGGCTATCATGAGAGAGTCAAAAAGTGGAGTTTTGTCATGTGGTATAGTGACAGCTTGAGAAACAACAGTGTGTCTCTATCAAAGCAAAGCACCATTGAGTTTCCACAAAAACACTTTTTTTTGTTTTGTTTTTTTGCAGAACCGCTGATAAGACAATATATGGACTGTCATTTATTTGAGCAACGGTATCACATTTAAAGCACAAACATATTCAGCAACATCCTACCAGGCAACTAAAAGAATGCACAATGGAGCCTATGTATTCATTGTTAAGTGCAGGAATATATGACTCATGTGATATAGTCCACTAAAATACTGTTTGCACAACATCCTAAATAAAAAACTTCATAAAAAGACTCATAAAAAACATGTTACGAATGCAGGTTATGGACCAGTTGTTTCACGTTCATTTTAGTTCAGGAGACATACAAATTTGATCTGAAGTGGGCCGGACTAGTAAAATAATAGCCTAATAACCTATAAATAACAACAACTCAAATTATTTTCTCTTTGTCTTAGTGCAAAGAAGTACAATTACATTATAATATAAATTGAAAAAGGCACTTGTTAGCAAAAACCTTCAGCTCTATGTTTTCACAAACTCCCCCTCACAATATGGCTTTGATGCTAATGCTATTTTGAAAACCTAACTTTCACTGCTGCATCACTGATCTATTGGCTACTGGTAGAAAACAGTTGTTTTTGCCTCCGACCTGCAAACAGATAATTTATCTTCTCCCTTCTCAGTGATCCTGCAGCTGTTATAATCAGTGAGCACTGAAACTTGCAGTATCAACACCAAACTCCCAGGTTTTACATTCTCATCTGAATGAGTAAATAGGAAATGGTCCATTTTTTTATCTATGTAGACTTTTCTCCTTTTGACAAGACATTTCAAGATTCAAGATTCAAAGATTCAAAGTGTTTATTGTCATGTGTACAGACAGAAAGCATGTTTCCCTGTACAATGAAATTCTTACTTTGCCGTCCACAGTAAAAAGTCACACAAGTAAGTTAAAAATAAAAATAAGATAAGTATAAGTAATAAAAGAGCAGCAAATATATAAAAATAAAAATAAAAATAAAAAATAATATAAAAAATATAAAAAATATACAGGGCAAAAGAGTAAAGTAGTAAAGTGATAAAGTGAGGTAGTGCAGTAAGTAAACAATTGTTCATGTAATGTTGTGATTGTGATTGTAGATTCCTGTCTGCTGTTTAGGAGTCTTATGGCAGAGGGAAAGAATGAGTTCTTCATTCTGGAAGTCCTGCATTTCACACTTCTGTACCTCCGTCCTGAGGGTAGAAGTGTGAACAGACCATGCTGGGGGTGGGAGGGGTCTTTAAGGATGGAAGCAGCTCTTCTGTGGACTCGGCGGTGGTAGATGCTCTGCAGAGAGGGCAGTGGAGTCCTGGTGATCTTCTGCGCAGTCTTTACCACTCTCTGCAGGCGTTATGTCCATGGCAGAAGTGCTGCCGTACCACACAGTGATGCAGCTGGTCAGGACACTCTCAATGGTGCAGCTGTAGAAGTTGCTGAGGATCTTGGGCGACATGCCAAACTTCCTCAGCCTCCTCAGAAAATACAGCCGCTGTTGAGCCTTCTTGACCAGCTGCGTGATGAGGTGTCCAAGTGAGGTCCTCATTGATGTGGACACCCAAGTATTTGAAGTTGCTCACCCTCTCCACTTCAAGCTCCCGGATGAGTGGCTGAGGCGTTCTCCTCTCCCTCCTCATGTCCACTATCATCTCCTTTGTCTTGTCCGTGTTGAGGGTGAGGTTGTTGTCTTCACACCATGACACCAGACTGGCCACCTCCCTCCTGTAAGCTGCCTCATCACCGCCAGCGATGCGTCCTATCACTGCGGTGTCGTCGGCAAACTGCAGGATGATGTTGTCCTTGTGAGGCGACACAGTCGTAGGTGTACAGGGTGTAAAGGATGGGGCTGAGTACACAGCCCTGTGGGGTGCCAATGTTTGTGATGGTGCTGGCTGAAGTCCTATTTCCAATTCTGACAGACTGAGGCCTGCCAGTCAGGAAATCTAGGAGCCAGTCACAGAGGGTGGGGTGCAAACCAAGTGTGGACAGTTTGTGGGTGAGTTTGTGTGGGATGACCGTGTTGAAGGCGGAGCTGTAGTCTATAAAAGTATCCGTAGGTATGAGTCTTTGTTCTCCAGATGTGAGAGGGAATAGTGGACGGCAGTAGCGATTGCATCCGAGGTAGACCTGTTGGGCCGGTAGGCATACTGCAGGGGGTCAATGGTGTCCGGTATGCTGCTCTGACTGTGGGCCAGCACCACTCTCTCGAAACACTTCATAATGATTGGAGTGAGTGCCACTGGCCTGTAGTCATTCAGGCAGGTGGGTGGGTTCTTCTTAGGCAGGGGGACGATGGTCGTGGACTTGAAGCATGATGGTACAATGCGCTGGCTGAGGGAGAGGTTGAAGATGGAGGTGAAAACATCAACCAGCTCGTTGGCACATGCTCTGAGGGCCCGCCCAGGAATGTTGTCTGGTCCTGCTGCTTTGCGGGGGTTGATCTTCCTCAGAGCTCTGTGTACCTGGGTTGTTGAGATGGTTGGTGGAGGGGGTTGGGTGATCCAGGTGTGTGTGAGCTCCCTCTCTGCAGTGTCGCTGGGAGCCTCAAAGCGGGCGTAGAAGGTGTTGAGGTCATCCGGCAGGCTGTCTGTTGATGCGATGTTGTTGGTGGTGGTCCTGTAGTCTGTGATGTGCTGCAGGCCTTGCCACATCCGCCCTGAATCAGCAGTAGAGTAGAAGCTGTCCAGCTTCTCTCTGTACTGCCTCTTGGCCGCTGTGATGGCTTTTCTCAGTCCATACGTCGCAGCTTTGTACTCGTTCTCATTGCCTGATCTAAATGCAAGAGAGCGAGCACGCAGCATGTGACGTGCCTGACTGTTTATCCAGGGCTTCTGGTTGGGAAACGTCCTGATTCGTATGGTGGGCACGATGTTATCAACACAAGTGCTGATGTACCCAGACACATACTCAGCATAATCCTGTACGCTAATGGAAGAGTCCTCCACAGTGGCTGCAGCTTTAAAACACATCCCAGCCTGTCAGCCGAAACAATCCTGCAGGGTGATCTCGCCTCTCCGGGGTCCAGAGTTTGATCTGTTTGGTGACAGGGTGTGCTTGTTTCAGTCTTTGTCTGTAAGCAGGTACAGGAACAAAGAAATGTGGTCCAAGTGTCCGGCGGGGCGGGTGCAGCCCTGTATGCACCACGTATGTTGCTGTAGACGTGGTCAAGAGTGTTTTTATCACGGGTGGGAATGTCAACATGCTGGTGGTATTTGGGGAATACAGTCCGCAAACTACAGTGGTTGAAGTCACCAGCAACAATAAAAACAGCGTCAGGATGAGCCGCTTCTAACGCGCTGATGACGACATGGAGTTTGCTGAGTGCTGCTGCGGAGTCAGCACGCGGGGGAATGTAAACAGCGGCCAAAAACACAGCAGTAAATTCCCTTGGTAGATAATACGGACGGCACTTTAGCAGTAATAACTCCACATCTGGTGAACAGTGCTCGTCAACAGTCCGTATATCTTCGCACCACGAGTTGTTTACAAACACACACACGCCTCCCCCTTTAGACTTACCGGACGCAGCCGTTCGGTCGCCTCGGTGAAGCGGGTGAGTCTATTTTGGGTAATAATGATGCCACAAAGTAATTTCAACAGCAATTTCTGCCATCTGCTGTTCAGTTCTGGGTCTCAGTGTTGTGTTAGGTTCGCTACTCTGACTAAAATATGTGCTTTTATTTGAAAATTGCAGTTAATGTCTTATACGTAATTTTGGCACTTTCTAAATGTATCCCATGAGCCGGATTGTGCCCTATTGTGGCCCATTTTTGACACCCTTGTTCTCACCATAGCCCACTTTCACACATCCACTAAGATCCGCACTGTCCACCGATCATATCCGCATGAACTGATTGTGTGAACAGCCCTCCCTCCCACTTTCTTTCACACCTGATACTTCTGGGACCCTAGTGACAAGTTCTGATGTTCACCTACGGTAGCCCTGTAGGGACATAATGAACATTTACATATACATTTATTGTGAAAGATGATTGCACCTTTTCTCCGGCAATGCTCAGTTTGTCCTCTTTAGGCATCCGTAAAAAGAGGAACTTTTTATCTATTGAGCTTTAGATGTCAAATTTTCCAAGATAGAGAATGTTTAAGTTATTTGGACAATTATTCATTAGTGAAGACATAGGTTTGACTGTGACTGTGTTTCATTCTATTTGGGTGTATATGGCAATATACATAAATTACATAAATCATAGTATATTTAAAATTTTTCAAACCTAACTGAAGTTGCAGCTTTAATTACACAACCTAGACTTTGTGAATTGTTTTATTGTGCAAAAATGTCAATGTTAATTTTGCAATGGCTGCTGTTTAACTTCACAAATGTCAAAATAATTCTTTTGCAGCTGAGTTGATTGTAGCACGTGATAAGATGCATAACTTACAGTGCAGCGGCCGGCTCATGTCCACTCCGCAGGTCTGCAGTCGGCCCCGAGGCTCCCACACTGTCAAAGGTGTTTGCTTTAGGAAGACAGCCTGATGAGGTGGAACTTCCTTTGATGGCGCTCAAAAACATTGTAAAAAAAAATCCCCTGGAAGTGGAGGGTTAAGCCTTGCATAAACAGACTTTAAAAACACTATCTGTGGCGTCGGTGTTGAAAGTCTGCAGCAACACCCAGTTAGACTTGTAAATAGAAGGGAAAGGGAACGGGGGGGAGGCAAAGTGAGGCGAAGTTCCACATTACATCACCAGCAGCTGTTGACAAGCCCGTGTTTATGAAGCCGACTGCCAGGTCCGAGGGAGCACATGCCTGGAGTTCTCAGCCGTGCTGTTGACAAGACAATGCTCGTTTGACTGATATGCAACAACGACAACCGCTCACAAACAGGAGCCAGCTGATTTACTAAAGACATAATCTGAATTTGTCACACTGCAATGCAAGTTAATTATGATTTTAACATGGTTGAAGATGGTATATAAAAAACAAGTCAGGTCAGCAGTGCTAAAATAGATTACATAATGAAATATGTGATGTCATTGGTAGCAGTAATGATGATTTGCATGGCATCCAGGAACTGTGTGTTCACCTATGGTAGCCCTGCAGGGACAAGCTGTTGTATAAGATCAAACCCAGTGTAAATATGTCTGATGGTGATTTGACTTAAAAGAGAAAAACAAGATCCGTTTGGTTTATAAATGTCCTAAACCTTTAGCAAGCTTGTGTGTTCAGTTTGTCTTTTCTATGTGGCTGGAGAAACAGGAAGTAGTGCTTCACACAAACCAGTTTGTGGGGAAGCACTTTAAATGTCTTCACAATTGTGTCAATTCAAAAGTGTTGCTGAATTTACATGCAATTCAACGGTTTAGTCCTATTTCTAAACCTAGTCAATTCCAACATCTTAGGCTGTCCATAGACACATATTCATTTGAAACTTGAACATTCCAATGGTTTATTACTGCAGTCAAAATAGTGGTAAGAGTGGTAATCTATCGAGCTCTGGCTATATATACATTTTATTTTGACCCATAGTGACATGTCATTGAAGTAAACAGGGAAAAGTTTATGAGAATTTGAGCTGCTGTTTGTCCACTAGCGACAGTGGTTGTCGATAGCTGCATGTGATTTAAGCATATTGGCAGTTGTGGTAACTGCCAATATAAAGAACACTCTAGTCTTTTTGACAAATGCATTTTTTATCTGCTCTCTTGACCTGCTGCTTACTGGACTAGACCTGCCCTACTCTTGACCCACAGCAGCAGCAGCAATGGCATTAAACTGTGGAGCAAGAGCTGTTGCTGCATTCCTCAAGTGTCTCGGTTTGGCCTAGCCCCCAGTCTCTTAGTTCTGTCTCCCTTTTTCTTAATTTTTAATCAAAATGTTGTAATAATTCAACAGAGCATTACTGAGGCCACCCACTGTTTGTCATCTTGAACAAACGCCTCACTTCATCCCCGTCTACGCTGCATTCTTGTGGTCTCCAATGCAACATTTTCTCCCGTTATTCCACTATCGTCGCATTCTTGCCCCGTAAGCTCACTGCATTGCAATAATGTTGGCATCACAAGAGCGTAGGACGATGGCACTGCAAGATTTGGAGGCAAAGTCATTATTTTTTTAAATGATCAGAAGCCAGACAAAAGAGAAAATGTGATCCAAACTCATGTTTTTATCACAACTATTAAATTAGGCCTAAATGTCAGCCTCTAATCCAATTAAAACGGCGCTGTCTCGTATTGATAGCAATTAAATTTTAAGGAATGGGTTGTAATGATAATGTTCTTCTAAATTAGCATTTGACAGTGGGATATGTGGAGAACTGGTGATCATTTCTTGGTAAATTAAGATATGAGGAAATGGGTATTGGTTTTTGGAAAAAGCTGCTTCGTCAAATGTCAGAGCCTTGTTAGAGGTGACATTAAAATACAGACAATATTGTAATGAGTTGTATCACTGTCTGCAGCACAGATATCAAAAGATTATATCGTCTGTAAATTAATGTGCCTACAAATGTCACCATTGGGAGTCTTCTGTTTTTTTTTCTTTGGTGAAACATCTAAAAAATGACACTCGATATGGCTCAAAAATCCTTCAAAACTTTTTGCAAATAACACATTGCTCATCTAAAAAAATGCAATAATATCTGCAAAAAAATGTTGTGGACACAAATAATGACACTGGCAAGACAGCATTTATAACATTCGCCACAGAAAAGCTTGCACCAAAAACATGTTAAAGCTAAAGACTTTTTTTAAGACTGGCACTTAGTAGACTTTCTCACAGCGAGAAGGTTGTGGGTTCAATCCCCGGGCTGGTAGACCATGGCCTGGCTTGTGACTCGGTGTCTGGTTACAGCAGATCACATGCTGCTACATAACGTTACGTGTCAAGCCCCTCATTGGGTGATGTGTGTCTTCCTGTTTATATCAACACAAATGATGCATGTCTATGGAGCAAAAAGGAATTTTAGAAAATTATTATTATCCCTTTACTATGTCCATGGGGAAATTAATTTGTTGTCAGCAGCTGCCACCAGGATTGGCCAGTTACCCATGTCACTAACTGGAGACTATAGCATGTTTTGATGTTGGTGGGGAAACTAGAGTACCTGGAGAAAACCCACCCAAGTACTGGGAGAAGAAACAAACTTCACACCGACCCGGGAGTTAAACTCTGGACCTTCTTTCTGGGGTGCGACAGTGCTAACCTGTGTCCATCGTGCTAATCGTGCAGATGTGAGTCTTCCTGGTTTTATCAGCGCAAACAATGGCAAAAAGGACTCAATTTGATGCATTTGTAGCCCGTTTTCATTACTTTTTAGGTTTTTGACTGACTCTCTAGCGCCACCACGTTCCCTTTTAAATTTCAAAATCCGGCTTTCCTTTTTAGGGATTATTTTTTAGGTCTTTTTCCTTTATTTGATAGAGACGTGGCTTGACAGAAAAACAGGGTGAGAGAGAGGGAAATTACAATGAGCATTTGAACCGAGGTCAGTTGAATGTGGTTTGCTCTCTACCAGGTGAGCCACTGATATAAACTTTCTTTTATATCAATACTATTTTAGAGCTGTGGTTGGTTGTTGTCTTGTATTAGCTCAAACTACATTTACCAGAATGCTTTGCACACGACATTCCCAAGTAGTAACCAGAAACATACAGTTTTCTACTTTTTTCATAGATTTGAAAAGGCAGTAGGACTTTCATAGAAAAACATTATATTATTGAAATGAATATTATCCAACATACTTAGATTGTGAAAGCAAGGATGGTGTGCCAGGCTACCTTTTTGGGGGCACTTTTTGGTTCACCTACTGTAGCCCTGTTGGGACAAGCTGTTGTCTACGATCAAACCCAGTGTACATATGACAAAAAAATTTAACAAAATCGATTTGGTTTAGAAATGTCCTAAACCTTCAGCTGAAATGTGTTCAAAAAGAAACAATGAGTGTGCTTCTCTTCCAGCAGTGCTCAGTTTACCATCTGTAGAAACAGGAAATAATGGAACCATTAAGACAAATGCAAAAAGTGTCATTTTGAGGTGATGCACAATTGGAAACAAAGTATTGTTTGAGGACATCTTACACAGTCCACCTTTACAGTCCTTACAAAGAGGGCAGAGTTAAAGTTATGTTGAAAATATGTTTCTGTAAACCATAAAAAATTATACTTTCATTGTCTGAAAACCATTATAACTGTATGTTCTCAAAGCACCAATTGTGTAAAAGCCAGACATTATACTTTAAACACAACAGTAATATAATCTTTGTGGAGAAAAAATTGTTTCTTGTAAGACATAGTGATAATGTTTGCATTAATTATAGACATTTTGGCAAGTCCTGTAGCTCAAAATATGCCTATTGTTGGAGAAATTGTAACCTTTAAGAGACAGATCTGGAGATTTGGAGTGAGCTAAACAAAAGGTGATAATATGTAGCTTTAACTCAAGGTTGAGCATAAAACCCTGTCGTAAAACAAGAGACTGGAGAATACAGTGGCACATACAGTAACTAGACAATGTGTTTTCCCATTCAGCTCTGATGCATCCCTCTGGAGCAGTCCTTACAGGTGCAGGAGTGGCCGTAAAGCATTCAACTCCATAAAGCTCCTGTCGGTTTTATGGGCCAGTCGTTGTCTCCTTTCAGTAATGGCAACACCACATCATACCTGAATACATAAAAATCTGCCTCTACATGAAAACCACCTGCTGATAATAACAGCTCTGAGTTAGCAAAGCATCACTACAGGAAGTACAGTTAAAATTTAAATCTGTCCAAGGACTTTGTTTGGCAAATTCCAGTCTCATACTTCTGCAGGAGCATTAATATCAGGCCATTACTCACCAAAATGCAATTCATATGGAACTACAGTATATCCTACTTTTTAGGAAGTCTAAACCCTTAACTGTTTGCAATCAATATTAGCTGCATATGCATTTTGGCAAGGCAAGTGAAGCATTTATTTTAATGGATGAAAGGGCATAAGCCGAAAAAACAAGTCAGTGAATCATTTGGATCATCAGTTTTATACAATCAGAACAACGCTATCAGTCTGTAAAACAGTCAGTAAAGCCGATAGTAAACCTAAAACACACCCAGAACTGTCAGTACTGCCACGTCATTGGCTCGCTGGCCTAACAGTCAGGATGAAAAACTTTTGCTTGAAGTACAAGATGGAATTTAGTGAGTTTGTGAACTCACAAATCTCGCGAGAATCTAGTTTCTGCGCAAAGTAATAGCTTCCCAGAGAGTCGCATTTCACAATTGTCTGATGTTAACAGTAAATTAACTAAGTGCACACAGATCTGTTACATGACTTTTGAGACTTCCTTTTCGTTGGTGCATTTAAGGCCAGTAAAAAACTGGGACATCTTGCCTTTTGGTAGATATTGGGTAACCACCGAGTATATTGTCGAATTTTAACACATCAGATAATTAATACTATACTGCATAAACGCTTTATCTACTGACAGGTGACGTGAGTTACATTGTTTATCTTGTTGCCATGCATTTTGTGTGACATGTTTTCACCAGAGCCAGCAGAGGCTTTCCAACTGTACTTTGCCTCTTGCTGTAGGCCTTCATTAGGACCAACACAGGTTAGGAAAAGGCAGATCTGTCATATGTCCAGAAGAAGAAAATGAAGGACATTGTACCATTCCGAATAAAAGTGAGTGTCTTGACAACATTTTTTGTATTATTAGAAAGTCATATACCTTCTCACAGTTTTGTACAGACCAGTGTTTTTGTGAATTGTACCTGGATATGTTTTGACGTCCTGCAGTCTTTCACAGAAGGGTCACGCAATGTTACTGTGATGTATCTTGTCTTTTCAACTGGTTTATCACATACTGCTCAGGTAGGACCATTGATCCTGCATATATCAGCTTTTGAGAAATTTTAAAACTGGAGCATGTTACTACATTTTTAAAGTTTAGAGTTTAGGAAGCAAGGAAATGGCCAGAAACAGTTTTTCTACTGTTTATATCAGCAGAATATGGCTAAACCTCCAGCCTTGTGCAGTGCTACCCGCCACAGTTTTTCACTTCTTGAAATTAGTTATTGCAAATACTGAAGAATATTACATAGGTAGTATGTTAAAGAGCAATTCCATATATATTTTTTGTGTTTAAAGCAGATTGATGCATTAGGACCCTGCTGAGTGTGTTGTATCTTTGTTTTTCCATGGATTACCTTAGTCTCCAACTCGGCAGGGAAATGTAAAAATTGAAGAACAAACTGATTAAGTTAAGGTCTCTCGTGTAATAAAAAAGCAAGCAGCACGTAGCTTCCATTTTCTTCCCAAACTTTCATATTGCATGTTCATATGTCACACAGCATGGGATTTACCATCTTGCTCCAGTTTGGGTCCCAGTGCACTCTGCTCTAAGTGCTTCTGACAACAACTCTATTTTCAGCTGCTGTTGGAAGCTGGCAGGATTCCCCCGCTCGCATCAGTTTGTTACGAGTTACTCGTTACGAGTGCATACGCCTGGGCTCAGGAGAGACGAGTGGAGCGCATACGGTAAAGATCTCATCTTCCACAAATCAGAGAGAATAGCGCTGCTCGTGCTGATGTCAGCTCCTCTCGTAGGAAACCCACAGTGAGTTGATTTAAATGAGGCAGGATGTGATATAGAAGAAAAACAGGAGTAGACGGAGATTCCAGCTTTGACTGTGTCAGCCCTTTGTCTTGTCAGATATGTGTATTGTACTCTTCTGATGTTATTTTGTGGATTCACATAAGAGCCATTTCATGTTTAATTAAACTCTTTTAGGTGAAAAACAAAGCAAGGATGGCTGGCAAAGATTGAGCTCACAGAATGACTTAGGGTTGTGTCCAAAACCAAACCTTAGTACATCAATCACTGCATAGGGCTGCACTATATATGGACTTGAAGTGAACGGTTGTGTCTGACCTGCCTGTACATTTAGAATTTTTCGTTGCTCTGTGCTTGGGTGGGTTTTCTCCAGGTACTCCGGTTTCCCCCCACCAACATCAAAAAACATGCCTTTTGGCAACACTGAGATAATAAAGCGATACAAATAATAATTAAATAATGTCACAGTGCTCATTTAAAGTTAGTAACATTCACATGCAAAATGCAAATGCCTCCATAGTCTACTTCTATTGCATCGATTTCTCCTGGAGATCCCCTGAGCTACGGAGACTCAGCTGCTCAATAAAAATGTGTTTTACTGCCACTCTCTTTAAGAATACAGCTGCTAAATATCCATCCAGTCATGCTAAGGTAGGCTAACGTAACCAATTTTACACCACCGCTGTTCCCTGCTGTCCAAAATATGCTCCATTTTATTCCACTACGAATAAAATGATATGGACACCACTACAAAATACCGTCATCACTACACAGTGCACTTTTATAGCCTGAGCAGAATCAATGGCAGGCCAAAAATGGGAGCCGTATCTTATGGCTGTCTTGTGCAATTTTTTCCACTCGTTCTGAAGTAAGAGGATGGGAGCCGGTGGAACAAATAGGCCTTGTGTTTTTTTCCTGAATGTGTTTGTATGCAGTGCCACAGTCGGGCTTGTGGCCTTGCCAACCAAGGGACGGAGTGGCTCAGTGGTAGAGCAGTCGTCCTATAACCAGAAGGTTGCCGGTTCGATTCCCACTCTGCCCTGTTCATACTTTCATTGTGTCCTTGGGCAAGACACTTAACCCACCTTGCCTCCAGTGTCCGTAGCACTGTTGTATGAATGTGTGTGACTGTAGAGGTGTGTTTGGTGGTGGTAGGAGAAGGTTGAGCACCGTGTGTATGGCAGCCCCCATCTCTGTCTGCCCCAGGTGTGAATGTGTGTGAATGGGGTGAGTGGAAGCACGATGTAAAGCGCTTTGGGTGCCCAAGAAGGGTGCAAAAAAGCGCTATATAAAAATGCATGCCAACTTTACCTCCCCTTACCCTACAAATTGCAGGAGCAAAACTGGCCTCACGTCCCCCAGTTTTGTCAGGCAATGTCAAACAAAAAAAGACTGAGGAAAATGATGGAATAGAAGTTGGATGCTATTTTGTTACTATTTTATGTTTGCAGTATTCTTTAGTGTGTTCAGCCACTTGAAAATATAATGTTTTAAGAGATGGGTAAAAGAAAAACTATTTCTTTCAATAAATAATAAGCTAGTAGTTATAGTTCGGCCAGTATTACTATTACTACTATGAATTCATCATCTTTAAAATATTCTAGAGCAAACACAATTTATGCACAAATATATATACGCTGCTGTTTGGGCAGAGTGGTGAAGCTGAGCCCGGGATGGCAAAAAGAAAATGGGGTAGTGGAGATTTAATATGATAAGAGGAATAATCATAATGTGTGACTACACCGTTTTTTTTTTTGGCAAATAAACTGCCCTTTTTGCTTCATCTCTAATTCAAAAGCGCTTTCATTTAAAAAAAAAAAAAAAAAAAGAAAGATTTTGGGGGTCTATACCAGGGCAACCTCCTAGGTGGTTACGGCCATGCTCCTGCTACTCTTACTACCACTGCTACTATTAATTCTATTTTCCTTCTATACCTGTTGCTGCTGCTTCTGGAAAAAAATATTATGCATTATTTAATGACTTTCCCAAAACATTTCTCTGAGGTAAGGCCATGTTCGTACATGCCATGTTTGCTGTGGTTAAATCAAACAGGGTAAGTGTGAATGCTTTCATGCAAACCTCACTGTGCACCAAGACTCCTCGGGGAACAAAATGGTGGTGTTGGTCCATTCACTGAATTTTGAACAACACAGATCTCAGACATCAAATCAAACTAGAAACAAGAAGAGTGTGATAAGATGCAATTCTCAAACCCTGTCGCTTGATAGCTTCCGAGAGGAGAGAGAGCAAAGTCTGTTAGAATAACACATGGCATAATTAAGGGGGTAAAATGTCTCATTAGTGTTTGGTGCTGGCTCATCTGGAGTTTACAAGAAAAATGAATAAAACAAGTGAACCTACCACCACTGCCATCATTGTTTTAGTTCTGTCACAAGGTAAACGTCAGTGAAGTTGAAGCTGGAGTGAAGACACACCTGAAATGTTAATGAGTAAGTATAACCAGTTTCTCCCCACCTCTGTTTTTGACCTTGCCTATGTCGCCTCATTTCGTAGTGCCTGGTAATTCATGAGCGTTCCTCTTCATTCACTACGCAAACACAGAGGGCAAGGTAGTATTATCACTTTATTCCATTTAATTATGTCTCTCTTTTGTGGACTCAGTGAGGCAGTTGTATAAGTGGAGGTCCCATTTGGTTCTTTGACATGTAAAAAGAGTGTGGCAGTGACAGCTGATGAGATCAGTGGCCTGTAATTGGCTCTGGATTCAGGACCAGCTCTTAGCAGAGGCACAAAAGAACCGAATGTATTCACAGAGAGAAACAAGAGGTTGGAGCTGGAGGATGGTGCATGTAATCCCACTCCATCCCACTCGTCTGGTGATTTAATTATTTCGGGTACAGCAGAATTTTCCAGTTCAACAATATGAGAGATATCATTCAGTCAAATACTGTATATCACACTGTCTATGTCAAATGGAGTTCCGCAGGACTCTATACTGGGAAACATTTTTTGTACATTAACAATAATTGTATTGTTTTGTTTTGTAAAGTAACTTGGTTTTGTCATTACCATATTTTGTATTTTTCTTAAACGGACTTCCAGAGTGTTCAGTACTGGGTCCTAACATATGGTATGAAACAATGCCATTAAATTTTCTCTTCTAACTTGTCTTTTATCATGTTTTGTATTTCAGCATATGGTCAAAATACTGTATATCACAGAAATGCAGCTTTATTTATACTTGCTTTTATCTTTATTTTTGCATGTTTGTTGAATGTTGTTCCACAGGGTTCAATATTTGGTCCTCTTATATTTGATAGTACATTACAACAAAATACAAAAAAGAGTAGCGTAGTAGCAATACTAAATTACTGATGACTGTACTGTCTTTGCAATGAATACACTCATTAATTAAATAAGATTTTTGTTTGTCTGGGTCCAGTCATGTTTAGTTGGAATAAAACTGTATGAAGCAGAAAGGCAGCACTGAGTGACATTCAGGTACCCTTTCCAGAACAAGTATCTTGAGATAATAACTTGACAAAGATAAATGGAAGAAAATGTACAAATGAATGTATATTATTTACATTGTACAGTAATTTGCCATTTTCTTGTATTGTTTGTGTTTTCTCAAATGGAGTTTCACAGGGTTCAGTACTGGGTCGAGCCATATTTTATTATACAATACCATATTGATTTAAAAACAACAAATTAATGGCATTAACATCCGTGCAAAAGTTATTGTTCCCTGTGGGGAAATTCATGCTGTGAATTTTACCCATCCATCATCTAGTGCCGCTGGGATAAACCTGTTAGGTGCAGTATGCTGCCACAGGGTGACGCACATGGACTCTCTCCAGATTCTGAGGCAGTATCTTGGGGTTAACTGGAGGATAAATGGTAGAAAATTAGTAAATGTATAACAAATACTAACACGCAGTGGCTCAGTGGTAGAGCGGTGGTCCTTCAACCGGAAGGTAGGGGGTTCGATTCCTGCTCTCCAGTGGTGTTTCGACAGTAACACTGGTAATTAGAAGCTTAATGATAAAAGTGTCTGCTAAATGTAAATGTTGTTGTGTAATTTGTCATTGTTATTTTTAAAATTTTTCTCACACAGTGTTCCGCACGAATGAATACTGAGTCCTGTGATGTTTTTGGATTGTATTTGTGGATTATAGTACATGGTCTAAATGTAATATAATATAATAATAATATGTAACAGTGTATACATCACTTCACTTTAAATAAATACATTTTACTGTATTGTGTCAAGTGGAGTTCCAAAGGATAATGAAAATCAGCAGAAAATAAATGAATGAATGAATAAATGTTTAATAGAGATTACCTATATGTGATGATTTTGCATTGACACACTATAAAGATAATCTTTTTTGTAAGCCTAACATTGTAAATTATAATAGCAGTTACGCAATATTTTTAATTGAAGAACCAAAATATGAACTGCCACATCTTGTTTGCTTATCGGTGATATCTATTAGCCTACGTGTGAGGTTTCACACTTGAAGCACAACCTTGGAGGGTGCTATAAATCAGCAAGCGTGAATCAGGCATCTGCCCCTTGGGTGGCCCACTTACACCAAAATATGAACGCTTCGGAATAATGCTCGAGGGAGACCTTTGGACGCACAACTGAGACATTCATCCAAGAGAGACACAGGTGTGATAAGCCATCTGTGAATAACAGGCCAGTCTCATCAAACCACATAAATCATATTTTTAGAGCAAATGTGGAAACTACCAGAGAGTCAAATGTGTTTTTGGAAGATTTAGAACAGGGGTTTCGTTCATGCATAAGACTGAGAACACATGGCTATCACAGGGATACAATCTATTTTAATATTGTTTTTACAAACAAAACAAATCACCAGAGTGAGAAACATTGAATTACACACCCCGTGTGATAGTTGACTTTATGAATTTGGTAATAATTGTACCCAACCTTTATCTCCATATCTTCATATATTGTCCCATAGGCCTGCAGTGAAAAACTAAGCAAGTACAAATTCATCACTGGTATTTTGCCATTTGCTGTTGTAGCATGTATTTTAATATGAAAATCAAACAATTACATGCAGTTGCAGCTTCCAAAGCAGTTACTTAAACCTAGAGTTGAAATGCCAGATTGATGGAATAGGCATTTGGTACTTTGATCAAACTTTAACACTAGAATATCCATGGGAGTCATTTTGACCTCTTGAGATTTATAGGTTACCTTTTTTGATCAAAAAAATTTTGAACTGGGGAACACACCCTTAGCTAAGTTGGTAGAGCACTTGCAAAAGCACATGGGCGACCCGGTTCGAATCTTGATGGGTCATTTGCCCAATATTCATCTTCCTCTCTCTCACCCTGTCTGTCAACTGTCAAAAAAACATTTAAATAAATTTTGAGCCGGCCGCTATTGACTTTTATGTTGGAACTAATGTGTTGAAATTAAACAAACAAAAAACAGAAATGTGATCACTTTTACCTACTTTGACCACAAGTGGTCCTATTGGCCCATATACAATGGCATAAGATGACTTACATTTTTATAAACCGACCTTGCATTGGCAATGTTGACTCTTGACTGAAGTTTTATGCATTTTGTCAATTAAACTGCCATTGCCATTGTTGCTAATAAAAATGTCACCTTAAACCTCATTATCTCAAAACTGCTCGGAAAATACAGATAGAACCTTGTAATGTTCACAAAAACATGCAATGAGCTTATTCCAAGAAGAAAGAATGCTAATTGTTTATTAGTGGCAGCTGTTTCTGTTCTCAGCTAGAGTCTGTATTTGACTGCTATTGTTTTACAATCTATAAACATTGCATTTTTTTCTCGTTAAAGAGGTAATGAAGAAATAACACTGACCTCAATCCATGGTGTTAGGCTCTTAACCAAGAGGCCTCTTGGTGGAGGAGAGTGCATGAGGTTGTGGGGTACCAGCAGACATGTTGCCCTAGTGATAAGGCTCTTCTCTCAGTTTGAGGTCTCATATGAAGGTTTAGTTTTAGCTTTGAAACAAAGGATCTGTGCTCATGTCAAAGCACCAAGTGCCTCGGAGCTGCTTCAAAAACCCATCAATGAAGTAGCTGTTACTAGAGGACAAGAACCTGCAGAACGAGAATCACCCATGGGAATCTGTGGACGCCCTCCAAAAATGGGGGCCCTCCCAAAGCTGTCCGGTGATCTCTTTGAAGTCCTGAAAACTGGGCAGCGAGGGACACATAGATCCCTGTGAGCCTGTGGTGACAGATAGCTGTGTAAGGTAGCCAACACAGATAATCAAGAGATGAGGGGGAAACAATGGTAACGCTGCCAGTACTCAGTATAGAACCCTCTTTGACTTCAACTAAATTTTTAACTTTATGGTTTAATTCATGGTTCAACATAAATTTCCAATGCACCAAATACTAAACCACAATGTAAACTGATTTTGAATTATCTTTAAACTGACACTAGAGGAGGACAAACTTTTAAATGACTGGATCTTGGAGATGAATGTAGCAATATGGTCTGTTATTATTATAGTAGTATGTTATTATTATAGTCTATTATGCCTCTTAGACAGTGATTCATATTTTTTAACCGAACGATTGTATCAGGAGCCAAACAGAAATTGCAGCTGGAGCTCCTCTGGTACTGACTGTAAAGGATCTGCTCACTGACACTGGGCTGTAGATCGAGTACAGACTGGACCATTACAGCTCCTGCTCACTCCACAGTAAACAACGCTACCACCACCATGTTTTGTGTTAACATAAATTGGCAACAAGTAGAATAGCAGCAGCATTTTTTTTACACCTTTGAAGCTCACAAAATCCTTTTAAATCGTAGACTGATTCATTTAATTAATTTTCCATGATGAAATATAACTGCACATACCTCTGCTTATGTAATTAAAATTTCTTACTCCATGAAAATAAATACTTGTTGGTGATACAGAGTTGTATACTGAGTCATTAACATGTGGAGTACCACAGGGATCAGTATTTGGACCCAAGTTATTACTGTATGCTGTATATCAACACTAGCAATATCAAACAACTTGATAAAGTGGAGACAGAATTGAAAGCTTTAATTTAAAAAAATAAAAATAAAACACAAAAATTTAATTGTCATTAAATATAAACAAACCTTTTTCCATAATATTTACCAATGGAAAAAAAAACACAGAAGATGATGTTCAGTTAAATCGGGTTTATGAAAAGAATTTTTTGGGTGTAATCATTGACCATAAATAATGCTGGAAAACTCACATAGCTCATGTCAAGTAAAAAAAATTAATAAAACATACTTAATTCTAAAGCCCTACACCACTCTTTAATAGTACCTTACATTACATAGTGTAATAAATTTTTCCATTTTATTTACCATTTAATGCAGAACTCCCAATAATGTCTGTTATTGCCTCCGAGAGCTTATTAAACAGTCCTGTCCACTTAGACACACAGACGTACTGATCAAGTCAAAGTTCAAGGTCAGTGTGACCCCACATCTGTCCTCTTCTCGTTATACCTCCTGAACATAGATTCATGTGTGCAGTTCGATGCGATGGTCAAAGGTCATAGTTGTCACTATGACCTCACACCACACATATCTGGCCGTTAGAATTCAGATGCTAATTATAACAAAATTTTCACACCACCACATACTTAGTTAAAGACGTTAAGCCATAGTGTGTTATATGCATGAGGTCAAAGGTTAGCTTCAGTGTGCAAAGGAAATTCAAAAAATAAATAAGAGTCTCACGCTGTATCTACAAATTTGAACAATACATTTATTAGAGCAGAACTAGTATCAGATAATTTGCAATTAACTGTTTTCTAAATTCCACCTGTGTGGCTCTTTTTGTGACATAATTTTCAAACTTGACACTCCAATGTAGAGCATGTGGGCAGCTATGGTAGCCCTGCAAAGACACACCGTTGTCTATTAACAAACTGTAAACAACATACTAATTGTTCTTGGGAAAAGCTTTTTCCTCTGATGCTCTTCCTGATATGCTTCAGTTATGCTAGTCTGTCAGCAAATTTGATTTACGAGGACTTTCAATTCTGATCAAATATAATAAGAATACAACCCGTTTTTGTTGTACTGTATTTCTGTGTTCTCTGGGGAATCCACATTTAAGTGAAAACAATCGCATATAAAAATATCCCTGCTTTTAATCTGTGTAATTAGTGCCTTTCTTTCTTTGCATAACCCCATGTTATTTTTGTCTCTGATATCAGTGTGATCCTCCCTGGGAATCCAGATGAGATGGCTGCCTTCAGCACAATGCATCCAAAAGCCTCACATTGTAAATAAAACTGCTTGCAAATGCTCATTTCATCTGGGGTTCAGAGAAAGGCCAGAGACAGATGGAGACTCAGAATCAAAGCTTTCACCGTAGTGACCTGTAACACAGTTTGGGACGGAGGAACAAGGACACCGTTTGTTCTGTAATCTGCCATTTTTTTATACCCGAGTACAGCAACCCTCGTGGGAACAACTCTGAGTCAATTCTAAATTCTCTCTTCATGCATCATCCTTCCTTGAAAAAGAACAAGCAGAGCATCTACAACCCTTTTATTAATTGATTTATTTAAGCTACATAGTGTTAAAATCATACACTTTTTTGTATTTGCCACTGTAAATTATATTCAACACTATATTAATACATATCATTTTGACTACAAATACTGAATTGCACAACACATTTAAGAGCTTAATCAAGGCACATTTGACATGTTGTAAAAAATATAAAGCCTCCAGAGTGCTGGGAATGTATTATATTGTGCATTTGGAGTTGTATTAATGTATTATTGTGCGTTTAGAAATCAAACCATCACCTCCATCTAGTGGTTGTAAAAGTTATTGCAGCAGTGCAAAATGTAGTCCTGGGTTTAGTAGTGGGTTTAGGTCTAGATATAGTCCTTAATTTACACCTGGCTTTAGTTCTTGGGTTTAGTTTTGGATTTAGTTCCTGGTCAAGTCCTGGATTTAGTCATAGAGTCAAAAGTAAAAATAGTCCTGAATACATTCCGTAGTTTAGTGCTGGGTTTAGTTCTTGGTTTAGTCCTGGTTATAGCCCCTAATTTTGTCCTGGGCTTCAATTTGGTCATTGACCATTTCTGAATTAATTTCTTGGTTTAGACCTACCTTTAGTTATGGGTTTAGTCTTGGCTTTGGTCCTTGGTTAAGTCCACAGAGTACTTTATTTCCCTAAGTACATTAACATTTATTGGATTAACATAAACAGCAGAGGTTAGGGCTGTAGTTATTGTCCTGGTTTGGTCCTGATTCAGTTTAGTCTTAGTTTAAACGCTGCCTGTTTTATTGTTTTTTTATATATATACTGATATGTAAATATATTTCACATGTGCTCGGGGTGATTCTGCAGACACGTGATGAACTCTTTCACCTCCTTGCCCTCGAAGCAGATCTGGTAGACCTCCACGAACAAGGGAAACCTGGCAACACAAAATGAGAAAGTGGGTACTAATTAATGACTGGATCAAAAGTGCACAACAGAGAAACATCAGAGAAAATGAAGACACTTGAAGGACAGATTTTATTGGACAGAGAAGCAGGTGAACTCACTTTTGGACCAGGCCTTTCTTCTGAAGGACCTTGTAAACCTCGGCAGACGTCTGTGGACCCTGTAGCTTCTGGCCGTTGAGCATCTCTGCCTCGAGCTCAACAATAGACTGTGGAATCAGATATCAATTCAATATTACATATAATAACCACTAGTTATGACCAGATATTAGCATTAAACACATTGATAATGAAACAAAAACATTTTATAATATACAATATTGAATGTTTTAATATAAGACTCTGGAAAACCTAATAAAAAAAAAGATTATTCACTAAATAAGCAACAAACTTGTTGCCAAATTTTTTTTGTTTTTCAAAAAAGTGCTGAACCGTTTGCTCGGAGATACTCAAATGGTGAAACTATAGCTATACCTTAATTGACAATTAAAGAAAGAATACAATTGAATCCCCATACAAGAGTTTGTAGAAGTTTGTAGACAATTGCACTTACTCTTCAACAGTTGTGACCCTGCACAAATGTTAAGAATACAGTTGCAACATACTGTTCTGACATTTGAGCTAAAAACACTTGAGAAACACTTGTCTTACTAAAGAATTGAGTCAAGGGGAATGAGATTAACTGCAAGAAATAAATCGACAACATTCAATCTCATTTGATGTTTGGCTGCTTTAATTTTTAAAGTTTTGCTTGCTTGTTTATCATGATGTCTCCAAGCCTTGCCTAAATAGCTCATGTTGCATTGGAGAGAGTATTACAGAAGCATTACAGAAATATTATAGAAATGCAGAAAAATTGAAGACATGACACTACACACTACAGATTTTTTAAAGTTGCGATCCTTTTCCATTTGCCCTACCTTGGAGGTTTTGACAAAGGCCTCTGCCACTTTGCGGTTGCGTCCTCCGTAGCAGGTTGTGATGAGGTCAGCCACGCCGCAGCTTTCCAGGAAGGTGCTGGAGGACACTGGGCCTTTGCAGAACAACTTGGCAAAGGCCACCATCTCCATCAAACCGAGCCTGATCACTGCCGCTTTAGTGTTGTCCCCGAAACCAAGTCCGTCACAGAATCCAGCACCGACTGCAACTATGTTCTGCCAACACACATTTAGATTTCAGTTAGCATAAAACCAAGAGACGGATTTAAAAACTCGGATAAGCTTTCCTTACTTTTAAAGCTCCACATAGCTCCACAGTATCACTTTCTTTTATCACTGTAATGCGGAAGTTGGGTGTCTGAAGCAGCTCTTTGAAGATCCCACCATTGACCTCATTTTTAGATCCTAAAATAAGTCAAAGTTATTTATATGACAGCACAATTAAAATGGTCAATTGAATGAAGAAACACGGATAAGATGGCGTCTAACCGATGGTAGTCTCGCAGAACTTCTCGTCCGCCACTTCACTCGCAATGTTGGCTCCCATCAAGACGCTGACCTCAATCTCCAGCTTCTCTGAATGATGTGCGAGATAAACTTCAGTCCGTCGGGCCCTTCGTCTACACCCTGAAACAAAAACACAAACAGTTCTATTTGGGCTTTTCTGGTGGAATAAAGTGCAGATTGTAGAACTGCAATCTGCATCTCACTTTAAATGTCAAGACAGACAAATGTAAAGAGTATCTGCAACTGTTTTTTTAAGACTTCCTAGTGAGATTTCAGTCTCTGTGCTTCACACTGGTATTATGCACACAACCACATTCACTTTCCCTATTTGTCTTTCCCTGGACTAACACATCCTTCTCAGAGTGGCTGTGGCTTCATCTTGTCATAACTCCTGGCATTCCATCATAATGCTAGTTGCAGCTGCCCCATTTTTCCATGGCTGGGTTTTGGAGTTTTTCCTTGTCCGGATGGAGGTTCTAAAAGGACAACTGCTGGTGTGATATCGGCTATATAAAAATGTATATCTTGTATTTTAATCACACAAACTAGATCAAGAAGGCAAAATAATTATTGCATTAAATAAAAGAGATGCACATTGCTCAAAACAACAATAAATTCTGAATTGTGGGAGAAAATCTGCTGCTGCTTTCAAGAATATAAATCTGGAACTGAGAGACATACAATATAATATTTTCTCCATACATATACAGTAAGTTCACACAAATAGCTTCTCCAAACTGTCCTAAATGTAAACTACTGAAAAAGGACTAGATCAAATTGTCTCTGGGAGTGTAAAGAGACTGAAGTGTTCTGGCAGGCAGTATGCAGAGAAATACAGTGCCTTGCGAAAGTATTCGGCCCTCTTGAACTTTGTGGCCTTTTGCCACATTTCAGGCTTCAAACATAAAAGATATGAAACTGTATTTTTTGTGAAGAACCAACAACAAGTGAGACACAATCATGAAGTAGAACAACATTTTTGGGATATTTCAAACTGAAAAATTGGGCGTGCAAAATTATTCAGCCCCTTTACTTTCAGTGCAGCAAACTCTCTCCAGAAGTTCAGTGAGGATCTCTGAATGATCCAATGTTGACCTAAATGACTAATGATGATAAATGGAATCCACCGTGATAGTCTCAGAGGTCCGTTTAAAGCGCAGAGAGCATCATGAAGAACAAGGAACACACCAGGCAGGTCCGAGATACTGTTGTGGAGAAGTTTAAAGCGGGATTTGGATACAAAAAGATTTCCCAAGCTTTAAACGTCCCAAGGAGCACTGTGCAAGTGATAATATTAAAATGGAAGGAGTATCAGACCACTGCAAATCTACCAAGACCTGGCCGTCCCTCTAAACTTTCAGCTCATACAAGGAGAAGACTGATCAGAGATGCAGCCAAGAGGCCCATGATCACTCTGGATGAACTGCAGAGATCTACAGCTGAGGTGGGAGACTCTGTCCATAGGACAACAATCAGTCGTATACAAATCTGGCCTTTATGGAAGAGTGGCAAGAAGAAAGCCATTTCTTAAAGATATCCATAAAAAGTGTTGTTTAAAGTTTGCCACAAGCCACCTGGGAGACACACCAAACATGTGGAAGAAGGTGCTCTGGTCAGATGAAACCAAAATCAAACTTTTTGGCAACAATGCAAAACGTTATGTTTGGCCTAAAAGCAACATAGCTCATCACCCTGAACACACCATCCCCACTGTCAAACATGGTGGTGGCAGCATCATGGTTTGGGCCTGCTTTTCTTCAGCAGCGACAGGGAAGGGAAAAGTCCAGACCTGAATCCAATCGAGTCTGGAAGAAAACCTGATGGAGTGTGCAAAAGACCTGAGACTGGGACGGAGATTTGTCTTCCAACAATGATCCAAAACATAAAGCAAAATCTACAATGGAATGGTTCACAAATAAACATATCCAGGTGTTAGAATGGCCAAGTCAAAGTCAGACCTGAATCCAATCGAGAATCTGGAAAGAACTGCAAAACTGATAGAGACATACCCCAAGCGACTTACAGCTGTAATGTGTGCAGCTGTGCAAAGTATTTAAGTGGTGGAGAGATGGCTGTTATTTGTTAAAAAAGTTTTAAATATCCATAAATTACAGCCACGTTTGCCTGGGCAGCTGTTGGCTACAAAAAGCAGACACTTTTATCCAAAGCGATGTCTGTTAGAACACCTTCTCACCTTGCCACAGCTTTGGTGTATGAGTATGTGGTGTATTTAGTGGTGGAGAGATGGCTGTTATTGCTGTGTGTATTACAGCCCGTTTGCCTGGGCAGCTGTGGCTACTACAGGTGGTTTATCACACCAGTGTTACAGCTGGAACACCGCTGTAGGCAAGGTGGGTTAAGTGTCTTGCCCAAGGACACAACGACAGTATGAACTGTGGGGAGAGTGGGAATCGAACCGCCTACCTTCCGGGTGAAGGACGACCGCTCTACCACTGAGCTGACTACTGAGTACTATATAAATGAATATCATTTACCATTCTGTGGCTGCTTCAACATTTGTCAGCTATACAGCATACTGCCTATTTCAATGTTTTGCACAATACAACGTTAGGTTACATTCTGTGGCATGACTCATTGCTCAACCACACTGTCCCATGATCGGAGAAACCACAGGGTATGAATATCTTATTTATCCCCTTTTTTTTCACTGACTAATCCCAGTCATACTTTTATGAGCGATATGCCGATGGTGCCTTCTGTCACTTGTGGCTTAATCTGGTCGCACAGTTTCGCAATGAACTGGTGAGGGATGACAAAAACCAGGATCTTGGCTCCCTTCACTGCCTGTGTGATGTCGGGAACCGCCACCTGATGTCAACAAAGAAATTATGTTACATATCCTTACTTCACTGCAGATATAAGACAAGGCAACACCCCAGAGAGAGGCCTACAAAGTCAAATCTTATCTGTCTTTGATAAGTGTGATCGATTGTGCAACATGTCATTCCCCAATCACGTACCACGTTTCGGGGCAGCTTGTGGCCGGGTAAGTACTTGACGTTCTCATGCTCGGTGTTGATGATCTCTGACAGCTTCCGGCCCTCGATCAGTTCTTCGTACACCCACATGTTCACCATAGGGTCGAAACGGTTATTGCCTTTGACATTGTGCCCAATGATTTTGGAAATGGATGAGCCCCTGGAGCAACAAGAGGGATAAGAAGGTGAGAGTTGTCATAAAAAAATCAAATATGTGCAAAGAACTTTGTTTTTTTTTGACACAGCACCTAAAAACCTGAAAATAATGTCCCTTTTAGTCCTTATCATACCCTGTTGTTGCTTTAGTAGGCTTCAACATTACTATAAGTCTGTCTTTGATGAAAATGTCGCCTAAATTCACTATGTTTGCAGGAATTAGTATTTTATTTTTTGGGATACGCAGCAATTAAAAAAAAAAGTTAGCATGCTACATTAATCCCGCCATGTTCATATTTATTACACTTTTTCGATAGGGTTCAAATGACGTAATGCATTTTAGAAAAAGGTCTCTAAATCCAGAAAATTCTTTGTTTTATATATGCTTCTTGGTAGTTCGCACAAGAGGACGTCTAGTGGAGAAAAAAAAATTCCAATAAAACGCCAACATCGTCTGAACCTGACAACGTCTAACCAGCTACTCATATGTCGCACTAAGATACCCGACAAGTTACCTACGTCCTGGCTAAGCTCCAAAATGAGCCAACAATGAATAATAAAACAAAGTTAGGAAAAGTTTCACTACCAGTTTCCAGATCCAATAATGCATACTTTCTTCCCAGGCATGATGATAAAGTAGAGGCGCACCGATCAGACGGGACACTGCGTTGTTCTGTTCCAACTTCCTTGTACGCCCTTAAGCCTTTTGTTGTTAATGTTCCTCCCCTTTTTTTCTTTTTTTTCTTAGAAGGATCTATTACCCTTAGACCTATTGGCTCAGCGTATGCATTTCACTTTCTACAAATTAATTTACCATATTTGCTACAATAGTAATAGTTATTATACGCTACAATAGTTTAAAAATACACGTTTAAGTATATGGGTTTAGAATTGCGTTCGTTGTCAAGTTAGACTCGTTTGTCCAAAATAAGTCACGTTTTATAATTTTACAGTTTTTTTTATAATAACCTAGGATAGTTTACGCTTTAATGTTTATGTTCAATACAAAACACAGCAAACAACAGTAAGTATTTTTTTTTAATAAATTACGTTAGAAAAAAATGTTAATATTAAGCAATATGGTTCAGGTTTTAATTTGTTTTAATTTGAATTAAGGCGTTTATACATTATTTTTGGAACGTTAAATAGCTGTTGGCATTTTAATGTTTGTAGAAACAAAACATTTTTCTCTGTTACACAAAAGCAATTGGGTCTGTCACGTGATTGGCACTAGCCAATCCGTAGCAGTAAATAGCCAGATCGAACAAGCTAGCACGCGACCGACTGTATTAAAAAAATATTGAATATGTTTTTTCTTTCGTTATTTAACCGGACAAAGTAACAGTTTAACCTCTAGGTGATATCTTTCTTGTTTCAATAAGAAATAAGTCGAATGTTTTAGTTCCTACTATAAACGGTGCTTGTTTATTTAATCATATTTGTGGTGACACAGCTAGCACCAGTGGCTAGCGAGCTGTGTGTTAGCAGCACCGGGGCGTTAAAGCCAGGTTTCGTTGCCAGTGAATATGCAGGGGGAAACATCGGCTATACGAATCACAGAAAACGAAGGAAAGCTTGATGCGTTCCCCCAGGTCAAGACCCCAAACGCGGGGAGGAAAAACAAGAGCTGGCAGTACAGGTGGGTCCTCTCAAAGCATGCTAGCACTGACACTTGACAGCTAAGTGAACGGGATTAGTGTTATTCAAAAGAGTGCAAAGGCTCTGAACAATGTGTTGTGCTTTTTCAGCGAGTTTGTCAGAAGTGTGTGTACTTCTAAGTAATCTATTTAACAGGTCACATTCTCCCTTTTATTTGTCTTATCAACGCGTTATACCAGTGACCACATGGAGAATATTGATGGCTACTTAATGAAGTATACCAACCTAGTGACAGGCTGGCAATACAGGTAAGACTTTTCTAAATTTCACCACTAGCACCTGGTTTTACTACATTATTGTTCATATTGTCTTTTATTTATGTTACTTGTAACTATCCTCATATTACAAACTTCTACACACCTACACACCCACACTTAAAAAAATAATGAAAACATGTTCTTTTACTGGAGATGTTTATTTTAAAATTAAATGCTTCCACAAAAAAAAAAAAAAAAAAAGCAACACACTTAAAATTTCCTGCAGCCTACTTTCTTTTGGTTCCTGAAAACAGATTTTTATATCATGTGACTGTAAAAAAAAAAAAAAAAGTGCAAGTTAGAAAGAAAGGAATTAGTCATGTATAAACAAGAACTACAACCAGATGTTAAACCAGTTATGTCTTGTTCTTGCCCTTTGGCGTTTTTTTTTTTTTTTGGTTTAAAATGTACTAATGTTTGGATACATTATAAACATATTTTAAAGAAAGGTGCTAGCTTTACTAATGTTTGTGACAGATAATGCTCAAAACAGGCTGTCGGCCTGTTCGGTTTAATAATCTGCTGCTCATTCTAGTGTGTTTATTCCAGGTTCTTTGTGCTAAACAATGAGGCTGGCCTGTTGGAGTACTTTGTCAACGAGCAGTCGCGTTCGCAGAAGCCCCGCGGCATGCTCCCTCTGGCCGGAGCCGTCATCTCTCCCAGTGACGAGGACTCGCACACCTTCACTGTCAACGCCATCAGCGGGGAGCAGTACAAACTGAGGGGTATGTCGTATCATCCCCATCATTGTTCTGCCATGTTTTCCATTATTTACTGGCAGTCAAGCAGCGCAAACAGAATCAATACAAAGTTAGATCTCACCAGAGAAAACCCCATTTGTTTTATCAGCCACCGATGCCAAAGAAAGGCAACACTGGGTGAGCCGACTCCAGATCTGTACGCAGCACCACACGGAGGCCATGGGAAAGGTATGTCTCAGAATACGGCAAAAGAAAAAGACATGAGGTGTGGTATGTATTAAAGCCATTGTAGAACTGCAGTTTAGTCATTGAATATAACTGGGCATAGGCTGGCAGTATGCTAGTGGACATAGTTTTATGTTTTTCTCCTGATAGCCCAATGGAACAGAGCCAGCAGAGATATTTAGAGCCATAAAATATTAATGTTTGTGTAAAAAGGGGTGGCCTGAATATAAGCATACAAATTGGTATTGATTTTTATATACATTTTCAAGCTACTATCTCCTTTTCTCATACATTACATATCAGTCATTTTAATGAGTGGGTTTTGAGCAGAAAATAAATTGGAAGAACTCTTATAACATAGAAGGTAAAAACTTCAATTCCAGTCTGGGTTTTCTCAGTTAGTTGGTTGTAACCCATAGTTTTCTGTTTTACCAGAGTAACCCTCCACCAAAGTCCCGGAGCTACTCTATGGCGTCCCAAGGCAGCGGTAACTCACCCATGTTGGTGCGCCGGCCCAGTCAGAACGCCGCCTCCTTATTCAACTGGTCACAGGTCCAGAAGGGCTCCAGTATGTACTCCAGTAAGAGGTCCCTCCTGCCTGACCATCTGCTGGACGCCAGAGAGGTACCACCTGTGTTCCTTACCTTACACACACACACACACACACACACACACACAAAATTCTATTATTGTTTTGTGAATATATATATATACAATACAAAAATATATGCAAATTGCAATTTTAAATCTCCTTTGTGGTGCTGAAAAATAAGTCTGGTGATAGCGTGGGCACTCCTCCCCAGTCGGTTGGGCCTTGTACTTGGATCTTTAGACAAAGAGATAATTAAATTTTTACTGATGCTGGCCAGGAAGGCCATTATGTACACTCATTTAAGAGTGGCTTTTTATTGTGGCCTGCCTGCAATAATCCTGCTCTCTAATCAGAATCTTGATATGCCCCACCTGTGAGGTGGGTGGATTAGCTTGGCAAAGGAGAAGTGCTCACTAACAGATTTGTGAACAATATTTGATAGAAATAAGCCTTTTGTGTTTATAGAAAAACTCTTGGATCTTTGAGTTCAGCTCATAAAAAATGGGGGCAAAAACAAAAGTGGTTGCGTCTAAATTTTTATTCAGTTTAAAAAGCATAACCTGTCTTTGTCTAAGAACCAATATTGTTTTCCACATTTGTAATCTGATTTCAATGTGGCACAATAAAAACAGCTCTATTCTTGCTATGTTTGTATACAAATCTGTATTTTCCCAACAATATAACTGCTCTTTTCTTGTTTTCATTTGTAAGTTGACTAAAAACCGTGATAAAATAAAAATGCCCACAAATTTATGGTGAGCAGCGTTTGCTCTGAAAATGCTAGCAACAAGTTCCAGCAGGAAATTCTCCATTACAACATTCTGCCTCCATGTTTAATGTAAAAAAAATCATGTTGCACAACTTCATTGACCCAATTTCTTTGATGCAGACGTTGTCCACAAGAGGGAGTTGTCGGTCTCTATAAAAGGATCCTTTTAAAATATGTTATATAAGAATAAAATAAAAATGAGGACGTGTGTGTGCGTGTACGTACTCCAGGAACTGAGAATGACAGGTGAAGGCTAGATCTTTTTAGGTGCCGTGACAACGTAAGGGGAACCTTGAGGCCAGTGTTGATTAAATACAGCAACAGGATCTGTGAGAGCTGTCCTGTAAACAACAGATCTTAACCACAGAGTTGGAATGGTGCTGCACTGAATGTCTCTCCAGCTCCCAAAGCACCATTTTTATAACAAAAGTGTCTTTACTGTAGTTTTAGTCCTTAACCCATTTTCAAAGCAGTTATTTATATTGATTAACATGCATTTGCTCAAACATGGTTCTAGGGCTTGACCCACAGTTTGAAAAACACTACTCTAGCTCAAGGCTGTAAGCATTAAGCGCTAGGCCGAAAATACTACAGCTTTTAAACTATTTTATTATATATGTAGTGGCATTTTAAAAATTCAAATACGCCACTATAGCAGACAGGGCTTTAGTGTTAGCATGACTCGTACTGTTTATGGTTGTTAATAAAGATTACATAGTTTCAGGGAGTTCAAATGATACCAGATTCATAAAAATCCACATGAAGTTGAATATGGTTACACACATGAACACAGTCAAAAATCCTTTGGTCTGAGGCCCTGACTTGCTTTTACAATGAAAGGCCCCACCTGCCTTACCTGGCTTTAAGTAACAGGCTCCACCAAAAATGAAAACCAATAATTCTACCCAATAAAAATATCAAGATTAATATTTAATTATGATTTAAGTCAATACCATAATCAATTTACTTTTAAAGGACAAACTCAAAAATAGCCTCTAAAATGGATTTAAGTGGCTTTATAAATAATTGCATTGCATTCATGACCTTCTTGTTGTGAGGCCGGAGCGCTAACCACTCTACCACGTGCACCCGCATAATATAATGAGATGTAGAAATGTTTGTCCTTTTTCTGTGCTCCCTCAGATGATGACACAGGCGCAGGGTCAGCACAGAGACCTGATCCAGTGCATTGAGGGTCTGCCCGCAGCCCCCGACCTGTCCCCTTTAGACCAGGACCTGCTGATGCTCAAAGCCACGTCCATGGCCACCATGAACTGCCTCAACGACTGCCTGCACATCCTGCACTTGCAACAGGTGGCCCGACAGAGCGGCACGCTCGGAGGTTAGTGCACCACCTGGCACACATGTAACTTTTTAGCGATGTAGTTTTTGTATGGTTGCATGACATGAAGTAGAAGAGTGAGCCCTTTTTTATTGGACACAGTGGATGCACTCGGTGAACTGATTCTTCACTGTTGTAACCTGAAGTGACAGGGCAACCATCTGATGAGAACACTAGGAGTGTCATGATCTCTACCCAAAATCAAGATCAATTAATTAATTAAATAAAGTCACAACCTCATCACTCCTTGTAATAAAAAAAGTAAAACCTGAGGATGTGTATATATAGTGGTGCCAAACACAAGGAGACAGTGTGGAGTAGAAGCATGTAAAACTGCTGGGGACATGGTAAGGTCTGGCAGCCTTCTTCTTTTTCTAGGGTTTGATTTTTTGATTTCTCGGGAGAGGGACAAATGTATTTTTTATTTTTTTTGTCCTGTTACTGACTTTAAAAGTACATTTTTATAATATATATATATATATATATATATATATATATATATTTATATATATATATATATATATATATATATATTTATATATATATATTTATATATATATATATATTTATATATATATATTTATATATATATATATATATTTATATATATATATATATATATTTATATATATATATATATATATATCATTTTTCCTTCAATATTCTCAGTTGATTCTACTACAGGCATTAGTGTTAAGTCTGTTTAGTCTAACCTAGTGGTGGCCCGTTGGGGTGTTTAATCACGCCCACCAAACATTTACTAATATTTTATTGATAATTTAACACTTCATAAATTATTCCTTTTTCCTTCAATATTCTCAGTTGATTCTACTACGACAGGCTTGAATAAACAGTATAGGCAAAAAAAACATAAGTGAGTTCACTGTGGTGGCCTGGATCTCCACAAGAGTCCCATATTCTAATGTGGCCCTTGGGGAAATATAATTGCCCACCCTTGGTCTAACCCTTCTGTGTTTCCAGAGACCAGGTCAAATGTAATTTACAGGCCACACAAAGTCTTGTTAAAAGGTCACAGGGATTATTTGCATAAATCAACAAAGTGCACAGATGCTGCGCTTTTCCCGTTTATTCATTTCCTGCCATTAAACCAAGTCATTACAGAGGTCATATGACTTATTTTATTGGTGTCTTTATCATCTGCAGAGACTAAACCGTGTGCCGCGTTAGAAGAATTTATTTTTTTTTTCCTGAAATTGGAAATCTGAGATTTTTGACACTGCCCAAAATAAAAAACTCAAAATAACCAAATAAATTAATTTTATTGCACAGCCCTAAGTCATCGCATTAAGCTTGTACTGTTTTAGACAAGTGTTTTATAATGGGTAGACTTTGTCAGGAATGGGTTCCAGAGTAAAACATCGAGTAGTTTTACTAAACTGGGGCGACACTGCCGTCAAGAAAACCACAGTCTGTAAACCGAGCTCTGGGTGAGACGTACACAAGGAACAGGGAATAAAAAAACAATAAGATTTATTAAGAAATCTCGACAAGCAAATCATGACCCTGAAAATTCAAAATGAACTGAATAGTGGGTTAGACCCCTGACAGAAAAAAAAAAAAAACAACTTTTCTCACATTTATTAAATACATCTGGACTTATAAGTGTCACTTTACAACTGCAAATCTGGAAAAGTAAGGGTTTTTATATTATTTAAATGTATTTATTTTGTGAAGATATTAAGTTTAGGGACTCAATAAAACATCTGTAACCTGAGGCAGTATTGTCCAAATCCTAGTTGTGCAGCTGCAGGATCTAGATGAGTTTTTGTTGGCTGGACAGTGGAATTATTGTGCATTATTGATGGGCTGCTGTACCTATTCTTACCACCTGTCCCGGAGGTAATTAGAGCTCACCTCGCTGAAGTATCCACGTGTAAGACTTTGTGGCTCAAGTTAAAGTTAAAGTTTCAACAGAAAACAGGTCAGCAGTCAAAGTGAAAAGCGCGTTGACTCCCTTAAGAGGGCCCCTTTGTTTTTGTTTTTTTGTTTTGTTTTTTAGAAATGTGAAAACCGCACGCTTAATGCCCCTCTGTGTGTTTTTTTGTTTTGTTTTTCACAGCAGATCTCATTACGCCGATGAATATTTCATTAAGCCTGACTCCTTGCGACGGCCAATCAGATTAGAGCTTTCTGCCGATGCACAAGGTCAATTAGATTGAGATTGGCCCACCTCTGAACATGCATAAAGAATCCCTCGGGGTATATCGAGAACAGCGGCCAATCAAACATCGGGGGTGCCTCCTGTGGGCGGTGCCTCATTATCTAGATCCACGGCTGCACTTGGGCTTGCGTTACACTCTCCTGGTTGGGCAGTTTCAGGGAATATCTGTCCGGAGAGCTGTCGAGGGTGCTGTGTGGCCCCCGGTAGCACTCTGTGTCTGTGTGGGTGTGTTTGTGTGAGGGGGCCTAGGGAGGGAGGGGGGGTTACGGGACTATGATGAGCACCTCTGAAGCTGCTTCCGTGCACTCCTCTTCCTCTCCCGCAGCACCCACCATCGACTGGCTGGAGCCCAAACTACCCGACATTCTGAAGAACGGCAGCAGCTCCCTGGGCAGCTTCAACGCCGGAGAGGGCCCGCTGGAGGGGGCCCGGCTGGAGCTGAGCAGTCCAGAGTCCGGCAGCTTCTCAGCGGTAAGACTAAGAGTGTTATCCGTGGTTGGTCAGCGTTTTTTTTTTTTATAAACAAAGGACCAGTTAGTGAGAACAAAGTTCATTACAAATCCTCCTCTGCACGTCAGTTTGAGCCACTTCCAATAGTCTATAAGCTTCAAATAAGTAAACTTTTTGTGCATTAAACAAAGTAGGACCCACATGGCATTGCACAAAACATTGTTACATTTCATTTAAAAGTGGTCTTGATTAGTTTAACAAATGTAAAACTTACTCTGAGTGAGTCCTTGTTGTTCCCTTCAGGAACCGGAAGAGATCAACGCAGAGGATGAGGAGGAGGACTCCTTCTCGGATAAAGAGGAGGACCTGGGTGCGGTGGAGGAGGAGCGCAGCGTCATCCTACACCTGCTGTCCCAACTCAAACTGGGCATGGACCTCACACGGGTAGGTCTAGTTCCCTGTAGTGCCGAGCAAAATGAGTGTTTTGGCTTTTCCTGCTGACTAGACAAGTCGGGTAAAAGGGATGATCTGCAGGGTTTTCATTAAACTTTAACTTATTCTTAAACCAACTGTTCTGTGTCTGTCACAGCTCTCAGAAAACATGAAGTGTAGTAAAACTAAATGACATAAGGCTGGCTGAGGTAATGAGCCACAAGAATTCAATAAATCCAAGTAATTGTTGAAGCTACAATTAGTTGTCAAATTCATTTTTACAATTTATATTAAGTCTGCTGAAAATCAAATTAATCCAGCCCTAACATAGACAGAATTCATGTTTTCATGTGACTAGAGGCACGTCCTGAGTTTACTCTCAGCAAATGTCTTATCAAGAAAGTTACACATTTCCTTATTTAACATAAAAACACATCTAAGCTCACTGTTTTATAATATGACCAGACTTCCATCACTGATTAGGATTAATAATTCTATAATAATAGACTCAGCTCTCCTGTCTGACTCTGTCTCTCAGCTTTTTCTAGACAAGAAAATGCATTTGATGTAGAAGTCTTTTATTTACTGATGCAACTCATTCCAGCTCACTGCCTGCACATCAAAAGATCTTTTTCCATGCTTCTGCAAAACCTAAACAAAGAAATGATGATGGTATTTTCTCACACTTGAGAAAATCAGAACTACGCCAATGTGAGTCACAGTCACTGAATAATTTGCTCCAGTAACTTGTTGCTTTAATTACACCCAGTCCTTAAGAAAACCTTGAGCACCAGAACCAGGCCGAGATGAAGACACTTTATCTTCAGTGTCAGGCTCTTCTAGTATTTGGATACACTCCTCTTTGGTTTCTGATTTATCACTTATCTGTGACTTACCTCACATGATCCAGCTCTGATCCTAGGGTCACATCCAGACCATGTCCAGCGTCACCGCTGTGACACACAGGACACTTAAACTCTGCAAACTTTGCTGCAACAGTGCTTCATTTACAAAGCTTCTCACAAAGAAAGTTCTTCTTAAGCCCTACTTAGGAAGGATTTTGGCATTCATCAATCCACACAAAGGTCCATTTCAGCTTCTACATTGTCCCTTGTATGTGGTTGTGCGCTGATGGTGCTGGTCTGTGCAGGTGGTGCTGCCCACGTTCATCCTGGAGAAGCGCTCTCTGCTTGAGATGTATGCAGACTTTATGTCACACCCGGATCTGTTTGTGTCCATCGCTGACGGCAGCAGTCCAGAAGACCGCATGGTGCGCTTTGTCGAATACTACCTCACCTCCTTCCACGAGGGCCGCAAGGGTGCCATCGCCAAGAAGCCCTACAACCCCATCATAGGCGAGACCTTCCACTGCTCCTGGAAACTCCCCAAGAGGCCAGAGTCCAGAGAGTCATCGTCTGGCAGCTCTGAGTCCAATGCGCCACAGGAGTATGAGCAAGTGCGCTTCGTAGCAGAGCAGGTGTCCCATCACCCCCCTGTGTCCGGCTTCTACGCTGAGTGTCCAGAGAGGAGGATGTGTGTCAACACTCATGTGTGGACCAAGAGCAAGTTCATGGGCATGTCCATCGGGGTGTCCATGATCGGAGAAGGTCATTAAACATCCTTGACTCTTCATGCTTGTGTCGTCTGAGCTGTGTCTTAAAGCGTCTGTGTCTGTTTCAGGATGTCTGTATTTGCTGGAGCATGAAGAGGAGTACACATTCACGCTGCCCTGTGCATATGCTCGCTCCATCCTCACTGTGCCCTGGGTGGAGTTGGGAGGGAAGGTCAACATTAGCTGCGCTAAGACGGGCTACTCAGCCATCATCACCTTCCAGACCAAACCTTTTTACGGCGGGAAACTGCACAAGTATGTCCTCTGTGTGTTTATCTTGATCCACCTCTGTCTTTTCTATCTAACACTACCTCTGTGTTGTTGTTCCAGGGTGTCGGCGGAGGTGAAGCACAACACCACCAACGCTGTGGTGTGTCGCGTACAAGGCGAGTGGAATGGCACTCTAGAGTTCAGCTATTCCACTGGAGACACGAAGGTCATGGACGTAACCAAGCTGCAAGTCACTAAGAAACTGGTGCGACCCATCGAGAAGCAGGGACCTACTGAGTCCAGGTCAGTGAGCAAACCTTCCCTTCTGATTTTTCTCTAGAAGAAGTGTACATTTTGTCCATATCATGTTGTTCCCAATGTGTCAGACGCCTGTGGCAGCACGTGACCGAGTCTTTGCGGCAGAAAGACATCGAAAAAGCCACAGAGCACAAGAGGATTTTGGAGGAAAGACAGAGGACGGAGGAAAGACACCGGGTCGAGACGGAAACTCCATGGAGAACCAGATACTTTGAAAGAGAAGTATGTTAACAAGTATTTCTTTTAAATATATTTTCAGTTGGCTAAGACCCAGAAAAATAAACCATACTGACTTCACTTGTCTCCTCTGTGTCTCTTCTTCTAGGGCGAAGGATGGATCTTCAACAAACCACTTTGGAAAAACTCTTTAAAATCCTAGTTTCTTCAGCGGTTTTGGATGTCAATAGTGTATATTCAGGAGTGACTGTGGAGGTGCACTGAACTACAGATGAATGAAACACACAGAGGGGGAGGGGATGCACAGAGGCGTTCCCGCCCATGACGTTCACCGAGCCTCCAACTTCATGCTTTTGTGCTGTAGACGATTTTTTTTTTTTTTGGTAATGTTTTTTTTTGCAGTCGATGGTACTATTCCCACAGCCTTAAGATGATCAGAACAAAAGTTTGGTCCTGCTTAACTTTAACTTTGAGCTTAACTTTCAAACTGTGGTTTCATATATTCTCAAACAAAACAGAATAAAAAAAGCTTCATTGGTAAAAGCCCCAAAGTGGATGTCCATTTGCTGTATGTATATATGTGTGTAGGATTAATGAATGAATTAAGAAAATGGCTGACAGCATCTACGGTCGTAACTCTGCAAAATCTTTGATCATGAAATTTTCTACATTTTGATTGGAAACCCTTTAGATGCATGATATCCATCTGTTCTGTCTCAGCTCTTAACCAAATGATTGTTTTATAATAAACACGATTTCTTTCATGTGTATTATCCCACTATACTATACATTAATTGCTCTTATTTTTAGAGCCTTTTGTATAAAGATTGTAATGTCTGGCTCCAACAGTGTTTTCTTTAAACTGTACTGTGATGGACGCGGTTGATAAGCTACTCCCTCCATGTCTCGGTGCCTTATGTCACTTTTTCTGTATGTCTGTCTGAAATATCCCAAAAACATAAGGGCCCATGTGTTATTTGTGTGTTGAATTTTTTTTTGTGTTAGTGCTTGAGAGACTGAGCACTTCTGTTTTAGGTTGTGACATCTTTCTTGGTTTGGAATTCTCTGGTTTTGTTGCTGACCTAGGAAATGCACTGATATTAAAGGAAACCAGATGTAAACATGAATATGTGTGATTAAAAATCTAATAAATAGCATATCACTTAAATAAAAATTTACTAAAATGTCTTACTGTTTGAACTATATATATATGATATGAAACTTGTATTTTTTTTTTTTATTGAAGCTATTGTCAGCCGTGGATGGCCGGGGCTAATCTCAAAACAAAAGAAAACCCTAAAACCATTCCAGAGGTGGAAATAATGTACGTCACAAAAATCAGTTATTAACTAAGCTGTAGGACTATTGGGGAGCAGTTATAAGGATTGATAGATAAATATAGTGTAACATTTAAATAAATCCAGGAATCTATTAATGATAGTTTTTGCTGCTGTATTTTCACAAACCGAAGTAATGTAGGCTACAGCTCCGGAATACAGCACAAGAGAACTAATAACTCAACCTTAAGCAGGAATAGTATTAATTTAATAAATTAATATAAGAAAAAAAATTGAATAGAACAGATCTAATGCTATATCCCGATGCATTTTATACATTTATAAGGCTAGATGACATTTTTAGCTGATATAGGGTGAGTCAAGCAATGGCACCAGTTCAATAACTACATTTTTTTTTATGTCTAAATTTAATTATCTACAATTCCCTAAATAAAAATATGTCTTTGTATATTGACCACACAACACACAACCACCTTTCATTTAGCATTTATGAAGAAAAAAAATGACATTACATACAGACCATATATAATTTGGTATAACAGGTCATAAAAAAAAATTAGGTTACAGCTATTCATTTATGAGTACAGTAACATGAATAATCCATATATTAATGACATTTGTTTGCTTTATTACTGTGCAAAACAAAATATACATATCTACTGAATGTGTAAGAAGTACAGTATCAGCGAATGGGCCCCATAGTGAGAAAAACTTCCTATAAATACTTTTATTTTTGCATGTATTGACTTACAGTGTAAATCTGTCTTACCCTGTTAGTATAGATAATTTGCTGGTGTTTTTTTTTTTTGCACAGAATACCAATAAAACATGAAGTTACGGCTTCTGTCTTACAACAGTATATACATCAAATCCGAGGATCACTCAAAAAAAAAAAAAAAAATTTCAGTATTTATAAAACAAAATAAAGGGAACATGCTAATTTGATTGACAATGTATTAAATATTAAAAAATAACGTTATAGTTCTTGATGTGGTTGATTTTCTTGGGAAAGTCACACATCCACTGTTTTTTTTCCATTCATCATTGTCCAAGTATTCATGGGTTTCAAGTGATCCTATCTTGTGAATGGTCAAAAGTCATAATGGCATCCATAATAAGATAAGGTCATGTGACTGAAACCCATGAATTGTCAAGGCTTCTAAAGAGACTAAAATAACTGCTTGAACAAAAAGCTAAACAAAAATAAAAGTTGTCTGAACGAGAAATCCACCGCAACGTCTTCAGTTAGACTACATTACCCAAAATGCCACAGGGTAAGGATGGATTCTCCAACATCACTGTCGTTCCTCCCATACTGAAGCTGGTTCGAGCCTTATGTGTACCGCTTATGTTGATGCATAGACAGTAGAAGAATAGTGGAACAGTCAACAATGATATCACCAAGTGGAGCCGAATATTGACCACATTTGGAAAAAGTCCATAGTTAGCTGGTGCCTTTGTAGTGATGCAGTGAAGTACCATTCTTCATAAGGCAAAAGGGGAGAAGGGTGAGGAAGGATGATGCAGTAGCGGAGTCTGTCTTCAGTACAATAAGGATTTGAAGTGATCTAAAAAATAAGCTAGCAAGTTTGGCTAACGGTGACAATGCATAGCCGGACTTCCATAAAACCTAGGTCTGTGCTCAGGAAGCCACTAGGGACAGATTCTGAAGTCATGTCCACACTGAAGACGGTATCTCCAAAAACATTTATCTGTGCATTTTGGCCTCTGTTTACAAGCAAACAATTGTTTAGTTCACAGATAAGGCACCCTTCACAAATGTTCAGCAATTAAGTTTAGCACGCCGTTCACCTATAGATGCAGGAAACAGAGCTTTTTCTTGTTTCAGGACAATTCACACATGGTTCTTACTTAGTAGCCCATGAATTAATAACGAATATTGAAATATGGATGTTTATCATTGTCTTGTGGAAAGAGAGATTTTGTAAAACATTCTTTTTAATGCATCTTGGAAAGATGGAAATCAGACATGTCACAACAAACCCCAGAGAAAGACCTGATCTTTGTTGGAAATCAAATTCAGTCCAATATATGATTAATTTATAATATAATCATTAGAATAAGCAGGGTAAGTTTCTTAAATGCTCCACAATAGAATATTTTTTTAGTCAGTGCCAAACCCACATCACAAAAAAAAAAAAAAAAAGTTTTAAAACGGCATGTTTGGTGCTGGTGCTCTATGACTACATAGAACACAAGAATAAAAGTTACTCTGTTGGCTGCCATACTCCACGGTTGTTTTCAGATCATATTTCTGTGCTCATGTAAGGTTTCAGAGATTCTCTTCATGTGCAAGATGCAACTAAAATCGTGTGTCAAAAGTCAAAGTCAAAATGAATAATGCAACGGCCAGTGTCAGTATTCTTCCACTGCCTCTGCACCAAACTGTAACTTCTATGACATTGTATTTGCTTTTGGACTCACTGTGTAGGAATTTCAAGTTTTGCCTGCATCTTTAACACAAAGACTCCACGGTGTAGCCACACAACACAGAAGCTTACAAACAGATGGGAACATATCGTGGTCCCCTTTACGTTCTGACCAAAATATGGCACGTTGGCTGTTCTCTTAAAAAAGAAAACACATAGCAGCTGCTCTAGATGCTTGTGCACAATGTGTTTTAGTGTCACACAATACTGCAGCCACCGCAGACGTCCATTTTGTGTCATCATTCAATCACTGTTGATGCAAAAAGAAGGCACGTTGCTGTTTTTTCAGGTTTTAAAAAAGGACTGTTCTACTTGTAAAGTGCTGTCCAATTGTTAACACTGTCTTGATTTCTCTCTAAAATTGTTAAAAGTCACCCACAGAATTTTGACATAGTGTGATTTCTGACAGATAAGGCGAGCCATAATGCTACTCCGGAAGGTTTCAAAGGCAACACAGTACGCTTTCCACCGTCCAGTCAGTTTTTTGTTTTTGCATGTAAACCTTTCCAGAATCTCCCTCGGTCCATCTCACTGAATCTATGTTCAGTACCAGTCCAGGATTTATAGCTGGTAAATTGAAAAGGAAGCAGTCTTTTAAAGCAGAAGCTCTCGGGAGGGGAAGATAGGGGCTGCGTACTGTGAAGGAAAAAGGTTTCTTCCAGGCAAAGAAAAAGCAGGAGCCTCGCAGCTGCAGTGTGTGGAGTTTTACGTTTCCGAGCTGAGGAATAAAAACGGGAGCTGCTCTGTTAGCTGGCGGCCGCTTGGTGCTTGAGGACCGTGTAGACGTTGTCCACTTTGCTAAGCCTCTCAAAGAATGGGATGAGGTCCAGCAACTCTGTGTCGGACATGTCGTCGAACCATGAGGCCACAGGAACCTAGAGAGGGCACATTTTCCAATAATGAAAATAGGTCAAACTTTTTAGTGGTCTATCTTGGAAAACACACAACACAATCTTGCATGAAGGTTTAGGACAGGGTCAATATCTTCAATACCTGGTGTCGAAACACACTTTAACCACCAAAGACACAAAGGTCCTGTATTGAGCGGCTGTGACACAGTGACCACAGTTTGCTGACTCCATGTGTGGCAGGAAATCTCTTTGGTTGACAACAGTGACTCATTTTTTTTTTTTGGTTAACTTATCATCTGACCTAAATCCATTAGGTTTGTTCACAGTCAACAGCAAGTCCCTGAGGGGCCCAGGACGGCAAAGAAAGAAGGGGTGTGAGGCGTGGAAACGCACCATCAAAAACAATGCACTTTAAAAGCCTTATGTAGGCTACGAAAATGTTCAGAGATATTAATTAATAGCAGCCGCTTATGCTCAGGGAATTATTACCCTAACCATTTATTACTGCAATAAATAGACTGGACTCACGCACTCTCCTGAAACAACATTAAAGAATGTTGACCAAACATTTTTAGAGTGCATTTATATAGTATTGTTTTCATATTTGTTTGACTAAACTCAAATAGTAATGAGTGTGAGCAGTAGAAGAGCCAGTCAGTCTTAATATTTAACTAAACGCTCTAAAACAGACAGACATGTTCAAAGTCCGGCCCAGGGGCCAATTGTGGCCCAAGATGAGATTTTACGCAGCCCTCAGCTTTAGTAAATCTTAGGTTTAACTAAAACTTGTACTTGTGGAGACTGTTAGCCTTTGTAAATTTTACTTTCATCAAATGTGTCCCACTTTGCAAAATGTTTGGACAACTCTGTTCTAAAGCTCTCTATACTGCTCAGCATTGACAGTGCCTTTCCAGATGGAAGCTGTCCACATTAGCCCCATACCGTCAAAGAAGAGTTGTTGCACTACTCGAGGTCTGACATTAGTACGCCTGCTTCCACTAACCGCATTGTCCGGGTGGAAGATGTACGACGCCGGGGAGTTGTCCACGATGATGACCTTGTTGAGGTCGCGGCCCAGTCGGCTCAGGTCCTTGACATAGTTCCCTCGGTGGAAGACGCAGGACTCTCTGAAGAGACGGCAGCGGAAGGCCCCCCACTTGTCTAGCAGATCGGAAACGGGGTCTGCATACTGCTCCGTCGACAGTGACATGAGATAAACAGGCATTTTCTACTTGAACCAAGAAATTTAACTTTTCAACATTACAGAATAGACACAGGATAGACACAGGGTTTAGGCATTACTGAAATCATATTATCATGTATTTATTGTGAAGAATAGTCTTGAATGGAAAAGGTAGTTATGGACGGATGGAAGTACAAGTTTTAGCATAAGTGGGTGGAAAAAGGCAGTTTTGTGCACCTTGGCTAAACTGGCAGTGAACAAAACACACTCGAACAGCTCGCCCATCCTCTTGAGGAACTCGTCGACGTGTGGCCGCTTCAGGACATACACCTGCAACAGAGGAATCCTTTAGACACAGCTTCCATTATAAAACGTGTCGCTACAAACTTTAAAACGCCTGAGGAGCTGTAAACTGTAGCTATTTATCATGCACATATTCAGCTTAATGAAAAAATGAGTGCAGTCTGCCAGGATTCGAGTCGGCGATGTGGGGGTGGCAGGCGGGCAGCTGAGGGGCATCGCTCCTGAACCAAGTCACCCGGAATAGGCTGGGCTTGTCTGAACAAACCTATCCTGGATTACTTGAATCAGGCTCGAACCCAGTTTTAAATCCTTTATTTCAAAACAAACCACAGGACCACAAATATGAATCAAATGACGAGCATGGTCGTAAATATCTGGGTTAAGATTTGTTACCTGGTGTACTGTTCCATCTATTTCCACAGGAATGATGAAATCAGCGTTGTTCACAGGCTGTTGGAATAAATGTTAAGTTTAGTGAAGAAATATGTGAATGTCATGTCATGAAGAAAAATCTTGACCAAACATTTTTTAGAGATTGCATTTATATAGCATGGTTTTCATATTTGACTATATTCATATACAGTAGTATCGAGAGCGTGAACCGTAGAAGAGCCAGTCAGTCTTTTTATTTTACTAAATGCTCTAAAATGGACCTGTCCAAAATCCGGCCCGGGGGCCAATTGTTGTCCTCAGCTTCAGTAAATTTACTGTTTATGGCCACAACAGCAGCAGAAATGTACAAACAGGTTCAAATCCAAACTAAAACATTTCCAAATCCAACTAAAACAAGTCCAAATCCTTCTGAAACTTGTTCAAATTCAACTAAAACCTTTTCAAATCCAAAAAAATCATGTCCAAATCCAACTGAAACCTGTTCCAATCCAAATTAAACCTGTTTAAATCAAGTTTAAACAGGTTAGCTTTGATGCTAATGCTATTTTGCTAGCAATGACATAGCCATGCCATGGTCCTAACTGGTGAACCAAGTCTATGAAGGATTACTCCAAAAGAGGACAATAAAATGGTAGAAATGGCTGATTACACAGTAAAAAATAATCTGATGCAAAAATTAACAACACTAGGCTCAAAAGGAAACATGCTTTATACTTGTGTAAATGTGTCTTAAGGATGGATGTATTAAATATTGCAGGGCAGACCATTTGTCTTTAAGTTTCTTGAATAATCAAACAAAACCAATATTTCTGTAATATTTTACTAAGACTTAGACTTGTATGAAAGTTTTGGTCATAGTTTGGTACATTTCTTCTTGTTTACCCAATCGTCAAATTGTCAGGTTTTAAGTAAAAAATGTAAAGATGCTGGACAATGTAAATACACGCCTGAGACGTGTCTGAGTCAATACATATCAAATTTGCTAAGTATTAACCGATAACACAAATCCCTGGATATTAAAGTAGATAGAAGCTGTTTAAGACTCTTCCAAGAGGTCAGCCATAATATGTTCTAATACACACAGTATCCTATAGAGAAGCCCAGTATAACACACAACATATTAACTCCTGTGTGATAATGTCCCCAACAAACCATGTGCCAAACCAAGTTTATGCTAATGCTCGCCAATATTTTTTTATTATTATTTACAGCACATTAATAATAAATAATTTAAATAATTAAAATTAAGACTGACTCAGAGTAGATGTATGCTATACAAAACAACATGGTCAATCCTCCACATGCAAGAGTGGCCGGTACATTACTATAAACTGAATACTTTTGCTCTGGCCTCACCTTAAAAGAACTGTGGACTAACGTCTCATCCAGATCTATCACCACACAGAGCTTCCCCGAGTCTTTGGACTTGACTGGAGGCAGCAGAGGCTTCGCCTGGATCTGGAAAACAACAGTTAAAACCAGGAAAGTCTTAGGTTTAGGTAAGATATAGGGATGCACAATAACTATCAGACGATCATTTTTAAATTGGTACAAAAATTAAATTTTATCCGATAAGTAGTACCAATATTACAGAGCTCTAGACTGCAACTAAAATGGTTGTATATGTGAGTGAATACTTGACATGGTAGCATTTGTGCTCTGTCAAAACTACACTGTCTGAGTTATGGCTGTTATTGAGCCCTAGAGGAAAGGTCTGTCGAGTGTGCAGTTGTTTACAGAAATTGCAAAAAAAGATCCAGTCTATTTTAGACGAGGTGCTGTTGAGGAAAGTTAGGAGCGAGCTGTTTAAATCTAATCTTTACTAGACACCAGGTGTTTACTTTGAACATGCTTCATGTTGAGCCATACACAGGGCTCCACAATGGAACCCAGCGTTAATACAAAAAATAATCTTGTTGAACATAAAGACCATGGAGACTTAAATACAGCAAATAAGATTATGTACAACTTGTGTTAATGCCCTCCTCAGATTATGTTTAATCTGCTGCAGTTATTACCAGAATAACAAAATAATTAATATTAGAGATGCTCCGATCAGCATTTTTGGGGCCGATCACTGATCACCGATCACCAAAATCATGATCTGTCGATTGCCGATCACTGCCGATCACAGAATAGCAGGGGAATGGGAATCTTTTATCTATAATCATGCAGAGTTTGCACCATTTGTAGAAATGAAACTAACTCTAAATTAACTGTATTGAGAAAAAAAAGAACTGTAGACGGTTGGTTTAGTTTCTCATACTCTGCATATTCAGTTGTATGGCGTGTTCTAAGATGCCTAATCATGTTAGTGGTGTTAAAATGACGTTGCTTGCTTCCACCTTGAGGGAATTCATCACGACATACATTGCAAACGGCTAACTTTTCGTTCTTATCGGACACTTTGAAAAACCTCCAGACGGAGAGCTCATGTTGCCACTGACAAGCTCCGCTCTGCTTTTTTTTGCGATCGGCTATTTTTAGTCAATATCGGCCGATCATGATCGGTGGCCGATCAATCGGAGCATCACTAATTAATATAATAATGAACAATGAATAAAAACATGGTCTGTGGGTTTGTAGCCTGTAACACCTGTCCAACACAAGGCCCGGGGGCCAGAGCTGGTTCTTTATCTGTCCCACACAGGCTTTAGGTGAACACAGTTTACTGACCTTTGCTATAGGCCAAATTATTATGTAAAGCAATTAAAAAAGGGCTTGAAGGAAATATATCTTTAAGTAATTTGGATACATATTTTTTCTTTCCGTGCATCTCTAGTAAGATATAAAGTAACACGCACCTTGGATACCGTCCCGTTCTCCTCCACCAGCAGAGGAGCGTTGTTGTTGACCGGCTGCGGTTCAGGCTGGTCCCGGCACAGACAGCAGAAAAGGCTGGAGAAGAGGCCTCGACTCCGGGGCTTTTTAGTCGACAGAGAGGGGGACGATCCTGCACGGGACAGTCAACAGTCAACACTTCATTTAAAAGACGATTAGCCCATTCTTTGGTCACTTCTTTTCTAGTCTACTTTGAATCTTCTTTAAGAACAAAAAGAAGACTGGAGTTGAACACAAAATGAAAAAAAAGTATGCAAGGTTAAACTAGTACGGGGCGCAGTGGCTAGTAGAGCGGTCGTCCTTCAACCGGAAGGTAGGTGGTTCGATTCCCGCTCTCCCCACAGTTTATACTGTCGTTGTGTCCTTGGGCAAGACACTTAACCCACCTTGCCTCCAGTAGTGTTCCAGTAACAGTAACACTGGTGAATGGAACCTTAATGTAAGTCGCTTTGGATAAAAGTGTTAGCTAAGTGACTAACACTTCACAGCAAGAAGGTCGTGAGTTCAAAACCCGGCCGACTCAAACATTCTCGGCCGACTCCTGCCTTTCTGTAAGGAGTCTGCATGTCCTCCACATGTTACCGTGGGTTCTCTCCGCGTACTCCAGCTTTCTCCCACCGTCCGAAGACATGCATGTATAGGTTAATTGGCAACTCTAAAGGGTCCCTAGTGAATAAATGTGAGAGTGAATGGTCTCTAAATGTCAGCCCTGCGACTAACTGGCCATTGTCCAGGGTATACCCCGCCTCAGGCCCACAGCTGCCTGGATAGGCTCCAGTCACCCGCGAACGGGACTAAGCGGTAGAAGAAACAAAAATGTGATGCGTGTGTGTTATGAAGGGGAGAGTTGTCATACCTATTGTACCTTTAATATTGGAACTAGAATCGAATCAATTATTTGCAGTTTGTTCTACTTTTACCATCTTTCATTGAAATAAAACAAGTCTATTTTTCTATGGCGAGAAAAAGACTGACAAAAATGTATGAGCATGCCATCAAGGATTATTTCCTTATAGTTAAGCACAAACGTGAATAAAAAGTAAACATTTGCCAATCAGTTTTAGCCTCTGTGCTGAATATGTTGTGTTATGAACAGTACCCAACTGATGACAACAGTTTTATGAAAGGCAGTAAAAGAGCGCCCCGGATGTTACCCCATACTTGTATCATGTGACCAGCTCCTCCTGGAGACACACACAAGCCAGGGGGCTCTTGCATAACCCACTTAGTGTTGTTCTCACCACTTCCACTCAGAAACATGAAGCTTACAGCACTGTAATCGCAATTTTAAAAAGGGTCATACGGTCCATTAGATAGTACAATCATGGCGTTACTGGGAACAGTGATTAGTGAGAAATGCAACTAAACATTCCCCCTGGTAACAAGCCTTTGACCGATAATAACACTTCCTGTATTTAAAAGTACAATTTAACCATTCATTTCATTCATTTACTTCCACTTAGTCCCGTCAGGGGTCGCGGGTGAATGAAACCTTACCCAGCAGCTTTAGGCCTTAGGCTGGGGGGTACACCTGGACAATGGACAGTTAGTTGCAGGGCTCACATCTAGACAATTTAACCAATCAGAAGAAATTTTTAGAATTAAAATTTCCAGGAATGCTTTTTATATATTTATATGTATATAAATATATAAACATATATATGTTATATATGAGACAATTCCACTAGGATTTCCTGAAGACGGATTAGTTTGAGGCAGAAGTTAAGAGTTTGTTTTTCAAGAAGACTATATATAGCTAATAATACTAATAATCAGTATAATATATATGGAGGCTAGAAAGGGCATGAAATTCACAAAATTAACTTTATCCACATTAAAGCTACGGTAGGCTGTTTTGGGGGTATAAGGTAAAGCTATTAGCTAACCAGTCTTTTTTGCAGAATATTAATATGATCAACAACTATATATGAATTAACAATCAAAATCAACAGAAACAGGAAATACAGGCCATGCAAGAACTTTCAAAAAGGACAAAGCAGATTTTATTTCCTGTTTATGACTTGTATCACTAATACTTGAACTACCACTAATTATTTGCAGTTTGTTCTACTTTTGTCATCTTTAATTAGACTAAAATAAGAAGGCCTACACAACTGACAGGTGTAAGTTGAACATTTAATAAAATTTCAGTAGAATATACATGTTTTTTGATTGAGCTTAAGGTGCATGGGGTTTAAAATTCCTGCCTAAAGGGACTAAAGAGAAGAAAATTAATGAATGATCGAGCATACTTATTGTATGCTAAGATGCTTAAAATGCCTGTGTTAGCATTTCTGAATGTGGTTAAAGTGGCCCCCTGGAAATATCTAATGATAATTTTCAGACAATTAATTGCAGTAAGCCAATAATACACTAAAATGAAAAAGTTATAAACTGGGAGTCATTTTGGTTGTAAAAATGTTTCAATAATTAAAAATGGAAAGGGGTCAAAATTAACCATGGTAGTACCTCTTTTGTGAAAATGAAATTCCAGTTTATATTGCACAAATAATTACAAAGTAGATATTGTTGAAATTGTGAAATAGTAGCTCTTTAATAAACCTGCCATTTTGACCCCTGTGTTAACTGTCGAACTACCCTTTTCTAAAACTGTACTGTTATGTTTTTACAGTTTTATGTAAAACCTTAGACTGATCTTACTTTAGTGTATCTTAGTGACACTTTCACAAGACGAGCTGGTTTAAGTTCCCCTTTGCCGCGGGACATTAACTGCGGTCATTATACCCCGGGCTCTGGGCCTCCGTGCCAGTACACTCTCTTTCACCCACTCCTCAGACGTGATTGCGTTACCAACACGGCGTCCTCTGTTATCCCAGTCTTTTACTCGCTCTCACGCCTATTTCAGTTGGATTCAGGGGTAATTCCAAGCCCGCCTGACCCTGTGCTGGCCCCGTCTGCTTGGGCCAAAACAGGAAGAGGAAACAGAAGGGTATCGGCCGAGGAAGCGCTTCACTATGGCTGAAGTCTCTGTCATAGCCTCTGTACATCTGCAACACTGCTACAGATAAACATAGAGAATAAACTGTGGCTATTTGTGTTGAATGGAGAAGGCGCACACATAATAGATATAAAAATATTTAGCAATAGCCTATAATGAGATACAATAGCATTCAACTCAGTCTTCACTCGTGACCACATTGTGACGCAGCCTTACATTCCAGAACTGTCTCTAGGGAGACTCAGCTGATGTTTTTACTTTATCCTAAGTCAAAGGCTTTTTGTATTGTATGGGCTGAAAAATATATTATCACAATACAATGCAGAATCTCTGCTCAATTTCCCAAGAGCTTGTTGTGGGGCTCCCTTTACCCGTGCTTGTTTCTTGTGTTAAGGACTGCCATTTGCTAACGCTAGCATGTTGTTTTCAAACAAGTTATTGAATGACTTGAGGCGGGATCCTCCTCACATAACTTTGCCATTGCATGCGTTGCATATTTAAATCCAACTGTCTTCTACTGAATCCGCAAAAGATGAAGCGACTGCTCCAGCACTGAACCTATAAGCCTTTGCTCTGCATTGGTGTGCATGCCCAAAAGTGAGTGCTGCTGCGTTCAGGTGCACTACGGTGTCACAGGCACAAACTGGTACTGTAGTATTGGCTCTACACATCGGGTATTTTTTCCTCATCGAGCCAATGCCGATGAATACATTTTTTTACTAAAAACACACATATTGGCCGATAACAATATTAGCACTGATATATTTTCCATCCTTAGTAATGAATATTTGTGAATGTATTAAAAAACAGTCTCGAGGCTGTCATTGGTCGGACTGGAACCAAAGCGTGGCAAAGCGTCAACATCAGGTACATGGGCTGCATGTATCTATGATTAATCTAGATATTTACATTTATTTATTATAATTTTATTTATTACATCAATTTTATATAGCGCTTTTCCGGGGACGGAAAGACGCTTTACATATCAATTATTCATTCACTCTACAGTCACACACTGGTGGTGGTAAGCTACATCTGTAACCACAGCTGCCCTGGGGCAGACTGACAGAGACGTGGCAGCCATTCCGCGCCTACGGCCTCTCCGACCATCACCAAATACATTCACTAAACATTCTTACACATTCATACGAGGCAAGGTGGGTTAAGTGTCTTGCCCAAGGACACAACAACAGTATGAACTGTGGGGAGAACGGGAATCGAACCTTCCGGTTGAAGGATGACCGCTCTACCACTGAGCTACTGTGGTAGTGGTTGACTATATGTAAATTTACATTTACATTTAGTCATTTAGTTGACGCTTTCATTCAAAGCGACTTACATTAAGGTTCCATTAACCAGTGTTACAGCTGGAACACCACTGGGGGCAAGGGGGGTCTCGCCCAAAGACACAATGACAGTATGAACTGTGGGGAGAGTGGGAATCGAACTGCCTACCTTCCCTCTAGATATATATGCAAAGAACTTCATGTATTGCAACGTTTTGGTCTTCTATGTGATGGACATTTACTTTTTGTCTTTGAAAATCATCATCTAAAGAAAGTCCTAAATCAAACTCTGGTGCATCCAACTGAAAAAATAAAAAGATATTGGATTTAGCCATGGTTTATTCCTACATTTAGTCCTAGTTTTGATCTTTTTAACCCTGCTTTAGTCCATGTTCAGTCTTTTTGATTTAGTTTCTCCTTTGACGAGTGAAAGTTAGTCCAGAGCCTTTTATTTCTTATTTACACTAAATTAGAATCTGTTTGACAGTTTATTCTTTTGAGGGGGGGCATCTAAACCGCAAATGATATTGTCATCACAATATTCAACAGTTAGTAATAGTCAATAGTTTAATCACATACTGCTGTCTGAATAGTGTATGAATATTAATATTGTGATGAAATATTTCAGACATATATTGTGCTTGGGATACTTTACAGAAAATGATTAGAAATTGATGAAGCAATTAAACCAAAGCATAAACACATTAACAACTGAACTTGACCGTAACGATGTTGAATATTGTATAATAGCAAAAGCTTCACAATATTATTGTGGACTGTCATGAGTAATTCTTTATGGTAGCATTCCAGAAAAAACCCTCTATATTACAGTTTGACCGCGGTGAAGAGGCAAAAAATCTTTCTGTCCTAGCGACCTCAGTCCTGAGCGAGAAAGTTAAGTTGTAAACGTTTTTATTTTTATATCACAATAAAAACTGTACTATGGACTATTGTTGTAATGCCAGTTTTTGATGTTGTAACTCGGGCTTATTTTAGAAAAACATGCAAGATTGTATAACCATTTTGAATATTGCAATTTTAATAATGGTACAACCTTTGTACGATGTTTAACTAATAAAGAAATACAAGGCTCTGGACTAACTTGGACCACAACAAGTCATAATGCATTCTGCCGGAATAATACTAATTCACATTACGTTGAAAATATTCCTAAAGGTCACGTCCTTGTGGCAAAATGGTGTGTTTGCACTGTAAATGAGCTACTTGCTTATTCATTGAGAATTAATGTGCGTCAGATAGCCACTTTTTACTGAATAGACACAACTGCAGTTACGTCACTAATGGTCAATTGCTAACATCCCTAAAATACACGTTTCCATTTCTGTTTTGAATATATCTTTCCTTTTAAAAAGAGTTTTAGTGTTAACACAATATTTAACACTGATATTCATGACCTTGTTTTGACTAACAACGTGCAAGCCTACAGTGAATTGTGCCATTTATTACTGACCAATAGCATCAGCTAAAAAGAATTCCTCTGCTCTTAATTACTCCTCAGTTCCTCTCATGTCATTCCTGGAGTTCTTTTTTCACTCCCTCTTGACCTTATCTTTCACAATATCCACTCCCTACAGTTTTATTCAACTCCTTCATCACAGAAGCAGGTGCTGACTGTGTAAAAAAAAAAAAGATAAAACACAAGGCGTGCACTATAGTAGTATATTTGTAAAAGACACAGTATTAAGATAAGGAGCTTTTTTTTGGCTGAGAAAACTATACTGTGGTTTGACACATTCCTCTGCGGTTGTTCTCGTTAGAAACAGGTTTAGAATACAGGTTAAAGGCAGAACAGTGCTCCAGGGTGAAATTAGCTCCACTCATATGGCAGCCTCAAGAGGGTCTCTGTTGATGAAATCTAGGTGTCAAAACATTTTGGATATGCAACACCGGTAATGAGTGATATTAATGTAGGATACAAAGGTTATTCAGGTTGTTTTTTGGGGGGCATTTGAGGCTGCATTTTTATTTTATTGTTTTTAGCAAAACAACTTATCCACACAGCCCCAAAAGCAGGCAAGGGACCTCTCCTGTAAGTAAAATTGGACCATTATTATTATACTAGTACGTTGTACCAAAATTAAGTTTAGAACCTACCGTTAGCTTAGTTGTTGCAACATTCAGTTTCAAAAAGGAAATTATTTCAACTTTGTTAAACATTACATCATTGAATTGATAGTATTTATTTGCGTTTCACGTTGCCTTCCTTTTCTCTGTTGATGTTGAATAAATGACTTCAAATACTGTTAATTTAATCACGTAATGTTTTGATGTGAGATATAATAATGAGGTGGAGATGATTGCTGTCCTTGCGGCTAGGCTACAGCTAAATTTCAGTTTGATGAAAAAATGGAAGGGTTTTATTTATCTTATTATAAAAGAAAAGCAGGAGAGGCTGATTTTGGGGGTGAGTGGAGTCTGGGACATAGCTTTAGCTCAATACAAATCATACTACAAATCTTCAACAAAACCAAAATAGCATCCCTAAAACAGCCCAAATGCTGTACAAACAAATCAAAAACAAAAAGATATACACAACATACTATGCTACACTTAATACAAGTGGAGACTCTGGTTGACATGTAATGCAATTAACTTTCAAAGCTACTGTGCATTTTTTTACTGCACCCAAAACAAAAAGTGTGTATATAATAAAGTGAGTAAAAGGTTTTAAAATGGAATCAAAGAGGCTGCAGATATACCAACACAAAGTGAGTACACCGAGGCAGTCCCACTGAGAAAATTGTTAGCATGTGTGTGGTTTAACACAGTGATGAAAACAGTGTTGATGTAGCACTTGGTTGCTTTTAAACCTCTCTCATATGATATAAACTTTTCCATAACTTATTTATCAGTTAGACAGTGGTAACAGCAGCGTGGAATTTAAAGCATGCATTTGACACTTGACAAACATCTGAAAGGTGACCGCTAGCTTTAGCAATATGCTTAGGCTAAAGTAGGTTAGCTAAAAACAAAAGGGCTTATGAAAGCAACAATGAATTATTATTTTTTGACTGAATTTAATAGCTAAGAATGGACAGAGAAATTACATTGTCAACGATGTGACATTCTAAAAGACTTGTGGAAGCTCCCAAGGTGGCATTTTCTGAATCTTCTGTTGACATCTCTGTAATACAATTCGCATGATAATACTACACTAAACCTAATCACCTAAAACTATTTACGTACAGTGGTTAAAGAGTGTAAAGAGATAGAATTGTGGCGTTTTACTCTAATCACATTTTTTTTTTTTAACTGTGATGAGATTAATAATAATGTTTACAAGAGCAACCTAAGAGCTAAGCTAACATTAAGCAAACCACAACTTCCATCAAATTATAAGGCTTGTGAGACATTTTTCACAGTGTTAAGTTTTGCCCAAACACAGACATGTTACAAGTACCAAAGTGATTTCAGTGTGTGGGATTAAAGAGAAGACTACGTAGGGCCCAACAAATGAGGAGAAACATGGGAGTAGTCTCTTTATGGACAGTGTTATGGATAGTTAAATAAATAAATAAAAAAGTACTCGAGGGGTCTGTGAAGTGGAATGTGATGTTTTTTATTTTCTCTTACAGCTACAGCTTAGCATCTAACTTTCTTATTTAGCATAATAGCTACAGTATAAGCTTATTCATTAGCTAATTACTATGGTTACTCCATCACGTTGGTACAATTTGACAGCTAATATCCCTGATGTAAACAAAACAGGTTAATATCTAGCTAGTTGCTGATGTTCTCTCTGAGGGTCTGATTTGTCAAAACCATCTTGTTCAAGCACAATTTGTTTTGAGGCTAATACTAATTCTATCATTGAAAATGTAAAATGACTTAACTGCTGAGAAGTGCACGCAACTACATTGTTAACAAACACAAAAAGGGTCTACTGTACATGGTCCTCATTACCCCGGCTTATTATATTTGCTTTACTAATTGAGTCTTTTTTACTAAATACTTGTTACTCTAGCAATATTTTAGATAATTTATTGTACGTACTTTAGCAGTAGAAGTTTTCACATACACAAGCCAAATCCTACTCTAAACAAACTCCAAATGGTCATCTCTGTAAAGCGGCAGAGTCAGGACAGAGCAAACATGTCCTGTGCTGACAGCAGCTATGTCTCCGGTGAATAAACAGGTCGACGCAGCGTGGGTGAGGGGGTTACGCAATACAAGGCTACAACATTTACAAAAAGGCCGGTCTGGAGCTTTATCACCTTCTGATCTGCTAATGCCAAAACACAAGCTGCATCTGATGGGCATTGTTTACCCTCAAAGCCAAGGACTGAATTCCAGGCCTTTATTTCTCCCCCAACAATACAGTAGGCAAGTTAGACATTAATATGTGGAATAATGGTGAGGCAGCGTTTCTCAGGGATGATGAGTGACTGATAGGTTACTGATTACTCACTACCCCACATTTACTATTGCAGTTATCTCTGGGGTTTGCATACAAGCACAAGAAATGCAACGAATAAGCTACAGTGCAGAAAGTTACATTCCATAAAGCTAGGATTGAAATATGATGGAAACACTGGAATTTTTGCAGGCTTATTCAAATACTGGTTTAAAATCCTGTTATTAGTTATTGAATACCCTATTTTTGAAAATGTTTTTCATTTGTAAAATAAAATGTTGTCGACACACATGAGCTATATGTTATGTTCATATTGTCAACAATTAAAGTCATTAATCAATCATTAAAATATTCCCCCCTCAGAGTTGTTTTTATGAAAAAGAAAGAATAAATGGTCTTTTATAGACACACATCAGCCCGGCAAGATGTACAATGTAACTTGGTGCTATGCTAAAGTTTGTTCAGATCTTTAAAAATGGAGGAATATTATAATATAAACGGTGTTAAATTTACAGTGGTGGGAATGGAAGAAAATGTTCTGCAAAGTTGAATGAGTCAAACTAAATGTAAATATTATCACGCAATAGGCTTCACTTATAGTCTCAACTGGAATATAAAAAAGGCAACATGTTATATTTTAAGGGGAGGAAGGAAAGTAACATTATAATGCTATTTCTCACTGTAATAAAAGTTTATAGCGAGATTAATCAAGCCCCAGCCGACGTCATTTCCGGTCCCTCCACCTCAGGCCAAAGGGCCGCAGCCATAATTTACCACAACACGGACACTTTTATGCTCTAACGTGTTAAAGCTTGTTTTTTAACATACTGTTAAATATGTAGTAATTATTAAAAAAAGCAGAATGAAGACTGTAATAACGGCTAAAATAGCTGCGTTTCTGAACAGAGTCTGGTGAACTCTCGCTCAGAGTAGTGTCCGCGGAGCTGCTAAACTTTTTTGACAAGCAGCAAAAGTGCGGAGACTTACCCCGTTCCCCCGCGACTCTGTTCGCCTCCTCCTCCCGGGTCACTTGGGTGATGACTGAGGACGGATTGTCCATAACAGCCAGCTCTGCTCCGCGGCGCTGACCTCACTCTTTTAAAGTTAGAGACTGTTCGCCGAGTCTGTGCTGCATCAAACCCAACTTTGCATGAACGAACAAACCGAGGGCGCTCACGGAAACATCGCCAGAAGTAGCTCACAGCACGTCCATTCCGTCAAAAGTTTAGCTACCGTCCGCTCAGAAGCTGGAGCGAGTTTAGGGTTTCGAAAACATTTGTCAAGGAGTTGGCAACTTTGATTCAATATGGTGCTCAACTGTGCTCACAATTTCAAGATCCAAACATGGAGGTTTCAAGGCTTCCCCATTTCACTTAAAGTGGCGCACAGAGGCAACGGCTGCATGGACACTCCCTCTGACTGAGGCTATTGAGCGACGCTCCCTTAAAGTAGCTTCAAACTAAGTTACCTAAAACTTCGCTAACGAGTTAGCTACATCGAAGTTACCCTCAGACATTACTGCGCACCGTTTTCTTTACTGAATTTTACGAGTCGATATATGGTCAATAGCACTGTCGCCAAACATTAACTTGCACTATGTAGCTGTATTATTGTCGTTTTAATAGCGTGGTAACAAATATCTAAAGGATACACGGAAAGGAGTTAACGGTCAATTAGTTAAGCTAAGTTTAAGTGGTATTATTGAAGACATTCACGCGGGTTTAAATCCACTGCATTTAGAGCAACTTTAAGTTATTCATATTTCTGTATCCAATTTGCTGAATTACTCTTGTCCTGTTTGTTAAAACTTATCCAAGACGCCAACTTTTCTTTGCAGCCGCAGAGAAACGCCCAGTGTTGGGTTCCCTTGAAACTGACCAGCGCAGGGAGCGTCGCTCAAGTGTCACTCTCTGGGAAAAACAGCAGTATCAGACAGACAGGGAGAGCGGGGCACGTTGTCACACTTTGGACATTCTTGTGTGGATCTCGGGATGAAAAGTGTTAAAATGGTCAATTATAAAAGTAAATATAAGATTAGTCTCTAAAAGAAAATTACCTCAATCATTTCTGCATTGTTATCAAGTTTATTACATACTCATAAAAACATTTGAACTTTTTCCACATATAAACACCCCAAATAGTTACATTTACAAATCTTCAGCCGTCCAAATTCATACAAAAAAGTAACACTGAAAGAGAGATACACGAGACGTTCTATTATTACAAGGACCGCATGTACAAATGAGGCTAAGAATCTAGATCTGTCCAAATATTGCAGTAAACTTTTTGCTCTTACTCTGGTGTGGATTGGAATCGATGACATTTACAAGCGAAACGGTTTGGGATATCGATGTGTTTTAGGCACTGACTGGGTGATCACGCTGACCAACCGATAAATACTGAGAAAAGCACAGGAATTTACCAGTGTGACCTTTGAACTTACAGTGTTATCTACATCACTGACTGCTCCCGGACATTAAGCTTTAACCACAGGACAATAAGATGCACCACAAACTCCTAGTCCACCCTAAAGTATACTCTTTTGACGTGACTTGAAACACTGAATCACAAAGATACTGTCAATTTTTGCCCTATTTGAAAAGTGAGTTTAAAAACCCTTGCACTCTCTCTCTCACACATGCAAATAAATTAACATGAAAAACATGATTTTTGGCTTTGAGATTCAAATGTGTAAGTTCATTCAATTAACAACATACAATAAATTAGCAGCTTAAATCAAAGTATATTGACATGTGTTTTGAATGCATTAAAGAAGGCTGCACAGACACAGACCCTGAATATGTTTTGGATGATTAAACATGCTGGAGGCTGATGGAGACCAGTCTGGATTATTAGAACAAAATATTCATGTGCAACTTTATTAACTATTATGTGATCAAAGTAAATGATTTCTGTTCTTTCAGTAGATGAACACTTAATGAGCAGTTCTCCACACACCACAGGCGTCTGCTCCTGTGTGAGTCCTGTGTTTTTTCCTCCATTATTGCACTCCATGTGACACCAGCTCTCATTCATCCTCATCCAGCTTTAAGACGCAAAAATGTGCATCTGCTTCTTTTCCAGGTCCAAGAGTGCTGCCGTTTAAACAGTCAAGAAGACATCTTTATTGAAATTACTTTGGGCTGGGGGCATGCTGTGCAGTGGCAGAGGACGACTGGGTGGAGCCCTGATAGGTGCGCAGCAGGACCTTGTGCTTGGTGGCTCCCTCTAAGCGCCGGGACTGCTGTTCCACCAGGAACTCTTTGAGTCGGCTGGTGTTGAAGGTGAGAGTCTGTCTGCGAAGCTTCATCAGGTAAGAATCCTGGAGCCAGGCGTGTGTGAAGCAGTCTCGAGTTGTAGGACGGGCCCTGAAAAGACACACAAAACAAATAAGAATCCAAACATTTTCTGTAGGTCTGCTTCATGGGCCTTCACAGGATTTTAAATTACTAAATGTCCAATATATATTCTATTGTATTTATTGTTAAGTTTGTCTGTTGCCATGACTTTTTTGTTTAGTTTTTTCTGTGTCACTTCTGTAAAGCACATTAAGTTACTTTTGTACAAAATGTGCTCCTTTTCTTCAAATGTAATTATGATTATATATAATGACAGAAAACACTGTTGATCAAACAATATGACAATAAATTTGATGGAAATGTTTTGAACAAAGTTGTTAGTAACTTAAGTTTGTTTTCCTGTTAGCGTGTCTATACAAAAAATAAAAAATCTCAATGTTTATTAATAAAGACATTGGAAAAAAAACATTCCAGACCACAGTGGCCTCGGTGCTCTGCTCTTACCACGGATAACTGCTGAGCATCTTCTTAAGAAAGGTGGAGGCACTTTGGGACACATTTGGGTACAGTTTGGTGGGGTCAAACTTTGCAATGAGGATTTTTGATGCCACTTGTTGAGGGTCTTTGTCTTCAAACGGGAGTCGCCCACTAAGCCTAGGAGAACAGCAGGAAAACAGTTGTTAGAAACTTGTGAGAATTTTCTGTACCAAAAAAAAAATGGATGTCTGAATCTCACATGATGTGTGTGACGACTCCAATGCTCCAAATGTCAGCAGGAGGACCGACCACTTCCCCTTTCACCATCTCAGGAGCTAGGATTAGTTCAGAGCGTGTTAAAGGGACACGTGCCATAGTAAGTCAGATAATACCGTCCTGTTTAATAATGTCCTCACCCATGTACTCCAGCGTTCCCAGCCGTGAGTCTGTCTGTTTGAGAGTGAGCGGGTTGAAGCTCTGGGCACTCCCGAAGTCCATGATCTTGATGGTGTTGAGGTTGGTCACCATGATGTTGTCCGGCTTGAGGTCGAGGTGCAGGATGCGGCGGTTGTGGAGGTATTCCACTCCCTGCAGGATCTGGACCAGGTAACCCACCATGTCGTCCTCGGAGTAACGGAACCTTGTACGGCAGAAGTTGTTTTAGTTCCACTCTGAGCCTTTGTGTTGCTCCCATGTGAGTGTGTGGTACCTGTCGATCAGGCTGTACAACAGCTCCTTGCCCGTGCAGTACTCCGCCACCAGCACCAGGTAGCGTGGCGTGACGTAGGCCTCGTGCAGAGCCATGACCTTTTCGTTGTGAAGAGACTTGAGGATCTCATACTCCTTCAGCACCTCCTGCTTGTTCTCCTGGCTATATGGGATTATCTTGGCCATGAAGATTTTGCCTGTCGAGTTCTCTCTGCACTCACGGATGACTCCAAACCGACCCCTGCCGGCAGATCATCGAAAGATTAAAAAAACATGGCTATAACTTAGAGTAGTATTTATGGTGAAACTATAGAACCTGAGAAAGAGCGTAAGCCCCTCACCTAGCCTTTTCGTCCAGGAAAGAGTATGGTTTCTGTGGAACGCCCTGCCGCAGCGCTGTAGAAGGCATACCCTGTCCCGAGGGGGTGCCCCTGGGGGTGCTGGCCCCATCCGCGATGGGGCTAAGACTGGACGTCTGCAACACTTGAGGGGAGAAGGACACAGGGGTGGGGGCCTTGTTGGTGGTTATGAACGTGGGGACTGAGGCCAGCGCTGGTTTGGTGGGCGTTGAGGGAGGGGTTACAATAGTGGGAGGGGCCAGCATAGCGGTAGGCGGGGTCTGGGTCATGGGAGTAACAACGTTGACTGGACTCTGTGTCTTTGATATGACAAATGGTGAATTTCTAACTGTGACAGAAGGAGGCTGCTGGGGCTTCTGAGGGAGAGAGGAGGGGGGCACTGATGTGGGACTGGAAGGCCCAGAGGATGGAGTTGTGCGGAGCGCTGCTGGATTGTGTACCAGAGGCGTGGTATGAGGGGATGTGCTGGTGGTCATGGTGGTGACGGTTATCTTTGGAGCGTTGTTCTGGGCAGGTCTGAGCGGAGGAACTGAAGAGGTCACGATGGGGTCAGAGGCCACGGGTCCCGTCTGCACCACAGCCACTGGAGGAGGAGGGTCCCCAACTGTGAACAAATACACAGGGTTTAACCATGTTTCTATTTACATCCACAAGGAAAATAACCCGTTTAATTCTGACTTAGATTCATGTAATCATAATCTTACAAATTTAAACAGCCAACATTCAAATCAGGGTTTATGTTTATGTTTCTCACAAACAAATCTAAAATAATTATAGAGTTTGAAGCAGTGCTCATCCTGATGATGAATTTTTAAAAGGAATTGGTGAGCAATGCAAAAAAGACCAAGACACAAAAAAGTGTATCCCCATTTTGCAACCCTTGATAACCCAATATTTAAAAGATTTAAAGGAAAGAAACACATTATGTAATACAAACAAATAGTATTACATCTTTTTTACATGAAATAATAAAATAAATGAAATAAATATTGTACTGGCTCGCTGGTAAGACACAGAAGGATCTGAGGCCTATTTTTTCACTTACCACTTACATTATAATGTGTAAATAAAGTAATATTTTTGACAGCATATCTCTCCACCTGCAGTAAATCCAGCGAGTGTTACCTGTGGAGCCCAGGACGACAGCAGCAGAGCAGTTACTGTACGGACCCTTCCCTGCCTTGTTGACGCAGGCCACACGGAACCTGAAGGCACCGCTCTGGGGCAGGTCCGTCACGTTGTAGTAGCAGTCCAGCACTCCAGTGGCTACAGTGAACCAGCTCGAGTCTCCTGGAAAAACAAAAAACAGAAAAAAACTGTACAACTGTAGTATAAACTTCAGTGGTTTGAAGTTAAACACAGACTTCCTATTTTTGATTCCTGCTCAGTTGATGGAAAATAGTCTTGTAGTTAAAATAGTGGACACAAGATGGCAGTGTTGTCAAACATAAAGAAGGGGATTAGGACACTAAATAAAGGAATTTGTACAAACTAATTACCACAATAATCATTCATTATACAAGAACAGCAGATGATTTGTTATTTCAAATACATACTCTTACAACATCAAAACAGAAGCATTTTATTTGGTATAGGCCCAAATGTCTCCCCTTTGCTCTTTCTTTGGCTATTTATAGCCTTTGACACAAAGGTACTGCAAACGTGACGGAGAGCTGTGACGCCAGCAAACAGAAGACTCACTATTCCCTCGAGGACTGACTAATTTCTCCGTCTGAGCTCCATCTCCACAAACCAAACACTGTCCAGCTCCTTACTTTCAGCTGGAACCACTGTTTTTAATGTCTTTTTTACCACGTCATACTGACAAGAGCACCAAAAATAAAAAGTACTGTATAGGGCTTATTTAAATCTGAAGAACGCTGGTAAATGGAGTGTTAAAGACTCACCTTCGGTATTTTTCTCCAGGTTGTAGCTGCAGGGAGACTTGGTGTCTGCGGGCTTCCACAGCACCAGAGCCGTGTTGTTGTACGTCTGGGGGACCTCTGGTGTTCCAGGCCGCTTGGGAACACCTGGTCAACACACAAAGATGGGGTTGTGAGTGAGTGGGTATTTTTGTGTTTCCATGATTTGATTCAGTTTTACAAAAGAATAAATGATTGTGTTGAACCAAAGCAAGCCTGACACAAACTGTTCCTCCTTAATTGCACAATATATTATGGCTTGTCCTGCAGCTCGGAGCTTTAGAGGAGACGAGGTATAGATTATCAAGGAGAGACAAACAGCAGGAGTGGATAAATGAAAGCACACGTCACACTTGATAAGAATTACAGCTGGGATCTAATGGATTGTATCTGACGTGTGAAAAATCTATTTTCCACTGTCGCCTGAAGATAATAGATAATGCTGTTTGTGAAAAGTGTGAAGATGACATGTCAAAATCTATTCTCAAAACAGGACATGTACCGCTGAGCAGAGGATCTCATTTGCTCCTGGAAGAGAATATTGTTGACATTAATATTTCCCCCCATTTTCTTATAATTGTGGCAATTAAATCTTTAATTCTACTAAATCCTCAACCAAGTACTTCACATTAGGAGCATTAATTATTGTGCCCTTGAAGAGAAGGGTAGAAGCTTTCGTCTAACAACACCTTTCTTTCTGACGTTAATTAAATCAAAGAGTGGCACTGACAGAGTAATGAGCCCACTCACAGGCCAGACAGACTGCAGGAAGTGGTGACGGTGGCGATGGGGTTGGTTGCTACACACTCAAAGACTCCGGCGTCTTTGCGACAGGTTTTCATGATGGTCAGGAGCTGCCTTCCGTCGGGATGAGAGATCAGGTTCATCCTGTTGTCCACCTCCAGGGGTTTGCGATCTGAGAATACAGCAGTGTATCAGATTAAATACACAACAATAGATCAGGACTTCTCGCTGTGTGTTTGTATGAGTCTTGTAACCTCAGTAGTAACTCAAGAACAAAGCTACCTTTCAGCCAGGAAATCTCAGGGTGTGGGCTCCCAGCAGGAAGGCAGCTCAGAGTGACATTCTCTCCCTCCAGTAGGATGTGGTCTTTTAGTTTGATGTGGAACACAGGGGCAAAGTCTAAAGCCAAGCGGGAGTGCTCCTCTTTAGGCCCAGCTGAAGCCACCTCGGGCTGGGAGGATGTCTTTTCTTTCCTGTTCCTCGACAAACCCCATCGGTCCCACCGCGACTTTCTCTCACTATCTGATACTTTTTCAGACTGAGCACTGGTCCTGGACTCGATAGATTCTTTCGATGCTCCTGTAGCAGACTGTTTTGCCAGTTGGTTTTCGGGGATGCCCATCCCTTTAAGACCACGCCCCTCGGAGTGGGAATGACGATGGCGGCTAAACAACGGCGTCCTCTTTCCTTCATGTTCTGCTTTTCTCTCCTCAGACTGGCTGCGGATTTTGGTGGATATCCCTGCAACTTTGTTCTCAAACCTCTGCTTCATTGCTAGGACTGGGGAGTCTGTGACCTTCTTTAAATCTTTCTGACTTCCATCTTTTTCTTTCCTCTCTTCTGACTGTGTCCTGATTTTGGCGGAGATTCCCGCCACTTTGGACTCAAACCTGCGCCTCATTGCAGAAACTGAAGCGTCGTCACATTTTTCTTTCTCTCTTTCTTCAGGCTGTCTCTGTGCACCTTTCACGTCTTTAGTATCGAGGGACTTACTGCGGCCGATGGTCCAGGAGACACGTTTGTTTGCTGCTGTTTCCTGGACCTCCTTGGATTTCTCAGCCTTCTTCTCCACAGATGTTGATCTCTTTCCCCGCAGAGACAACCTCCCAATTAACCCGAGGCCCACTTCTTTGTCCTCTACCCTCAGATCTTGAACGGATTGTGCTTTTTCTTGTAGTCCCTTGGACAACACTTCCAGAGGCGCACCCCTCACCCCTGGCCTGTAAATCTCCTCACCTCCCTCGTTCTTCCTGCTCAACACAGGCGATCTCTCCTCAGATCGGTTCCCGGTTAGTTTGCGTAGGCCACGGGTCAAAGAGGACTCTCGTTTCTTGAAGCGGGCTTCAAAGACCTCCTCCGAGTCTATGTCTTTGATATCTGTCCGCAGCACAGTCTGACGAGCGATGGCTGGAAGCTCTGGGTTTGAAGATGAGGACTTATTTGTTTGTGTTTGGTCAACTGTTGCTATTTTGGCAAATACTGCAGGGTGTTCAGGTAATGTATCAGTGGACTTTGCAGTGCTGGAGGATTCCTTGTCTGATTCTGCCTGCTTACTCTCAGTCCTCTCCTCAACAGTTTCCTCTACAACAATTATCGGAGTGACTACTGACGCGGCTTTAGCTTCCTCAGTTTTGGTCCTCGGAGTTAATCCTTCATCAGTATCCTTCTCACTCTGCCTGGTATCCAGTTGGTCCACTGTTGAAAGGAGACTTAATGAAGCTCTGACCGTGGGAGAGGCCCGTGCCGACTCTGATGCCTTCTGTTCCGACAGAGCAGACATGGAAGTCGCCTCTTGCAGTCTCTTCCCCTCGGTGCTGCCATTGCTCGCTGAAGGAATCTCCAAGGGGGCTCCAAACTTCCGATGCAGGGGCATTGGCTCCGAATCTCCCTGGGTGAAGGAGGAACTTTTGCGGAAAACTTTGGTCTTGGGCGTGTCCTCTGCAGTAGTCTCTGAAGAAGCTGCTCGGATTAGAGACAGCGGCCCTGTTTTGGATCTTCTCAGATTCCGGTCCAGCGAGTCGGTTCCCGTGTTGTCTACCACGCCGAGGGTTTCAAACAGAGGTCCTCGTAGGCCGCTCATCTTTTTGTCCGCACTTCCTCCTCTGAGAAGCCGCTGTCGCATCAGCTCCAGTTTCAGGGCGTAATCCTCTTGGCTTAACTTGGCCGCTCCGGGGCTCGAGTTCCGGCTAGGCAGCTCCATAGAGACGGCTTTCTTCAGAGTCTTGTTACTCGCTGCTGTGTCTTCTGTAGAGCCGGACTCCTCTGGGTCGATGTGGAGAAGCAAGGCTGAGTCTGCCGAGCTGCCTCTCCTCATGGTGGTCCGTCTGGCTTTGGTCTGCGCCTCCTCTACCTCTACACTCGTGCCCTTTTGAAGCGGGACCCTCTGTATCCTTTCCGTTTTCTCCTCACTGGTCTTTTCCTTATTACTTGCGGCTCTTGTTCCCTCCGTGTTGTGTTTCTGTCCATCGTTGGGAACGCTGGGCCTTGCGGCACCATCTTCGTCTCCCGGGATCTCATTAATTGAAATCCTGGATCCAGAAAACGCCATGGACAGCGGCATGGGGATGAAGGGCAGCTCGTCCACGTCCGCGTCCGAGTCGGAGGAGGACGAGGCTGGGGGGGACCCTTCTTTCAGGTGACGAGCCACAGCGATGGAGACGTGGCTGGAGGAATCATTGAGGAGCTCTGGGATGGACCGCATCACCATCTTGGATTTGTAGTTGATTAGAGAACGCTGGGGAAACAGAGGAGAGCTATTAAAAGGCAGAACCCGGAGTTTAATTAGAAAAAACATAAAAAAAAAAAAATCTTCCTTTCTGTCTTCCTCTGACATTCTAACTGGTTTGCTTTTCTTCTTTTGCTTCATAAGAAAAGCCTGACTCATTCTGTCAAACCTTTAAATGTCATTTATGCTTAAAAATAAGTTCCAAACCAGTCTTTTGTGTGTGTTCATGTGCTGTCCTACCTGCCATCTCCGTCGGGACAACACCTGCTTCAACATGGCTGTGCTGATGGTTTTGTTTGTCGGTGACTGCAAAGAAAAACAGGCTTTAGATTTAAAAATACTGTTTGGACTAGAGAAAGACAGAAAAATAAATAGATCGATAATAATCTTGCTCTGAACTGTTGGTCAGCCATTGATGAAGACTGCCCTTCTTTGCTTTAACATTACAGTGACTAAAATCCCAAAATGTTTTGCACACTTGACTATTGTATAGCAATAATGTTTACGATTTTAATAGGAGGCATGCGTGTTGTTTTTCCACTCCATTTAGAAAAAAATACAGTGATTTATCAAAGGACGAAAGTGTGGAATTCTCTGCCCTTTTATGTTAAAATATTACAAGCAGAAATAAGAGTTAAAATATTTGATGACCCAATATGCTGAATATGAACTGCACTGCTCATGATGGTTCTGTGTCTGTATTGTGATTTTTTTGTTATACTTGTTATCAGTTTTGGATTAAAGTGTAGTGTTTTTAGGAAGAGTAGGCATTGTCAAGGAAAAGCCTAATGAGGATCCTAATGAGAGCCATGTGATCATAACACTTACCTTAAACCAAGGATGACGCAGACACTCAACAGCACTGGGCCTCCTTAGAAAGACAAATACATTTAAAAGAAACATAATCTTAAAAAGGCATACACGAGATAAAACAGAAACTAATGAACAGTTTGCTTACAGTCTGTCCACAACCAAAAGCTTGATGACGAATCCCTTTGCCTCTTTACACAAACTAGAAAACATGCTCTCCTCGAACGCCACATTGTAGTTGCGGATGTTGAGGGCCGTGGCTTTGTCGTTCTCTCCAGCAAAGGGAGACACACCAGTCAAACTGAGAAAAACAGTATATGAGGTCACAATTTATGGCCAACAGTAAAAATGGTGACAGTATATTCATGAGTTATAGACGACAGGCAACGTACCAGAGGTAAGTGACGACTCCCACGGGCCTGTGAGAGAGCAGCCAGCACCAGTTACAAGAGCACAAAAAACAGGCAGAAAAGGCAGAATCTGTGGTGAGCATAACTGGCTGCGGCCTCCAGTGAGTAATCAGCAAGAACAGGTGGCTCACCATATGTCGGTTGCCGTGGAGACTGGCGTTTGGTTAACGATTTCTGGTGCCACATATTCAGGCGTGCCGTATTTGCAGTAGTACTCCTCCGACGGAACCAGTTTTAAGGCGTTCCCGAAATCACAAATGCGGATCTGATCGCTGCTGGGTCTCGACATGAGGATGTTCTCAGGCTAAAGGGGCACACACAGGAAAAACTAAACAGTAATTCATATTGCACATCCAAATACAACGTCTGTTTATGTGAGAAGAAGACACCTTTATGTCAAGGTGGGCTATGTTTTTCAGGTGGAGATAACGCAGCCCCTCCAGAATCTGCTGCACACTGCTGCGGATCTGTATTTTTGAAACACGAGAACTTCAAAGTCATGTTATGTAATGTAATGGCAGCACAGTCCAGTCAGCAGAAGTGCACAGACCTCCGCTTCCATGACGCTGGTTTTCTTGACTATTCTGTCCAGCAGCTCTTCGTGACACCTTCACGGCACAGTTGAGGAAAAGTACGGTAGAAGAACAAAGCTGTTGAGAACAGCCGGTTGGCGCATGAGAGATGAATTATAAATGAGCACAATCTCCCACACAATATTCCTCTTGCTAATTCCCCTCACAGGTGATGAGTCAGAGAGAATGCCTCCGAGGGAACGGCACACGGCATTAGGATGAATGCTCTGGAGCCTGACTTTCCTCGGGTTTGAATACAGATAAGACAGAAAGAGCTCTGCAAGGGCGTGTCTTTTGAATATTCAATTCCTTTTTGTTGCATACCAGTTTGTATACACACCCCTAGATTATTCACCATTTTGTTTTGTGTGTACCTATTTTCTTCCCAGTGCTTAATTTGTAAAGATGAAAGTCGGGAAAGACAAAGAGGGTATGTTGGGGTCATGTTCTAGCAGCAGGAAGGAAGAAAAAGTCACAGAACGTTGCCTATGTTGCTATGAAGGTGGCTATGACAGCGTATATTTGGGGCCTTTTTAACAGACAAATGGGCGACAAAATAATCGATTTTTAGGCCACATTAACTCCTACTTTTACCAACCGCTCCTGAAAAGAGGGTCACAGGTGATGCTGACATGCTCCCTCGGGTCACATTAGAAACTTTTATCTTGATAATGCCTTCAACTAGCACCATAAATCGGACATCAATCTCTCATATCTATTGTAGTCCACAAACTATGAATCCTATGAAGTCTTCTTCAATGAAAAAAACAAGGACAAAGATTAATTTGGTGGCATAATTACAGATTTACAGTAAGATTAGAGCTTGGGGAATATTCAGAAGTGCTTTAACACAGCTGGGGACTGTCTAATTTCTGCATTATTCTTAAAAGAGAGATACACTAAATCAATCCTACAGGTCTGTAATGAGTACCACCACATTCTTCTGTTTTTTCTGAGACACTTGTAGATAACTCCCTAAAAACCATCATCTTTTCAAGGTAATGTCTGAAATCTTCCATATACTGTTTAAATCTGAACCATTAAGGATTATTCTACATAATCGGTACATCTGATAAAATGATATCACATTAAGCAGTGCACAGCAATGTTTTATACACTATTGTATCAAAAAAGTTTTTCCTCATGTTGATTAATGAAAGAAAAAAGGTGTCCCTTCTTTAAAGATGTGACTTTGACCCACTTCATCTTGGAAAAAAAGCACCACTCTTTAACATTTTGCACTTACAGTGAACAGTTAGTTGTCTTATGTCATGACTTACTGCTTGGTCGGGAGGAAGGGGTTATGATTTTTTTGGGTTGTTATTTCTACCATGTTCTGTTCATAATCAAACAGCCTACACTGTGTTTATGTTCTTGTTTTTCAAAACAGAGCGGTGCTAAATCATTGTCATTTGTGCCATAATACGTATGACATTCTAAAAATAACTAATTGTCTTCTCTTTAAGGATACAGGTCTGTGATGAGCACCACCACGTTCTTCTTCTCAAAGGCGTCATGAAAGTACAGGACCTTCTCGTGGTCCAGCTCCGACAGCAGGTCCATCTCCTGCAGCGCCTGGGCTTTCCTCTTCCCTCGAGCGCAGATAAACTTGGCGGCGAACTCGGCCTTGCTTTGTTTATGAGTCACCTTTTTCACGTAGGAGAAGACACCCCTGAATGTAAAGGAGGCAGGATTAAACAATGTCACATCATCCAGAGGAGAAACTACAGCAGAGACGTGACATGAAATATGATATATAATCTAACATTTATTACACACATTCAGATAAAAACAAAAAACTGCAGCTGCAACTGTATTTGCAATGCTTTTGAAAACCCGTCTTCCGCCTCTGCGCTCTGATTGCTCCACTATTCACGGTAAGTGCCTGTCTCCTCCGCCTCGCACTGATACAAATCATGTGCCGGCTGACATCTCTACTTCAGTCGGGCGGGTGACTCATCTACTCGTCTGTCTGTCGCTGTTAAGCAGGTGCAGCTCCCTCCGGAGCTCTGTCAAGGGCTTTTATGTGTGTGGGGATTGGAATGAGTCTCCGGTCACACACCTCCCGATCTCTTTGTGGACGTCGTAGTAATCTGTCAGGCTCCTCATCTTTCGCAGGATGCTCCCCTCGTCCTCCATTGGCTCGGCTACTTCTTTTCGCTCTGGAAGAAATAAAAGAAGCAGTGTGTGTGTGTGTGTGTGTGTGTGTGTGTGTTTCCTGTTTGTGTGTGCTTATATAGAGACAGATGGTTTCATATCCCTGCTGCAAAACTCCTCATGGTCCCTCCCATATGGTGCAGGTTTAGAGCTGTCATTTTTGAGTACAGCATGTAAACCGCAATACATAATAATGTCCACATATGCTGACTAGATTCAGATTTGTAAGTGTTTTGTCCAAGAAGTGGTATTACTTGTGTGGACAGTTAGTTCAGCTTTGCAGGAGTTGGGTCCGGCCAGGTTCTTGGCCGGTGCAAGTGTAAACTCCAGAGTGTTCCGGCTGAGCGTTAAGCACCACCAAGGAATATTCTGGGTCGTCGTATACGAAGGTAAAGTGGCAGCTCTCTGCTAAAAGCACATCATCCTGCAACACAACATTAACAACATTTATTTAAAGTCAAATCTTGTACTCAGGGCCAATTACCATGTTACAACAACACACAAATATGCCAGATAAACCTTTTTTTTTATCAAACTTAAAATATACATGACACATAACAGTCCCACAACAGTGTAGTTGCAGACAATGTCATTTACTGGCAGCAAAATGTTGAAAAGTTGGCGTTAGTTTTGCTGTAAGTCACACATTTGCTGTTCACTGGTACAGAGGAAAAATTGCTCTGAGAAGTAGTAGTAGAAGTAGTATACTGTAGGGTTCCCACCTTGTACCACAGAATATCAGGGTCAGGCTTCCCTTCCACCACAACAGCCAGTCGAGATGTTTCTCCAACATTCACGTCCACGTCCTCCATGATGCTTTCAAACTTCGGTGGCACTAAAGACAAAAATACATTTTTAGATGGTTTACTTTATCAGTCTCCAGTCAGTTTCCACCTTCTGTATAAATTCAAGTCAAAGAAAACTAAAGAAAACTCTTGACATTTACAAAGCAGCCTCCCTGAATTCAAAACCCAGTTATGGATATTCTGTGCTGCTCCTGCTGGACCGACCTGCCAGAGCCAACTGAAGTGTGCAGAGGTCGCTGCCAAACTGGTTACTGGCCGTGACCACCAGCTGCCCCACGTCCGTGCTCTTGACGCGCACCAGCCTCAGCGTGTGGTGGTTGTCGTCGGGCATGCTCAGCTCACACGCCCCGGGCTTATGCACCAGAGCCACGCCACGCCTGACGAGGAAAGAAGGCAATCGGTGAGAGTAAGGACAGGTTTGAAAAGGGAAAAAAGAGAACCAGTGCTATAGAAACATTACTTCAAAACTGATTTTTTTGTTTGACAAACCTCTTCCAGGTGACTACAGCGTGCACATGGTTCAGTTGGATGGTAATACTTGCAGGCTGGTTCTCCACCACATACACAATGTCAGGTTTGTCCAAGATGACTGGTGCTTTCCTTAAATATGGTCCTGTAACAGATGTAACAATATATATCAATCAAAAGTCTACATGGTATTGCCTAGAGGCAGCTTTGTGGCTTTACCTCTGTCCAGGAGCTGCACCAGGTCGGTGGGGGGCGAGGGTTTGCTGAGTGTCTTGCCCGTGGAGGTTAGGACTCTAAAGGCATAGCGCACTCCCTTGGACAGAGAGGTGATGGTGTAGCTGGTCTCCTTAGATTTGACGCTACGACCGACCACTGGATGGAGCCCAGAGGCTGCTGCTGGACCACATAGAGCAGTGACCCTGGATCTGCACGCACCATGAGGATTCAACATTAACCAAAAGCCCAGCAGAATAAAAGAAAGACAAATGTATGTTTTAGACAATACTATTAAACAGCTAATAAAAATATAAATGCTTTTGGCCCCAATAAAGAAGCGAGAAATAGGGCAATGTTCATAGTATTCTGAGAGGTAATGATTAGCTGCTTTCGTCTTATTGTATTATTGCTTCTCAAATCTGCTCAGAATTTCATATCACAGTATTAAATGCTGTCAGGATTTAACAAAAGAGGTTAGCCGCTTAGTTTCAAATGACAGTGCACAAAAGATTTTGCAGTAAAAATGTTTCTTTGACCTTTGGTACATAGTGTGTCAGACAGCTACAACAAAAGCGCCAACAGCTTCAGCACATAATCCACCGACCTAATGAAGGCTCTGTTCTCTTTGGTCTCTTCCAGCAGAGGCTTATCGTTTTCCCTGTGATGGCCTCTATCTCTGGAGGGCCGTCCGGTGGCTCAGGAATAATATCTGTTTCCAAACAAATAACACAAATGTGCACAAATAGCACGTTGCAGATTGTAAACACACTGTGACGTCACTGTTGTAACTGACCTGTGACATACAGATGTGCGTAGCAGGCTGACTTGCCCATTTTGTTGGAGATGACAGCCTTGTAGACCCCACCGTGAGCGTGACAGGCGCTGCGTATGAGCAGACTGTGGACATCCCTGTCTGAGGAACACACACAACTCTCATTCACTATTTCTATTTCAAATCTACTTCTACGTTTGTTTTAATTGTGCTGCTCTTTGCTTACGCTGGCTCATTTTGCGTTCTTCGCTGCTTTGGATCTGTTTGCTGTTGTGGTACCACGTGATGGTGGGGTATGGCAAACCGGAGACGGTGCACTTCAGCACGGCCTCTTTGCCCTCGATCACCTCCATGTCGGCCAGAGGTTTGACAAAGTCTGGCATGGTCCTGCGCTCCACCTCGCCCTCCGCTGACTCGGGCTCCTCAGGGATAGAGGGCATCTTCTCCAACTTGGTCCTGGAAAAGAAAAAGGACAGATATTATCACGCCTTTACAGTTGATATCTTGCTCTGTGGACGGAAGTTTATTTGCTTTATATTCACTTTTTTCTTTTTCTTTTTCTTACATGTGTGAGGTGATGGCAGCTCGTGGTTCTTGCATGTACAGCTCAGCCGTGCACTCAGCTCTCCCGAGAACACTGTGAGCGACGGCGGTGTAGAAGCCTTCTGTGTCGCTGCTAACGTGGGCGATGACAAGTGAGTGACGGCCCCCCTCCTGCAGGATGCGGACGTTATCGCTCTCCTCCACTTGTGTCTCTGAAGACGTGACCATGACAGAGTGATTAGATGCAGAATTTGAATGAGTCATGGGGAGAAAGAGAACAATAGAGGAATCCTCAAAGACTCACCGAAGTGCATCCACGTGACTCGAGGAGCAGGTGTGCCGCTCACTTTACAGTCAAATCTGGCCGTGCGACCCTCGATCACCTCCAGAATGTCCAGTTTGCGAGTGAACAGAGGCTCTTTCGATGGAGTGACCTTTAGATTTGCACTTGAGGTCAGCTCCTCTGCAAATACAAATGACCCCTGACATTTTAAAACAAGCATAGATGGATTACATTTGTTCCATTTTCCACCACTTTGCCACGACTGACAAATTAACACACTTTTGAGTCAAAGGAAATTCCAATGATAGGAATGATTATTATAATAGAGCAAGGTGTAGGTGTTTGACCTTTAGCAGTGCTCAGCTTGCACATGTACGTTCCACTATCATCCTCATGTACTGAATTGAGCAGGAGCCGGCACCTATAAGTCAAAAAGAAAAAGTCAGCTACCAATGTCAAATATCTAACAGTAGTAGACATTTTTTGAAACAAGAACAGACCGTCTCCCATCAAAAGTCATCTTGCAGTTGAGGAGGGCGGGCTGTATGAGTTTCCCATTAGACAGCCAGTCCACGTCCACATCCGGAGGTCCTGAGATGTAGCACTCGAACATGGCCGACTCTCCTGCCATCACTGCCACATCTTTCACATTCCTCAGAATCTTCAGTGCTGCCTGTTCACTAGACGCTAAACGACCAAAGGAACCAGTATTTAAAAAGACTGATTTAATTTAAAGACAATGTATTTTGATGAGATTATTTACCACTGACGTCCACTGTGCACTCCGCCTGCTTGGTTCCGTACTCGTTGACCACTTTGCAGATGTAAAGCCCTGCGTCTGACCTATGCGCGGAGCCGATTCTCATTTCGCTGGTGCCATCCTCGCTCTGTCTCACGGTGAAGCGTCCCGCCGTTTTTATGGTGGCTCTGTCCTTCAACCTGGGTGAGTGAAAAGTTTCTGTCACACTCACTTACACTCGATTGTTTCAAAGTGTGTGTGTCTGACTGAGAAATGGCTGTGATCTTGGTTTTGGAATGTCTGCAATAGGGCTTTTGACAAAAATAGTCTTACCAATAAACCATGGGAGTGGGCTGCCCTCGGACTCTTGCGGTGATGATGACGTCGGTGCCCTCGGTTACAGCAACATCACATGGTGCTACCTGTTCAATCACATTGAGGTCAATGTAGTTCATAATAAAATATATCATGGTACATCCTTTTAATAATGAATTATGGGGCTGTTACTTGTGTTGCCTTATATTTGGCGCTACGTAAGGCTCCACAATATAATTCACATTTACGATAATTGTATTCTACAAGACAGATGTTCATTCTTCTTTGTTGAAATAATTGTCCAATCAGGGCCTTAAAACAAGCTGGGTCAAAATTTAGTTCCACTTTTACTCTTCCAAAGTTCACTCATATTGGTTTTGCAATATTCAGCTCAGCTTTTGAAAATTGCATGTTTTCCTAATTTATTGCAGTCCTAGTGCCTTTGACGTGTTTATTGTTGGCATGTTACTGATTTGCATCACATAATTGTTTAGGCCAGTGTTTATTATATATTATGCTTTTAAAATGAACAAAATTCTCTTCACCTCAAGCCAAAAAATAACATAAAAACAACTTTAATTGTAGCAGTGATATTGGATAAACACAATGCTCCTTTATTCGATTTTTCTGTTAAAGAAAATTATATCCATTCTTCAACATCCTTCCTGAGTCAATACCTGAAAGTATGGGGACTCTTTGAAGTGAACTCTTTTTGTAGAAGAAGACGGAGGGACCCGAACTTCCATGGGCTCCTCCTGGGGGCTCAGGTACTCCTCGTCTGACTGCGTTGGACTGCCAATGCTCACCGACACAGCTGCTTTCCCACAATGCTTGTGTGTCGGCTCTGAAAAATCGAGGCAGGAGATTGTCTAATCAAATGTAGAGCACACTGTTGCTTCGAGTAATTCATTTTTAACTGGGTCTCATGAATAAGTTATTGCTGATTTGCCTCCTCCTTATCTAAGTAATTAAGTGCAGAGCTCTTAGAAATCTACCACCGCGACACCACAGTGGCTCGTTAAACCTTTGCGATCTGTTTGAGCTGACTGAGATGACTGTGTGCCGAGGTAAAACGGTGAGTTTAAACACACATTCATACATATAAGATTGACCCACGAAGCACTGGGACTTTTCTCGAGTGACCGTAACTGAACAAATAATGAATGAATCCCTTAATCTCTGACCCATCGAAAGGTGTTTCTCCGGTGCTAGGCACTGTGTCTGGGCTCCTGACAGCCCCTGCTAATGTCAGAATAATTTACCGCTGCATAAAGACGTAGAAAACTCAGCCTCTGTTCTCTTTTTACACACTGTCTATTCCACTTTTTCTCTTTGCTGCCACTTTATTTATCCAAAATAATACAGTCGTCCAACTTGAGCTGATAACATTGATAAAATGAAAGCACTCTTGTTGGATACTGATAAACAAAACCAGTGGAAAATCATTAAACACAAGCATAACCACTTCACAATAAATCAAAAGTACTGTCTACTAGAATGGCCTTGCAAGGAAATAAAAGTGAATTTGAACAACCTACCTAGAGTCACATCTCTACGCCTTCCTTCTCTGCCCCAGGGGATAACTCTCTGGAGTATTTACACAAACCTGCCAGCTCTTATGCAACACTTTGAGCCTTTTCATTTCTATTCTCTCGTCTGCTTCCCATCACGGCCGTGCCTACATTCCCCGACCTTCAACTCAACACGTTTCATTCTATCCACATATTGGTGAGGAGGGTAACAATGCCGAACAGAGATTTGTTTAGTTCATCCCACTTTATTTTGGCTCCTTCTGCCTAGCATCAACTTTTTATTTCTAGTCAAACCACCTGAAATGACTCATATAACCTCCCACTGTTTTGGCAGCTCTGTTTGTTGACTCGAAACCCTCCTTAGAGTGTGGAATTATGGGAGACTGAAATGTTGCAGCAGTAATATTCTCAGGGGGGACACAAAACAGACAGCGTTTACCCCGGAGAACAAGAGGGAGGCTAAAAATACTGGTGCGACTTCATTGCACTGGCCTAATATGGCAACGCAAGTCCTGCAGCACTACAAGAGCAGGCACCGAAGTGAACACTCTCTCAGTTTGTGAACAAAACTACAGTTGCAGGTTATGTTTAGTGGGTTCAAAACAGACAACAGGGAGAGTTGACTCTTCACACTAATATGAAGAAGAAAAAACAATGACAAATCCACAGCTGTCTGTTTTGACAGTACGGTCTTATAAAGCTGAGGCTCAATTAGAGCAGTTTAGAACTGACATAAAAATTTAAATGCATTTTTTCTGCTGCGGAACAAATTGTTTAAAAAAAAAAGTATTAAATGTATTTTTTGGTGTGTCGACCGTACAAAATAACCAAGAGTTTTTGTAATATATCTCGAAACAATCTAAAGCACAATTCCTGTGGAGGTGAAACTGCACTAAAGCTTGTGAGTTTTAAAATTAAAATATACTTGAGGCACATATAAAAGTCACGTAGCCTTTAAGACTCGGGGAACCTTTGTGTGATGGGGCTCCAAAGGGAGCCTCAAGAATTAAGCGGTTGCCATGGCAACTATCTCTGCGAGGAGTCCCGGTTGAGATGCAGAGCTCCTGCGGGCTCTTTGTAGTGATTAAGGCAGAATGTCACGCGGAGGAGGCCTGGCACTAGATTAAAGTCCCTCTGACTCAACGTTGTGAAGAGTGACATTTCGCTCTGGCTCTGTCTGTCTTCATTACAAGATGTTAGAAATTACCTCTCTGCCCGTCTCTGGACTGCTCTCACCTGACTGGATGTAGACGGTGGCGCTGCAGGTTGCCTGGCCCGCGGCGTTAACAGCCGTGACACTGTACAGGCCTGCGTTGTTGGGCCTCAGCTGCTTAATCACCAGACTGTGCCTGTCGCCCTCGGCCTTCACTGCGTAGAAAGCGTCGCTGCGGATCTCCACATTGTTCTTCCACCATGTCACTGAGAAGAAACCCATTTCAAACACAATGCCTCCTCCCACAGAGGGACACAAATATAGCACCTTGCAAAGATGTACACATTAAAGAATGTAATTATTCAAGAATTATAATAAGATAAAAAGAACTAAATATTTGCTGGTTTGAAAGTAACAGTAAACTGAAACACTGCTGTTGTACTGGTGCTGTGCGTGGTACCTGTGGGCGAGGGGCTGCCACAGACAATGCACTCCAGCGTGGCCTTTGCGCCCCTGGGTGCTGTTGTGTCCTGGGGAGGCCTCTCAAACCTGGGGCACTCGGCGGGCTCCTCGTCGGCCGACTGGTAGGAGTCGTCAGAAGAGCCTGCAGAGGAGGACAGGTCAGGTTCAACAGGAGCTGTACCAGTGTTGTTGTTTTTTTTTGTAATTGGGTCAGGTCCCAGAAGGAGTTTCCTTTTTGGGACACACATGTTCTACCAATGATTCTGGATCACGAGGCCAGACTGTCTGTTTAATTAGTGTCAGGCTTCAAAATAGATACATGTTCTACTTTTGTGCTAATAGTTAGCATGCTTTTAACCTTTAAAAAGGATTATAACAACATAACTACCCTCTCCATCACTTACCAGCTATGTCTTTTTACATGACAAAGAATCTGAACAAATATTAGTATAATCTAATGTGATCCCAGTACAAAATATGGACAAGTTCTGCAGCTTAATTATCGTCTCTGTTCTCTTTCTATTTTTTCTTTTAAAAGATGAATGTAACAACATAAATTAGAAATGCAATAATACAATAATCCAGTACTGTGCATACGTCTTTGGCCACCACTAGATTTGTTCTGTTATAATACCTAAAAAGAGTAAATGGGTAAAAACTGTTGTTGGTGATATGGTCAATACTGATAGGACTATGATCACTTTGTTTAGAACTTTGGAAACATTTCTGTACAACATATTTCAGAATTTGGTCAAGTGGCCTAACACTTTTCTATTCCAACTACCTTCCTCTGGAGACTGTGGCTGCCCCCTCCTGCTCTTCCGGCCCCTGTCTTTCCTCCGGGCCTTGCTCCTCTCAGCGGTCCGGCGGTCTGCATCACACTCTGTCTCCATGGGCTCGTCCTCCAGCTGGATGGTGGGGACGGTCAGTCTGAGGCCTGGAGACGCCGCCCACCTCGGCTCTCCTCCTCTTGGTAAGTGGGCTGATGGGTGGCGTGGGAGACGGGCTCGGTCTGTGGGGCCTGGAGCCTGGGTCCTTCACAGTGAGGGGTGAGGTTCTTTTTCCAGTGGGGCTGGATGATCTGTGCTTGGGTTTGGTGTCTATTGTCTGCTCTTTATGTGGTGATAACGGTGTGTCACTGTGTGAAACGACAATAACAAAATCTTCTCAGTATCTGCTCGGATAAAGGAGTCTAAAGCCTTTCAAATAGAATTCCTGATTAAAAAGTCTTCATTTTCACTACTTTTACAATTAATTACATATGCAAGCAAAGGCTCTAGGGTGGCATATCTATTTATGTTGAGCAGAACTGTGGGACTGACTAAATCTACTTAAAATGATCAAATTCCTTGTAAAACACACACTTGTACACAGGGAATTATCTGAATACTCAAAATGATCATCAAATGTAATCCTCTGCAAACCTGGTGAGACTTGTCCTCATGGCTGTTGGCAATGGTTGCTCTAGTAACTGGTGAAGTACTGGTGTCTCCATGGTAACAGAGCTCTTCCTTGTGCTCGCCTGTGATGAGCTGTCGGACGGTTTCCCCTGCAGATCTGGCTGTGTCACATTTACCTCAGCGGGTTCTCTGTTCCGCTGCTTCCCTTTCCTTTCCTCCAGAGCCTCCAGTTTTTTGATCACTTGCGGGGGAATGGGCTCCAGCTTCCCGGGGGGGCACCTCTCCTTCTGGGGCAGCTGCTCGGTGGAGTAAGCCTTCTTCAAGTTGGGTTTCCCCACCAGTTTTTTGATTCTCTGGAGCTCCTCGGCAAACCTGCTCTGGTAGTTCTGGACCTTCTGTGTGTAGCTACTCTGATCCTCCAGCGAAGAGGCCCGTTGCTTGAAGGAGGCCCGTTTGTGCAAGGCGTCCTCTCGGCCTTTCTTTCCTCCTTCATCACAGTTGACTGAAGCAGCTCGTCCCAACCCTGAAGACTCGGGCAAGCCTATGCTGGACCTCCGCTCCTCGAAAGCCCGGACCTTGTCGAATATGTTCGGCGCGGCTCGAGCCAGTTTAGGCGTCATGACGACACCAGTCTTAGCTGATTGGGTGTTGTCCAGGTCTTGGATTGCAGAACTGGTGCTGTTTGTGTGAGAATTGGGGGATAGTTCACCTGCAGTTTCAGTCCTGAAAGGGTGAGGATTGGGAAATATGGAGCTGTGAAGGTATATATTCTTATGATTGCACTTTAGGAGAGTTCCTTTTGTGTTGTCTATGCTCTGTTTTGTCTTCACAGAGCAACACACCAAACAATGTCAATAAATCAATTCAAATCAAAGTAATCAAAGTAACACCACTCTACACAGATCAATCAAAGCAGCAAAATGACTAGAGTGGGGTGTGAAATAGTACAAAATTGTTGTAAAAGCATCCCCACTTTACTCTAAATAGAAAACAACATGCTTGAAAAGAGATCATATGATCACTAGTAATGATAACATTCATGCTAATATTATCTTGGCTCAAACCCATGCATGCCGCAGCAATGCTATAAACATATGGTGTTAATCCAAACATAGACGCTGTTCAGAGAAGCATGCAGTGGGTAAAACGTGTCATCACAGTTTCCAGTAGTGCTGAGTAATAATATTAGCATTAGTGTAATGGCTATCAAAGGTTAACAGTGACATTTCCATTTTTAGGTTCAATGAAATCACACTTAGGGCAATAAAGCACAGCAATAAGCAGAGTCAAAGGAAAGTGTGAAAGAAAATGGAACTGAAAATAAGAATAACTGAAGTCATCATTTTTGCTCTTGGGTCTATGAGAGATATTTGTGACCAGTCTTTTTGCTTGTTCAGTGTTATCCTTGTGGTGTTATGTTTGTGCTATAAGGGCATAGAGAATGTTCTCCCTCTGTAGAGGCTGAACATGCTCCCATAGTAGTCGCTGCCTACAGAGACACTTTCCTCTGACCCCTGCACGGGCCGGGCCAGGTTAGCGTGGGATGCTCGGATCAGTGGCTCCACACCCAGGTGACGCACGGGAGGGGCCCCCTCAGCAGGGCCCCCGCCCAGACCGAGGCCTTGCCTGGCGAGGTTTGCAGGGTCCATGTGGGCCCCCGGGGGACGGGAGCCCAAGGCGCGGAGTTCTCGCTCCACGACAGGGTCATAGGTGCCGGGCAGCGTGGCCCTGCGGTCGGAGGGATCAGGGTTATAGTCCATCATCCGACCTCCTTCACCTGCAGAGCGAGAGAGAGAAAAGAGGCACAACTGGAAAATACATCCACAGAAGGAAATCTAGTGCGAAATTATTAAGTCCTCTATGCTTTTCTTTTGATGTTTTAACCAGTGGCAATGGTTCTCAAATGTTGGTATGAATACCATTGGTCCTATTCTGGCTTTTCTGAGTGACAAGTTATCAGCACCTTATAAAAAGTTTGTATGCACATTAGCCTATTATTAGTATTAGTATAGTATTAGTATTTTCAACATAAGCAGACATAAGGAATTATTTTAGTAAATAGCCCAACCACATTTTTCTCTAGTTGTCTGCAAATGAAAATGTTGCAATGTAGTGATGTATTATATAGTATATCATATATTGATGAATAAAAGTGAATATAGGTCATAATAATATTAACAGGAACAGTTGATCTAACTGAGTGAGAGGAACTGGGGTCAGAGTGGGGGTATATGGGTTGGGACAGAATCACAGATGGGGCACAGCTAAGGTTTAATCATCAATGGGACGTCTAACAACACTCAATGGGAATTTCAGCCAAGTAGCTTTACACTTACAGCACCGGCTTGAGTAAGAAACACTCCATCTAGCCATGTTAAAAAAAAACACAATTAATGCAACTACAGCTGAATAGCCTGAAAGTCCACAACTTTCACACAAAACACATGCATAAAGACTGACATCAATTTGTATCTTATAAAAGGGGCAGCTAATACACACCGATCTTACAAACACTAATGTAGCCTCAATAAAGAGCAATACATTCAAACAAGATAAATGGATCCTGAGCCGACAGAAAATGGTAAGAGATGTAAAACCAGAGCTGAACATCATTAAGCGTAAAGAATGGTGGGAGGTATGTATAAAGCATTTATTGATCTCTCAAAAACAGGAATTGAAGCAGAAAGTGGACTACGCTGAGGATCGGGGCACCACTTAAAGAGATCCACCCGCAAATCAGGTAATGATTGACGTTTTAGGGATGAGCAATGGAGGTGCACAGGCAGCAAAAAAAGAGAGGGTTAGTCAGCAGCTTGTGGAAAAGATTGAAATCTTGAACCAACACCGGAGTGGAGCGGATAAAACCACCGTTACTGCTGCAAATGATCCTGAGTCAGCGGCACGACCCCTCACCAAACCATCGGCTCGTCAAGATAAACTATATGACTGAATGACTCTTTTGCTTGTGCCTTTTAATTTAGTGAATTTTACAGAAAAGTGTGAACAATGAGTCACTGAACACCTTGTCTCTTTCTCCTTTTCGGTTCTATTTTTTGATCATCTCCAGAGGCACGTCAACCTACTGACACCAATACTCGCAAAGTGGAAAACCTCATATGTCTGTGCTTGAGCAGGAGAAGGGCATCAATATTTAGGATCTATATTGAGACGCCCTGTTTCTTGGAGGCATTCAGCTTCTGTGACGCCGAGGCACTTAACTACATTTTAACAAATTAACAAAGCCGCTTTAGGAAGTCTTTACATGTAATGGCAAAAACATATGATAGTAGATTGAATTTGAAGAGAAGTATTAAGTTAGTCTTGTGCCTGAAGCTGCGAAGTTAGGCTAATATTTTTGAACACAGGTTAGATTGAAGACAATGGGTCTAATAAAAAGCAATTAGGGGAAATGTCAAAAAGGACACAGGCACTGGAATACTTTCACAAATGAACTGGGGCATTCTGGATGTAACGTGATATTAACTTCACTGGATACAAGCTCTTATGCATAATATTATCAGTGACCTTGACGGTAGTGCTTGTTTCTCCTTTAGAAGAGTTTGAATCCAAAATAACACTTCTGTACTAACTCCCTCGAGGTGTTTTTTAAAATTTCACACACTCAACAAGACAGAGTGACAACTAACAGCCCGGAAACATGATGTGTCTTCCACCGCTCTCCCCAGTGACGAGTCATTTTCACAGCGTGTAGCTCTAAACTAAATGTAATGACACAGCACAACATCCATAATACAGGAGTCTAACTGCTGCCATTTGTGGTGCCCTTGTTTATTTGGCAGACTCTGCTGGGGTTTTGGAGGCAGCTGGTTCCCCCCGTGGAGCTGCACGCACACATCTAGACCTGAGACAGGTTCCCAGCTGGAAACTAGGGCAGTGTGTCAAACTGTTGCATCACGCCATAGATTAATGCATTCTGTCCATGGCGCTTTGCATACAAGGCACTTCTGGAGTCGAGCAGATAACGAAGGCACGTTAAATCTATCCGCCATGAATCATTGAGTCAGTGGAAAAGATGTTTTTTTGGCAGTTGAAACTGAGCTGACTTCATACATAACAACTAGAGAATATCACTCTTTTCTGAGGGATTCATTTTTTTTATAATTAGTGATGATATGGTGTGAGTCTGCATCTTTCTACTACTGCGAGTTCTCTCCACTGCATGTCCAGGTGACTCTAAACTGCCCATAGTGAAAGAATGTGAGTGTGAATGGTTATCAGTCAGTGTATGTCTCCTGGTGTTAGCCCTGCGATTAAGGTTGCTTTCTCACCTGACGTGTTTTCTTGCTAGTATGATTAATTTGAGCCCGCAAACAAACCAAACCAATAATCTAACTAAAAGAGTGGCTTTGTTTGTGGTGAGAACACAAACCAGCCAAACTGCATAAGTGACATTTTCCCACAGCGAGCCGTGTGCTATATTATTCTGTGTGCGGACAATCATGGAAGTTTTCTGCCTCGCACAATTATATATATTAATAACATATAATATTGTCATATTTTATATTTCTGAAATGTTTATATATGTCATAGTTTACTAATTTTATTTTATTTGCAGCACTTTGGTCAACTTATGTTGTTTTAAATGTGCTTTAAAAATAAAGTTGATTGATTGAGACAGTATGTTTTTAACTTTTTTCTACACTTCTTTATGTTGGTCTTTTGCAGTGAACAGTGGTCTTTGTCTGTGGGAAGAAGACTGTTTATTTTACAACACACTCTAATTACAAGATGCTTCTATACAAGTGTTAATAACCATTGTAAAATGTGTTTTAAATGTTTCTGCTTTTATTTTGAGTTTTCTTAATGAGGGGGCTCGGTCTTGGTCAATTCTTTGTTTTAAAAGAGCCTTTTCACTGACTGCCAGCATGTTTAAGGGTGTTTGAAGTGATCATTGAACCATACATTTATATTGGTAGCCTGTTGCAGTTTTGTGTCAGCCTGTTCATTCATTTTCAAAACAGTAAAGACAATCCTCCAAAGCAAAAACACATTCAACCCAGAGCCGACAGACACTGTTATAAACCAATCAGGTGAACCGGCAGGGGATCGCAACTCTGTTAACAACATGATTCACGGCATGGGTAACATCCTATAAGTTTGTTAAGAAGAACAAACCAAAAACAAACCAAACGGACCGTGTAACAAAAATTATTCAGACCTTAACTTTGGATTTCAGGTGTAAATATTCTAACTGGAGAATTTCAATTGTCTTTTTATGTCCCAGTCTCACATCCTGAGCACCTGAGATAGACTGCAGCCACCATGACTTTCGATTAATCTAAAAATGAGTCAGTTATATTCCAGGTTTTCCACGGTACAAGAACTCTGTCTAAGTGCTTCCCATTGCTCAAACAGTGCTGTGATGTAAACCGGAGCTGCCGTACCTGAAGGTCCTCTGCGTCCGGCCTTGTCCTGGTGCCTCCCCTCTTTGGTCTCCATCTGGGGCTCCGTGGTCTCATCCTCTGTATTCTCAGAGTCTGAAAACACACCGGCTTAAATCACACATGAGCCTCCACAAACAACTAGAAGTGGAAATTCAGTAAAACCGAAAAAAGAAGAAGAGAAAATGGAGACGGAGGAGGGGGCTGCAAACATCAAATTGACATTTCACATTGGAGAGCGCTGCGGAGAGCCCCCAGAGTGAAATAAATGGGACAGAGCCAGAGCGCGACATGAAGCTGGCGGCGGCTTAGAAAAAGGCACCCCCTCCTCCTCATAAGGTTTGTAGCTTCTGCACAAAAACAATCAAACACAATGAGAAAATAAATCTGAGCAGAGCTTTTATAGAAAATGACTCATACCCAAGTAACCTTTAAGAACTGAGACTACATCAAGTGTGAGTTAAATGCCAACCATGATGGTCAAACTGAGATTATACAAGGGTAATCACAAAGGAAACACAGAAGGCCCTTCACTGTGGGAATGGGTTTATGAAGAGCATTCAAAAAGATGTAATAAATGCAAATACAAAGAGCATGAACAGATCAAGTAAGGCAAAAAAAAGGGTGAATGTAGACGAGGTTTACCATAGCTTTGCTTTCGGCAGGAGCGGAAAACTTCGCTTCCATAGTGGCAGCAAGAGAGGGCAGACGGGAGAGCACCGTTACTATGGAAACCAGCATCTCTCTCACCCACACGACCAATCCTCTTCGTACCCATTAGAAGTCTAAAAAACCGGCAGCAGCCCAGAGCGGCGGGCGGCTGGTCGGGTATAACGTTATATTCTGGTTAGAGAGCTTCGTCAAAAGAACGGCACCCACAGAAAAAAAAAAAGAAAGCCTCGCCTCATCCTGATTAGATCGCTCCAGGAGGAGAGAGTCAATGTAACATGAACAATCACCATTAACTGATTACAGCGCTGGCAGTATGTATATCCAGCCGTCTGTATCTGAGCCCAATGTAATTATGTGGAGATATTACAGAGAAGATGGCTGCTACATACGCTACAAATAAATGAGATTAGGCTTTAAGTACAGTGAGCTTTTGCTTTGGCGAAGTCTGCATAAATATTGCCATCACCATCTTCAGATATTACTCATTGGAGGAGTTTATGAAGTGGCAGCATGATTATAAAAGTGTGGGGGTGGATTTACAAGAAAACCCACTTTTGTGGCTGACAGTTAAACAGTAAAAAAAAGCACTGGATTGCACAAGGAATATAGTATTGAAGTGATATTAAAGGGATAAATCAAAATGTGGCTCATGCTGCCAAAGGATAAATATAAAGAAAGAAGCTTAACACCACAGAAAGAAACAGAGGAGACAAGGGAATCGCTGTAAAGGTCATACTGACAACACACCATGGGTAAATCTGCCAAATGTCCGAGTGGAGTGGCCAGTTCTCTGCAACAAGACACAATACAGTAGATTATTCAGCTGTTAATGCAGCAAAACATTGCAAGGAATACTGAAAAGCTCTCAAAAACAATACATTACACTTGCATCCAAAGGTGCAGTGTGTAAAATGTTGTATTTGTACAGATGAAATAAATGGAAAACATACAATTAAATCTAAGTTTTCAATCCTGTATAAGAGATAACATTAGATGACGTAGGACTTTATTGATTCCACAGAGAGGATTGATCAGCAGCTCTTAGAAAGAGGTAAAGTGCAAAAAGTTAAAGAAAGGAGTGCATGTAATAGAAGAAAAAAATATATATACAACCTCAGCAGCACTAAAGTAAAGGAGAGAGAAAAATGGACTGTGTGATTGTTACACAGGTGAGTTATAAAGTCTAACGGCAGCAGGTAGAAAGGACCTGCGGTAGCGCTTCTTCCTGCTCTGAGGGTGTCTGACTATAACAGTGTCAAAATAAAACGCTTTTATACAACTAAACATTTAAGTTTCATAGAACCCAAGGTAATGACCTAAAGTTTTAAGACATTAAACTAGTAAATAAATTTTAAAAATAACAGAAATTGAAAAGAGACTGGACGATTTTGCCAATCACATGGCTCACAAGTTGCATGGGGACACTCCCATTGGTCTTCACTGATGTCAACAAAGAAGTAATGGCTTAAGTTTAAGGTTTGCTTTGGTGTACTGTACTCGTGTTATGCAGTGAAATAATTGGTCCAGTTTGCTCATGTGAGATCAAATCTATGATAAACTATTAGATTTCAACAATGATACCGTAAAAAAATTATTATAGAGCTGCTTCAACTTTAGGTGTTAATTTGGAGACTCTAGTTGCGGCAGTGGCTATACTGAACAACATGGACCATTCCCTGCACTGGGCTTTTGAACAACATAGAGCAGCTAGTGGATGTCTTAGATCAGTGAGCTGCAGGACAGAACAACTGCCATAAGAAAAAAAGTTTATGCTGAAATGTCACTCAGTACATTATGTTAAAATAGTTAATAGTGTTTTTCTGTGTATCTCCAGTGACAGATGTTGAGATTCTCCGGACCATCTGACAGTGTGTCCCTGCTGATGAAGCAGTTGGTGAAAGTGCTTTCTAGACGCTGTGTCAATCAGCTCTGAGGAGCAGCACGCACTGACTCACTGCTTTGTAACACCGGCGAGGCAAAGTGACTCATTTCATACCCCCCTTCTCCCCTCCTCCCCACACTACTTAATGCTTCTGTGTAAGGCGTTTGATGAACTGGTGGTAACTGCGCTTTGACACACTCTGCTAGAAGCTTCCGTCGTCTCTATTGTTATTGCCTGAAGGCAATCATATCAGCAGAATCCCAGCCACCAGCAAGCAGCAACCCTTTTGAAATCACAGGCTTTGGCAGACACTTCAAAAGATATTATGTGGGTATAATCCAAATCCTACTTGTATTATTGGAACAAATGTGCTGCCCAAGCAAAAGGAAGCCTGTCTCTGGGGTTTGATATTGATTCAGGCTTTGGAGACGGCAACGCGACCCCTATAAATCAGCGCCTGTGACGCTCTGTGCTGCTCTCACTAGGTAGTGGTGTGACTGCTTTCCCTGGTTCCCCTGTCTCCGCCGAGTGTAGCCCACTGACACACTTTTCATCTGCTCGTGATGTGGGGAAAAAAAGCCTGCTGTATGAATTACTCAGTATATCAACAACTGACTAGAGATACAAATTTGATAAGAAAGAGTAGGAGCAAACATTGTTTGAAATGGATTTCTTGTTGTTTCTCATAGCAACCATTTTATTTACTCTTTTGTTTTTGTTGCGATGACCTGAAGTGTCCTCATTCGACTGGTCAGCCAACAAAGAAGTAGACCAAGCATCACCTGTTCTTCTGAAATGCTCTGTTGCAATCATTTAAAGATTGAGAGGAGATTCATTTTGCGATATAAGTCACAATTAAAGCTATTTTCAGGTAAAGGGTGTGGCATTTTAACCTAAATGTCAGCCCCGTTACAAACAACAACATTAAGTTTTTATGGAAAGATAGCACTCACCTGAAATCTTTTTTTGGACCAGATTTTCTTCATCTTTAAGTTTCCAGTCAAGTGAGCGAGAAACCTGTGGCTCACAAAAACATCCGTAAAAAGCTGCAGGGTGTGGCACCAGAAACAAAAAAAGGAAGAAGCGACGTTAGCTGCGTTGTGTTTCGTTGCGTGGGCGCGCGGCTGAAAACGGAGGATGCAAAATATGCCGCGTGCTGGAGCCAGGTGTCTTTGTTTCTAGCCTGCGCCGACGTGAACGCGTCTCTCTCTCTCTCTCTCTGTGACGTTACAGGCTGGTCCCGGCGAGAGCGCACTTCCAATAAAAACCCGAAGAGGAGGAGGAGAAGAGGACAAGGAGAAGGAGGGAGGCTGGAGGGGGGTTGTGAGCGCGATACAAAAAGAGGGGCGTGCTGTTTCAGAATGCAGTGATGGGAGAGAAACGAGAGGCGGGGGAAAGGAAAATGAGTGAGAAAACAAGAAGGCAGGCAGCGAGGGGATGAGAGTGACGGGAGAGGAATGGCGAGAGAAGAGGATGGAGGGAGCGGTGAAAAAGCAAGATGCTGAGATAATAGAATGAGTGGATGAGAGGAGTAGGATGTGGTTGAAGATCTATGTGTCCTAATAAATATGTGCTGTCTAGAAAACAAACAAAACGTCCTACCCAGCTGGAGTGCTTTTGGTTGCATTAGGTCTTGCATTTTACACTTTACAAACATTATTCTTTCCCAATTGATTAATAAATATATCCTACTCTTTTCAAAAAGCACTTATTTATGCTTCATTCTCACTTTGTCTTATATTTTGTTAAGATATAACATGGAAGACACAGTAACATTTTGGTAAAATATCTCCTTTCACCCGGCACCAATACAAACGCTCAGGGGTACCCAAAGTAGGACCCATGGGCTAAATTTGGCCTGGAACAGGGTTAGATTTTGCCCGTCCATAGTCTTTATGTTTTGTGACTGAAATTGCAGATTATTGATTTAGTGCAGTGACAGTCAAGCATGCTGATTGGTAAGGTAATGGCCATTGAAGAGGAGCCAATGGGTATTAATCCCAGAAAACATCCCTCACTCAAGGTGCTCACATTAACTTGTCTTAAAAAGGAAAGTTAGGTTTGTGCACACTTGAGTCCACAACTAGTTCTATTCTGATGGATTATTGAAAGGTCTGGGTTAAAAAACTTACGTTTGTGGGCTTACAATTAGGTGCTGCCTCCAGGGCTTGACAATAACACCCGCCAAATGTGGTTGGATGTCAGCTGTGGCAGGTAACACTGTCATCTCCACTAGCCACTCTATCCGGTGGGATTTTAAACATTTACCTATATGCGCTAATTGCGGGACTTGCCCCGCCCACGAGCCCACCCAGCACACAACCTTTTGCATCTTTACTTTTATTACATTATATTTAAACTGTCTAAGTCTGTGTCACTGAGCATTTTAAACAAACATGGGAGGAAAAGTATTTTTTTTATTTACACGCAAAAGATTTTTACATTGTGACCCGTGGCCCACTAGCACATATATACGTTTTGGCCCTCCGAACATAAAAGTTTGCTCTAGATGCATAGTCCAGGTCACAAAAGAGTATGTTAGAAACCGCAGAAAAACATTTAGATTAGGGCTAAACAATTAATCGCATTTGCAATTATAACGCGATATTAAAAACAAGATTTTTAAGTTGCAAAAGCAATTATTGGTCATGTGACACGTGTTGGTATAAATGTAGCTGTATTTGCCTCAATGCTATCTTAACTCTTGATTGCCGTTATTTCTGAACATGAACGTCCTGCAGGGTCGGATCTAGGAAAGTGGGTGCCCATGGGCTACAACCATATTTTTGGGGAAGTCTGGGGGGCCCCTAAGATAGTCATTGTCAGAGAAAAATAAAGTATGTTACGTGAAGACAGAACAAAGAAGAGCCAAATGCAGTCTTGTGATTTAAATAGTTCAATATAAATATGCCATTTATAGAATATCATGCATCATTTAATTTCTTAATAACATATAGGCCTGGTAACTATAAGAAGGGGCAAAAGCGACAGGTTCACTTGTCATTAATTGCTGGACAAGAGGCACAAACGTGTAGAAAAATGTGCGTTTGTTGATGCTCACCTGATTGAATTTCCTTTTATTCTACACCTACAATGACATGAAGGCAAATGCCTGTAACCAATCACAGATGGCTAAAAAACATTTAGAACCAAAATAAACCGGGATTTGACCTATACTATGGCTGATGACCACCATTTGTTCACAATATTGTGCATATTAATGCCTCTGAGACCCAACAATGTGAATGTGAAATGACAAAAGCCCTTACAATACATTTACAACTATTTTTATGTACAAACCAAAATAGAGCAAGTCCTTGTTATTTCTGCAATTTGTGAGCAATAAAGTCTAAATCTAAAATGAAAATCTTCAATAGACAAAATACAATGCTATGCATGAATAAATAAATCTCTGAATTCAAAAAACCTTGCATAAAAATGGTGCATACTGCTCCAACAACAGCACAGCTCAATGAACCGCTCCAGGAAAGTCAAGCAGCGGTTGTTACCTTGGTGATGCTTACATGTGTCAGCAACAATTTTCCAGCTTATGAAATGCATAAAGATGTGAGCCAAATCTTGTCACTATATTTAAAGAAAATTTCTGCTTGTGTTTTTTCCTCTCTCTTCAGTGTCTTATGTTCGACAGGTAGTAGCCCTGAGCACAAGCCACAGAGTGACAATTATTCATCAGTATTTTCCAGGTCTGTTAGTGTGGCGCAGTGACAGAGTCCAGATAATCACTGCCTCGGGGCTGAGCCGACACATTCCACACATCACAACCTGTTCTTTATTGCTGACCTACTGTATGTTGAGTAATGAGCAGCAGCTCCACAACCGCACTGGCTAATTGTTTTCCCCATACAACACCGTCATAACAATCATTCATATAGTAATCCTCAGGTCAAAGCAATATTTACTAATTGGTGTTTTGTTTGATGACAAAAGCAGCAATATATTTTTATTAGACTTCATTTGCAATCTCTGAGGAACTGCAAAAGAAACGAGTGTGGAGTGTGACAATATGAAATTGAATATGACACTTTTCTTATTGAAGAGGTCACCATTTATATCTTCTCTCTCACTTTAGAACATTCTCTATAATAACCCAAAGCGGACGCTAGTGAAACTAACAGAGATACATGGGAGCGTCAAGAAACACACTAAACATTTTGCAAACTAATCAAAATTTTCTAAAAATACCTGTGGTCAGGTTTGTTTTGGGACCCCCCCTCTTCCAGCTGAGGGACCAGGGCAACTGACTGGTAGGGCTATCTATTGCAACCCTGACAACTAGTACAGCATAGGGTAAAGACAATATTTTAATGTGGAACCCCCAGATGTAAATGAAGACAATTCATCTATAATCAATCAATGGGTTTTCAATAATAAAAACCCACTTGGTGAATGTAAAAATGTATACTAGGTAAAGAAATATATACACATTTGGGTTTAGGGCTATGCATAAATTCTTAACATTCTTGCTCAATAGTTTTACTTAATGTTTTCAACTCGTGTAAATAAATGGGGTGCACCACTGCTTTTGTTGCTGCGATGGTCATTTCTGGGAGATTCTATCAATAACATGTTCCACTTATTGATCTTACACTAGTGTCTATTCCCAGCCTGAGACAAATGGAATATTATGTAACGCTCCCCTCCATCTGATTTGTGAAGAGCAGGCGTGACACGAATACTGCTTCCCACCGTGCCTTTGCCTCCTTCAAAAGTCTCTGGAGCATTCACACACTGCTTTCTCACCAACACATCTGTTCTCTTCACAACATCAGTCTAAAAATAATTACACGTCAATCTGATGCCCCTCAATCCTGGTTCATTCTTCAACACAATGCAGGAAGTGTGTCACTTTTTACACCTATGTGCCAGAAAGTGGGTTTTAAAGAGAATTTAGAAAGTTGTCAAGGAGAGCAGTTGGCCGTAGATATTTTCACACACCTCCTCCATCCATCAGCAGTGTGAGGCATTTAGAGGAGAGGAGAGCGCAAAGTGCACCAATCGTTAGCAGCATTTTATGCATTATACGGGATACTCCCCCAAGTAACAGTTCAAACACCTCCCCGGCTCAATAAGCTCATCATAACACCGCCAGCCATGACCAGAGAGAGAATATGGAAAGAGCTGTGGCCCGGACAGCTTCCCTTTCTCACTGAATCTCAAAACGGCATTAACCCTATAGTGGAACACAGGCTACATGGCAAAGCTAATTTCATTATTCTGAAGTGTGCCAAAAATGTAGAGGTCCCTATACCTGTATTACAGATTGACGCACGAGCCAGTCCATTGACGAACATGCATCAAACAAGAGCATGGACCAAGAGAATGTGACTAATGTAAGGAGACCACCACAAATTACTGTGTGTCAAATCACTGTGCGTCATTGGCTAGTGACTGACCTCATTGTGTCCAAGTATCCATCCTCTGACTCAAGCTTAAATGTTCTCTTCATTTTATGTCACACTCCACTTCTTTCCATTAGGACCAAAACTCATTTGCCATCTCCAAAGGGTCCAAATGTTGGTAACACTTCATTTGACACTACACTTGATACATTGTGTCTACCTAATTAAGTATAATGTAACACACTGTAACATTTACATTTACATTTATTCATTTAGCTGACGCTTTTATCCAAAGCGACTTACATTGTTCTAATGTAATTACCAGTGTTACAGCCACTGGAGGCAAGGTGGGTTAAGTGTCTTGCCCAAGGACACAACGACATTATGAACTGTGGGGAGAGTGGGAATCGAACCGCCTACCTTCCGGTTGAAAGACGACCACTCTACCCACTGAGCTACTGCCGCCCCAAACTGCCGTAACAAACTGTAATGACCTCTAACAACATAGTATATATATATATATACCCTAACCCTACCTACAATATGTAAGTACACATAATTCCATTATGTACGTAACATGTAGTTACATGTTATTACAGTTTGTTACACAAGGAGCTAAATATATCAAGTGTAGTGTAGAATAAGTCACTGGGATGTCTTATTGACATAAAAAAGCAACTGGCCTGGCTATCCCACTAACCACTATTATTATGGGTTATGGGACTCCCTTAAAATGGTGGTCTTGATGCTCGAGTTTGGTGAGCATTCACACTTATCTAAGTAAACTGCACAAACAAAGCAACCAAGTTCATTTTAAACACACTCAACATGGCAAACATTGTTTTCCACCTCGTTAGCAAGCATTAAAATACTTGGCATGCCTAAAGCTATGCAAGGTTCATCACAAAACCCATAAACACAAGCACTAGTGCAAGTAACTACACCTCAATTAATGGTCATCAGAGCCACCCAAACACTTTGAGATACGTTTGATGAAGATGGCATGTTGGAGGACCTTCAAACACAAGAGTTTGGACAGGCTGAATATTCGGAGTGTGCTTTAATTAGCTTGAAACAACAACAGAGCGAGCGGATTTCAGGAAAACCTATTGATTTTGTGACGGGGGCTGGCTTTCTGTGGAGCGGCTTTGATGGATGTCCTCCGGGCGTAACAGCTTTATCAGCAGAGTCTGGCATGATCTGGCCCCGACGGAAACAGATTCTGCTGTGTTCCAGAGCGGCGCTGTCATAACACTACTCTGAGACTGTAAAATCAAAGCTAGCTTCATGTCTTTTAACCTGTTTTTAGCAACAACATACAGACAACCAAAACAAATGTGAAAGTTTGGGCTGGTTTTGGTTGATAGTTCAGGGCAGTTTGCAGAGCCTGGGTAACAGTGACTTATGTTGACAGTCCTGGTTGCAATCTGATCCTAGCACCTAATCCTGCCCCAAATCCCTGAGGGTCCCTGGGAGCAACTGCGTGGAGCACACACACATCTCCTTTTCCAAAGCGGTACTGGCTTGTGCTACCTCATGTTAATACACAAGTTAATTAATTCAAATAGGCCCTTAATCCAATTGAAGGGAACATTTAGACAATGTGAAATCATTAGACAGATATAGATTAGCTTGATTCCAGTGGGCTGTTGTTAGAGAGTCACAATGGAGAGGCTGATAAAGGAGGTAGGAAATGAACAGGAACCTCATTGACCAATGCCTAGTGTCTAACCCAGTCTTGAAAATCTGCAGAGACCAAACGGTTTTTACACATTTATGGACTGGTGTAGGTGTAAAATTATGGAATGCCCTAACCAAGCATGTCAGATAGAGAGATGCGTGAAAGGTCATACAATAATCAGTCAGTGCTTTGTCTGATTCAACAGGCTAGTTTTGAGAATGTATATTTCTCTGCATTAGCTCACTATTACAATGAAGCAACCGTTGTTTTTTGTAAAAGACATTAAGGTGAGACACATTATTGCTTCCAATTAGGAAGCAATAATCTTGGCCCTTATACTCTTTCAGTTGTTCCAACTAAGACAGCAAACATGATCCACACTGTGGGTTTTTAACTCCCACTGACCCACTCACCTCTGCGTTTCCTGCTCCTGGGTTCACCTACTCCTTCCCTCACACTCCTCAAAGCTTTCCGAGCGTCTAGCAGCTCTTTCCGTGACATGGATGTAATCTGTCCTCTTCAAAACCGGCTAAATATCTTCTTTAACCAACAACACATTGCTTTCCAAACATAGATTTCCCCATCGTCACGCACTGTTCAACACTGGACTACTCTAACACTTGCCTAGCATCTCTTTCACTCATGTTTCCTAAGTCTTCTTCCTCAGCCCATATCCCGATCTAACTTTCTATTTCCACTGTTCCGTCCCTCTGCACCCCCTGTCAGAAAGCCCTGTCCCCCCATTTATAGCCGAGGATTAATCCGTGTGCGACACAGAAAGTGAACAACCTTTTGTGTCCTCTGTGTGTTACTCCACTTGGACCAGAGGCAGTTGTGAAATTCTAGCTTGGGGCGGACATGCAACATTGAGGATAAAAGGGGTATACATTCGAGTGACACCAGTGCAGGGCATCTATTTACAACGGAGCTTATAAACCTTGAAGCCGGAGTGGGAATGACAGCGTAGCCTTGCGTAGGATAATAATATAGTGGGTGAATAAAACAGGACTGATGCAGAGGCGCGAGAAGAATTTATTGGAGCCCTGAATAACAATAAACACGACACACCAAATGATAAGAGAGCATATAGCTGTCCTCTAGAGGGTGTCCTGCAGAATTCTGACACTGTACTTACATTTGCAATGAGTTATGTGGTATATTCTAATAAGCTGGCACTGAAACACAGGTTGACCCTGGTAGGTCATTGACAGCATTAAGACGGGATCGGAAAATTGCTAGTGACCCCACCTACATTCTCTCTAATCAGTTTAAGTTAATGCCCTCAGGTAAAAGGTACAGGGTTTCAAATTGCAGCTAGAACATATACGAACACACACTTGTTTGTCTGTCAATTAACACTGTTCAACTGTAAAAAAAAATAAAATAAACAGTGTAGTATGCTGCACATTTTTAGGGCATTTGGGGAATGTGCATTATGACTGTGTGCAATACCATTAATATATTTTTTCTTCCATGGGTTGTGTGAATAGGGTAGACAATCAGCAATTTTATTTTTTACAAAATGTGAATCATTGGGTGCGTGAATTGTGTATTGTTGTAAATTACGTTTTGGGCAGTGGGGTGCAATATGTTTTATTGTGACAGTGTATATGGACTGTCAACACAGTGTGTATGAATTGCTTGATTAATGCCGGTCCCTTGATTGTCCAAGACAAATTTCTCCAGTCGGAGACAATAAACACTTATCTTATCACATTATGGATATGGAAACTAATCTTGATGTTCATACACAAATAAACCACTTCCTTGTTCCTTAAAAGCACCACTATGTAACTTTTCAGGCTGTATACTCACTAAAAGTATAGTAAAAATATTACTCACAGTTAGCAATCTGTCTTTAAAAGAAAGTGTTAGTTTCCTTGTTTCATGTCATAATTTAATTTAAGGCCCTTGTTTTAATGGTTTCCTGGCTTCATAGTTTGGGGTAAAAAGTTGCATAGTGTTGCTTTAACAGAATTTGGTTAATGGACAATCTAGTATGTTGTCTACTAAGAAGTACACTATGGGACGGGTCAAGGCTTTGCTAAAAACATTAGCTTTGTTTTTCAAAAATATAGCGTTTTTTCTTTTTAAACAAAACAAGCTACGTGTTTTGTATATTGTTTTTTTCCCAAGTGAGGTTTAGCTATCATCCAATCAACAGACTGCACTGATAGAAATCTAAGTAGTACCGTACTACTGGTTGCTTCGTACCCCTTTTGGAATAGCAATTGCCCTTTGTCACCGGTCCTGTTCATTATCTTTATGGACAGGATTTCTAGGCGCAGCCAGGGGCCGGAAGGAGTCTGGTTTGGGGACCACAGGATCTCGTCTCTGCTTTTTGCAGATGATGATGTCCTGTTGGCTCCATCAAGCCAGGACCTTCAGTGTGCACTGGGACGGTTTGCAGTCGAGTGTGAAGCGGCTGAGATGAGGATCAGCACCTCCAAGTCTGAGACCATGGTTCTCTGGCTTGTCCCCTTCAGGTTGGTGGAGAGCTCCTGTCTCAAGTGGAGAAGTTCAAGTATTTTGGGGTCTTGTTCACGAGTGAGGGAAGGAAGGAGCGTGAGATTGACAGACGGATCGGTGCAGCTTGTGCAGTGGTGATGTACCGGTCTGTCGTGGTGAAGAAGGAGCTGAGCTGTAAGGCAAAGCTCTCAATTTACCGGTCGATCTACATTCCTACTCTCACCTATGGTCATGAGCTTTGGGTCATGACCGAAAGAACAAGATCCCAGATACAGGCGAAGGCTGTCTCTGAAACCAGCTTTCTCCGCAGGGTGGCGGGGCGCTCCCTTAGAGATAAGGTGAGTAGTTCGGTCACATGGGAGGAGCTCAAAGTAGAGCCGCTGCTCCTCCACATCAAGAGGAGCCAGCTGAGGTGGCTCGGGCATCTGTTTCGGATGCCTCCTGGACGCCTCCCTAGGGAGATGTTCCGGGCATGTCCCACAGGGAGAAAACCCCGGGGAAGACATAGGACACGCTAGAGGGACTTAGTCTCTCGGCTGGCCTGGGAACGCCTTGGTATCCCCTCGGAAGAGCTGGAGGAAGTTTCTGGGGTGAGGGAAGTCTGGGCGTCTCTGCTTAGAATGCTGCCCCCGCGACCCGGCCCCGGATAAGCGGTAGAAGATGGATGGATGGTTGATTGATAACTGAACATGTTTTTTGCAATATTTATTATTAATTATTTGAATAGTTATTTTTTTTATAGTCTGAGCCAGTATTTCTTTTATACTTGGTTGAGCCATGGCAACAAAATGTCCTGCTGTATAAACGTGCTATATATTTAAATGGCAAAAAAGTCTGTTTAACAAGCTTCTGTGTGATTACAGCACCTAACATTAGGCATTTCTGCTAATAATACTGTGCTTCAGCATTAAATATTTTAAACTATTATAGCTTCAATAACGTTTGCAACAAATACAAAAACTACAGAAATGTATTAAGGGCTACTCTAACCTACCTTTAATTCAAAGGGATTATCACCTTTCTATATCTTATCTAGGACATAATGTGAGACAATATGGCACTGGTTTGATTTAGTAGAAGAAGCTAAAAATAGTGCAGAAGAATAGTGTACTTCTTATGAAGCCTCCTGACGTGTGACAGTGTGTTCATCAAAAGCAGAGCACCCCGAGGTGACGTCAATAAAGATGTCTAGACGTGTGACACAGCAGTGCTCTGGCCCGGCCCGGACAGATCGAGGTGATATCTTAAAATGACAGGTCTGACTCAGGAGTGCCATTAAACTTCACCTCACACACACACACCTGAGGACGGGGCACACACATACACACACATTGTATCTGGTTCATGACGCTGACGGTGATTGAGCGTGACAGTGCTGCGTCTTGACCGCGGCGCTTCTATAATTATCTGTGATGTTGGCCAGTGCAACAAGAGATGGGGGCCAGCGGCATCCACACACATACCGCGCACAAAATATCCCGCGGCTAAAGGAGAGGGACACGGGGACATGCAACAGGAAGCAGCCGCACACAGAGTCAGTCAGAGGGGACACTTTCACTCAGAACAATGTACATCTCCTTTACTGTCAAGCACGAGGCAAACATTAATCCACATTACTGTAAGGCTGTCTCTGAAACCACTTCCTCAACACATAAGGCTGTACCTTAAGGTGGACTATATGGTGGCAACAGTTGCAGACAAAACCAAACTATTTTCTGTAACAGTCGTTCATATCTTGCCATAAAAAAATCACCTGATAGTGAACTGTTTGGAGTTTGGAGACTGAAGCAATGGACACAACCACAACAGGGCGGATGCTATACTGAACAACATGGACCATCCCCTGCATTGGGCTTTTGAACAACAAAGAGCAGCCAGTGGATATCTGAGATCAGAGAGCTGCAGGACGGAACGCCACAAGAACTCTTTCTTCCTGACTGCCATAAAACTGTACAATCAATCAGTGGAAGATGAAGTCTGAATCACATCATTTAAAAAACCTAACAACTGAATCTTCCCTCTGGTATTAATTCAGTTGAATTGACTCGTTTGTGAGTTTGTGCACTTTTACAAATCTTATGTGGTCACAGAATTGGTTGTGCTTGTAGTGTGTGGCATTCATGTGTTGTGTAAAGTTGAAAAGACATCTTGTGCTGTTCTCTGATCTATTCTGCCTCTAGTGACTGTCACTGTTCACTACTTTTCACTATGAACTGTAAAAAACATTCACATCACTACAAACATACTGTATATACTGCATGTATATACAGTATGTTTTCAGGAGCAGCCTCAGTCTAATGTGTGTAACGATAATTTAAGTCAGAACTACACACTGAAAGAGAAGGTCACACAGTACTTCTTTATGGAGCCTGCAGATCAAACGGCTGACGAAGGCAGCAGACAGAGAGGTGCTGAGCGCTCTGCCAGCTGGACCATATGTGCCAGCTCACATAGTGTCAGAGCTACTGACATATGTGCTCAAACTGTCAACCTTCTCCACAGGCGACGCACAGAGCCCTGAGAAAATCTACCCAGCAATACAAGACCTCACCACAGACGTTACTCTCATTGTTATTTTAAAATGTTAACAATACATTTGACTGAAGTTGACTTGTATTTGACATGATTTTGACTTTTCAAAGTTGTCTTTTTTTAATCCTCTTATTTCATTAGGTTCTAAAGGAAATTGCTTTAAAAGCCTCAGATGCCTCACCAACAAATACTGTCTTTATCTTTAAAAGATAAACAGTCATGATAAAACCGGTTATAATAGGCATCCATCCTTCCTTCTTCACAGTCCTAGAGTCTCACACAGCACATCTCAGCTACTCACGTGCTCAGTTATCACAAATTTATAGATATCACATATCACAGTTTTAGACCTAACAACACCCAATCACCCTAAAAAATCTTTAATTAATAGTTGGTGATACTCAATCTATTCCCTCTCATGATTTCTGTGTTGAAAATACTCAACTATCCTCTGCTTCCTCCTGTGTTTCCAAAGGTGAGAATGTTCTGTCCAGACCCCAGTTTCCCTTAACTTAGTAAAAACAACAAACAGCTGCCACAGGTCCAGGAGGTGATGAATCAGCTGTGCGGCTCATAGAAAGCAGCAGGTGACACTCCTCTGTTGGACTAATAAGAGGATTTGCTTACATCCACGAGCTAATTCAGCGTCTCCCTGTGTGGCTGTGCAGATCTGATGGTAGGAGCAGTCTGGACAATTCAGTTGTTATGTCTGGAATGTTTCTACAGCCTGGTATAATGTTTTTAGAGGGACAACACAGAGGACTCCTGTTAGGACTGTAGTGTCAACTGTTAAAGGCCTCAAAAATATATATTTTTACTCGTTTTACTTTTACTGATGTTTCATTCATTTCTTCATTCACTTTCTACCACTTAATTCCCTTAAGTATTGACACGGACTGAAGCCTATCCCAGCGGGGTTTGGGCCTGAGGAAGAGTACAACCTGGATAATGGATAGTTAATCACAAGAGAGAGAACATACGTATCTCACTCTGGTCAAACTATTTCCATACAAGACAGTCCCATATTTGTCCACAGGTGTGTAACAGGCTAGACTTGAGAGGAAAATATTATGCCATTTACAGTGTCATTACACATAGAAAACATTAATGTGCAAATGCTCCAAAAACTTTCAAGGGTAAATCTATCTTGCTTTACTTTAAAATTTCAGGGTTAAGGCTTTTTTTTTTTACTCTGTGTAAATGCTGGTCTTGCACCGTGGGATGTGTCTACAACAATGTACAAATTGTCTCCAATAATCTTTTTACTGTATTTGTCTTTTTTAAACTAAAGGCCAACTAAATTGATAAGAGCTGCCTCATTTCTATAAAAGTATAAAAATCACAGAGCTCTAAACTTCAGCGTAATTGTATGCAACCCAATAACAGAAGGCCAAAACCATTAAGTTGTAACACAGAGATATGAATGTTTTACACATTTTGCAGCAGAAAAAAAGATGCCACAATACATTCTTATTCAAATTTTGCAGGCATGTTGAGTTTATGCTAATATGGGGGCTAACATTTCCCCATAAAAGGCTATTGCAGATGTTTGTGTTTGCCGGTTACCTTCACCCAGGTCCATAACAGCCAGGACGGCGCTGCAGCTGGCCTCTCCGACCGCATTAGAGGCCACGCAGGTGTAGACACCGGCGTGGCTTGTGCGGCAGTCCCGGATCCACAGCCCCCCTCCATCCTGGGCTTCGGATGGAGGGATCAGGTCATCGTTGTGGTACCAGCTCAGCGAGGGTTTGGGATATCCCGTCACCGACACTCGGAGGCGGATGTCGCACCCTGTCCCCACCGCACCCTTGCGGAGTTTACGGGTAAAAACTGGAGGTGCGGTGTCCTGCGTTGAGGTCCCATTGTCGTAAACCACTTTGGGTTTCTTTGAGGGGGTGTGGAGACTGGGACTGGATCCTAAATCTTCAGCCATTTTGTTCAGAGGACTGTGCTCTGTGTCTAGAAAAATATTACAACATAAACTTTTTACAACACTGATAAAAATTAATATCAATGTGTCTCCAGGAAATAAAGTAAAATGTACATTTGCCTTAAAGTATATTTTATTTTGGAGTTCATTTATTCCCTACAGTAGGTAGTTTGTAGTTTGGTGCACTGCCAATCTGAAGTAACAGACAGGAGCAACATTACAGAGACAAAACTAAATGTCTTTCATGGGGCCAGTGAAAATGTCTTTTTTCTTTTATTATCCCCGTGGGAAAATTCTTTGTCAGCAGCCACCAACAGGGGGCGCTCCGCATGTTTTTGAATTAGATTTACAATACTCAACATTTGAAACATGCACACATTTCAATGCCTGTTTATATGTGTGCAACATAGTGGATACAATTGACAGAATATCTGCTGCTGAGAAATGGACCACATTTTGGGCACAGGCCACAGGAAGGAGCTTGTTCTGGGGACAGTAGGCTCTGTATAAACGGGGAAAAGAAATTATAAAAAGATGGCAAATGATGAAAAGATGCTTCTATGTAACACACACTCAGACTGATAGTAGTTGTTGAAGTTGTTGAATAAAATAGTTGTGTGGGTATTTATACATAATACATAATATAATGTCTATGTCACTGCTTCTGTCTGCTTCTCTAAACTGGGGTTGTGCTGTCAAATCCCTGCCGTAGGGAATTGGTTGCCTGAGTTTCAAATAGATTACATTTCATTACAAAGTAACTACAAAGACTATCTCTTTAAACATTTTGTTCAGGTCAACTCAAAAATGACATCTATAGAAAATAAGTAGGGCCTGTGGTTAAAGTCAGTAGTTTCAAAAAATTCAGAAAAATTTCAATAAACATTGATGGCCATTCATAGAAATTGGTAATGGTCCATTACATGTGCATTAAACTGTACAAAATACTGACACTAGGCTAAGAATACTCAAAAGGACAAATCATGATAGTAGCTATTAACTCAGCATTAAACATTTTTAGCACTTTATTCCAAAATAAATCTTTACTATTGCAATTTTAATATTTCAAGCCTTTTACAAGCACAACCACACAGGTCTTCAGCTTTTATAACTTGTGTAAATGTCAGAGAATATATGAGCGTGTCGTCATAAACTCCTAATGACACCTAATAATTGAGTGAAACCACACTTACTACACTGGTGCCACACAAACCAAATGGAAGCCTTCTGGACATCCCCGCAAAGTCCAAGTTAGGGTAACCAGATCTGCCGGACCATATCCCTCCTCTCAAACGATTTGCTGCTGCCAGAGTCTCGGAGCGTCCTGAAGCGAGCTGCAGGCCGGAGGTGTAAGTCCGGGGGAGATCATGTAGCATTAGCGGCCGCTGTCATGGCCCCTCTCCTTGGCTTTAACTATGCCTTTAACAGAGAGACAGAGGGATCCTGCGAAATGTCAAAGCACTTAGACCCGTTACCAGGCTCCGGACTCAATATCTGTATGGGTCAGTCTGCGCCCTCGTCTCCCCTGCTCCCTTCTGTTCAGGTGGGGACAGCTGCAGCACCACTGATAGGTCACATTTCTGCAACTACCATGTATGACCTACACACACATACCATACACTCACACAGCAGCACTCAGTCTCAGATACATATACTCAGACACACACACTCCAGCTGATAACACTATCAAAAAGACTGAGTGTAAGGGTTTGTATATGTGTGTGGTTAAATACAGCAGTCACCCCAGGAATGGGAGAGTGTGTGTGTTGGTGTGTGTGTGGGATAGAGGCGCAGACGGCATGCATGTGACAGTTGGAGCAGCTATAAAAAGAAAGTCTAAGAATAAAGACAGGACTCAGGATTCAGGCAATTAGAGGACAGTGACAACAATACGCCTGATTTGATTTTATCTTATTATTTCAATGAGTGTATATTGAATAATAGGAATGAGTGCTCTAAAGGTTCATTGTGTCAAATTTTGTAGTTAAACAAATAAAAAACACATGAAAAACACCGCATTTTAGAAAATAGACATTTCAAGCTTCATAGAACCCAGTGAAAAGTCAATTACTTGCTCTTCCTGATGCTACAGTGCACAGAGAGGACAAACTGAGCACTGCAGGCGGAGAAACATGTTTGTATTTAAGCACATATTTTACATAAAACTTGACGTCATTTAAGTATTTCCTTTCAATTCTTTTAAAGTTAAAACAAATTAAATATCTACAGTCATCATTATGTTTTATAAAAATATAGAATAGAGCTGTAATAAGGAGATTTAAATAATATTCCTTACAAAAAACAAGCCTATTTCACTGTCAGTGTCTCACTCATGTTCCTTCACAAAAGAAGTCCTGAGATAACATTAGTGTTACACTAGTGTAAGTATAATACTAGTATAAGTTCTCTTGACATGATGCCAGAGAGATGTGCTCCTGTAACTGCTGCAAAAGATGGACACACCAAAAATTAAAGTGGATAAAACAGTAACTTAGTTCTTCTGACTGGTACCTCAGTTTTGGCCACAACTGTATATAAATATACCATTTTAGATTATCTTCATTGCTATTAAAATCTACACATAACTATATATATCCTTCATCCTTAAAATAATGGACGGTACAGTGTTGCATTCCAGACTCACTGTATTACAAATGCTGTGCTGGATTTCAGTGTTACATAATTGATGTATGTTACATACCTGCACATGGTCCATAATATTTAGCCACCTTGAAGTTCACATCATTGCCAAAAACAGCAAACAGAAAATGATTTTGTGAAGAATAACATACATGGAGTGAGAGGGGTATTTAGAATTTATCCAAGTTATTGAAAAGACAATATAGCACTGTACACTGTAGCTCAATAAACTTGAGCACAGAAAAAAAAACAAATGAAGAGATTTGAAAAAGGATTAGAAGATTTAAATGGTAAAAAAATAAATAAAAGGGAAGCAACTTTATGACACCATATCATTTTGTTTAACTAAACTGTAATGGCTCCCATTTAATGGCTAATATGATGAACTTATTTTACTAAAGATATTGGTCACTTAGGAATTAAACTCTTCAAGCAAAGGCTGTATTTATATTATAAAATATCTGATAGTGTAATCCAGGTAAGGCTACAGAAATGAAATATCACGCGTTTGTTTATTTATTTATTTATTTATTTATTTATTTATTTATGTTATTCCTTTATTATCCCCTTTGGGTTTGTTTGCACTCTCACTGCCTGCTAGTGCATCATGATTTGGGCTATAGCCTATTAATGAAAACAATGTAAAAAATGTGAGAAATTATGTCCAAACTGAATATTAGCCTGAAAACGTGCTAATGTTGACTTATTTCCAAATACAATTAAGTGCATTGCGTCGAATGTTCAGTCAAGGTTAGCTAGTAAATAAATAAAATGTAGTTAACCTAGCTAGTCACATTAATGCTAGGCTAACCCATTGCTAGGTCAAGGCTAAAAGTAACGCTGGCTAATACGGACGTAACTGGAACATTTTTTCTCGACTTTTATTAATCACATAAACTGTCATTGAATTTTCAAGTAAAAAAAAATACTTCAAAAATTATGACACTTAGCTTACCGCAAATATTTTTCCTTTGGTCATATCTGCTGTAACTAGGCATTGCAGTAAGTTAGCTAGAAATACTCAGGTGTTAACTACTAATTACACTAACGTTAATCACTTTAGCCAAAGGTATTTTTACGGTTTGATATACAGTATAAAAATGTATCTGCTGTGGGTTCAGTAAAAAAGGGAACGTTAATTCAGTCAGTTTAATTCATTTGAGCTCTTGTCTTGTCACCAAATTGCCACAAGGGGTCGTTGTTTGGTAATTTGAAGCTCCTTTATCTTGTATTACAGTAGCGTTAGTTTAAACGTACATTTGTGCATGGATAAATATGGTTGTTGTGGTTGAATGTGGTTCTCAAATAGGACCTTAAAATTACCTGATCATTTGCATCCCTCTTTTCTACCAAATGTTTGCCAGAATTCATGTATTTTGTACATTTAAAAGTACATTTAAAACCACATTTCTAAGTAGAATGGTACTATAAACATTCTACTAGTAACAAAACTGATAAAACCTACACTTTTTTAATAAAAGTATTTATCTGAGCAAGCTTCAAGGCCGCTCAAACAAAGAAATTACACTGAACGTGTTGTTTATTGGGAAAACAGGTGTGTGGATAAGGCTGCTGTCGTGAAGTCAAAACACATATTCACATTGTTGGAAGTTTTTTTTATCTTATGGAACTATATTAAAAATACTATTGAAATCTTTCCACATTTAAGATTACTGTTGAAAAAGTCAGTCAGCTTAAGCAGTGAGAGAAAACTGTGAAGTGAAGCTGCCATAGAAAAATACAGACGTTCAAGGTCATTTTTTGCTATCAGCCTTTGTGCATTGGCAACAAAACTCTTCCCCTCACAGACTTCCCTCAGTCGAGCCAAGAAGAGGGTACATTCTGAATTTTCCCGATCTCCTTGAAAAATCTGGATTTCAAGTCAGAATCATGGTGTGGTGGAATTTCTTTGGTTTTCTTTGGGTCTACAGCCTCACACAGGTGTCTATAGGCGAGCAGCTGTCTCGTGAAGAGGTGCTGTCCTGGTTCAAGCACAAAGTCCTGGACGGTCTGGGAGTGGATGAGGTTCCGCTGGTGCCAGGGCCCGATGTGGACAGCGCAGTGAGGAACAGGAGGCACATGAGAAGGAGTATGGCCAGAAAGAGCAGGACGGATTGGGTCAATATGCACAGCACCATGCGGCAGGACAGAACGCAGGTTATACTGTTTCCAAGCTCTGGTGAGAGACCCTTCAGCGCACTATGTTAGAACAATTTTAATGGAGACATTAATAAAAAACTTAGTAGTAGATGCACAGGTTCTCAGACAATTACAAAATACAGTTTTTCTGCATTGCTAAAGAACTTCTCATATAAACTCAACTTTTTAATGATATTCAATGCCAAATGTGAAAAGGTGTTGAGTATCCCTTTAACAAAATTGTCCTTATTTTAAATTCTATATATTGATTATACTATTATTAGAGGAACATGTAAAATTGACCTTAGATAACTTACCTAAAGGGAACAAAGTGAAACCATGCCTACATCTATTACAATATAAATATTTTTTGTACATTAATACTGTTTAAAGTTAATATAAATATATAAAATGCCACATTATGTTTTATATTTTGATAAAGTTTCAGTCAAAATAACATCAACTTGTTCAAGGACTCCAATTCAAAATTAACTTTGCAAAAACCTTGTTTTATTGTGCACTATGGTCAATTGCAAAACATTCAAGCATAATATTTTAAGTGTGTTTTTTACAGGCAAATATTGCATAATTTGTTTATAAGTAACGGCTTTCCTTTTGTTGCTGGGATCTCTGCTGCAAAATGAAAATACCAGTCACAAAATGTTACAGAATTGTTGTTACATAATTACATAAGACAATTCAAATACAGTATAGAAGGAAAAGAAGTTCAGTCAAGAAAAGCATTAGTTTTTGTACCAGAGAGATTTGAAGAGAGACCAAATAGAATTTTTTTTTTTATTTTGTCTGTGCATCCATGCAGCTAAAAACTAAAGTTGTGCAACATCCTTGAAAGTTGAAAACCATTCCTTTATTTACTTATCTATTTTTTTTTTCTTTTTGCTTGAAAACAGTATGCCTCTCTTATTTATAGATAGCTTAAATAAAGTATCATAAAGTAACATGACATACCATGACACACCATAACCAAAAATGTACTGATTTATTTGATTAGTCTTTTTTTTTTTTTTTTTTTTTTTACAGAGTCTTCCTGTGCCTCGTCTGACTCAGGACAACACTCCTCCAACAGCCACTTCACCCTCTACTTCGAACCCTCCATCACCCACCACAAATCCCTGGTGACCTCTGCCCAGCTGTGGTTCTACACCGGCGAGGGGCTCCCAGTGAACTTCACAGCCCCTGTCTTCATGCTCACATCAGGGCAGCAGCTTCTCCAGGCCGCCCACGCTCCATCACATTGGTCCCAGGACGGCTGGAGCATGTACCAGTTGGGTCAGAACACACTGGCATCAATGGTACAAGGGCCTTTCCTGCTCCAAGTGCGGTGTCCAGACTGTCACTGCCACGCAGAACCAGACAAGACGTCGTTTTTGTACATCCATGTTGAGCCTCAGAGTCCTAAACACTCCGCCCGCAGCGTGACCATCCCCTGGTCCCCCTCTGTCCTGGACCTACTGCAGAGGCCGTCGCAGGAGAAGCACGGGGACTGCCACAGGGCTCACATCGAGATCAGCTTTGATGAGCTGGGCTGGGCCAACTGGATCGTCCATCCCAAGACGCTGGCCTTCTTCTACTGCCACGGGAACTGCTTGGCGCCAGAGAGGGTCGCAGCAAGTCTGGGGATGACCCAGTGCTGCGCACCTGTCCCGGGGAGCATGAGGTCAGTGAGGATCACTACCACGTCGGATGGAGGGTACTCGTTTAAGTATGAGACACTGCCTAATATCATACCTGAGGAGTGTGCCTGTATCTGAACACACTAGACCGGTTTCACTATATACTGTATAACCTGCCATACTTTAAAATGTTATTATTCAAGAAACACAACTGCCATTCTTATTTGTTATAAGAATTAGAGTTATTGCAGTTTATTGCTGATTCCAAGTTTAAATCTAAAACATTACTATTTTTGTGAATAAACTCATGTATTTTGGATTATTGCATATTTTTCCTGTTCATGAATGGGTTTCCTCCAGGTACTCCAGTTTCCCCCACCAACATCAAAACATGCTGGGTCCCCTGGTGACGGCCACCGACAGTGAATTTCCCCACTGAGATAAAGGGATAATAAAAAGTATATATTTTAAATATTCTTGTCCTTATGATTAATAGTATTTTCTGATAACATGCTGCACAGTTTTCTGTGCCTTTGTAGCTCACAATTCTCAAAGTCTAGGCATTGATTGTAGGCAGAGGAGTCAGTTTTTGGCTTGTTTTGATTGTTGGTTTTGTCTCCATTGACCAAATTTGGTTTACACTGAACTGATGGAACTTTCTTCTTCGGTTGGGACTGACGGCGGATCTTGTGAGACAGTCTGAACGGTCACTGACCTTTTCTGATGTTGGCGGTTTCTTTGGGGTTTTGTCCCATCCAGGACTTGGGAAGGTGAAGCACCTGCTTACTTGGGTTCAGGATCTGGTGTACTCAGTAGAGGTTCCTGAACATGTCTTCTTTCTTGGGTTGGATATTGGTGCCCTGCTGCCTCACGTTGTGACTTCTCAAAGTCCAGGCGTTGATTGTAGGAGGGGGAGCAGGTACATGAACTAGTTTTGCTAAAACTTTTTTCTCTTGTTCAAGACCATAAATAAAACTTTAGTTTTTTTTCCTGAATGTTTCACTTTTTATACTGGTCATGTTTATAAACTTCCAAATAAAAAAAAATGGTTTATATAAACATACCCTAGTAGACAGTGGCCTGCAGTAATAAACCAGTCCCCTCCCCATTTGAAAAAAAAAAAATGCTCTCACATATTAGGTGTTGACAAAGAAATTATTGTTTAATTTCATTGCTTTTGTTTTAATGTTTGATCCATTTGAATTTTATTGGCCGTGATGGCACTTGTGTGGCTTTTAGTTACTAGGTTAGTTATTAATAGATTTACCAACAGCATTACCTAAAATTTTACATTTTCAAAGTTTAGAGAATAAACTAAAAAAGCTGTGCTTTATTCTGACAGGACCCAAATTAGGCCTTTAGATGGCGCAAGACATCTAGAGGTAAACTCACCCTTGAAGTCTAACATTACAGACATTAAGCCAATTGAAGGATAATACTGAAATATACTCAATAGGACTTTAAAATTATAGTTCCATTAATGTAGGTTAACCAGAACAAACCCAAGTATAATCAGAGTATAAAGAGTCATGTTCAAATATATTTATTTACTCTGAAGAACAAATAATCTCTACAGTTACAAAAAAAACTACAAAAAACTTACAATAGAAAATAGAACAAAGTAAAAAAAATGGAATGTTGTACCTTGAAAGAAAAAAAAAAGTGGAATTGAGATGATTATATGACTACAGCATCTTACAGCTTTGGCAACATTTCCCTTCCTATTGACTGTCAAATAAAAAAAGTGATTGGATGCATTAACACGGCACCAGGCTGTGTGGCAGATCTGTCTTCAGTAGGCAACTCGAGTGCTTCCCATTTATTTGCTTTGGTTTGTTTGTCCATGTTTTGGCACGTGCAGAGGAGCGGTGCGTGTCAAGGATTGAAAAAAAATGGCTTACCAGAGAATGTCAGATAAATTTGATCGTGGATGGCTGCTTTGAAGACGGATATTTCCAACTGGTTTTAAACTTAAGTTAATGATGAGACGCTCTAAACAATTCTAGAAACATCTACAGATTTGGTCATTTCAACAGTAAAATGAACATGATTGTACTTAAAACAAAGAAAATCTTGGAACATTTCCGGTCAATAAAGAATTCAAGCTTTTCCAGGTAAACATTTTTGGCCGATTGGTTACAGGCTTCAAAATCTGTCCAAGACTTTACGAAATGTTGTGGCTTTCAAATCAGTTTAAATTAAGCAAGAAAAAAAAAAAAGAAAAAAAGACTTCTATTAACAATAAGCCGCCATATGAGTTATAACGCTGCTGCTCACTTCTCCACAAACGAACTTAATCCAAGGCAGTGCTGTTTGAGAGTCTCTCTAAGGCCAGCAAGCCCCAAATTTACAAAATAAGACTCTAGTGATGAGCACAAAACCTGCCAGTGGAGAGTAAGCCCATGATAATCCCCAGGAAAATACAGGATTACTGCGTGGTGAACAGAAAAAAAAAAAGTAATAATTGTGGACAAAGTGGGTGTAGACAGGATTTTTAGCCAAAGGCACAGTCAAGGTTTTGGAAGGTTTTCGGCAAGCAGACGCAGGAGATGGGGCAGGCTTTCAAGTTTAGAGTTGTGGAGATGAACTACGCAGCTCAGTCAGCACTTCTTTGTTCTGTGTTCTGACCCTTTAATACTGAAAGGCACGTTTTCTCCTCTCCTCTGTCCTCATGCGCACACAGACACACACACACACACACACACACCTCCCTCAGTGGTCTGACTGCATTCCCATATGTGCTTCCCTTGTGTGTTTAAGACCAGTAGGAATGGATGACAGACGTTTGAGGCAGGAAGCACGCTCAGGCACGTATTCCTATGAGGCAGAGGAGCAAACAGAAGGAAGTCAGCAACACTTTAAAACTTTGTGCTGAATCTTAACAGATGTATAAATAGGTATAAAACAATGTATAGATGGGGTAGATGGATAATGTCTCTAATTCATACACAAGTTTTAATGCATGTTTGAATAAACAGGAAATATTTGAACAGACAACTTGGCAAGTACAAACATCAAAGGCTCTTAAAAGCAGCTTAGGTAACTTTCTGGGTAAAATAAGTCCTATGCGAGTAAATTTCCTAAACCTTTTGTACTTTCACTTTTGGAGGAGTCATGCATCTGGTGTCAGTACCTTTCTCGCTCGTCTCTCCATGCTTCTCCTGGGCAAAGTTGAGCCGGTTCTGCTCGGCGGCGGTCTGCGCGCCCGTGTTGACCTCGGGGCTGCTGCTCCGGGACGGACTGCCCTCGTCAACCTGGTAGGCCAGGTCCAAGTGCTGCTGAGCCAGCTTCAGATGCCTCCTGAGCCTCTCTAGCTCCGTGGGCGACGGCCCCTCGTCCCCGAAGCTCTCGCGGCCCGAGTCGCCCATGGGAGAGTCCCTCAGCTGCCGCTTCAGCTTCTTGTCCTTCATGGTGGCGTGGTAGCCCGGCGCAGTGGGCATGGAGCGCAACGTGTTGGACGGCTGGGAGTGCGAGTTCACAGCCCGTCGGCAGAAACAGTCCCTGACGCCCCCGATGCCCAGGTGAACAATCTCCAGAACGGTGAGCAGCAGACACAGGAAGGACACCACGTACATGATGAGCAGGAAAATGGTCTTCTCGGTGGGACGTGACACAAAGCAGTCCACCGTGTGAGGACATGGAGCCCGAGTGCACACGTATGAGGGAATCACCTCGAAGCCATACAGGATGTACTGACCAAACAGAAAGGCCACCTCAAAGGCCGAGCGCCACAGCAGCTGGCACACGTACACCTTCATCAGACCGTCTCGCAGGATCCGCCGACGGCCGTCATGCTTCTTCTCCGAGTCTGCAGGAAACAGGATTGTCACGATCTCATTTATACATTAAAAACTTGACACTGACTGACAGACTATTACAGTATTACTATTACCGTCTATTTAACAGCTGTAAAAATTGGGGCTAAAGCATTTGTAGGATATCTACTGTAATACTTTTGTACTATATATACTTCTGTATATTCCCATCTAATCCATCTTTCCTGATGCTAAACGCCAACAACAACAACAGTACTTTACGTTCATGCTGCAGAAGCTACTGAGCTTGTTATGGCATTTACAGCAAAGTCTTCTGTTCCTCTACTACCACCGCAGACAACAGGTGGATTTATACGTTTACAAGGTTTTGCACATGCCCCACTTGTTTTTGTCCAGTTTGGCGTTTCTGTGGCAGTGTTACAGCCCCACTAACAGGCCTGGGAGGTGTACTACAGCATTTGTGTGGCTCCAAGCAGACACATTTACAGGTAACTTTTTTGACACCGAAGGATTGAGTCTGTGTGAATATAGCCTAATTTACATTCTGATGGCTTCTATGTTTATGGTTAGTTCAGCAAAGCTAATGAACAACATTTAAGCCATTTAGAAAGCTTAAGTTGCTAATCTAACAGTTTACAGTATCAAACATTTGTAGAAACTAATGCTTGTAGTTTGCAGAAGCTTATTACTCTTCTCTGGTTTGTCAGGCTTCTCTGGTTCGATCTCCTCTGCGATCATGGGGTCTTCTTCACCGTTGTCCTCTGCCTCTTCATAGTCGCGGACTGCTCCTCGGCTGACAATGGGCATCCGTTTGCTCTTGCGGTTTCGTACAGTTCTGTACTCTGTGTCGTCCATGCGAGCGATCTTGTGCATGGCAAAGCCCAGGTACATAATGGTTGGAGTGGTGATCATGATTACCTGGATCAACACACAAAAAGCCATTAAAGCCTTTAGTTGGAAAAAGATACAACTAAAATCCATCTTAAAAAAACAACACGTCTAACCTGAAAGACCCAAAACCTGACATGCGAGAGCGGTGCAAAGGCGTCGTAGCACACGTTCTCACATCCAGGCTGCTGTGTGTTACACACAAATTTACTCTGTTCATCGTAGTAGATTGATTCTCCTCCCACCGCCGTCAGCACGATGCGGAAGACAATGAGCACCGTCAGCCAGATCTTCCCCACAAATGTGGAGTGGTTGGAGATCTCGTCCAGCAAACGGGTGAGAAAGCTCCAACTCATGTTGCCGAGGTAACTGGGGAGCTAGTCAGCTCTGGAAAAGACCAGAAAAAGAGGTTAATCATTTGATACAGGTCACTGCTTATATTTTTATTGAAAAATCAAGTCTAAAGTGTTTGAGAAACTGCAAGACCAGGGAAAATAAACTGTTTGGTTTAGACAAATGGAATAAAAGCTAAGAGAACAGAGTACTTGATTCTCTTGTTTGTTCAGTAAACCCTCTTATCTGCACAAACAGCTGAAAACTAAAATACAGCCTTAAAAAATAAAGTTGGAAATACTCAATGGGCAAGTACAAGCAGAAGGATTAGTGAATGAAAAGTCAGGTCTACAGTCCTTTTTTGGTGAAACCTAGCGCACACATGCCCCTTCACATCGACACAATGATGAAAGAATGCGAGTGCAAATACAGCCTAAGTGTAATGGAGATAAACCACAACCACATGGCCCCAATACAAGCTGGGCTTTAATCAGACACAGACCAGGTATCCACGGCTGGACGCCACCGCCACCTGTAAACCGCCTCCAAATCACACCATGCCCACCCCCCTAAAAAAACACACCCAGAGCTGCAAGGGACCCACTTGTCTCTGGATGGGGCCCAATTAAACTCTACGGCGCTGGACAGACATTAGGCTTGATTACCTGTAGCGCTACCAGACGCAAGCCCGTAAATGATTAAAACTTTTTTTTTTTTTTTTTTTATTAAACCTGAGTCGATACCAAAAGCTCAGCTGTGAGCACAACGAGGCTATTGTTCTCGGGCTCGGTAATGGCCTGCTGGGCTATGATGAAAGTCAGAGGTGAATCTTGTTTCCACCGACGCTCCAGATACACCGGAACAAATGTTTGTAGGCCTAACTTGTCATTTAGTTCAAAAGCCTTGTGTCCCCCTTCTCACTAACAAAAGCCCCTCTGAAGTCACAGTTTGAGCTTCTTTTCCCCCCACAGGAGTAGGTTGTCCCTTGTCGTCTCAACAGCCCACTCGACACAGCCATCGTAAAAGGCAATAAAAAAAATAAATAAAACTCCACGAATCCCATTAACACTGCTCCTTTAACAAAATACTCTATTGGGGTTTTTTTAAACATAGGAGGCACCAAAGAGGACATATTTGAGGAAGTTGTGGAGCTGTCTGCTGGTTGTAATTGCAGGTTTGGTGGCTCCGTGTGGGATGGGGAGTTATTTGGAGATAGCTGGGTTTAATTAGTAGTTGTACTGGTTAGAAAGACATGGATTCCACCCACCCTAAAGTTGAACGGGTGCAGCAATACATGACTCAAGTTTTTAGACAGGTTTCTTTACATTCACTCTTAACCCATGCTACTCAAATCCATACAAAGCCGACTTGTTTAAACGCAACTTAAATAAAACCTGTTGGAGGCGTCCAGAAGGCGAAAATAAGTCTCAAAAATAAAATAAAAAGTGTTTACAGCGTACTTAATGAGCAAGCTTTGACCGCAGCAGAGACACCAGGCTTGACACAGCTGCTCTTTGTGGTGCCACAAACCAGGGGGAAACGCCGAGAAGTTGAACGGCAAGAACAAGAGCTACAAGGTGACATCTGGTTCTTGCCCTACCAGGTAATTACAAGCCTCACCTATAAAGGCTATAAATGGAGCGGAGCTGGGGTAGAATTCAGTGTCCTGGGGTCTGAAGTAGACCGACTTCACTGTGGGAAGTAAAAAGAAAAAAAAAAGAAAGGCATTTAAACATTTTTTCTCAAAGTCGGAGCCAAGTTTTGGTTCCTCTTCAGATCTCAGTCAATGATCTCATATGGAGCCAAATGTTGGGTTCAAACAGTGCTTTGAGGACACAACCCGCAAAGCCAAAAGCATCTAAGCAGTTAATAGCATCTCTCAGCTAACCATTAATAGGAATACCTCACAGACAACCTCTAGGAGACTTTTGCTCTTATCTCACTTTATATTAATGTGTCACGAGTCAAAGCTTACCAATTTGACCTTGGCTGAACAAACGTTAAGATAACTTCCTCATGCAATTTGGCAGTTTAAACAACAAAAGCATTGTTGAAGCCACCTGTTCACAGTTTGGTCTGATTTCTGAACCAAAAGTGTCAGATTGTGCACAAGTGTTACCGTTTGCTGACAGGGGCTTTGTAAAGCACGCTCTTCGCCGAAACACCGTAATTTAAGATACTGGCCGAGTGCCATTAATGAGCAAGAGTTTTTGAACCTTTTATTAGGACTTAAAGTTAAAGTGATGTGCGAGTAGGTGAGCGGTTAACTTTGGGTGGTTTAAGGGTTGTTCTGCATTTTCAGAAGTACACACAGGGCTGTAACTCGAGGGCATAAAGCGGGCTGTTGTTACAAAAGGCCCAATAAAACAAGCAGGTTCCTGGGATAAAAGAGTTTAAGGTTTAAATGTAGTGTCAGCAGTGTCACATTTATAAAGGACTCTTAAACTAGTCCTTTTAAATCTCTATAGAAATCAAAGCAGCCATTTTGTTTGATTACTTACAATTCCCTTTTCTACAACTGCCCAGAGTGGACAAATTAAGCACATATTTACATTATATGTAGGCATAACTTTTTCATGGCCCTAGCACTGGCCGTCTGAGTTGCAATCAAGATAAAGCATGTTCTTCAAAGAGGGGTCAGAAGACAAGACTTATCTTTAACTCAAAGTGGAAACAGCTGTTTAGTTTGACAATAAACATTTTAGGTAAATTAGGGTGCCTTTTTCCCCTCTCTTCAAATTGTACCATTTCTATAAACAATTTCTGATGCAATACAGAAACATGCATAGACCTGTTCTACAAGACCTGATGCCTTTAGAGCCATTTTATTTTTGTACATGACCAGACAAAGGTTTGGACACACTTTTTCCTTGAATTCAATGAAAAACAACCTGTGTCTGGTAGTGTATACTTTCTCCAAATCTATGGCAGAAATCTGCTTCCACCTCTGAAGTCTCCTAGAGTCTACTCAGACAACCTTTAAACAGTAGCCTATTTGCTCACAGCTCAAACTGATTTAATGGGGTCTTGCTTAAGGGGTCACTGAGCTCTTTAGCAGGAGAAGCCATCCGGATGGGGGTAGGAGAAGTTTCTGGGCATAGGCTCTGGACAAAGCAAGGCGAAACATTCCTCTCTAACTCAAAACAGAAGAGAGGTTGGATTTAAGGGTTCACAGAGCAGACGGAGGGCAGATAATGTCAAGCAATAGAACCACAATGTCCAAAAAACATAAAATATATATATTTATATAAATATTCTAGAGCGACATATGCGATAAGCTATCTTTAGGGTCCCCCCAATCCAGCGTGGGGACCTTGACGATTACCTGGCATGCCAATCCTATAGATACGGCCATGCAACTAAGCAGTAAAAAAAAAGCAGGACCTAGTTTAAACGCTCCACATCAGAACCGTTGCTTTGGACTTTAAACGTTCTTCGCTGAGTCAGTCTGTTCTGTTTTGGAAATTGTGGGATTGCTAGAGGAAAATAACGGTGCCAAGTTTTTTAGTGGTAAACAAAAAAAGATCCCGGCCGAAGAATAAGTAGGTACTTTAAGAAGCAGAGACACGAAAAGTTTGAGCCACTTCAAATTGTTCATTAACAACAAAGGGACCACTATAGTCTGCGGTGCTAGTGGACTTTAGTGGAAGTTTTTGGTGTATGAAAAAGCTCAGTTAAACAACTTAAAAAGCTGGAAATCTCACAGAAGTAACTTTTTCCCCTGAAGGATTCCAAACTCGAGACAAAAACTCACCGCTCTCCGGCAACAAGCAATGGTCCACTCCAGAAAAGTAGTGGCCAGGCTAGCGAGCTAAATTAACTTTTCTACGGACTAACTTTATTGAGTAAAGTGTTCAAAGATACCGCTCCTCATGCCAAGACAAACCTCGTGCACTCCAATCCCTCCGCGCAGTGTGTCCTTGCGCTTTAATTGCTCAACCAGGTTTTCCTAATTAAGCGCGCGCTGTCATCGGCGTCTCCTTCCGCGTCCGAGCGAGGCAGCCGTCTCTGTGATGAACCCGTTCAGCCTGCGTGACCCCATAAGCGTCGGGGGTTCCGTAGAGTGGAACGAACACAATAGAGGAGATGTGTATGACTCTCAGCAGCTCCCCTCTCTTTGCCTTCCTCCCCCCGCACCTC